>JACATO010001117.1:0-600000 GCA_018389105.1 Nautilus pompilius
CTTTGTTTTTGTTGTTTAGAGAGAAAAAGACTGGATCCTGTCGACCATTTTGTTCTCGAGCCGTAACCTGCCCACCGCCTACCCCTCCGCGCAATAAGTCCCGTGGTTCCCCCGGCTCGCTTGAGGTCGGGTCCAGGTCGAGGTGGCTCAGCTAGGGGGGGGGGGGCGTTCGCCGACGGCAGAGCGGGTATCTCCCAGGGGTGCTATGTTACGGAGGTCGGGGCCCGTGACATCGATCGGCTCGTCTTAATCCGCCAACCAGGTGACGATAGATGACTGGAAGGATAGGAGCGGACCTGGCCGGACGGCGATGTCCGGCTGTGACGAGCTTATATACACGTATAGAAAAAAGAAATGAAGTGGAAAGTAGCCATCGCCGCCCTCGTGACGAGCGCAGGGGCCCAGCTTATTTAACTAGTCTACTCACCATCTGAATGCAGAAAGATATGGAGGCCATTAACCGCACTACTTTGTTGTACCGAAGTTCCAGATACTGAAAAGAGAATACAGAATAAATTAATATGGTACCTAACATGATAATTTTTTTTTTTTTTAAAGAAAGGGAAAAGCGAAGAATACTTTCAGTTTATCTTTTTTTTTAAGGATTTTACCAGCTGCATTAGTAAGCGGAAGTCGTCGAAGTCAGAACCAGAGGTCGCTCGATATGACAGGGGGGGGTGTAACCGAAACATCACGGGCCCAAACACCCCCTCCCAATGCAGTTTGCATAAATTCTAAAAATTAGATTTTTCAGCACTGAAATCGCTAAAACTCGAGCTGGCAGCCCAACCCCCTTAATTTTTTCCACACGTGGCACTAAAGATGACAGAGGTACCACGATTAGCATCAGCGTTAGCGACTCCCAATGTCCCGCAAAAGAAAGAACACAGCTTCCGGTTAGACGTCGAGAAAGACGAATAGCTAAATTAGGCTTAAATGTAGATGGGCTAAGTCGGGGCCTGACTCGGTATAAAGTAGGAAAATGTGAATCTGTTTACAAAGAATATCGGATAAAGGAGTGGATCGGATTACCAAGAATGAAGCTTATGACAGCCATAACTACTACTGCTTTTCTCCCGCATGAGATCCTGAAATGTCATGTGACATTATTATTAATATTATTATGCATTTTAAAAAGCTTAATCACTTTTTTATATTTCAGGTGATCTGTGTAGCAACAGCATGTGAAAGTGCGATATACTGGTCTTTATACATTGGACTTCCTTTTAATTTAGCTAAATCCTTTTTTTAAAATGAGAGTTTTTTGTTGTTATGTTAATTATAGAAATAAGGGACTTATTTTCTTACAGCGGTATTGTCGTAGATCCCGATGTATACAATGGTCATCGTGTGAGACGCTGAAAATTTGTGTTTGAATCTGATACGAAACGATCGAAATTCCAGGGCGTCAGTGGCCATGCTAAAAACAGTAAAAGCTCATAGGATACAGGGCTCTCGTTCACAGACTTGGGCGAAGCAAAAAATTTCCTCGCTCCAGGCTATTAGCAAAACAGGTTTATGTGCTAGGATTTTTATAATAAATGGGGTCTGTATGCATTCTTTAGAATACTGAATCCCACAGGCCTACGTAGAATGAACAAGAAACTCATAGCACAGAGCGATGTCGGATGGATAATCGACCTTGACATGAAGACATAGTTCAGTTACCTTTGAGTCCTTACACATCAATTTTTATACAACTGTTTAATTTGAAATTAATCGAAGTCTACCTCATCATCAGAATCACCGAATAAAATGTTATAGCCGCCTGCAGTAGCCATATCGTCATATGGATCACACTAATAGTCTGCATCATGGTACGTGTGGCCATCACTGGCCACCCTGTCCTCGATACCATCCATGGTACTGATTACTTACGCACCCTGACATTACTCCGGCCCAAGAGGCCCCAGCCCGGTGACGTGTGGCGATTTGAATATTTTTGGTATTTTTGCGAGGGTTTTTACAAAAAAAAAAAAATCGAGGACGATGCTGATATCGATTTACAGAAGAAACAATCCGCATTCTCATTGGTTAATTACACCTGTTAGTATGTTTCACTACCTGGATTAGTGTCAAACGCGTGAGATAATTTGGCACCGTTGTAATAGTGACTAAAAACTATACCGTGTGGTACCAAAGCCGTAAGTCGCCGCTATGGCCACAATGAGCCGTACAAGGGTTAATTACAGGCCGACTGCTTGAATAACACAAAGACACTGTGTACTTTAATACACTTGAAATACAAGACGTGAGTATAAAATCCATAATGGCATGATGAATGAGGCTCTGTTTCTAGGAAATGACGAATGTAAACGTGTAGTTTGGAGCTTTCTAAGGTTGTGAAAACACGAAATGTATAGATAAATATGCACAGTCATTTTATATGGCTTTTTATTTCTCGGCCATGTCGGTTAACACGTGACAAGTTCCTAGAAACAAATAGGGCCTACTATGTTTACTGTTAGAGGAAAATACATCGGTGAGTATCTTACTCTTCGAGGTGTCGACGTACACACCGAAATCTACAGTAATAAAGCTAGGTTTTCTGCTATCATTTTCTGTCGTCATAACTAGGATTAGTTCTGATGACTGTCTCCCTGTCCAATTAGATGATTAATAGGTATTTAAACGTATTAAGTAGAGGAATTTTCAAACAATAAATGACTATTGCAGGTAAATCGGATTATTTCGTTTCTTGAACGGACTTCGACCACTGTAAATTACAACACTGTTTAAGAAATTCTATACTAGAATGTTACAGCTTTGATTTATCAGCTTTATACACTCTGTTGTTTGAAAAACCATTCAGAGAATTTCTCCATGCCCACAAAGTATACGGAACTTTATCACGTTTACGTGGCTCTGTTTGCAGTTGTCATACCCAGCTTTTCCAAAAATATATGAACTATAACCCAAACTCTACAACTGACGTAAATCTATGGAATTGTTTGCCGTATTTCTTGGTTTATTTACAGAAACTCGGGTTTTAAATCGAACGAACCGTGGCAGGAATCTGTAAGAGAACGGCTACCTAAGTTTTATCAGTTGTTCCTTGTTAAACAAATACTGAAACCTACACCATACTTGATTTATTCCAAAAGAAATGTATATATGTTGTATAGTTTTAAGCATGTATGACTGGTATCTTACTCTCCTATCAAGAGAAAACAACAAAAAACTCTGTACACGTCATCGCTGATACGTGCCTGGCTTACGTACCAAGATGATAGGGTTTCGACCTGAAAATATCCGAGGAATGGCAAAAATGCCAGTTACTTTCGGATGTTATGCCAATCTGCCAGAACGCCAACGGAAATAAGCTAATTTAATTTAAACTAGAAAAGATGGCTTTGCTTGTCGAAGCCGAGTGCCTCCAGTAATACTTAAAGCCTAACATGGGAGAAGTATAGAAAAATTGCATTCTGAAGCTGTGCCAAAGATGTTCAGAGACCAGTAACAAACCTGAAGACTACAAGACATGAAAATGATTTCACGTTTAATTTATGATTTGCTCGCTTTGGGATTAATAATAAAAACCTAACTAAAGTGCATTTAACCTAGATCAAGAAAGCATCCATCTTTTAAATAAGGCTAGAGAAAGCAAAAAGAAATATACTGAATCTAAAAGAGGAACAATCTCACCAAACAGATGCATATTGCTAACTATAAATACTGGTTAATTTAACAATTTAACTTAGCAGAATGCCAGTGTAGATACATAAACTAAGATGTGAGTCCATTTGAATCTCTCCGCTTTTCTAAAAGCTTCGACACCATCAATCTGAGCGGCCTTAAAATGGATTAACTAAACATTAAGTCAGTCAGCGGTGGCTCTAATTAAACTATCCCCTATTTTAGGCATCAGACAAGGTACCAGACACGTCACCATCTTCTTTTACTTCCAAACAACCTCAAGACTTTTGTCCTGGCGAGAGTGGGCATAGGATCGTGACTTCGACTGTGTCGGCTTCTTTACCGAAATCTGCTTTCAACTTAATCGTTTTGACCATCGAGTGCTGAGATTCCGATAGTTCAGCTTTTAAATGTAACCTCAGACCGCGCTAGAAAAGGACTTGGAAACCCTGGATAGCAACCTCTAAAGAGTCGCTATTAAAAAAAAAAAACCCGTTTAATTATAGAAGGAGATGGAGCTTCAGAAAGATAAAAAGTTACATGGTAGAACTGTCCACCTAGATGCGTCTTAGAGGATATTGTGACCTGTTCTCTCGACGCATTCTGCTATCCGATTAAATCGACAAGAAACTGTCTGAATACCAAATCAAACAGTTATGCCCCTTTAAATAGCTCTTCTTTTCTGAAATGGCTGCCTTTCTAATCTTTCCAAAAAGAGAATGTGTACCTAGGATAAAGGCTCACTAGCTACAGATGGAGACTTAAATTCGGCTGATAACTTATTCCACTTATCTTTCCCTCGATGCTGTTCACCGTTGCTTTCTGACGCCGCCAGAGTATTTATTCCATCGCCCAGCTGCAGCACCTCAAATTGTGAGGGAGGATAAGTCTCCTGCAGTTGTTAACCATCAAATTTTACCTGCACGGAATAATTATCTATGGTCCGGTGTTATCAATGTCGGTAATTTTACCCTGTAATCTGAAGGCTTTCAAAGAACACTTTTCGCCTAAAAGATTTCGCTGCTAGATATTTATTTTAAAACACTTCACTAAATAATCTACTTCTGCATAAGGCATCCGAAGGTTCTCGTTCGAGAAACTGTTAGTATATATAAAAACCTGGTGTAGCATTTGACAGGTAAATGTAATAAAATAAGCCTGGAGACGGTAATAAACTGAGCCCTAAAGTTTGAGAATTTAATATTACCCGATAGCGTTAAGGTAAAAAAAAGGAATATTAATAAAATTTATGACAAGAAACTGTGGGTGTCTCAGAGAAAGTTGGAGCAGGGAAAAGTCTTCACAGGCTGAGAAATTCATCACTGATGCTATACGTGGTTTAACCTGATAGTGTATTACAAATGTCTGCATTGGAATATAGTAACTTTTAAAACCCATAAACTATGCACACACGGAGAGAGAGAGAGAGAGAGAGAGAGAGAGAGAGAGCGAGGGAGGAGAGAGAGAGAGACGAGAGAGAGAGAGAGAGAGACGCGCGGTGAAAATTAAGCATACTTGACCAGATTTTACCGGAAAATGCCACTTTTCGGCAATTCCGTTCTGGATAACTACAGACGCGTGTCAACAACGCCAGCGAATTGACACCCATCGTCATCAACAGTTACACCGAGCCCAATCTGCTGCCAGCAAGACCCGCTGGCCTCGCGCCACTTCCGTTGCCATCTTCTTTCGCCTCTACTATTACTTCCGGCCAATTTGTTTCAGAAGCCAAGTTTTCCCCCGTCTTCCTTGAAGACCTCATCTAGGGAGGGAGGGGGCGCGGAATTTCTGAGCCAATTAGACGGTCGGCATTAGGCGACAGATTATGGGCCAGTCCGAAGAAGGGCTTGGTGAGGTGGGAGAGAGAGAGAGAGAGAGAGAGAGAGAGAGAGAGAGAGATGAGATGGGGGGAGAGAGAGAGATGATGGGGAGGAGAGAGAGAGAGAGGAGAGAGAGAGAGAGATGAGAGAGATGGAGAGAGAGAGCGATGAGATGGGGGGGAGGGGGAGAGAGAGGAGAGAGAGAGAGAGATGGAGAGATGAGAGATGAGAGAGAGAGAGAGAGAGATGAGCGATAGAGGGGGAGAGGTGAGAGAGAGGGGGGGACTGAAAATCGGCGGAAGGGAATCGCACGTGCCCGAGGGTGGGGTTGTCCTCTCCACAAGGCAGACGTGGCACCGTCCGCTACCAGACACAAGACGAAACTTACATCAGAACCTCTTCAGGTTACTCAGAATTCTGTGTTGCTGTAAATAACCAACTATTACAATTAGGGCTAATTTTCGCTAAACAAGACTCTTGACGGGGGAAAATGCCAAGAAAGTCACTTTTTGTTGTTGTTGTTGTTGTTTTCATTTTGCAATAATCTAGTTTAGCTATTACAAGGCGGCAGGAAGGGGCTCATCATGGGCTAGACACGGCCCTCATGGAGATGAAGGTTTAACGGTTTGATCCTTAGATTTTCTCCCAGTGCCACTATTAATAATTACCATCTCGTCTAACTAAAACTACATTAATAAATAAACTGTCAGACTTTAAGGAACTCAAAACAAAAGGTAGAAGCAGCCAAATGCACATGTACAACTTTACCTTAGTTCGGTTCCAACAAAAAATCGACTCGGAAACAAACGGTATAACGGTGCCCTCTTTCCATTAATGTTTTTTTAAAAGGGACGGTAAATTTTAAAAAAGCATGTAGCCTCTAGAAAGAATGTAAAGGGGTACAGACGTTTCATGTCCGTTCAGAAATGGTATTAGATAACAATATTTCCTGAATTTAAAGTTTGAAACCGGAAAGAAAATGGAGCACCTGTCTTGGCATCATCCAAAACAAATTTGTGATCTAAATTTAAAGGGAAATAAATAGAAGAAGCTGAATAAATAACTAAACTTTACCTAAGTGGTTTTGCCAGTTTGTACCATATCAGTTATTGCTTTGTTGTTAGAGAACTAAATATTTTTGCTAAAGTTTATACAAATGAATCAATACGCACTCAAATTCCATTACCTATAATTCCTGACACAGGTTAACCAGGTGTATTAACTACAGAGAAAGATCCTGGAAGTTCTCTCTGGGCTTCTGGCCTGGATTTAGTCGTATGTTTCGCTTGTAAAACAGTTATTAATCTTACATGCTATTCCTTGAATTGCTGATAATAGGTTGGTCCTTAGTTGTCTATCAGGATGCTTCCATAGATGTCCAGTGAAGTTCATATCCGAGCTGAGTAGAGCTATCGAGCCTTCCAAGACCTAGTGGTTTTATATGTCTAACATGCGCTCTCTATCTCTCTTTTTTATAGGATAATTACATTAAAGAATCTCTGTACCAGGCGCAGACAAAAGGGTGTTCCATAGCATGGATAATTGTTGTAAACACGCCCACCTTTCTACAGATGGCGTGAATTGGCGAAATCGAACCTGTCGCCATTCTTGGGCTGGTGGCGAAGCCCGGACCTGCAGATCGAGTGGCGAACCCGCGGTCTGTTGAAACTATGGAGCAAATAACCAACCGTCCCTCGCTCGCTTGCAAGTCGGCGAATTACGATCGTTTCCGAAAGACCCCAGCCCAGACCCTGCCACCGACCGAAAATTCTTCTGGCTTCGAGAGACGAGAAGGAATTCCGAAAGTTAGTGAAGCTGAAATCGTCAGGTTTTTACTTCGTGGGGGGATGTGGTTAGCAGAAAAGATGCTGTGGAAATGGGCAGGATGTGGTTTGGGCCTCGGGATGACGTAGAAACATCTTAAAAAATGCACGGGTTCATTTCCTTACTTTGAAAGGGGACACCTCGGTACCAACTGCTACACGATCTATATCGGTAAATCGCGGGATTGGCACTGATAAAGATACTTGCCCATTCCCCGCGTGATTTAGAATGCGAAAAAATAGTAAATAACCGTATTATAATTTGCTAAAAAAGTCGAAATCTCTAAAATCGAGAGAAATAGCTGTAGAGATCGTACACATAATACTGTCATGCGGCCATGGAGAGCATGGGGTCACGTGACAGCCTCGGTAGAACGAGATTTCCAATCGGACGCCATTCCCATCATCCGGAGGCAAAAGATTATGAAGAAGCGATGGAAGAGAACCATGATGAGTATAATGTTGAAATCATCATTATACGCGAATCGTGATATGTGAAGAAGAAGAAACGTTTCGGAGATCAGTGTGGCGTCAAAACGTCAGTTTAGTAAAATGGATGCCTTTCGGAATCAACACTCCCTGATTACATCGACAGGAATCAAGTGTAAAATGGCGGTGAGGACAAACAGATTGGAGCTGGAACAGACCTGGTCTCCACTCGGGGTTTCTCTGGACATTTCATAAAAAAACACAAAACAACTGAAGATGGTGTCGTTCACTTTTCTCGTCCCTTCGGCCTGTCTCTTAAGACCGTTTTCCGATCACCGCCACTCAAATGGAACGTGGACAGGTTTACTTATATGTGGCCCTTTAAATAATTTTCTTCCCACCAGGATGCATTGGGATCATACATGCCAGTGTTGTGATAGATTTAAACCTAAAGAGGATAATCAAATCATCGATGAGTAATGTCATCGTAAAGGTGTGAGGAAATGTTGGGTAATGACAGAAATTTTTCTCCTTCAAAGACAATATAAAAAAAACACATAAATACAGACCAGAATGTCACAGTTTAACGTTGGCGCCCTTTTATAATGTCCATTAGGCTCTATCAGAAGTCTGTGCGACTCTTCCTGGCCTTCCGCCTTGTTTTAGATACTTTTCTTACAAACTTCTAACACTATTCTTTTATTCACAGAATTCCAAAAAATCTAGAGGAGCTCTGCTTTTCAAAAAAAAATAAATATGTTTATTTGAGAAACAAACCCACCAGAAGCAATAATTTGGATTGATTTACACTGCTGTGGCGAATTTTCGCAACATCCAAACCTGGTTCCGATTTATTTTAATAGACACTGGCTTGTTTCGAATAGAAGAAACACACGTCTCTTCTTCATGCCCTCTAGACGGGTATCGCTGGGTTGATCTCATCAACTAACTCCTTTACGTATCTCTTAGTTAGCCTCAAATGTACAATTAACGTAAATGATCTAATGACAAACGACCCTTTGTCCGTCCAAAGCCAAAACCTTCACTTAATATCTGTTTCAAAAGCCACCAACCTGACGAAACAGTGGAGGGTCAGAACCAGAGAAAATTTTGGTTCTATGTCTAAAAACAAAAGCTTTTCAAAGTTAATTCGCTGTCCACGCTGCCCCATTCTATCCTTTAACCCTGGAGGAAAAACCTAACCGATTTTCCTCTCTTTCCTCGGATGATTTCGGTGTTTGCGTCGTTTTATGTTACAAACGGTTCTCGTGATTTCGGTGTGTAGAGAGTTAAGTGTTGTATCATAGAGATGGAAGCACCGCCAACGCTAGGATTTTATACAGACACCGGGATCTTGAGTGAGCAGCTGATCTGGGACCCGCAAACCGATCTGTAGCAGATCCCGCGGAAGACGCCAGAGCCTTGGAGGGAACGGTAAATTGTCGGACACTTCGTTGTAACAGAAAGAACGAACTGGGTTCGAGGAGAGCGCGTGGAGCTGATTCTCTTCCGAGGACATTGCGCCGGCTACGTAATCAGTTGATGTGTACACACAGAACGAACACGTCACGACCCTCGATGTCGCTGGCAGGAGAACCGAGGTCTTGGCGAGTGGCTCGCAGCGCATGCGCTTCAGGTCGGTTAGCCTCGTTAAGCGGCTAGCTGACAGAAAGACGGATAAGGTAAATGCCGCATCTCCCTGCGCAAAAATCGGGGAAAACGTTTAGATGTGCGCGTCTAGGTCCGTCTCTCTACAATCTCCATATCCAGAATACTGAAGCTCGGTTTCCACGTCGGCCCACGAACGGATTTCAGATGACGTTGGAGCCAATGATTCGTTTGCCTCCTGGCGGATGATCAGGAAATGACGTCGTCATTTATTTATCAGTCATCTGTCTCCAGAGAGAGGAGAGAGTCGGCAAACATGGGATCTGGCAGACGCACGGAGGGTTTGATAGACGATACACCCGTAACCTCGCCAGGCCATGTGTTAAAGGCGATAAAAGGACGACCTTTTCTTCTCGTTTTAAAGCTAGGAAAGGTTTTCGGTAGAAACCGGATTTCCTCGCCCTGCACCTCCTTCTCTGAAGAGTCGCTTCAGGTCTCCTTCGTCGATCGGTGGCTGGAAAACAAGTCCAACAGCAAGCGTAGTTCGTCAGTCGGCGAGGTTCTTGTCTACCAGCGACCCACACTCTGGTCGTTACCACAACAAACCAACGGAGAGCGCCTGCCAGATATTTCTGCTGCATCGGCAATAATTCTCGTGTGACGTCGCCTTTTGATGTTGTTTATCACACGCCTGTTTGTCAGCGTCCACTTACGAGGGAGCCATACTTTAGCGACAACCAGGCCCGCTTCTGGTGAACACTCACAACAACAACGGAGCCGTAATTTCCTGACAGAACATGAAACCGCACTTCAGTCACAAAGCCATTGCCATTATGATCAAAGCACTTGTCTTCAATACTGTAATTGCTTTTCTTAAAAACAGTATTTCGTCCTCGTTAATGTAAAGATCTGGTGTGGCTGGTCACATCATCCTCACTTGTAGCTTTACCATTAAAAATAACAACGAGGGATCGCGGGAAGGGTCCAGACGGCCCCTTCTCGAACGAGCCAACCGGTGCGGAGAGTTTTCTTGATACCCCGGCCGCCCCTGAAGTTTTATCGTGATTCTTAATACCCCCTCCCCCATGATTCTAAGCTGGTACCGTAGGGCAAGCACCAGCCATCGGGCAGACTGGACTTTCGCTCCAAGGTCGCCTCTGGATTGGCTTCCGCGTTTCTCGAAATTCGAGAATGACCTCTGACTCGAGATCAGGTCACCGGAGAGTGAGTATCGGAGGCTCGTTTGGGAGAAATATTTGATAAGCAATTAGAATTTAGTAATGACTGGTCGGTGATGTTTGCATAATGCCAGCTAGATGCCAGAAGTAGGATGAATGAGTGAAGGGAAGGAGTGACGAGAATACCATTAGAAAAGGGAGAAAAACGACGAAGAGCTAAAATGAAATAGCAATAAATGGTAGCGTGGTGCTAGGGGGGGCAGAGATATACAGGTAAATCTTTAAGGAATGGATTTCTAGTGTTAGTTACTTGGAGGAAATGTTTCTAGGATGTGGCATGGATTTTACCGCCTTGGTCCATATTTAGAGAGATTTGTTAAAAATCAACAGACTCCTCATTATGTAAACGCACCTGCCCCGTTTATATGCTTTGCCAAATCGTTCTACCTCTAGAGAGATCTGTGGATCAAAGGTCTCGGTGTAAGTTTAGTGCAGTGAGTTCAGGAAGTTGGTACTAACCATTTTCGATTCGCGTAACATTTTAATTAACCTGGCCAAATCATTTGAATATATATCAAATTAAACGTTATTGGCTTTTTTCGTGCAAACAAAGACTTTGTCGACCATTTAAAAAAGAATCTGATTGATAGAAGTTCCACTGCCAGATTCAATGACTGCTGTTGACGGGTGTCAACTACTCCCGGGTATCTACAAGAGCCGTACAATGCCTTCTCGTCGAGTCTGTAAGTCTTAAAGAATGTGGGCAGGCCCCAACACAGCCCCCCCGGGTATCTACAAGAGCCGTACAATGCCTTCTCGTCGAGTCTGTAAGTCTTGAAGAATGTGGGCAGGCCCCAACACAGCCCCCCCGGGTATCTACAAGAGCCGTACAATGCCTTCTCGTCGAGTCTGTAAGTCTTGAAGAATGTGGGCGGGTCCCCAACACAGCCCAATCCTGCTATATCGGTGCCTCGGTGTTCTTGGATAATTTCGATGTAAGATCTTGCCGTGGGCCGTCCAACGTGTGGTGTGCCTTTAAAAAAAAAAAAAACGGAACAACTTCATTTTGAAGAATTCCATGGCTGCAGGTGATCACATTTAGAGGACCGAGAGTGTCCCGGCGCATCTCCGTCCGCGCTATCAGCTCCAGTCGACGTGTGACACTCTGCGACGGCTTTGACCAGCGAGGAAGGCCTTCTTCTACGTCGGTCGGTACAAGTGGATATACTGCTGGGCCCATCGAAGCCACGGGAGATGGCGCCTTGGTGGAGAAAGAATAGATCTAATGGGCGGACAACTGTTCGAGGGAGGAACCTGTTTCTTGGTACTGGTCAGGCCAGGTGTAGGTTCCAATGACCGACTACGCGGTTTTCAGGTTCGCCGCAAATTAAAACGCAGATCTAGGAGGCAACACAAGAGAAAAGCATGTACGTTAGTTATGATTAGCATGACTTGGTCTAGGAACGACAACCCGAACCATCAGGATTATTGGCGCCGTCTTCTTCTTCTCGTGTGACGTTTCTCACGACGCAATGTCCAACCGTCTCTTCGCTCAGAGAAATTTTGAAAAATGTCTGTGGAACCGTTTCAGGAATGGCGTCTGAGAGAGAGGAACAATACCAAGAACCTGACAAAGGCGACGTGTAGCCGCCATCTTGAGTTACCATCAAGCGGGCGCCGGCGGGGAATGTGCTACTGCATTTGCTATTAGATAATCTATAGTTGTACGCCTCTGTTTTGCAGTCAGGGAGAATCTCTGCGACACCAGATAGTGGTCCTCTGGAATGAGCAAAACGGTGTTTTATAATGAAGATAACCATTTCCCTTTTTAGTTGTTCTCCGCCACCCACCCCACCGGCCCAAAGTTCTGGGGCAGATGATAATTAGCATCCATCCATCTATCCGTCGTAAGCCATCAATGATCTTAAAACTCTTGTATTCGAACTTCTTCGCAGCGACATTGCTTGCACCAAATCTAACTTTTTGAAAATTCTCTATAGGCCCAGAAGCCTGAAACTCTGTGTTAAAAGAGGTGTGGGAGTGGCGCTGTATCTTACACACCCTCCTCCCTGCCGTAACTGCGGTTCATCAGCCAGTAAAATATCCCTACATTGGAAGGCAAACTGTGCGATCGGTGCCAGTGTGAGCTCATGGTAGACTATTCGCGATAGTGTGCAGGCCGCCATAGAGAGAAGACCCCGAACAGCTGCTGGAGAGGTGCGGGCCAAGCCTCGCTGTATCGCCAGACAGGCGGAGAGGTCCTTGTCAGCCGCGGGAATCCCGAGAAAGATGAATGCAGTCCGTACGACGGTTTCAGCCGGTTACCAGCCCCGCACGCGGTGGATGGGCACGGGTGGGCACCGACAACTCCGAGCAGCTAACTCGCGTTTTGGGGCGGGTGGAGACGGCGTTAATGAGACTGGCGGGAGACCTAGAACAGCAACAGGTGGAGTGCGCTGCTGCCAGGAGACGGCAACTGGGAGGAAGTGGGATGCGCTAAGGATGTCCGACTAAAAGCCGAGCCCGGACCGAAGACAGCCAGCCAGAGTAAGAAAACCGTCTACGCCCCACATCAAAGCGAGCCGCCGTCACTCGCTCATTTCTGCTACCTAGTTATGAAACGGCGTCTATTGTCTGGGCGTATTTTTAGATCTGAGGTTAATTTATTTCTCCTGTCCCTCTCTCCTTTCATCTGACAATCACACATCTCCCTCTCTCTCTCTCTCCATGACATCTGGTCTCCACTGTATAGGGATGAGAGCTCTCGATGACAGCTCTCTCTCTCGATCTCTCTCTCCTCTCTCTCATCTCTCTCTCTCGCATGACAGCTCGTCGAGCGGTCTCTCGATCTCTCTCCCTCTCTCTCGAGACCTCTCTAGATCGCCCTACGAGTCTCCAGCTCGTCTCCTTCTGGTCCGATCTCATCTCCAGACATCGCGTCGATTCTCTCGATCTCCTCTCTCTCTCTCTCTCATCTCATGACATCTGGCTGTCCTGTACCGATGTCATCTCCCTCCCTCTCTCTCTCTTTCTCTCCCTCTCTCTCTCTCATGACATCTCGCCTCCCTGTACCGATGTCATCTCCCTCCCCTCCTCTCTCGTCTCGCCCTACTCTCCTCTCTCATGACATCTCGCCTCCCTGTAACCGATGTCATCTCCCTCCCTGTCTCTCTCTTTCTTCTACTTCCCTCTCTCATTGACATCTCGTGTCCCTGTACCGATGTCATCTCCCTCCCTCTCTCTCTCTTTCTCTCCCTCTCTCTCTCTCATGACCATCTCCCTCCCTGTACCGATGTCATCTCCCTCCCTCTCCTCTCTCTCTCTCTCTCCCTCCTCTCTCATGACATCTCGTGTTCCCTGTACCGATGTCATCTCCTCCCTCTCTTCTCTTTCTCTCCTTCCTCTCTCATGACATCTCGTGTCCCTGTACCGAGTCATCTCTCCCTCCTGTCTCTCTCTTTCTCTCCCTCTCTCTCTCTCTCATGACATCTTTCGTCTCCCTGTACCGATTGTCATCTCTCTCTCTCTCTCTCTTCCCCCTCCATTCTCCCCTCTCTTCATGACATCTCTCCCTCCCTGTACCGCTGTCTATCTCCTCCCTCTCTCTCTCTTTCTCTCCTTCCCTCTCTCATGACATCTCGTCTCCCTGTACCGATGTCATCTCCCTCTCTCTCTGTACCGACGTCTCTCTCTCTCTCTCCACAGACAAAAATAAAGGTGTCCTCTTACCTGGTAAGAACTGGTTAACTGGAGGCGGTGTAAGACGGGTACGAATATGTGAGCGGTAAAGGCGACGGTGAACGGGTATCCGAACAGGGTCAGCCAGTAGACAGAGCCGAAGTAGTAGACCTCGGCCGGAGTTCCCAAGACCATGATCCCGGATACGGTGCTGGCCACCATGGACACAGCCACGGGGATCAGGTGCATCTTTCGACCACCCAGCAGTATGTCGTTGATGGTCGTCTCCTTCCTCTGCCTTCCCCGCACGATGTAGTAGATCCCGATGGCGGCGGACACGAGAAAACTCAGAACGAACAGCAGGTAATCCTGCCATTTGAATCTCGCTGTCTCCTTCATGCCGATGTATCCTCCTTCCCCTTCTGTCGCTCAGAACTTTCCCCCACCCGCTGTCCTACGGGCGAGCTCGACCGACACGATCCATAGATATGCATACATGTATATACATCACACACACACACACGAGTCCGTCTACCTTGGATTAAAATAAACAGTACACACGGAGGTCAGCTGGGGCCAATCAGAGACTCGGCGACCGGGGAAACCGGTTGTATTCGCCCAGCAAACCGACTCGCAAGCCGGCCAGAAACTGATCGTCGTCGCTCGTCTTCCTATTTCGCCCCAGAAAGATCGGGTCCGAGTAGGAGAAAGAGGGCCCCCGCACCTCTAATCTGGAGACGATTGTGTAACGTCTTTTTAAATCCCCGGCGTCCCTGCTACCGAGTATTTGTGGAGAACGTTTACGTCGTGATTCTACCAACAACCCGGCCCCGCACCTGACAGAGAGCGCGCGCTAATTCGCGTTTGTTTGCTCTTTAAACCTCACACAGCGAATGATAGACGTCGGTGCAAGAGCTACACGAACACACGGCCGGTCTTGTTGACTTCTTCACACCTCTCCCTCCACAGCCGCCGACTACTTCCCCACACCTCAGCGATCTCTTCCCAAACTAAATATTTACATGTATATTTTTAATTATTTACCTGGCCGTGTGCTGTTTAAAAAAGAAAAGAAATGTAAATATCTATTTATTTCTTTATGTATTCGTCGACCACCGAGCGTTCTCTCTGACAAGTGGGTGCGATTACCGCCATCTCTGTTAGCGTAGGGGGTGAAAGCCAAGTGAGAAGGGAAGTACTCCGACGATACGTTGTACAGGTAATATTTAAGATTACCCCTTTTCTGTGAAGAGAGAGATTAAATAATAATAATAATAATAATAATGATAATAATAGGATAATAATAATAATAACAATAACAATAATAATAGTGATGATGATGATGATGATAATAATAATAACAATAATAATAGTGATGATGATGCGGATGATAATAATAATATAACAATAATAATAGTGATGATGATGATGATGATAATAATAATAACAATAATAATAGTGATGATGATGATGATAATAATAATAACAATAATTAATGATGATGATGATGATGATAATAATAACAATAATAATATGATGATGATGATGATGATGATAATAATAATAACAATAATATAATAATGATGATGATGATAATAATAATAACAATAATAATAGTGAATGATGATGATGATAATAATAATACAATAATAAAATAATGATGATGATAATAATAATAACAATAATAATATAATAATGATGATGATAATAATAATAATAACAATAATAATAATAATGATGAGATGATAATAATAATAACAATGATAATGATGATGATGATGATAATAATAAAACAATAATAATAATAATATGATGATAATAATAATACAATAATAATATAATAATGATGATGAAATAATAATAATAACAATAATAATAATGATGATGATGATAATAAATAACAATAATAATAGTGATGATGATGATAATAATAATAACAATAATATATGATGATGATGATGATGAATAATAATACAATAATAATAATAATGATGATGATGATAATAATAATAACAATAATAATAGTGATGATGATGATGATGATAATAATAATAACAATAATAATAATAATGATGATGATAATAATAATAACAATAATAATATAATAATGATGATGATAATAAAATAATAAACAATAATAATAATAATGATGATGATATAATAATATAACAATAATAATAGTGATGATGATGATGATAATAATAATAAACAATAATAATAATAATGATGATGATAATAATAATAACAATAATAATATAATAATGATGATGATAATAATAATAACAATAATAATATAATAATGATGATGATAATAATAATAATATAATGATAATGATGATAATAATATATAAAATAATATAATGATGATAATAATAATAATAATATAATGATGATAATAATGATAATAATAATATAATGATGATAATGATAATAATAATAATAATACTGATAATGAATGATAAGATAATAATGATAATGTAATGATAAAATAATGATGATAATAATAATAATATAATAATAATAATAATAATAATAATAATAATAATAATGATAATAATAATAATAATAATGATAATAATAATAATACGGAAAGAAGAACAAAAGTAAAGGTGTCTAATCCTATAGTTGTCATTGCCACAGTGTTAAAGAAAGGTCTCTACCGGAAGCCGTTCTCCCAGAAGAGTGATGTAGGGGTTAGGGAAATTAAGCGAAAACAGGGCCAAGTAGAAGTCCGAATATACCGCTGGTGGTCTCAGCGGAGAGTTCAAGCCCTCGTCAGTCACTGTTTACGGAATAACAGCTGCCAACCAACCGTACACGCTTTCACCCAATTACCCCGTCTACTTATGATATACTCTCATAATTCCGTAAGCAGGTAGACCGTTTCCTCTCTAACTTGGGTGAGGTTGAAATTGATCTATTTAGATAAATACCCATTAACCGGATTTGTAGGGTTTCCGCTTAATTTATTAATAAACAGTTTGACAACAAAGGAAAAGCATAAATGAATAAATTATTCACGTCTGATGAAGGGTGTCCATGTCAGGTGTTCCTGTAACTACGGTAATAGCAGAACCTATCCAGAATTAGCCGCGGGTTATGTAAATCCTTTCAAGGAGAGATGTACCGAGTTTTCTTGAAAATCTCGGATCTTTTCTTGTTGTTGCTGCTGATTTTTATTCAGTTTTAAGAAATTAATTATTTTCAAGGAGTCGGCACCAAATTATTCGTTAATACGTAATACTTCAGAAATGAATTGATTTTGACTCATCAACTGGCATCTATCTGTTTTACGCAGATTAAAGTAACAGAAACATGATTTTAAAAATTACTTTTTAGTGAATTTTCTAAACGAATTATTTCTATTTCCGACAATCTTCTTTTTAGGGAGCAGAGAGGTACATCCTTACGGTTCAGATCTGATTAACCCTTACCTCACAGTCGTCAGAATTGACCTACCCCACTCGTCCCGCAATCCACAACTGTGGCGTAGGCTTTTCATCTCACAACCTATAGTTCTGTCAGAACCCTACCTTCCATCATCTAAAACTCTGTCATAAAACCATCTCCCTACAGTGCATACATCTGAAGTAAATCTCTCTCCCTACAGTGGATACGTCTGTAGTAAAGTTCTCTTCCTACAGTACATACAGCTGTGTGCAAAACTCTTGCATAAAATCCAGACAGCTATCTAATCAATTCAGATTCAATTCCAATTACGCAGAAAGTGATCAGATCCATCAATAATGAGTAGAATATCCGAGATTCTTGTAACTCGTTCACGACGACGAGGCATGCTGGCTACCAGACGCTGACAATTGTCACTACTGAACTCCGACCAGGCTTCCTCGATTTTCCGTTTCAAATCGGTTTTTTGGCTCTAACGCTGAGTTTAATCGGGTGCCAAATGCTTTCGATGGGATTGAGATCCGGGCTTTGAGCCGGCCAGTCGAGGAGGGGGATTCGCAACTCTGCCATCAAGGCCATCGTGGATGGGGGCGTTGTCCTGTTGATAGATGGCCGTCAGGGGAATGTGGTCACACATATACGGTTCGACAATGTCCGAGACGATCTTAGCATAGTCATGAGCATTCGTCCGACCTTCCACGTGATGCAACTGACCGACACCGGACGATTGAAAACAGCTCCAAACCATGGCCGAATCTCCCCCAGCCTGCAGAGTCGGTCGAGTGCAACTAGGGTGGTATTTCTCGGACACCGATCGCCGAACCTGCACCGACCCGCCGAGTGGACCCTCACGAATTCGCTTTCGTCGGAAAACAACACTGGGGACCACTGGGCCACGGTCCAGTGGAGATGGTCGCGGGCCCACTGCAATCGCTTACGACGATTGTCCAGACTGATGAACGGCTTCTTCTGTGCCGATCGCCCGAACAGTCCCATGTGGATCAAACGCCATCTGATGGTGCACGAGGCCAACTGGATCCCATGGTGCCTTGACAAGGCGGTAGACCGGATGTCGGTGGAAGTGCGGAATCGGTCCGAGTTCGACATGTAGGCGATCAGACGATCCTGTCGAGCCGTCGTTTTCCGCGGTCTGCCGGCTCTGCGTTTCGAAATTAGGCTCCCATAGGCTTCCCAACGTTTCAGGGTGCGAGATATCGTCGACTGATTGCAGCCGATACGATCCGCAATGACCCACTCAGTTCCACCATCTTCTCTCATGCGAACGATTGTGGCCCGGTGTTCGGGGTCAAATATCGGGGTCTCGGCATCACTACATTGGACAAAAATGAATCAGAATAGTGGAGAATGACAGATTTTCATATTTATATTCTACTATCCTAAACTATTATAGCACAAAATATACATTCTAATTTTTTTGTAATTTATTCAACACTTGCACACGTCGATTTCATGCAAATTATTTTATTAATATTTAAATTTTGACTGCGCAATTACAAAATGGATCTTAGTGTTATAAATCGTTTAAAGACACCGATACCTTTCAATTAAGACAGAAAACATACAATAGTTACTAAGTTCTACAAAATAAGAACCCATTTTCTAAGTCTAGTCTTTTTTATGCAAGACTTTTGCACACCGCTGTACTTCTGTAGTAAAGCTCAATCCCTACAGTGCATACGTCTGTAGTAAACATCTCTCCCTACAGTCTATACGTCTGTAGTAAAGGTCTTTTCCGACAATTCACAGCCCCGTCACTCTCCTCTCATAAAAATCCCTGACTGTATTGTAAATGGGCCATTAATCCCTATTCTTAACCTCTCCTATACTTTATTTTTGATTTTCTACTGCGGACAACATGTAATACATTGTGATAATCTTTTAAAAATTCGTATTAGTGAAGTCGTCGTATAAATAGGCCTATGTTACTTGATGGGTGTCGATAAGCACGATGAAGTCATACGTATGGTTGTCTTGAACATTCCAAATGAAGCGTAACCACAATGACGGGGTGAAGCGTCCAAAATATCTAAGTTTCCGCTTGATAAGTCGAGGAATCGATTCTCTAAATCCGATCAACTCAGAACAGATTAAATGTTTGGAAAAGAAACTGCTTTATCTTGTACACTTTGTAGTTTATTGCTCTTGCCAAAATGTTCGCCGCATTTCGTTCTGGATGGGACAGGCCAGCAGCTCAGACTGTTTTCGCTAGCTCGCCCCACCCACTCAAATCATCTGTGTATCGTTTGAAGCACAGATTTCTGGTCCTACCTCAGCTAATTCCATCACTAAACGTATCCTAATCTTTGGATAAATGATCCAAATTACTGAGTCCACAGCTGTCAGCAAAGCAAAGCAGGAATCCGAAGGTTTGGCATTAAGAAGAACCCTCTCTCAAAAACCATATAAGCTATTCCCACCCGTTTTCTGCGTCCCTATACGAACCCACAAAGTGTCCCCTTTGATTCTTTGTTGTTTTTTTTTGGAGGTAGCCTGTCACCCGTCTGCGGCGACTGCTGATGAATACCAGCACCCGGGGTTCTGAACCCGGTCTAAGAGTAACGATTCTACGGTGATAAATCTCTCTACTGAAAGAAGGTGCATAACGTCAGCTACCTTCCAGACACAGGACTTTCTAACAGCGTTGGCTGAGTGGGACCTTTGTATCTGAAGGAATGCTTTCTAAAGCAGGGTGTTGGTGGGATCACGAGTGGCATTACCACATGGAACAATTCGCCATCTACATCTGATGGCCATCTTTTCTGGTGTTTAATACGGAGGAGGATATTCCATGACTTTACGACACCCGGGAATTAATAAGACTGAGCAGAAACATCGGTTATCATGTTGGCATCCAGATCAGCCGTTTGTTTTCGAAAGTACTAGAAATTCTTATGAGGAATACTTGTGAAAGTAGATTTAAAACACAAACAGAAGTGTCATGTCACCCATGAACCCCGGTTGTAGGTCGTTTGTGTCCTGGTTTAGTACTGTAAACCTAGACGAGACAAACACACACACACACTGGCGGGTACGAAAGAACAGATATCCTAAACAGGAAAATGTTGCGTTTAAAAGATAAGATGGCGGCGGCTCGGCGTAACGCGGTTTCCGGCCGAAGATTTGTTGTGGTCGGGCCAGAAGAGTCCCACCCACGTCCCTGCCTCCAGTGGGTTCTGCGAGTGCCATGCTACGAGAGAATTTAAATTAACATCGGTGTCTATGCGAAGGAATGCTCTTCAGGTATCATATCTTCAGCTTACATCTTTCAATAGGCCGGCTCTAATGGCAGCCATGTTTTTACTTTGATCCGTTTGTTCTTCGAATAAATCATAACTGCGTGGCATTCTTTACTGACGTTTCACTAAATGCACCTACATATGATATTTCCTGTCTATGGCATTTTACTGACGTTTGAAAACTTTCCGTATGTAATATAATATTTTGAGTTAATGTTTGTTAACTAAGTACTATTGCTGGTGCCATTCAGTAGACTACTACTGGCCGCACGATGCTAAATTCGATTTTGAAGTAGAGTAGTATCACGACAACATACAAGTGACGTAATCACGGCACGTGGCTGCACACGTTACGTAGGTAAGTCACGGGTTCTGTTTGATTTGAATAAAATGAGATGAATTAAGTATCAAATGATTGAAAGCAATAGTTTCACCCACAGCGTAACTTACATACGCATGTGGCAGGACGATTCCTGATAACACACCGTCTTCCCCCGAACTTCCGCAGTTGGCAGTGGTGCGTGGGCCGCATATGAAACGGTTAGAGAAAAGCGGTTGGCATACATAGCATTAGCTTTCTAGACGGACAATTAATTAATTATCTGGAATGTCGGGAGTAGGTTTCTCAGAGAAGGAAAAGCATTCCAGCTCAAAATCACGGTAACACCACTTGGCTCGTCACAGAGAAGATGGGCAGAGAGTGAACTCCATCCAGAGTGCCGCCAGCCCCGACAGTATTTACGCCTCTTCGGTCATGGAACACACGACAGAAAATCTTCTTTAAGCCTAAGCTTTCTCAAATTTGGCGCATGTGCTGATGGGGTTCCGTTACTTGATTACAGAGCGGTTTTCAGGAAGTGGTCGCATACCTCTTCACAAACAGCCGCTCCGTGGAAATGCGCGACGTTTAGACTTTCCTGCGATTTCGATCGCCAGATGGCGCGGCGGGCAGGAGTTTGGCCGATTTTCAGATAGCCACTTCTTGCTCAGAGGTCACAGACCCTGAAGACACCTCAACCTATGTTCTCCAACACACACACACACGCATTGGATCACTTACAAAATTAAAAAAAAAAAACAGTAAGTTCTGGAATTCGAAAAGAATGGAAATTTATTTATTCTTTGCATTTATGGACTGTTAAGCCAACATCTAGACCCGGAGAACAGCACATAGTTCTATCGCACTCTTTTGACATGAAAAATTATTAACTCGTACATGGTATAAGTAAATCGAGGAAACCAAAGATAACCAAATGATAGGTTTCGTTTTAAATTTAAATATATATATATATATATATTAATCAGTAAAATAATGTAAATAAAGTAAATAGAAACTAAATTTCCAGCGTGTTTGAAAAAAATAACATGTCGAAATATCTTAACTAGAAAACATAAATATAGATGATCTAAGCATATTTAAGCTCAAAGGGTCCATAAGAGGTCCATAAAAGGGGTGATGTAAGTATACTTAAGGTCACAAGGTCCATAAAAGGGGTGATGTAAGTATACTTAAGGTCACAAGGTCTATAAATGGGGTGATGTAAGTATACTTAAGGTCACAAGGTCCATAAAAGGGGTGATGTAAGTATACTTAAGGTCACAAGGTCTATAAAAGGGGTGATGTAAGTATACTTAAGGTCACAAGGTCTATAAATGGGGTGATGTAAGTATTATTAAGATCACAAGGTCTATAAAAGGGGTGATGCAAGTATACTCAAGCTCACGTGGTCTATAAAAGGGGTGATGTAAGTATACTTAAGCTCACAGGATCTATAAAAGGGGTGATGTAAGCATACTTAAGCTCACGTGGTCTATAAAAGGGGTGATGTAAGTATACTTAAGCTCACAGGATCTATAAAAGGGGTGATGTAAGCATACTTAAGCTCACAGGATCTATAAAAGGGGTGATGTAAGCATACTTAAGCTTGTAGATACTAAAACGCAAGGAGAAAAATAAACTTCTATATTTCGATATCACCGCAGACCGTTTCTGCCTTGAACATACAAGTTTTAATTATTTAGTTTTTAATACAATTATTTTGCATAAAATATTTAATTACCTACAAAATTTAACAATAAACATGCAAAAGACAAAATACACCTATACCTGAGTTTGTCAACATAAAGTAACATTGAGCCCCAAAAGAGAAATATCGTGCTTCCGTTATAGTAAAGTTAAAGAAGCAAAACAAAAACTATGCATATTTAAGGAAACTTCGCGCTCTCTGAATGGCAAAAAAAAAAAAAATTCAGACATTTTTAACCGTATCACCTTAATCTTAAGTCACTAATTCGTTTTGGGTGACGTCACACCCTTCCCGTCTTGAAATTTCAGGAATTAATATTAATCAAATATCTGAACAGAGAGGAAATCTCCTTGTCCTTCCACCTCTTTTCTTAAAACTGCGTTTTTATATTTATTTATTTTCCCCCTTTTCTCCAACTCTTATGTAAAGGAAGTGTAATTATTTGGTTTTCTGGGAAAAAAATCCCCCCCCCCCGAGTTTTTTTCCCCTTAACCTGTCGATGGTCCGGGGTAGAGTTTGAAATATTCTTCTAGTTTTTGCCGAAATTTAAAGACTGTTACCGACTCCTACCACCAAAGTAAACACGATTATCTATAAATTTTGTATTAAAAAAGGAAATAGCTAAATATTAAAACCGTCAGGGTCCAACAGGGGGCGCTCGCTGTAAGCTTGTTGGAATTTCGTGCGCCGTCAGATGTGTTCTCGCGTCGACGTGACTTACCGGTATCTACAATGGAGAGGCCCTGGTGAGATGAAAGTAGTTCCGCGGTTGTCCGCTAGGTTGGCAACCCTGAGCCGAACGAGACAGGTACTACGACTCCGGCAGAGAATGCCCCAACCACAACTCTTTATTTTGAGATGTGGGAGGAAACTCACTGTAGAAGAAGAGCGAAGAGGTACGACGTCGAACCCAATCGGCCCTCGAGTACAGGGTACAGAGTCGACGCTTTACATTCAAGAGGCCCGTGTAGAGGGGACGTGAGGACGCCCAAAATTCTTGGGATGGACGAGTTAATTAAAAATTCCAAAAAGGTTGTTGGTTCTTTGTCTTTCTGTCCAGGTATTTACTTTCTTTTTGCCAATTAATTAATACAAAGCCTGCTTCGATGCAAGGCGTCACGAGGGTATCGGCTTTAATAAATACAGCGTGTGCAAAATGTATCGGCCCCCCCTAACCCTGGAATACAACTGAGCAGCTGTCGCTGAAGACTTACCTTCACTTCGGAAAAGGAAAGTGGCAAGGTTATTTTCCGCCTCGTTGTTAGCAGGCGCTAAGAGACAAAGGGAAGACCCCTCCGGGATAAAATTGACACAACGGCACACACACACACCACACATCGACCAAGATGGCGGCAGCAGGGAGAAGCCACAGATGCGAGCGACGCTTCAGGTACTAATAATTACGCATCTCGAAAGGCGATCATCCGACGCCGTATTTGGCATCTCCAACATTCTAAACTGTCAGGAAAGTTCTAGATGTTTAAAACACGCAAACATCTTCACTAATTAAACCGGTGTTTCTAATAGTTAGGGTTCTTGCTTAAATAAAGCCTGTGGAAGAAACATAATCTTTAATAAAACTAAAATGTTTTTGTTATATTTTCCAACCTTTTTAGCCCGTGAAATGCATTATCCTCCTCGTTTTAGGGTATTAAAAAACATTGACGTCATATAAGCTCAAGAGGTCGGTCATGTCGGGTGGTTACATTTGAAATTCTACAAATTGGTTAGGGTTAGACTACAGAGTGGTTCGGGACGTTGGGCTGGCTCACCGAGAATCCACTGTACTGAATTGCATTTAGGTGAGGTACCCAAATCTTGGAATCCTGGCCAACAGCAGCAGAAGAATTCATAGAGAACTTCTGACTGCACGGACCATCAACGCTTAAAGGGTCAGTTCCCCGAAGCCACGGGCTCCCTCGGAGCTTGCACGGGTTTCGATCCGACTTCAAACCCCGGTTGCGTGCGGACTCCCTAAAAATCGTCACACCCGCCACCAGCACCCAAACTTCATGCTCAGTTCTCCTTCTTCCAGCCTGCGCACCGACGGTCATTCCCGTGCTGCATCATTTGATGGTCCGACTCTCTCTGGGGCTCTGGACCCGTCGCCAGGGAGGCTGACAGAATCTCCCCGGCCTTTAGTCGGGTTTAATTTCTCGAGAGTGAGGGGAAGACAGCCGGAAATGGCGCGGATATAAAGCTGAGGTTGGTTGTGTCGAGGACCTTTAGAGTCAAAGATCTCGACAATTCTGGTGCGTGCATCTGTGGCTAAACATTATCACGACATTCGCAAAGGAAAAGAAAGGCCAGTGCTGTGGGAGGCCTTCACCAGTCACATTACGACAAGAATGTGCTGCCATCACTCGCCCTGTTGCAGTCATCGTCAGGATTCTCTTCTCGACATCGCCCTTGCAGCATAGATGACTCGAAAAACGAAAGATCCAACGTAATCTCCACCGACTTGGGTACGCAGGGCGTGTAGTATGCAAAAAAAAAAAACAACTAATTTCTAATACAAATAAAACTAAATGGTTGATTAAAGAGCATGGCTGGCCGACTCCTCGACTACTGGCGGCGTGTTTGGACGTCTTAATTTCTTACCGTCGTACCAGCACAACACACTGAGATCCATTGCCCATATTTTCCAGAAGGATAGCGCCACCTGCTGAGCGTTTGGGCGACCACACGACCCGGGTGCGAATCCGGTCGAGTGGCTATCGTCGGTGGAACCGCTGTAGCTGGCCAGGCCATGAAAGTCTTATTCGGCCAGTTCTACATTTTTGTTCTTTTAAGGAATTTGTATGTCATTAATAACGAGTGAATCCATCTCGAACCACGGAAATACCGAAAGTAGTCGACATTCCGTTCCTTCCTTTGAAGGATACGCTACTGACTAGCGAGTTCTTACCTCTAACGGCTGCCATGCCTACAGCAGTAACTACACTTTCTATTGGCTGTTAGCAGATGAAAACAGTTGCCATTAGTAACGAATGAAACATTAAAGATGATTCTGTTTATTTCTTTACATAATGGAATAGCGAAAACGCCCTATTTTTTTAAATTTATACAAATTTAAATAACTGAGGGTTTAGAGGGGTGACAAAAATATCAAGAAAAAGTGACCGGGACTGAGCCTCTTTATTGAGAGAGAGGATCATATTTACTCTGTAGACATCGTTAGTTGTCACTGTGTACTTATTAAATACCACCAATTATAATTATGGCTTTCAAACAAATATGCAACAGATAATCCTACATTCGTTAATTGTTTTGACCTTTAAAATCCCTTATCATTAGCTTTTCATGGCTTCGCGGTCAGAACATTATGCAAAGATAAGGCATTTCGATGCTTCGTTGTGGCTATTTGTCGTCAGCTTTGAGCCGTTATTATCTCCCGAAATACCTCTGCTGTCCTG
This sequence comes from Nautilus pompilius, assembly GCA_018389105.1. Lineage (NCBI taxonomy): Eukaryota > Metazoa > Mollusca > Cephalopoda > Nautilida > Nautilidae > Nautilus > Nautilus pompilius. The sequence continues at coordinate 26,281 of JACATO010001117.1, forward strand.
CGCAGATTGCCGACAGCTGGACATATCTGTTGTAGAGCCCACTTTCCCATCGACAGCCACCACCACCCCCCAACCCAATCCGTTTTTAGTCGCGTCCGGTCGCCCTGATGTCGTACCTCTGTCTGATCCGACAGTTACCACGGTTTGACTTTTTTTTAGGAAAAAACATTATAAAACAAAACTTCGACTTTTGAGGTAAACATGTCCCCGTGTCTGTGCGGTCTCATCGACCCAAACCTTTTCGTATTAAACATTTAAGTATTAATTTTAAATACTGTTGACAAATTTCACCCATCGCAAGCGTAATTTGTACCGCAGTTAGTTGGAAAAGTCGTTAATAAATGTATTTATCTCGTTATCTATCAGATGCCATGACGGGTCGTACTAACCAGTGTATTTATCTCGTTATCTATCAGATGCCATGACAGGTCGTACTAACCAGTATATTTATCTCGTTATCTATCAGATGCCATGACGGGTCGTACTAACCAGTGTATTTATCTCGTTATCTATCAGATGCCATGACGGGTCGTACTAACCAGTGTATTTATCTCGTTATCTATCAGATGCCATGACGGGTCGTACTAACCAGTGTATTTATCTCGTTATCTATCAGATGCCATGACGGGTCGTACTAACCAGTGTATTTATCTCGTTATCTATCAGATGCCATGACGGGTCGTACTAACCAGTGTATTTATCTCGTTATCTATCAGATGCCATGACAGATCGTATTAACCAGTGTATTTATCTCGTTATCTATCAGATGCCATGACAGGTTGTACTAACCCGTGTATTTATCTCGTTATCCATCAGATGCCATGACGGGTCGTACTAACCAGCCTGCGCTTGTTTATCTCGACACACCTGCCGCAAGCGTATTTCAGTGAAATCCCCAAGCACCTTATTATTAACTAGTTAGTTATAACCGACTGCTGGATTACTCCCATGCAAGTATTACTTTCACTTTTACAGGCAGGTACCGCACTAGGAGCTTTCTACAGAATTTAATAATAGCGTAACGTGTGTACCATTAATGAACCAATTCCAGTAACGCCCAATAGTTCAATAACCCAATCACAGTGTACTTAATCGTAGACAATTACAAGAACGCCATCTGGTGGTCATTTTAAACAGAGAAAACGATCAGTGGTGACACCCTTTGAAGTCCGTTATATCCAACCACCGGAACCTCGTTGAGAAAAACGATTGGATTTGTTGTTGTTTTTTTAATAAAAAAAAAGCCGCTTCTGTTTATGAAAACGTTTTGAATTTTTGCCAGTTTCTTCTTTCTGTGTCCCCCCCCCCAGATTTCCGTCAATTTATAAAGATGCTGCAATAAACGCTGCAACTTCTGGTTTCTTGCAACAGCTTTCACTTTCCCCGCGACTCCTCCTCCTCCTCGCAGCTGCCCCGCTAATCCACTATTATACGATTTACCTGTATTCTCTCCTTCTTCTTCTCATTTCCGCCACAGCCGAAATTTGATAGCATTTTAAAGGTAAAAAGGGAAAGCCGACAATTACTCTGAACAGCTGGTGTCGTTCGATACCGGAAACCGAGGGAGCTACGGGCGGGCCGCGCGATGACTGATGTCCACGTGACGTCACGTGACTCTCCCCGCTCGTTGTCGCCGCGCATTGTGGGAGGTGGCACGGCAACGGGGAAATGCCGTGTGTATTCGTCGGCCTAGTCCACGATGAGCCGCTACACCGGGGAGGGAGAAACAGGGGATGATTGGCGTGGTTATGACCGTGACCACTGGCGCTTGCGAGCTGTTCCGGCGCGCGCCCCCTAGCGGCTGTTTTCGACCCGGAAATTCGCGTCCGTTCTCTGTTGTCCCGCACGGGAGGCCATCGGCTCGAAGCTGGGGGGGGGGGTGGTGCGATGGATGACTGGGTTATCGGCTACCGGCATCGGGCGGGGCGCGACAGGCTTTTCTATCCGACCCCCTAAACCCCTAAAGTAAAAAAACAGACGTATTTATGCGGTAAGCCTGCGGGTTATTTACCGCGATGTTCCTATGATACTACTTTCAATTTTCTAAACCCTGGCGAATACCGTTCAGGGGCTGCTGCACCCTCTCGAAACGAACCCCCCCCGATATATATATATATATATTCTAGGTGTGGCCGCGCCTTAGAGCAGCTACTCGGGACCTACACTCGCCGTGATTGTTTCTCCTGTTATTCAATTCAGTCTGCACCTCTCTTTCTACCAGAATTACGGATACAGCGATTCCAGCATTCGGCACACCTACCGCGAACGTCAGAACCATCACATTAATCAGCTACAATGATTATTATCTAAATTAATTCATCCGCATCGCTCTTCATGTTCCGCTTCAAATTCAATGAGAAAGATTTCATATCAGCGTCGACAGCCACAAGGGAGGATTAATTTCGGGAGATAAGGAAATAGGCTAATTAATTTCTTGTTAGCTTAAAAAAACAACTGTTGTTTGACATCTGTGATCATTATTCCCCCCCCCCTCCACGTTATCACGCTATTCTGGTTCATCTTGGAGAACCATGGTAACCTTTCAATAATAACAAATTTTTGTTTGGGTTTGATTCTGCGCCATCATGGTTTTCTTCACTCCACACGAATTAGAAGTTTTGTTTTTTTTATATAATTCTTGAAGGGAAGGACATTCCTTCTTAAATCACACTAACCATAGACCAACCTGTCAAGGGTAGTGGTTTGTTCCCCCTGTTTAAAAGTTCAGCAGCTGGCAGAGTTCGGACTGCGAGTAAATAACAGGTAAGAATATTCCACTCGCTGAACACCCACAGAGTTTAAAGCAGCCGAAATAGGAAGCTTTTGTGTTTAACAGCGATGCTATGCACTGTGCTGTTATACAAACCACTTTAAAGGTCCATCCATCACTTAGATTGGACAATACATAGTGGTGGGCTCTGCCCTCCACCCCTGTCAAACTGCCAGTATCAGGTGTGTATTTGGATACTTCCAGCTGCACGAAGGGCAGACAACAAATTTCATATGCGAAAATATCTGCTCACAAAAGACGCATGGACCCTAAAATAAAATAGCAGGGCACACTTTTTCACAGTTTAATTTCTCACAGGAAGTCTCTAGGCGGGTAGGAAAGATGGAGGCCCCCACCAGGTCTTTATCATCAGTTTCAAGTTCGGTCTGCAGATTTCTAAGCTTTGATGACCAGCCGTTAGTCCAAGCTTTTTAAATCTATGAGCTGCATTTCGAATCATTCAGTATCCATCCAGTGAAGCAAAGACTTGAAGATCATTCTTGTTAAAATGGTCAGGGTTATTGGTGAATGAAAACGAAAACATTAGTCCAGAAGTTTGGAAATCTTAAAATCTTTCAGAAAATTCAGATTCAATCTTTGCAAGAAAGAATCCAATAACATTGACATCAGCAGTACAATGTGATAATATCGCCTTGAGATGGAGGGATTAGCGGAAGTCTGATGTGCAAATATCTCTGAAAAGCCTGGAGGTTTTCCAAGAGAGGCAAAGCTGTTTGTCCTAGTCCCTGTATCAGTCAGAGACACGGGGTTCTCCAGCCACATGTAGATTTATCCCTTTTTTTAGATAAAAGCTCCTTTATGGCATTAAAGCATGTTATAAAATGATCCAACACATTCCTTGGCTAGGTCAGCAGACATTACTGTGAATGGGGATGTCTGTATAAGCGCAGTCTGTTTCTTCCATGAAAACTCTGAACTCTCTGTGAAATAGAAGCCCAGAAAGAAACAAGAAGATTCACAATCCTCACCACTGTAGCCATCACAGGATCGAGTTGAGAATTTGAAGCCTCTCTTCATGGTGCAGTGGAATTTAACGAGCAGCCAATATACTGGAGCCACACAAATCTTCTATCCTTTCACACCATCGGTAATTACACAAAAAGTTATGTATTTCAATTGAACTGTGTTCAAAATGCTTGATAAAAGCTTTCATCATCTTTCCAGCTTTTGTTACTACTACTGCTTGGAACCACTGCATACAATAAGAAAGTGAAAACTATTTTAAAGTTTTCAGGATGCTTAACAGTTTCTAATGTTCAAGCTAGACTAGTACTATTATGCTTGAAACTTTACCAAAATTTTTCATATATTTTTGAGAATGACCCCTTAATAGGCATAATTATTAAACTTATACTACGTTATCATTTTAAAATAAGGATGCTCGCGAAATAGTTAATGTACTGAATAGTTGTCTTGGCTTCCCCATCTGATGATATTACTGTAACTGCTTTTTCCAAACTCACATCTTGAACAGATTTAGTATCACCATTCTAAGCAGGGGAATTATGTATCATATCTTTTAATTTTAAACAGTCCCCAATATTTTTAGTTGCCGCATAATTATCATGACTTATATTGCTGCATGGTGGCATTTTTACATCTGAGATGTGTTTTTGGTTCATATCTATATTACCTGTTATACCGACAAACCATTAAATTTTAAATATTTTGCATCTCCAACTAGTAGATAGATAATACAAGTTTTATTTGTAGCATATATTCTGGATGTTGGTACAACTAAGGTTATAATTTATAATAAAATAAGTTCTTTTGCTGTAGCAAATATCCTTTCCTTCATTTTGACTGTATTGTTCTAAGTTTTTTTAAATTTTGCACCATATTTAGAAATTCAACTGCTTATTTTACATAAACCTTAAATAATTCATTTTTAAGGAAATGTTATTTTAATCTTGCAGCTGAACTTGTAACTGTATAAACAGTCTGTCCATTTTCATCTCTACAGAGTGATGTATTTAATGATTTGTGTAAAATATTAACTTTAATTTCAGCACGACGAATCCGATTTTGTATCTTCAAGTGGCTAGATAACATGTTAAACCAAATGCTTGTGTGATGATAGATGTAACAGTTTATGGAGGGGAAAAAAGGCATAGATGTAGCACCATGTCTGTCTGTTTATGGTTGCCTTTTCTTTTTATTAAATGTTCACTGAATTTTCTATCCACATTAAGATGACCTAGAGATTTAATTTAACAAGTTTAAGATACACTTTTGAAAAAATTTATCTGCTGGAAAAATGTTAGTTTCTTTTGTACTTTTCACCAAAGGGAGAGCATCGTCAAAAACAGGTGTCTTTCCATTTAATAATTGATGAACAGCAATAGTTAATGAGGTGTTTTTGAATGAAATAGGTCAATGAGACCTTCACCACTAGGTAAATGTTATTTTCAAATTTCCAGCTGTAATATCAACTACACTGCAGAAGCTGCCTTCACGCACTAATCGCTACCATCAAGATACAAACTTTTACCTGAAGCTTTTTGTCCACCAGCTATTAGAAAGTTTCTCAATGCTCAGTAAAGTTGGTAAAATATCTTCAAGAAGTCCACCAACTTTTTAAGCAATAGCAGCATTTTTATGTCATCATTAACTCTGTATGACAACTCTTTTGGTTGGAACGATGCCATAGCTCTGTCCACAAATTTTGGTAGATGTTCAGTTTGATTAAAACCATGACCAGAAAATGGTTTGCAAAACAGTCTCTAAAAGGATCCAGAACAGGTAAATGCCTCCTAGTATGTTGTTGCATTTGCATTAGGCTAAGTTTTAAATTAAACTTTACCTTTTTTTGTTGTCTTCTCATTATTGGAATTTGGTAGTTACCATGTAACTGAACCTCAAAGTAACTCCAAATGCTTTCATCCCTTTTTGATTTTGATCTTCACATGGAGAAAACCTATGGAAAATGTATTGCTCTATTTAGCAAAAATTATATTTAAAAATCTTTAATACAACATTCACTTGATTACCATTTGGTTGTACATTTAAAATTCTATCAGATAATATTACAAAAGTCTGATTTTCTGTAGGGAAATTTTGTTTAAAAGTAACTTTATATCAGCTATTTTTAAACCTCTCTGATTGATCTCATCAAGTAGACAATCAGAGTAAAGTTCTTTGTCTTTGAGGTCGATGTAGATATTTTAAAATTTCATTTCAGATATAAATTACATCTATTTTATCAACAAAATTTTTTTCAATTAAAAAAATGAACTTTAAATGCAATATAAATACATTGTAGTCCCAAAATATAATGCTTTGTTGTAATCTATTTATAGTGTTATCAAGATCTCTGTCGTGGTGTAGATGTAATTTAAATAGTTTATTTAATAATTGATTTGTTGAACAATTGATAACGAACGGTAAATGATTTTCTTAAAATGTTCTCAAAATTTATTAAAATATTTATATAATTTGCATATCATTGTGCCAGCTAGTTTGCATATTCTGACGCCCGAGTAATTTTATATGCATAGTAGCATAGCTTAGAAACTATTAGAGTTCAAGCAATGCAACTACAAGCAGGAAAGTTCCTCTCTTATTCCTCTTGCTGCTGAACCACAGTAGCTGGCGAGAAGAATATAGTTCGTATCAGTGGTTCCACCTAGCGCCCACTGCTGGAAACTCAAGCGTTTTCAAAGTTGAAGTTTTGGTGGTTTTCTCTGACCTCAGACGTTTTACTCACATGCCAACCAACAAGTTTTCAGAGGCTGCCATTTCTTTTATTTGAGACAAGATCGTAGCGTTGAGGCAAAGGCCGTCAACTGCTTGTATAGCCTTTATGTCTGAAGTCTCCCTGGTGCTACGTCTATCAGTCGCACTGGACCTCCGGTATCATGACTCATCAGTGACAGAAGGTTGTTACTGGGCAATCTGTTAAGCTTCTGGTCATCTGGGTTGACATGAATCATTAAAGAGCATAACCACTGTAGCATCCAGTTTTTCATCATTCAATGGCCAGTGAGATGAGTCCTCCTATCCCTAAAGGGCGGCAGTAATTGTAAGTTGTCCCAGGAAAGCTGGCGGCCAGTTCAAAATGTTGCTGTGCAAGTTGTAATCTTTTCATCACTGGTGTGACATTTCGAAAAGCGAAGCTGATCACTTGTTCTAGATTAACAGAAATGTACCATACATAAACGTAAAACAAGAAAAAAAATGCAAGCTAGAATCTTTGAATCAAGCTTATTCCATCCTGGACCAAAAGTTAGCCAATGCAGGTGTATAATTGCATACAATAGAAAGCTCTCCATAAGCCGTTTTTATTTCCGATATATAAGCGTTTTTTGTCTTTTTTCTGTAAATTATTCATAATGCACAAGAGCCTTTTCACACGCATATGCAATGCCACTCATTATAAGTACGAATACACAATGGGATCTGCCTTCTAACACTTCAATGTTACTGAAAATGCATTATCTCAGCAAACAAAACAATAAAAACCATTAACAATCCAATGATCTGATCAGAAAATATAGATAATTAATTGTGATACTTTTATCACTTTAAGCTTTTTTTCATGTTTATGGACCCGCCAAGTGATATGAAAGTTATTAGTTCATACCGAAGGCACAATGTTATTAACTTCATCTAGTATCGATTCTCGTTACTAATTGAAATAATTGTTATACAAAAGCACAGTGAGAACTAAGTGTTAATGAACCACGTTGATGATGTCATTAATGCTCTATTCGTAAGTAACTCCCAGTGGAGAATTATAGAAGTTGGAGTTAAACTGGGTGGTGTGAAAACAATCATATATATATGCGTGTGTGTGTGTAGCCAACCAATGAACATAAAGGGCCAAGTAGCTGATAAAAAAAACCCTTGCTTAATGTAGTAACAAGAAAAAAACACTCAACTGGGCTAATCGACATCAGTAGTGCTGTGTGTACCATAGTCAAATGATAGTGGAATATTTGGCTCTAAGTGATCTGAAACAGAGACAAAAACACAGACAGACAGACTTCTCCAGTGTTGGTCTATAAAGATCTATTTGAAGTTTTATATCCGAGTACATATTATTCATTGTTATAGAAATTAATTTAAAATATTTCCAAAATTCTGATTCTCTATTAATTTCCACCACTTCTTAGTAGGTTTTTTTTTGTTGCTTGGTTGCAGGAATCTGACAAGTGAAAACAACTTCTGAAGCCAAGCCATCAGATACTACAGCAGTTACGATTTCCCGCAATATGTGAATGAACGCTGTTGAAATCTTACATTTCTTTTATCGTAACTATAAGGATGTAGTTCAAGTAAAACCTGTGTGAAACTGAAATAGCACCGCCATAATGGTACCAGACCACTGGGCGTCAACTGGATGTCCTTAGTACCTCTGCTAAATAACTGCCAAGTTTCCCCTCCTCATTGGTAATGTTTTGTGGTTTTATTTGATTGTAACCTCCTGTTATTGATGCTTCTTTGACGTTTTAACAGAACATTGTCAGGAGTAATCAGCAGTGTCCGTTCTGATTTCTCATACACGATTTAAAGAGATTATCGCTTTTTAAAAACTATTCTTAGGGATGCAACGAAATGCAAATTTAAAAATATAAAAAAAACAACAAAATTTCCCCTCCATCACAAAAAGAAAAGATAATATTTTAATGTAGTCTGAAATTTTCCAATTTTCAAATTAATAAAATAATTACTCAGTTCTGATGAATAGTTGAGAAAACTGAACATACATAGATGATGGCAACCATACAAATAAATATCGAGTACATTATAAAACTTTTTGTCTGGGTTGGTTTTAATCGAGATTTGAGAACACCCATTAAAAGAATTTATCTTAAGCAGGTACAAGCAGCAATCTTAAAACACACCACCAGTAATTTGGTTATAAACTCAATTCAATCCTAGTCTTTAAAAGAATTTTCTTATCTCTAAACCAGAAGAAATAGTTGTAGTTTGTAAAGATGGAAACTAGATAACGTATTCCAAATAGTCAAACTGGAGAAATGAAAGCTTAAATATAATTTGGATGCCAGGCAGGGGGAAAAAAATAAACATTTTCAAATAAGGGTTGGCAGCAATCACAAACTTCTGGTTATCTACAGAGTTACCAATATTAGGATATCAGCAAATTGCCCTAAAGCAGACAGACATTAAAATAATAAAATCATTTTAAGTTGTTAGTGATAAAGTAAACTAGTCTAATAATAACAAATTCTTGTAAAAGTCATCTGTCTCCCTGTAGTAACTCAACTCCAGCTATACACAATTTAATTTGGACCTTTTTTAGTCTTCAATGGAATTTCCATTAGTCCTTCGGATTTGCATCCCCTTATCTTTCAAAGTCTGTATTACTCAGCAAAGGTTGAATAGCAGCTCACGCTACTTCTTAATCATTGTTATAGCACTTGAAAAACTGACAGGGTACAAGGGTTAAAGATATACTATAACATCTGATTATGTTAGCTGTTTTTTCAAAGGTATTTTTGCAATATACGTATACAAATAGACTTACTTAACCCATCTGTTCTTTTAATCTATTTATAGAATCTGGAATAGGTAGCATGCAGGTGATCACCGATAAAGTGCGATGTATGGGGAAATAGATGCATATCCAGTAGCTGAACACATCTTCCATTACTTACATACATTCACACATAACAAATGGTGTTTAAATCATATTGTAACATTAAAAAGAAAAACTGAAAACAGGCTACTATCCATAAGTTGGACTAACAGAGATCTTCATAAGCTCCCAACTCGAGCAGCTAATATAGATTTAAACTGTTTGTTTTTAGGTAACTTGTTCCAAAAAAATCCATGTATCGATACTTCAGCTATTTTTCATCACAAAACGAGCCAGCAGGGTATTTCTTAAATACTACATCACAATACATATATACAGGTGCATCTCAAAAAATTAGAATATCATGGAAGAGTTCAATATTTTTTGTCATTTATTTCAGAAATTGAAAATTGTATATATTCTAGACTCATTACATGTAAACTAAAATGTTTCAAGCATTTTTTAATTTTAATTTTCATAATTATGGCCGACAGCTCAAAAAAATAGAAAAAACGTATCTCAAAATATTAGAATATTCCATTTCGAGTTTGAGTAAATCACTGTTTATGCAGTATAAATACCATGAATCTATCAGTCTGGTTCAGTACACACAACCACAATCATGGGGAAGACTGCTGACTTGACAGTTGTACAGAAGACACTCATTGACAACCTCCACAAGGAGGGTAAGCCACAGAAGGTCATTGCTGAAAGGGCTGGCTGTTTGCAGAGTGCTGTATCAAAACACATTCATGGAAAGTTGACTGGAAGGGAAAAGTGTGGTAAGAAAAGGTGCACAAGTAAGAGGGATGAACGTAGCCTTGAGAGGATTGTCAAGCAAAGCCTTCACAAGGAGTGGACTGAGGCTGGAGTCAGTGCATCAAGAACCACCACGCACATGTGTGTCCAGGAAATGGGCTACAAGTGTCGCATTCATAGTGTCGAGCAACTCCTGAACCAGAGACAGCATCAGATGCGTCTTACCTGGGCTAAGGAGAAAAAGAACTGGAGCGTTGCTCAGTGGTCCAAACTCCTCTTTTCAGACGAAAGTAAATTTTGCATTTCATTTGGAAATCAAGGTCCCACAGTCTGGAGGAAGAGTGGAGAGGCACAGAATCCAAGTTGCTTGAAGTCCAGTGTGAAGTTTCCACAGTCAGTGATGATTTGGATGCCATGACATCTGCTGGTGTTGGTCCACTGTGTTTTATCAAGGCCAAAGTCAACGCAGCCGTCTACCAGGAGATTTTAGAGCACTTAATGCTTCCGTCTGCTGACAAGCTTGATGGAGATGCTGATTTCCTTTTCCAGCAGGACTTGGCACCTGCCCACAGTGCCAAAACTACTAGTAACTGGTTTGCTGACCATAGTATTACTGTGCTTGACTGGTCAACCAACTCGCCTGACCTGAACCCCATAGAGAATCTATGGGGTATTGTCAAGAGGAAGATGAGACACACCAGACCCAACAATACAGACGAGCTGAAGGCCGCTATCAAAGCAACCTGGACTTCCATAACACCTCAGCAGTGCCACAGGCTGATCGCCTCTATGCCACGCCACATTGATGCAGTGATTCGTACAAAAGGAGCCCCGACCAAGTATTGAGTGCATAAATGAACATACTTTTCAGAAGTTCGACATTTCTATATTATAAATCCTTTTTTTCTTTTATTGATCTTATGAAATATTCTAATATTTTGAGATGATGGAATTTTGATTTTCATGAGCTGTAAGCCATAATCATCAAAATTAAAACAAAAAAGGCTTGAAATATTTCACTTTATGTGTAATGGATCTAGAATATATGAAAGTTTCACTGTTTGGATTAAATTACAGAAAAAAATGAACTATTCAATGATATTCTAATTTTTTTAGATGCACCTGTATATATATAAAATACAGGTAAAAACTTACCAACATTTAAAATTTCTACAAATACAAGAGAACATTTCAAACTCTTTATTCACTTCATGAAATTTTACATGTAATTTTTTAAAATCAAAATTATACTGTGTGATTTAAAGATAATTTCAAAAATGAATGCAGGTGTTGAGATATATCAAGTAAAAAAAAAATTACTGTAATGATCAACCTTTCCAAATTTTTATAAACCGAATTAGACAAAGGAAAAATTAGCAAGTCCATAAATTTTTTTCGCAGAATTGTCACATATGAGCTGAGTTCAAAGACAGGAATGTTACAGCTTTAGCAAACAATTACTGCAGCCGCAGTGAATCTGTTTCACAGAACTTAAGTTCTTATAAGTCCCCAACATTATTTTCCATTGATCCTCAAATGCACTGAATGCCTCAATATATTGACATGGAATCCACAATGGACAATGCATTAAAAATAAACTTCTCCATTAGCTACTAGTGTATTAGTACTTACTAATCATTTCCCGAATTCAACAACAAAAAATTAACCTATTCATGGCAAGTGCAATCCAACAAGGCTCAACACGGTTAAGCGGTGACCTCTGCTGAGCAGTTTTACCCTCAGATTATGTCTGCTAAAGGTTAATAATTGAAAACTAAATTATGCCAACTACTGAAAAACTAAAAACAAAACAAACTTTATTCATCGGTTCCCTTTTTTTTTTGTAGAAAACCAATTTAGATGGCATCCAGACTGGTGCCTTTAGGCGTCTCCTTCCAGTGGGGTGGCCATGTGTTTTTGACACTGGGACGACTCGACACAGTGTTGTAGTACTCTTTGAGAGCAGGGTAGTTATCTATCCGTAAGCCAACTCGCACCATGAATGCTAGGAATGGGTAGAAAACCACATCGGCCATGGAAAAACTTTTCCCAGCAATGTGATCACCTTTGTGCTGCAAAGAGAAACATTTAAAAATATCAAAAATCCTATGTTAGTACAAAGAAAACAAAACAATTCCCAGTTTCTATCATAGCAGAAATATTTTCCCCTACAAATGCACACAATAACTATTATTATATGTACAGCATTTTTTCTTCTCTTTATTAAATAATCAAATATATATATATATAATCACAGGATTTACGTTGCTTTCAGAAGTTCATAAGCATAAATGGATGTCAATTCTGGTAATAAACAAGGGATGAATCTCCTCTAACTTTTAAATTGAGAGCATCATTGCAGCTGTAGCATCTGAAATCTGCATAGTAGCTTAAAGGGTTACAACATCACAAAATTTAGAGGTGGACCTCTACAATAGAACTCAAGAAGTGCCAACCTTAGATATAAATTATGACACAGACATTAGCAAATGTTAATATTTTTTTAAACTAAGAACATGATAAAGTCTAAGAAAATAAAAAAAAATATCACTAGCTATACCGCATTCTAAATATTATAGGAAATTTATGATGGAAGAGTGTAACTTTGATTTATTTGTTAGTTAGCAAGATAGAATTATTGTACACATTTTATTGCCAATAAAAGCACCAAGAAGAATCTGTTGCTCATCCATCAGCTTACAACAGTGGTTATGAAATATTTGTATAACCCCATATAAGCAAATCTAACATATAAATTTCGGATAAATTCCATTGTGAAATATAAAATTAAAAAATGCAGTTCCATATTAGTTACACTCCATCTAAACACAAATTAACCAAAAACAGATCACCAACAGTAGAAAACAGATGTTCTGACAGACAAAAACATTCCCTTGTCAGCTTGGCTTTCAAGGATTGAAGGACAGAAAACTTAATGAAGTCGTTCTTTGAGTGAGTTGTAGAATAGATTGAGGAGGAAAGAAGGTCACGTAAGATCTAACCAAACAGCCATAAAAATGGCCAACAAAGAAAATACAAAACTTAAAACAGTTCACCCTCAACACAAGAAAATCAAGTCAGCAGCAGCAAAATATTTTTTCTTTTAAATTTGGCTAAAGCAGGGGGAAAAAAAACAAACCATGCTGTCAAATAAGCAGAGTTAGGGGTAAAGGTAACAAACATGCAAAGAATTAAAACAAAATAAAAGGGGAATAAATTTAGAATTGTATTTTTGTTGGTTTCTTTTTACTGCCAACCTGGTTCTCTCATTTCTGTTAAATTAAGTAGGCAAAAGCTTCAAATATAAGGCCATTTACAGCTTTTATTGGATAACATCATTTGCCCATCAGAATGCATGAGTGCATCTTTTTAGGACTGATAATTTTAAATGTCTAAACATAAACCATATCAACTATAGATATGGACAAATTCATAAAACAAAAGAACTAGACTTCATAATAAAACATTAAGCATTAGAATTTCTTGTTCTATCCATCCCCAAATCAGATAATACAAGTAAAACTTCGGGACAAACTATACAGATGGAAGAAATATCAGAATAAAACTAATCAAGACTAAAGAGCAGTTAGGTAAAAAAAAAATATAAATACTCAAAGCAACAGTTGTAGCTTTTTATATTATTTCTAATGAAAATAAAGTTTCATGTAAAATCACTTCATTCAGAAAATACACTGGTTAGACACTAGCCCTCTTCACAGCAATATTACAGTGTTCTCTGGACAAAGCTTGCCATGATAATAGTAGCCATCTTGAAATGGGAGATTTGTTATAATTCCTGGGTGAAATGAGAGCATGTACACCATCCTTTGGTACCATATTTCAAAAGGCAAGACTCCTGATGCTAGATTGAGCTTACCTATTTTATTCAGTTTCTATCATCTCAACAGTCATCAAGTCCAATGTTTCCACAATCTACTTTATACTTTACTGAACTAGGGTGCAGCCAAACCCATTAGCCACATGAAAACCCATTTTACACTTTCCATGGCATAGGCAGATTTGTTCACAGAAAACAATTTGCCCGAATTTTGTAAACAAAAGCCTTTTGGTTTTCTTAGATGATTTTAAAGTCAAAAAGAAGCAACATCACAGAAAAATGCACTGATTACATGATTAGTGATTATGGAGGAAAAAAAATATTTTGGAAAGTTTAGTTTTTTTCCCCCAGTTTGGCTAACTAGACCAAGGTCAAAAAATAATTTTGGTTTTGGCTAATTTAATTGATTTCTTGATATTGAGTGTTGTCTCCACTTAAGTCACATTCACTTTGCAGCTTTCAATGTAGAATTCTCTACAAAACAGCTCATCATCAAAACTGATGCCTTATGACTGCGGGGATCAGTAAAAATGATTGGCCATAAACTTCATATCCTTTTAGATCCAGCATGTACACATTTTTACCCTTTCCATACAACTAGTAGTTGTAAGCTTATTTTGCTTGCACTGTATTATCAAACTACTGTTTGAAGTTCACACTGAAGTCATGCTGTCAGGAACAGCAGCAGTTAAAAACACACTAACAACCTTTACATAAAGTTTAAAGCAAAAGCTTTTATTTTAAATTTCAAATTAAATGTTCTAAATATTTTTAGTTTAGTATATAGCAGATCACTTTTCACTGGACACCTCCCCTTTAAATGATAATACATAACACCTCACTATGGAATGGCTGTTACATACCTGCTTAGAATAACCTTCCCAAAGGTTTATTTCATCACGCAGACTTTGGTACTTCTTTTCCAGAAGAGTCTGAAAGGAAAGAAAATCATTCTAAAGCCCTGTTATTTGAATTCGTTGAAATTCCAAGACAACCTGAAGACTGAGGTCATTAACCAATCAAAAATAATAATCAAGCCAGCACATTGAAAAGACCACAGTGTGATATGGCAGTAATCGGTTAAGAATTGACAGCAGCATTCTGATAATTACTGCTAAGTTTACAGCCGGAGAGCCAATTCTTAAAGGCAATAAAAAGTAAGAGATGAAAGTGCCAAGGCAATTTACCTTATCAAGTTCTTCAGGCTTCGACAGTCTGATATAATAGAGAACATCAGTGACCAATTTTGTCTGCAGATTTAATGCCTGGGGAAGAATAGGGAGAACTTCATAACTACCATCAACAAATCCTAGCAAACAATCTAGTGTCTATCAATCTTGACATAAGCTTGAGTTATCACAGCAATTTAATGCAATTTGAATAATTTCTTAAAATTTATTGTATTAAAACAGAATCTGACAACAGATGGCATTAAATTTATAAAAAAAGGTTCTGACAATTGAAATTTGTACAACCTTTGTAGAGAGTTTAACTCAGGTTCTATTACACAAAACCATTATATAGCATATTTACTCAAGTTATGGTAAAATTTACAATTATACTCTAAAAAGAAAAACTAATGATGAAACTACTATTTACTATAACTTAAATATTTCCTTACTTCAAAGGTACGCTGTAAGACTTCAGCCATGTCTTTAGAGTTGCTGGGAATTAAAGTGGTACCCTGGTTTTTATATACATTCTGAAATAATTTTTTAAAAAAATTGTTTCTTAACAATCTACCTATTGAGATATCCAGAGATTAGCACAACCAATATTTAAAATCAGTAACCTGTTTTAATACTGAATCCTTTTCATAAAGTAAAAAAATATATACTGTGATTGCGGTGCATTCCCATAGTGTGTTTAGATAATAACTAGTAGACTGTCTTATTTTGGCAAGCCAAAAGAAACAAACAATTCAAACATTTCTTTAGTGGTGTATTATTATTATTATTATTATTATTATTATTATTATTATTATTATTATTTATTATTATTGTACACAGACCAAACTGCTAAAGAAAGCTCTGAGTAGAATGGAATGTTAAATACATTTTTTAATGATACTCTTTTAGAAAATAAACTGATCAATTTACTTCAAAATACAAAACAAATGTTTCTTTTTCTTCTGAGTAGATGCACTTAAGCCCAAAATAGTAAAGAAATCTTTACTTTTACATTATATAAATAAGAAATGCCATAGCATCATCCAGAGTAAATGATCTGCCTATAAAATAATCAGTTTTGTTTATTTCCAAATAGAACATGACTTCCTTACCTCCAGATAATGGCATGCGGCAAGGGACTCGTTGATAACAAGATCTCCAACTTTCATGGTTGGCAACTAAAAACAAAAATTTTTTTAAAAAATTTCAAACCAAACTGATAACAATATGCAGAAGCAAGCAAAAACTTGTTTAATAAAAACAAAACAAAACAAACATCAAAACTAAATCTACCCATAACATAAAAAAACTAAAACAAGCTTTCAAAAGATAAACATCTAAAAATGTTAAGGTAGCCTCTCTATAATCTTATAGAAGAACAAATAAAATGAGTTCAGGGAAAATGTGACTTTGTGAACGGATGCTAAAACTCTTAACATTTAAGCAACAGCTACTCGATATTAGGTTCCAAAATGATGAGAGAAAAGAATAAATTAATGTAGAATGTATTTAAAGAATCATTAGGAAGAATGGAGATACGACAAAATCTGTAAAGCTAGGAATGTTTTTACACGGCAGCGAAAAGCTTAAAGTCATATTAAAGACGTCTCAAGTGTAAAATTCATGTAAGAAACGTGCAACCTGGCAGAGGAGATAACATCTGACTCTTTTAAAGAGCTGATAAATTATCATTTGCATCAACTACACAATAATATGATGATGCTTATATCCTTGAAACTTTAAAAAAAACTTACTGGAAAATATGAACATATTGAGTCAGAACTTTCCAAGATATGAGTAATGGTAATGCCACTTATTCCCAAAGTTCGTAAGGATTTGTAAAAAAAGAAATGCTAGACAGGCAAGCACATTCTTTGCCTTTCTGTAGGTCATCTACAATCATTATATGAAGCCCCTGCTCTTCCAACCTCTCCATTCAATGCGTTTTTCATGAAGTAATACTGTTACATAGAATAGTTTTGCTTGGTAGGCTGTTCTATGTATTTACCACCCTGATGGTACAAACCTCAAGGCTAGTATCATGCTTACAAACTAATCAATCACAACCCAATGTAACTGCGAAGCCTGAAATAATAAAATAAAAACTTTAAATTTTAAATGCCTCACACCTTTTACAATGGAGTGCTTTTAGTAGCCTGATTCTAGGGGAGACAACTCCACTAAGATCCAGTTTTATCACCACTAGCTAAAGTACCTGTAGATTTGGAATTTTAAAAAATTTGTATTAATAAAAACTATTTTGGCAAACCTAAGTAATAGTGGACTTAAATAGTTATTCTACAGCCAAAAGCATGTTTTTAAGTTAGTGTTAAGTGATAATTATCTTTCATTTGCATTTTCTAAGTAATAAACAAGCAGATTGCAAGAAAGGAATTCTTTTAATGAATGCTGCCAACTAATCAGATGACATCTTTTAGTAAGTTTAGTGACTCCCCTCCAACCTCCACCACATAAAACCAAGTCTCTTATTGGCTAAATACCTCAGAATCTGAAGTCCCCTTTAAGAATGGGAGTAAACCAACTAAGAACGACAGACTGCGTGAACTTGAATCAGTGAGATCAGTACATGGTTTATGGTAATACCACTCCGCAAAATTGGAAGGTTAATGTTTTCCATTTTACTGACACCCACTCAACCAAACGTCCAATACTATACAAAAGGAACAAACACCCTGAGTATCTTCAAGTAACAGATTACAGTGGGCAGTCTAGTGAACATGTAAAGTCTGTACAACAAACAGAACGAGTGCTAATTAGAGGATACCAAAGTGAAGGGCCCCGCTGCTTTATTTTCACAGTTTTTCTGTCATTTAATACAGACAATGTGAAGTAACCGAGTGATATCGCCGATAAACACAGCATCAGAAGGCTGCTACCTTAAAAAGTCATTTTATTCGATGTAATGATCCTTTCTGGAAATTACACAGTGGAGGTGAGAGTAACAAGGGTGGCTACTAGCTGAAATATTTAAAACAGCGAACACGAGTTACAAAGGGGTTTGAGTTTCTAGTATTTCTCCCAAACTTTTATTTCCATAAATATCTAACCAACCTCAAGCTAACCCTAACCCACCCCGACAAGTAGCAAAAAAGGGGCAGTAGCTAACAAATGGTTGGAGTAATAGATGTAAATAAACTATGTAGCTTGACCTTTTCTTAGGTAGGTGTGCTGTTTGTTTGTTGTGTCTACCATAGGTGCACACAGACAGAGGAAACACTGGTTCTCGACTGAGCAGGTCCACTATAAAGACCAGCAGGACTCGACCTACATCGAGGTGCTAGCCACCAGGGGCATCATCCACCACAGGGGGGAGGAGGGGGGGGTTTGTTTGTTTTAATAGGACTATTTCCTGTAAGATCCATTCAGAATTTTCTTTAGTTTATTTGGCATTAGTCTGCCTCCCCCCCCCCCCCCCACCAGAGTTCCCGAGACAGACACTACTATTCGGTATATAGGCTGTACAGGTCTCTGGCCTTGTCCAGATGTATCCATGCCTGCCCGCCCCGCCAGACCATGACGCAACACTTATCCTACAAGGTCCGGCGGGCAAGCGATCATCTGCCATTGTTTGTTGACCCCCTCTCGCCGAGCCACATCGCCGTGCAGGTAAGTTACCGGAGGTGCTGGGTCCCCCCCCAACTATCGGTTACCTAAGCGATATCGTCCTCCCTCCCCTGCAGCAGACCACCGCCGCCACCACTCCCCTACTGTTCTGAAGGATCCCTCTAACCGCCCCAAATAATAGTATTAGAGTTCTTCTTCCAAGCTTAGATTTATAGACCCCCTCCAGAGGTGGGGGGGGGGGAGTCCGAGCGTCCGTCCGTCCGTCCGACGACGACGACACGGTCGATAAAATGGAGGCGGCATGCTCACCTGGCCTCTGGGATTGAGGGCTATAATCTCCTCCGTCTTGTGCTCCTTTTTCTCAAACGACAACAACTTCGACTGATAGCTGGAGAGGCCCTTCTCCTCGAGGACGAGCAGAATTCGCCAGCAAGGCGGACTTCCAGACCCCCAGTACAAAGTGATGTTCTCGCCAGCCATTTTCCTTTTTTTTTTTCCCCTCAAAGTCTCCACCAGCCAGAGGTCAAAGGTCGCCGTAATCTACTTTCGATTTACCTCGACCCCCCCCCAACCTAGCTGCAGTACCCTCCCTCCGTTTTCTTTTATTGATTCCCCATTTCTACCAGACTGGTTTCGACAGTTTGTCGCTCCCTGGCCATCCGAATCTAACTGGTTAAACGTGAATAAATTACCGCCCGTCTCTGGATGGTGATGGCTGCAGTGTTCTGTCGGACTTCGTCGACCTTTGTTTCCGTCTCCTCTGCAGTCCTTACAAAAAGAAAGATCCCCCCCAACTAACTGATTATGTATCTATTTAATGGTCCCCACCCCATGTACAGCGATTTCTACCGGGAAATTTTTTTAATTTTAAATTATTCGCAATTCACGTTTTTATTGCTGACTAAATTATAAAACAAAAACAACAACAACAAACAAAATGGATACTGAAGAAAGAAAGTAGTTTCGTTGTTCATTCACAGCGCTGACTGCGGCGGTAAGGGTTAGTGTTTTAAAGGCAGAAGTTTATTAGAGACGGTGTATGTCGGGGATTCTATCGGGATAGCCGGGCTGCCGTCGAGAGTTGTTTCCCCTCGCGCGCGCGCGCTCTGAGTCGCCATGTTCTCGTGGAAAAATAACGGTAAACTGGTTGTTTTGATTAAAATTATCGTCGCCACTGTTGCTGTTTTTACTGAACGCGTTTTCCCGCCGCATTCGGAGACCCCTCCGGGGGCCCGGGGGCGCCGCCTAAAAGCCCCGTGGATACGGTAACCGGAGCGGTAATCGGCTCGAGGAGTCGCGACGGAAGCGGAAGCTGCGGAAAGGGGGCCCCGGTGTCAGTTTCCAGCCCAGACCGTGGCCTCGGTTCGTGGTGCTGCGATCATGGCCTGACGCGGGACCGGACCCGACCTCTTACAGGTAGGCTGGCTAGTCCCCACCCCCACCCCCGGCTCGGGGTTACCACGGTGACCGGCCGGTAGTAAAATCACCAGGGACCGCGCTGGTTTTCCGAACCGAGTTCGGTCTGCCGGGCTCCGTGAGCGGGCGGGCGCCCATTGTTCCGCTGCCGGTAGATGCTCTATAAGTCTACCCGGAGGGGGGTGCTACACCTTGAGTGCTAATGAGGTACTGTGCGCCTCTAGACCTCTGTCTTGGACTTAGGGACCCCGGCTGACCCAACGGACGGTGCTCCAGCCCCCTGACTGACTGACTGACTTAGACTGGCTAGCGCTTGGGGGACTCGTCAGCGTAATGCGCATCGCCCCGGGGGCCGTGGGTGGGGTGATCGTTGGAGCGCGTGCGTCCAGCTAAGGGCCGAAGATTCACGGGTGTTGAGAAACCCTTTATTAGCGAGGGAGTCGAGTCGGCCGGGGCCTGCACGCGTGGGCCGGTGGTAGATGGGCGAGATCGCGACTTATTCGAAATGTTTGCATTGTCGGCCATTTTGAATGAAGAGCGGTAACTCTTGACTGTTGCCCCCCTGCAGACCATGGGGTAAGTGCCCGAAAACAATCAGAAAACCCGAATAAGGGGAGTAATAACCCTGGTGGTACACACCTTCAGTGGTTCTCTTTCCCTGTTGTCAAACAAAAGTGACTTAAGCAGGATACTGTTGGGCTCACAGCATTTTAAGTTAATTTTTTAAATACATTTCTGTTGTAGGTGGTAGGGATTGCATGTGTGTGCAAACAGACCTGGCTGGGGGAGGTGGTGAAAGAGAGAGAAATCTGCTTGTAATGAGCCTAAACTGAGTTGTGGATTTAGTGTATAGTTTCCCCCCTGAATAAGGAGTCTGTCTCTCTCTCTCTCTCTGGTCATCTGGTGGGTGCGACATTCCTGGACTCCTGTATCTTATATTTGTCTAACTAGGCCACTAACCGTTAGGGTTTTCTGCCATGAGTTAACAGACAGGCTTAACTTACTTCACAACTAGAAACAAGTTTTGTTGTTGTTGTTTTTAAAAAAACCTGTATCTGTAGTTTCAAGGGATTTTCAATAGTTTTAAACTTTCGGTGTTTGTTTTTTTTTAAATGTGTGGACAGTACCATAGCTCTCTTGTTAATATTACATAAGCTTTTATGTGTGTCATGCAGTTGTGCAAAGGTTGTTTTCAGAATACCAACATGATAACAGCCTTGGCAGATTGTAGGGTACTACATTTAAGAATGCTCTTCCGTCTATCATCGGGATACTATATTATACAGTTTTGGAAACTTGTACTTAGTGATTTTAGTTTTAAAACTGAATCATAAAGTGAAATGATATTTACTGAAACTGAATGGACTTTAGTGTTTCTTTAAGAAATGTGATTTGTGAAGGATAAGGCTACTAGAAATAACAGGTCGCTTTTCAAGTGGATATTTTAGATTTCCCTCAGAATATAACAAATATTTTATCTTTATCATTCCTACAGTTTTCTTTTCAGTTTGTCAATGCAGTCCACGGTCAGAGTTGTTACCAGTGTTGGAGAGAGTAGGATGATAGTGCAGCGTCTGCTTAGTAAAGACCAGTGTGTCATTGGTCTTGACGTAGAAGGTGAAAGGTTCACTTGTCCTGATGGCCAGATCTCCTTGATCCAGGTGGCTGACGAAATGCAAAATGTTTTCTTATTCGATGTCTACACAACAGAAGATATCTTTCATCAGGGTCACTTGTTGAAGTTGCTGAATTCACCAAAAGTTTTGAAGGTTTGTCAGAAACTTGGTTAAAAGCTTTTTTATATTTTCCAACAAAAAAAAAAAGAATGTTTAACTGCAGTTTCTTTTCTAAATTTGATAGCAAACACTTGTCTAGTTTTAGCTTAGTTATTACAGTCAGGCTGGAAGTGATCATAGTTTATAAGAGTCTAATAAGGAAGAGAGATGTTTATTGATATACAGTGATCACAATTAGCTACTATCACTTGTGATTTAATCTTTCATCTACTATTTTGTTACCAAAAATGGAAAAAGAAAAAGTTTTGCAGTAATGTTATTTTAATAAATTTATTAATTCTCCATTGTTGATGACTACTAATGTTAAGATTTTGGAACATAATTTGTAGTTGGAAACCAGTTGATGTTATACAAATTATTTTTTGCATTTTATTACTTTTGCAATGGAATATATTGCCATTGAATAAATAAAACTGTTTATTACATTTGAAGTGGTTTATCAGTTTTTAAGATGCTTGCTTTTTTTTTTTTAATTAAGGTTATGTATTAAAGCCAGGTAGGTTAACAGTTATTGATAAATGGGGTTTTGGAAAAGGCTCAAGCAAAGCAAAAAAAATAGTGTTTTTTATTTCAGATTATGCATGACTGTCGGCCAGATAGTGGAGCCATTTACAGGCACTACACGGTCATATTGTCCAATGTCTTTGACACCCAGGTAAGGATGATACTTGCAGGCAGAAATGTGTTCAGCTGTCAGTGTAAGTAAAGTGTGTCATGCCAAGTTCCTCTAAGAACCAGTCCTACTCAACTCAATACAGTTAAAGTGAAGGAACAAGTCTTGTCAGAATTACTTCCTCTCGACTTGCTTGCATTATTGCTTTGTAGCGATTTTCTCCAGATGGCACTATTGTTGTTGAAGATGACTTTTGAGAATAAGGAATAAATCTGTATAATGCAGGTGACAGGCATATTTGGGGGAGACTTACTGTATTAATGTTGTATTTGTGTGTGTCTTGTGTTGAGTAAACCTTGTTAAACTCTGAGGAGTACTCATACTTATGGGCAGGTACCCTAACACTAATTTTATAAATATGCTTCTAAGTTTTCATGGGCTACATAGTGGAGTTTCCTAAATTCAAGGTGTTGTACTGAATGCTGATTACTTCCAGTTTTGTTGATAAGAATGTTTTTGAATTTTTTTTTTATTTGAGGGTATTTGTTTGTTTTAAAAAATGTTTACTTTTCAATAGAGAGAAGTTGTTTTTTTTTTTTTTTAATTTACAAATTTAGGAGGAAAGATCTTGGATGGATGTACACCGATTGGAACCATAGAAATTCTGACTGAATATAGTAGTCCCTCTGATCTTTGTGTGTGTGATTTGTCTTACATGCTTACCTGAAACAGACAGAGAACTGGTAAAGAATATAAATAAGTTAGAAGCAGTTCAGAGAGTGCAAAATCTAAGATGACTAGTAGTAATTTGTGTTTTACTTAGACATAAAGATAAATTAAACTGTTGGCTTACAGACATGTTCAAGGTGGACATGATGTAGATAGAGATTAGTTTTGTGTAAGACACGTGTGAATTTTGATACTTAAAAAAAAAATTATCATTTTCTGTATCACTAGACATCACAAATCCAGGATAAGTGAAAAGTATTGTTGATTAGTCATTAGAAAATATTTTTGTTTCTTCTTTGGAAAATCTAGTTCTCATGTAGTACTTATCTACCTGGCATTCCATAGAAAATGTAGATGTTTTTAAAATATTAGGCTTGATATATATTTTTTTTTAATAGTGCCTTCATGCACTAAGTTTTAAAAACTTTATCCTCTCTGACTTTCTATAGTTGAATACCTAAATCAACATTAGAAACATACACACACATTTTGTAAATTACAGGTGTGTTGAGATATAAAACACTGGTCAAACACAAAAGTTTTTTTTTTCATTGAATAGAAAAAAATGAATAACCTGTGCCACTTTTATAATTTGATCATTTGCTTTTTTGTTTTTAGATTGCAATGATTATCAT
Source organism: Nautilus pompilius (assembly GCA_018389105.1). Classification (NCBI taxonomy): domain Eukaryota; kingdom Metazoa; phylum Mollusca; class Cephalopoda; order Nautilida; family Nautilidae; genus Nautilus; species Nautilus pompilius. Next base: position 50,153 of record JACATO010001117.1, read on the forward strand.
TTTGAGTAGGAAGATAATGTAATTCTGTTTTGTTTTGTTTTTCAGGAAGTCTGTGAATAAATTCCATTACTAACTGATTTTGTTTTTGAATATTAGTAATCTAAAATGCATGGGCTGTCTTTATTAAATATGAGGTTGAAAAAGAAAAGGAGTCACTTTTAGGATATTTGCTCTCAGTCTTTTATGTAATTCTGCATTATGGTTTATCACTTTCGAAACCTTCAGCATCTTTCTAGATGGTATAACACTAAAATTCTAGAAACAAAGGAATTTTTATTTATATAGATCTGTTAACCTTCCGTTAAGAATATAGTGTTTTCTTTAATATTTAAATAATACAATTTCTTCATGTTAATTTTTTGTTTATATTATTTTTGTATATTTATCTCAGCCTTCAGACTCTTTAGTTGTTCATCCTTTTACTTATATTTTCTGATATTGAAGAGGTGCTGTCATGAAAGCTAAACATTAGATGATTTGTTTTTGTTTGTTAGTTGAGTTCTTTTTTTATGTTATCTGTATATTGATGTGTTATCATTTATCAGTATGAATATTGATTTTTTGTTTGTTTGCTTGATTGTATTTTTGTTTTTGGTTTCCTTGTTATAGGCAGCATCCATGTTACTACAGATCAGAAAAGGCTCTGGCAGCTGGTTGGACCCACCTCATGTCTCACTGAAGACCCTCTGCCAGCACTATAATGTCCCTCTTCCAGTCTGGCTCAAGGACTCTGTCAAGTTTGCAATGATGACCAACGGGTCCTTCTGGCTGCAGCGGCCACTCACTGATTCCATGAAGCAGTATGCGGCTACAGATGCTGCTTTGCTGATACCTCTTTGGCAGAAGATGCATGTGTAAGCGTCATCTTGTTCTCCAGTACCCACACACAGTTAGATTTGCTGCACTAATTTTCACCATCTTTATTTTCTATACCAGTATCAGTTAGCTATTTGCCCCCAGATGTACTGTGGCCCACTAAGGGACCATATAATTCACTTTGAGAAATGTTGTACTAGATCATTGGGTTTCTCACAAATATCGTAGCTATTCTTTTAGTTGTTGCTGTGAGGCTGGTTGGTATAGGCTGTTTGGCCCTTAGTTGTCATCAAGATTCTGTTATGGGTGTTAATTTGGTTGTAACTGGTGGTTCTGAATGTATGGCGGGTTGCTCCATCTTAGTGATTGCCTGATCAAATACTGAAAGGAATTTTAAAGTGTACATTAAGCAATTGAATGCCGTTCAGTTTTGCCCCATTGGCTCACTGTAAACAGATTGGGTTAAAAGTCTTGCCAACCTTTCTCCTGACCCATGTGTATTAAACTAGGCACAGTTGGACCTAACTGTGAAGACGATGGATTACCAAAGGGCCTGCAAATTTGCATGTTTCACTAGGCTAGGCAATGGCCTATATTGAATCATACCAATAGCTTCTATTGAGTAACTGGTCTAGTTTACCAAAGTCTATGCAAGTGCCACTTTGCACACTGTCAACTTAATGGTGTTGATGCTGGAACAGCCAAAGTGGATTTTTGGTGGTCTTTGGCAGACTGCCATTCTGTGTTGATGGTGATAGTGGCAGAACATCAAAGACATGGGTATGCAGTGGTTAGACCATCTTCATTCATAACAGACAAATTATTTGATTAAAATGCCTCTATGGGCAGTGAAAGATCAGATAGCAATATAGCAAGTGGACTGATAGGGTTTTGGTAAATAGGAAAATGAGTCATCCATCCTACCTGTGCAGTCTATTTTATAGTGTTAGTGATGGTTAAATATTTAGATTAATCATTCTTTTTAGGCAGTTTTCAAGTTATGGCAGCTACTAGTCTAAACCTGCAAAGGTATAGTTCTTTACCTAATTGTTGGGACTGCTGATTTTGTATAAATCATAATGGTATAATACCCATTTGTATAACCTAAACTATTTCTGATATACTTTTAAATTACTATTTTATCAGGGAAATTGCACAACAGGATAACCAGTTTTTTAAACAGCTGTGTATAGAGCAAGTGTACACAATGATTGACAAGGAGTGGGTCAGGGAGCAGCAGGAAATCAGAAAAGGGAGAGAACTTCAGCACAGACTTTCAATTCACCCAAGCATTATTCTAAGCAAAGGTCAACGAAAACTTGTGCGCAAATACAACTCCTGGCTTGAGACCACTAACAGTGCAGACAGCAACCCAAACCGAACATGGAACACATCGTGATTTACTCTTCACTTACTTGATTTTGGTCTCAAAATATTTTCATTTGGGTAAATTTATTTTCTGCCATTTTGGTGGCTATTCAAACATTCATTTTCATTGTACGCTCAGTGAAAATTTTATCTTTTACCTGGTGTTGCCTTTTGATTAATATATATTTTTAGGGGGAAAAAAAAAAGGTCGTCTTTTTTAATTACTGTCCATATGTCATCCCAAAAACTGTAGTTGAATTTACTTCATTTTGTAACCTGTTCATTTAATCCTGGTCACAAAATGGAATTTCTGCCCTTTGACAAATCTCTCCATCTATTCTTATTACAGAGTACCATTTAGGGTTGTTATATTGTCAAAACTTTCCTAATTTTTATTTGTTGCTCAACAAATATTAAGGAAAATGGAAATGTTAAGTGTAGTTTAATGCCTGGCATTGAATTTTTATCTGGATTTTCATGGATGTGAGGTAAATGTAGTTAGTGAAAACTACTACTGCTGAAGAGCTATTAATTTTCTCAGTCACATCTCAAAACTAACTTTGTGTGCAGTTAATGTTTCTTGCATTCTCTATAATACAACTCATTTGGGTAAATGGACATCCAAACTGCAGATCTCAAACTATATTGTCGACAGTCAGACAGGCAAGAAGTTTCACAACTTGTATTCTCCACTCCTCTTTTCCACAAAATGGTCATTTTTCAGATTCTTAAAAACAATGACACCTTTTGCTATTTCAACCATTATACTGTAAGATAAGGGGATTTTCAACCACCAATTATGCTGATTTAAAAAATATATATACACACACAATCATGTACTTCCGATGTAATTTCTTCAAAGATATTTATGATGTTATTAAACGAAAAAATATCAAAATAAAACTGAATTGCTTTTGTTGTTTTTTAATTCTAAAATATAATTTGTATATAAGTCTGTTTCTTTGTTTTTCCATTCTGTAATGCTTAAGAGATCCCATCTTATGAGCACTTAAAATAATGTTTATTTATTGGTAAAGTGTTGTCATAACTAGTGAACATGGGTTAGCTAATCCTTATTTATTTTATATTCAGACTGGCTGCATACGTTTCATTCACCTTAAAAACTAATTTTTTTTTTTTTTTGTCTGGAAATTTGAAAGCTGCTTCCATTTCCACAAATTGGTTTTAGCTTTTACTTCATGACAGGAGGCTGAAAGACTAATTTTGTTTGTTTTAGTATATAATTAATTTTAGATACCAACTAAACTCATTTTTTTCTACAAACTTAATATATAGATGCATTTAGCGTTATGTGTATATTTAGTTTTCTCGTGTCCCCCTATCTTGATTTATTCTCCAAAATAAACTGTCTTCATGTTAAAAGCAGAGCAAATCACATTTACTATATATGGAAAAGGATTTTCTTTTCCTAGATGTCTGTACAGGTGCAGGTGCTTGTTTTGTGTTCTTGTTACATCATCTTCATCTCACATTGGATAGGTCTCCAATCCTCAAAACGGGTGGTGGGGGGACAAATATTGCTTTATATATATATAACGAACTATTTAACCATTTTGTGAAGCATTGTTCTTTGATGGAGTTTTGTTTTTTGTTGTTGTTTTTTAATTTTTTACGGGGGAAATCGCGGAGTTTGTATCGTTTTATTTGGTGGCATTATTCGTTGTCATGGCAACCATCGGGAGGGGTGTGTGTGTGTGTGGGGGGGGGGAAGCCTCGCAGAGCGGGCGGATGGGTCCCGCGGCCAGGAAGGTTTTGTGTGTATCGTTCTATTCCGTTGTTTCCCACCCAGTTCTCGGGAATAAAGATGTTTTAACGCTGGTGTAGTATGACTGCACCCTATAGCCATTTTGTTGTTGTTGTTGTTGTTGTTTTAGCGATATTCCTCCGGTGGTCGCCGCCACCCGAAGAACCCCCCCAGCCCCGCCCTCGGCCCCTTCGATCACCGTGATTTCTTCTTCTTGCCATTTTAAAACCCCGTGGGGGGGGGGGGTCGCCCGTCCTCGCAGCAGCCGGCGGCGGCGTCTGCTCTCTGAGAAGGGAGGGGGTTGGGGTTAGAAGCGACCTTCAGATAAACGGTCAAGGTCGCCATGGCCGGTTAGGGTCAGTCATTACCGTCCGGTCATAGGCAGGTGTTTCCAGTGCCAGGAGCCCCGGCCTGCACCACGCGAACCCAGAGCGAGTAGGGCTGCACGATCGTTTAGCCTGGGAGTCGTGTAAGAGGGCGCTGTAGACCCTCTGAAGGTCCCCGGCATCATATGAGTGAACAGTCTCAGCGATGGACGGTCTTGAGTCGTAAGTCATCGCTGTATGAAGCAGTCAGGGTCATCGCCTGAACGATGTGCGATCATCAGGAACATCTGCCTCGTGCATTGCAGACGACTGGATGCTCTGTGTGAGAGTGACACAAGTGAGTGATTTTGATGGGGGCGTGAATCCTTTGAATATGACAAATCTATCATGTCCAAACTGACAGGTCCATTGGACTCACCGATGCCAGGGGTATTGTTCACCATGAGTTTTCAACGAGAGCATCCTCACTTACCTCATCAATGCAAATGCCATTATCTGTTCACAAAACAAGTGAATCCTTCAATGTAGCAGTAACACCATACCACACATCACTGCTCATCCATGAATTTCTAACCAATCATGGGGTAACATTACTCCAGCATACCTTGCATCTTGTAATTTCATGCTGTTTCTTAGTATAGAGTGCTTTCTGAAAAGCCACTTGTTGCAAACATAGACTCTCTACAGTCAGTTGCAAACAACATGTTGAAGGGAATTACCAAGAATCGCTTATGGCCTGTGTTCCAGGTTCTATAAATTTTGTGAGAAATTTATTGAAAGGACTAATTCAAAGGGGATCATGCTGAAAACTGCTGTGCATAGTTTTGGTTTTTCAAGAGCCAGATCTGGAACTTTTTAATAGATCCTCATACATGTGTAGTATGACCTAATTAGCAGTAACTCTAAATAAATTTAAAAAGTATTGAGTAGAAACCTTTAAATCAATTGTTGTATCTTTCTTTTATTACTTTTAATATCTAAATATTCTGCGTTGAAGAGTTGTCATAAGTATTTACTAATCAATTTGCTTTCTTTTGACAGGATAGCACCAACCTAAGGATTATCTCCAACATGATTGCCACCTGGTATCTGCTGGCTGTACTTGTAGTTGTTATCCTGTTAACAGTCATTAAATGCAAGACATCTTTGGAATCTCTTTCTAGCATTCCAACTTTGCCCATCAGATGGCCAATCTTTGGGAATGCACTGGAGATGGACATGTCAAAATTTCACCTTGTGCTAGCCAAGTACGCAAAGACTTTGGGTGGTATCTATCGAATCAAACTCTTCAGCGAAGAAATTGTTGTCCTCAGCAGCTACGAGGCTATCCATGAAGCACTTGTGGTTCGTTCCAAAGATTTTGCTGGCCGTCCTCTCATGTACCGGACATCTCACGCACAGAGGGCTTGTAATTCAATTGTGTGGCAAACTTACACATCAAAACTGATATTCCTCAGAAAGCATGTTTTCAGGTCCTTGAAAATGTTTGGCATGGGTTTGGAGAGACTGGAGAGAAACTGTCAGCCTGAAATTAGAAAGCTGCTACAGACATTTAAAGAAACTCAGGGGCTTCCTTTTCAACCTTGGGATAGTATTTTCAGTTCTGTGTGTAATATTATGCTAGTTCTGGTAAGTTTGTTCATTTTTGGCCCACCAGGTCAACTAACACAAACAAAGATTGTTACTTTCAAATTCTTCCAAATAACAATAGAAATGAATTTGTTTTTCTTAATTTTTTTTGCTGCTGTTTTTGATTTTACAAATACTTAAACTGAACATGATACATTTTTAATTTGCACACAAGATTAGAACTGGTTATTGTAGATGGCACAACTAAAATTAAGATAAGAACAAGGAAGATACAATCTAAAATATTTTCTTAGACAAACTTATATAGCAAAAGGCTATAACAAAAAATTTGAAATTAGTTTTTCTGATGTGGATCTTATATGACGTCATGGTTCAGAGTTATAAGTGCAAAAGTGCAAATGAAAAAAGCAGTGAGTATATTTGCCCAAGCATTTCACCAACTGCTTGTACTAATAATAATAATAATGACCACAGGTTCAATTTAAAATCCACAGTTTCATTAAGTTTTAAATTACTTCAATGCTAAGTTTCATTATGTAAAAATGCAAGTGTCAGCAACTTGAAACAAGGAAGACAACTCAAAATATGGGTTACCATGGGTCCTCAGTAATCTAATGTAAATTACAAACTTGGTATATTGTGAGTATCGAATAGGTAGCAATACAGTAGTTATCTGCTCAATGCTTCCATTATTTAGATATCAGATTTTTTCATCTCAGTTGTGGAGAAAGTGCCCTAACAGTTTGGAATCCTAGGCAAACCACACAAAAAACACTTCTTTCCACCAAAATGAGATACACATTTTAAAGTCAGAATTTAGTAGTTTTATTTTTTTTTAAAAAATAAGTAATTTATAAATATATCAATTAAAAAATTTCAAGTATCTTGCTTTAGATGAAGCAGAATTCTTCATTTCCTCATTGAGGTAAATTTTTTGTCAAACTTTGTGCTCAATAGAACTAGTCATTCTTGAGACATTGTTGACTTCAAAAATAATTCTTCCCTTCTGATGTCAGTTATTGGCAACATCAGAAGAATGCTCAGTGCAGTGGAAAGGTTGGAAAACATGCTGCTCATCCCGGTACTTTCTTACTCTAACGCTGATTTGAGATTTAGACCGATTCGAAAAAAAATAATGATTATCTTAGGTTACTTTGACATCTATAGATTAAAATGATTATTTCTCATAAATTGATTTTTAATTAGCAATACGTGTATTATCTTGTCCAGTCCTTTACTCATGCAATCATTATGCTGCTGATTTATAATCTTGAAGCTAATTAAATTATTGCATAGTTTGAACTCATTAAATTCCAACACTGTCCCCACATCAGTTAGAAATTCAGATCAAAGGCTTTTGTGTGTTGTTGTATAAAATGAAGCAAGTTTAGTGAGGTTGAAAGACAAATTTATTGAATTTAAAATAGGTGTGAATATCTATAATCATAATAAATGTAATATGAATAGAATATCACTATAAGTCAGTGGGGGAAAGTAATATTGAAAGGTTTTTTTTTTTTGAATTTTTTAAAATTAATACATTTTTTGAAATTTGCTAAACCTTTTAACAGCCATCTTCTGCCACTTTGGGTACTCTGACCATAATCCGCATGCTTTCTTGTCATTTACTGGTTATTCTATATTCTTGCATATAGGAAATGCAGCTAATACCCACTTTGATGAAAGACAATAAATATTTATTAAATGCTTGGCTTTATTTCATTTAGATACATTAAACTGCAGCCTCACTATATAATTTACCTGTCCAAAATGTAGCATCAATTTGAGAATTTCAACAAAGCTAACAATTTTCAAATATGTACTACACATTTATTTAAATATTAAATCTCAATTTTTTCTTTTATCTACAGAAATCTTTTAAGTTGCTCTGCAAAAAAAGTGTGTATGAATAGACTATGGATAGAGCAGGTTTCTATAGCAGTGCTCCATTTTTTTTTTTTACTTGTATCTCTACTTTTTTTTAGTTCAACTTCAAATTATGTTTAACAACTTTCCTTTTGTTTATGTTTTTCATTTTTAGTTTTTTTCTTTATGCCATTTATTATTAAAATTTTAAAAATGTGTTTCTAGTGTGTTAGCATTCAGGTAACTAGTTATGAAAAGCCTGTGTGTGAAGTTCCATAACAGAAATTGTATTACAGTCTACAAGATGTATCGACTTTGAAGATGAATTAAAAGGAAAGTTAAGATTCATATCTCCTCTGTAAACTAATAAAGTTTTCGTGTGTTTTTTTTTAAAATACAAACCATAAACAACAATCATATTAAAAAGCCATGGAAGACTTGTTTAGAAATAGATGCTAGAATTAACTAAGAAGCACACTTCTTTCAAAATGGTGGCTTACTATTGATATTTTAACATATAATTACTGTTATTGTGTAAGTGTGTGAGCCATGATCCTCAAGTTACTATTAAACATGTATGTTATTCAGTTAATAGGTAAAACTCTGCCCTGGAATGACCCAGACTTCCAGCTACTAAAACGCATAAGTCAGTTGTTCAATGAGACGTTCGGTTCTGGGAGTGGGAAGCTGCTTGATGTAGTTCCTTGGATGTTCCCCTTCACAAATCAAAGGTACAAAAAACTGGAGCTGGCCCTGAAGTTGCGCGATGATTTTTGGAATGCACATGTGAAAAATTTGAAGGTAATTTAAACAAACCATTTTCAATGAAATTTAATGCTGTAATTTTTCTGTTTAAAAAGAAGTCAATTACCAAGTATGGTAAATCATTGGCACCAGTTGTTTAAACATTAAAATATTTCTACTTGGTTCCTTCCATAGGTAGATGATGGCTGTATGAAGTTACAATGCAGTTTTATTCAAAACAAGACAAAAGTGTAACTTAAATGCAAAATTAGAAATACAGTCATCTTACTCCAAATCACCAAATACACTAGTATATTGCTTTATATAGATTTCTCCTCTTCTCTTTTCCTTGAAAATTAAAGAGCAGTCATTCTTAGAATTTTCTTGCGCAACATTTGCAACAAGAGAGAGACTACAAAATTATTAAAAAATATGAAGTGACTCTGACAAGATTTTTTTTGATCCAAAAACAATATGCATTCTTTCATAATTGACTATAAATTATACAAAGAATGTATAGTTTTTTTTACATGTAAAATTAACTGTACATATAAAGAAAAGCAGAAAAGAGTTATTATATCAGCGGAACAGTCATATGACATTGAATAATGAACAAAGGTCTCAAATTAGCTACTTGGAATTCTTTAAGATGAAATCATGAAACAAACAATAAATTCTTTGATGCTAACACATTAGTTTAGCAAAATTGTTATAGTCATTTGTTGTAAGCTTTCTGTCCAACAAAGTAAAGCTACTTAGATTTCAAATATCATCCAGTTGTGCACAAAATGGCGGTGAAGGCATCCTTTTGTGCAGACTGAGGTGGGAAGAAGGCCCAAACAGTCCTCAGCTGCAGTGTTCTCTGTTTAGTGGATTGGATGCTGGAAATTAATTTTCTTGTAGACCCTGTAATTACAAAGATTCTCTGTGGTTTAAAAACATGGCTACAACACAATCACTTAGCGATGGCAAGGCAGCATCTATAATGCTGCTGTGCTAAAGATGATGATTGATAGAAATGAACTTTTTGTTGTGGCTAAATGTTGAATGTATGGACCTTTTGTTTTCTGTCAGGAATAAATGAGTACACTGTCACTGGATATATTAACAAAATGTTTTATACTTCCATTTGTTTCTGTACACACCGACTGACCATTAGTCGGTTGGCTTCGGGCGATGTTTGCTGTCTGGCTAGATTTCCCTTGCTTTCCCACACCAGCCTGACCCTTTTTTAGTCTGTGTGACTGTTGTTGTCTTTGAAGGCTTTCGGTAAAAAATTGGCAATATTCAGTGCTCACTGGACATTTCTTAGTACCATGATCCTGAGAGCTAGTGCTGTGACCGACCGTCTTAGGTCATCCATAAATCACACTAACCTGTTTGGTCTGCGGGGCTAACACCCCTCATGAACTCTGTGAACTGCAGCCATCATGCTACCCCTGTATGATGGACAGTGAGTTGGAGAAAAAAGAATGCTTAGCAGCTGGAAAAGGATGTTTATCTCCCCCCTCCCAGTGGACAGTTTCCTAGCCAATGAAATCATATGAAGGACCTTTCCAAAGATACACATCAAGGGCTGCATATCATGCATAGATATACACATTAAAGACTTGACTTCTGTATATTATACATATAACTTATTAATACAGCATCCGTTTTTATCATTTCTTTATCAAATTTTTTGCATTCATCTAATTTAGTTATCTATTATGTATTAATTAATCATACTATTACTAATGAAAATTATTTTAAAAACTTAAAAGGTGATCATAAACTTTGCTACACTTGTTGAATTGGCTGTATTTTGCATTCTTATTCAGCAAAGCATAGTTCATCTTTAAAAAGATGCTCCCATTTTGGATATTTGTGACAGACTTGGATTTTGAATGTTTTATGTTCAACAATGTATTATCTGTACTGAGCGCCCATGTGACTTGCCCTGGTTGCTTTTACCATTTTACTAAAGCTATTTGGAGGAGGGTTTAGTAGTTAGGATTGTTAGTTTGTTACCATGAGGATGAAGCAGTCAAGATTCTCTGTTGGATGCTCGACAGATTACCATTTATGTTACTAGAAAATGTTGCAGCTGGATTAACCAATTTGTGTACTGTGACAACACATGGCCTAGAACCTTTTTGGACTTATTTGACAGCAACTATATAAAAGGCTTATTCAGGAGAGTACAATCCCTAGCTCAGGATTCTAATTAGTTATTACTGCCACTTTGCCTTTTTCATATCCCTCTCTTCTTGCTTGTATTCTGGAATGTCCATGATCTCATTTTGAACAATGAGCCAAGAACAAACAAAGTGTGTGCAACATGGAACATTGGTTTTCAACAACTAGTGGCACCCTAGCACCAGTTTTGCAGACCTCCATTGACAGCATTTTTAAGGATCAAGCATCTGCTCATAGCTCTTGTGCAGAATGCTCATATAGAACATTTATGTAAGTGCATCAAGAGATCAGTACATACTCTCCAGATGATGCACAACTTGCATTAGGACATGTCAGATAGGTGTAAAACTGTAGAAGAGTTTCTCACTGGTGTAGGACACTGTATCTATATTTCTTAATTATGTGAATTATTATGTCATGTTTATTGTTTGAACTAATAAAGCTTATGTGGTAAAAATGTTTTATCTAGTAAAAGTTTAAACTAATGAAGTTACTTGTATGAATGCATGGGGAATCATCTGTACTTCAGCAGAAAATCTTGAAATCGTTCTTTACCTGGAGGTTGGAAGACTCCATATCCTGACTTCAAGAAGGTTTAAAGCAAAGGGTTAAGATGTGATAAACACAACATTAATAATATAGATTGTATTCCAGAATTTTAAAAATTGTTTTACATTTATAATGAGTTTTTCTGAGTATGCATGCTTTTAATTTGGATAGAAAATTTCATTTATATGTAATATTAGCTATTTTAACGAATTATGTTAGCAGTATTTAAAACATTTTTTTATTTTTTAGATTGTTACAGTGACTTAAATCATCTTTTTGTCGTCGTCATTTTAAGAGTAGAAAACCTGACTTTTCCTGTTTTACCAGATGAGCGACTGTGACGTCCTGAACAGTGTGGTTGGAAGTCTATACAAAGTGTCACAGGGTGAGGATGGAGAGACTTACAACATCACTGAAGACACAATAAAGGAAGTATTCACCAACACCTTGCTTGCAGGTAACTTGTATTATCAGCACATGAAATAACAGTTATCACATCACAAAATGTGATGGAAATATGAAGGTTGAAAATGAATACTAACATCTGTATTTCACATAAAGCAGTCTTTAAATTTTAGACAACACAAGCCCACCATTAGTATATAGCATGTCCATCTTCATGTATGTTGTTGATTTTAAAACGTTTAATCTTCGAGTGAGGTAACTGCTAATCATTTTGATCATTGTCAGTCATCTTTTTAAAAATTATTTTCTTCCTTGAACCTGCATACTGCCGTTGGCAGAACCAAATGAAGGAGAGCAGGGTGTGGAGTTTAGCTGCACACCTACCCGACCAGAACTCTTCATCTTTAGGAAATCGGAGAAATTGGAAGAATCCCAGATGGCTGGCCGATGGCAAAGAGAGCAAGGAAAAAAATCTATGCGAGGGAGGTATGCCAAATCAACCAGTATTCAAACTTGGACTCTCAATCATAGTAGTCAGCAGTCTGTCAGTGGACCACTGCATCACTCTTAAATATTACTCTGCTGCATAATTATCGATGTATCTAGATGCTTTTTGTTTTGGTTGGTTTTTCAGATTTTGCTGGTGGAAGATTGAAGGATTTTTTTATTGAATATGATGAGTAATTACCAGAACCATTTGAAAGAGAAGCATGGATTCATCCAGTCTTCATTTGGCACATCTTACAATAGATGCATTAATAAAGAAGCTACTGAGAAATCAACTTGGTTATAAATGAATACAGAGCATGGAATTATGGGAAATTTGATATTAAAGTTCTATGGGTCAACAACAAAGAATGTAGTGTTAGTAATTCCAGTTTAGCAGATAAGTTACAGGTGGTAAATGATCCAAAATTCAAATATCTACAAATTAAGTAAAAAAAAGTGAAGACATCACCTGAAACATTTTTTTTCTCAGTGTGGTTTTGAGCAATGCATGGCAAATAATGAGGAAGATAAAGGTGTCATCATACACTGGTCTTATAAGACATGCTTCTATACATGTGTATACTTCTTAATGGGATTTTTTATATACTTTCATTTGGTTCTGCAGTTACTAAATATACTGTATGAAAAACTTATAATATGGTGACAATTAAATGTAACTTAACTTGGCTCTCATTTGTTACGCAAAACAGTTACTTGTCAATCTTTCTCTCTCTCCATAAAAACAACTTCAGATACTAATTGATTTTGTTTCCAGGAACAGACACAACAGCTACTGCTCTTGTGTGCTTGCTGCTGATTCTTGTCAACTACCCAGACATTCAGCAAAATGTCCACCAAGAGATAGATGCCAGTCTTGGTCCGTCTGTCCAGCCCTGCCTGCTTGATCGTGTGTCGCTTCCCTACCTGGAGGCTGTTCTCTTAGAATTGCTACGCTACATCTCACATGTACCCCTTGCAGTTCCTCACTGTGCAGTCTCTGACACAGAAATTTTGCAATACAGAATTCCATCGAACACAACTGTTAGTACTGGTTTAGTATAACTTCATGTTCTGTTTCCCTGTCAAGTGATGCAAGCTTACTAAATCATGATGTACACAATTATTTATCTATCTTTTTGTTGTGGATATTCATAATTTATTTTATAATTTAAAACATGTTTTCTTCTAATAACTTACCTGTATCATTAATTTCAAGGGATTGTTGGTAAATTTAAACTTTCAGTACTTTTCAAATGTCTTGGAGATGCTATAGCTCTCCTGTCAAAAAGGTCACCCATAAATGTCATAGCTGTGTACGATAGAAGAATATTAAATTTAAAAACTTTTTTACAGTTTAATAAACTCTGTACTACAGTAAATGATGACTTTCCAATGTTATAGTTTTCATTTTCTGTATACTTACATCATTGAAAATCAGCTTCAAAATGCTTTTCCTTAATCAATGTTTGATTCCACTTTTTCCCCTCCAAACCTAGGTTTATATCAATCTTTGGGCCCTTCATCATGATGATCAGTTGTGGGTGGATCCATGGGTATTTGATCCAACAAGATTTTTAGATGAGACAGGCAGGTTACTACCCCCTAATCACGAAAGAAGAAAAAAGTAAGTAATAATATGATCTTTATAACAAAATTTTTTTTTCTTCAAATGGGTAGCATAAATTTCAATAGGATGGATAATATTTCTTTTTTTAACTTCAAAAAGAAAACTTTTATTTAATGGTAAAACAGCTATATAGTGTACAGCTTGTTTGTTTTCTGTCATCTGATTTTGAAATTGTTGCCTCTGGATTTTATTTATTATTCAAACTTTGTTTTGTTTGTTTTTACTTTCTCAATATGCATCGACAATAATCAGGAAATGCTAAAGGAATTAATCTTATGTTAAAAAAAATGAGTGTTCATATTGGGATATTTTATAAATAAATACCTTGTGTTTACTTTACTTTTGAAGGTTCTATTTTAAAAGCTTGCTATTATACTTTCCCTTTCTCTGAGCTGTTTGTTTCTTGTTTGAGAAGAATTGCCCAGATCTGTCTGTTAGTGCTGAAGCTGTACATAGTCGTCCTTTGTATCATTGGCAAGAGCGTGACATCAGCCAACTCTGATTGGCTCTTTCTGTAATTTTTGTTTGCTGGATCAGAGAGTTTTTATAATTAACCAGACTTTCTCTGTGTATTTGTATCTAGAAAGGCAAAACATTCTTGTTTTCTTCCCTAAATTTTGGCTTTTAAATGTGAATTCTGCCAAACTTAAACTGCCTAAGCAATGGTTACAAAGCCTCAGCTTAAACCTTTTCTCTTATAATGTGGATGTTTTTTTATGCTAGTAAAAATTCTAGAAGAAACAAGGAAACAAACTCATACATTTTTCACACCAGTTAACTTTCTAGGAAATCTTGGCAAATGTGTCATTAACTTTTGTTATTTTACAGTTCAGTACTTTTTTTCCTTTTATAGCAATTTTATTTTAAAGCAATTTATATTAATTAGTCTTGATATCATGTGTCAGTAGCGAAAATTGTGGCCTCTGACTCTCTGGCAGTGCTGTCCAGGCACGGGTCATGTTGGCTTCCTGATAGATGGGCTGGGACAGAGGATGGATGCACTTGTTGGAATGAAGATTATGTGACATACGTGCTGGGTCAAGCTGGCATCATTGTTAATGAAATAGCTGACCATCTGGTAGGCTTGCTACCAAAACTCTCTTTTAGCTCTAAGCATTAGATTTAAACCTCTTGGAAAGTGAGGTTTGAAAGCAAGATATCATTGCTAGTTTCTCAACGGGCCAACTGAAGGAGGCTAACACTAATATGGAACATCCTGCAGGAGCAGGGTCATGAAGTCTACTAGGTGTCGTCACAATCAGACCCTCATTAAGAACCTCAGTTACAGTGTACATCCCAGAGAGAATTGCATTTAATTGATCAACTTTTATATTACCTCTCAGATGTATTCACATTTTTTTTGCCATGTTGGAAAAAATGAAGCTTTGATTTGATTGGTTACAAGTTGCAGTTGTGTGTGTCACGTGTCACAAAGGAAGCAAGATACATTTTAGTTTAGACAAGTCAAACACAACCCATAATTAATGTGACAGTGGGTTACATTTTACATCATGATTGTATATATCCAGATGTTTATGTCTAGATGAAACAATGAACACACATTGAAGTAGTCTGGTGATAATTTTGAAAACCTGTCCATAATAAAGCAATGCCATGAAAGGCAAAAAACTGCTATAACTATTAAAAAATGGCTAAAGTTAACTGCTAAAAGCACTAGTTTTGTGACACATCTTGGACTCCAAAAATGAAATGTTAAAGTGGATACCGAGGTCTTCATTTTTGTTTTGATAAAAGAATCACATATGATAGCATTGGGTTTTTGGAACACTGTCTTAATTATCAGTGTATAGAAACTTGCATACCTATAAAAAGTTAGTTATTAAATGATAAATTCTTGTCTGTATTTAATTTTAAAATTACAACATTACTGGCTTTGATATAGTACAAATGTAACTTACTGTAAACCAGAAACTCTAACATATTGTCAACTAGTCTAATATTGATAGATTTGCCAACATGATTGATATTGAGTAACAAAAATATGGCTATATGGTTTGCAAGAACAATGTACCACAAGAATAACTTATACTGCTCTTCAGGAAAGGGCTTAAATCTCTGATAACTTTTGAAACAAATGTGACTTGTCTCTAAAATTTTAGCAAGATTTACTTACACAAACTAATAAATACAAACCTTGTTTTTTGGTTAGTTTTTAAAATTACTAACTATATATATATTTTTTTTTAATCCAAATTTCACATTCCAGTTAAACTTTTACTTTTACCAATTAAAATGGCAAATTCCATCCTTGGAGCAGGGTGGAAAAATCAAAACACATACAAAGAAGACACACCAATCCACATTTTTAGCCTTTGTTATTTGAAATCTTTTCAATTTTAATATGTTGCTGAAAGGAAACAAAGATCATTACCTATTGAAGTACCTAAGCAGCAATTAAAGCTCTTGTTTTATTTGCTTTGGCTGCTTATTTCAATAAAAATCTTATCTACCCAGCACTCATAATCATTCAATTTTGCCTAGAAAATGCATGCATCTCTTCTGTGCCATCTATATACCTTAGACCAGTGCTACTCAGAGTGTGGTACGCAGCATGTTTCCAGAGAAGAAGGAAACAATAGTATAGACAATATCAAGTATTGTCCAGGTGGCAAAATAACGGAGTCATTGGGGTTGATTACCGCGGGGCAAGTTAACCCTGTGATGCAATTGGGAGTGTCTCCCTGTGGGAGACAAAAGAGAGGCCCGATGGCTACAAAGGCATACGAGTATTTATTTAGGCATCAAAACTGGGTGGGACCTAAAATATCGAGCCTCTTTGCATTTGTGGGATGATTACCTCACCGCGAGGAGTGCGGACTGAGATGGTCCAGCGAATTCTATAACTGTACATGGTTCACTGATCGCTCGCGCCAAACGAAAAAGCCTGTAAAATAAAAAAAAAAAATGTTTTAACTTTTATTATATTCATTATGTTTTCCGGTATAAACTAATATTAATACAAATTTTCAAATAGTATTTTCTCAGATCATAAACAGATGGTAATACGGCAGAAATATGGTCACCAGTCCGCCACACCATAGGGTTTGAGAAGCACTGCTATAGATTATTTAAAGCTGTTATTTATGCTTTTTTATTTTTTTTCACTGTCATTGTATTTCATCAGGTTGATGGCATTTGGCGCAGGAAGAAGGGTTTGTGTTGGAGAGATTCTGGGAAAAAACAGACTTTTCCTGTTTGCAGCATCTTTACTACAACAAAACCAGTTTGTGGCTGCCAGTGATGAATGTTTACCAGAAGTTGACCCACAAGGCTATTTTCTTGGACTTGTCCTTCACCCTAAACCTTTTAAAATACGTGCAATTCCTCGTCTCTAAATAATGTTCAGAATTTTTCTTTTATTTATTTTATACTTATTTTTAATCTATTTTTAAACATTAAAATTTTTATAAGCTTTTTTAAATATAAATTATGACTTTATCTGAAAATTATTGTAATGAATGACCCTTGACCCCTCCCTCTGCTATTTTAGCAACAAACAAAAAGATGAAGTATTGTTTCTTATTCAATGCTTTCAACTTTTACTGATTATCTGTAGTCATGAATGTTAGATCTGAACTATAACTTGGTTACTTTCAAACCCAGGCTTATATGAGAGAGAAAGATTCATGCTTATCTGTTAATAACAGAGATTTTTCTAAAGCTTGATGCCAAATGAACTTCTTAAGACTATACAGCAATTGCAGAAAATGCGAGAGAATTTGAAACAGTATTTAAAATAGAATTTTTCCACCAACCGCTTATACCATGTGTCGTGATGCAATAAGGAGAGGCTCAATAGCTGGTCACTGAGGATTTCTGTGAAATGTCATAATCAACAATGCATGATGTGACCATAAAAACCTTAATTTAACAAAAAGGTCACACTCGGAGATTGTAGAAGTCCACACAACACATTGTTAAATCAACTGAAATTTAAAGAATACTAATGCAGACAATGAATCCTACCACACTGCCACACAAACTGAAGAAGCAAAAATATCAGTCAAAACAGCATCACGGGGATTATTCTATGCAATTTTGTTTTTATTTGATTGAACACTTGTATGAAACAACAATGATTGTAAAACATAAAGGTGTCTTACACATCCTTGTGGCTGCGAACTGCTGTTAGAAGATGTGCAAAACCTTTTTCTTTCCAATGAGATGAAAACAAGTATATTATAGCTACACATTGCAATTTTCTCTCATCTGCTTCTGACAGAATTATCTAAATGTATAGAAACTTGTGACGCATTCCATTGTGTCTGAAGAAACGGTATTCAGTCAATAGAAAAAAGAAATCAGAAATGACATCTCATCTTTCTGAAAGTATACAAAGTATTTTATCAGAATTCCTCACTCTTACTGTAGTAGATAATGAGTCAAAGTTACATAAAAAGAGGTTATTTTTTTATTTATGGATGTTGATAAACTTTAACAAATTACTTATCTAAAAGAATTACCTAAATATTTTATATTATAATCATTTCTGATGGATGTCAAGCAAATGATACTATTATTTATTTATTTAAATTAAAGGATTACTTGAGGTCCATGAGGTTTATATCTTACTATTAAATCAATACCATCTTGCACAATTGTGATACAAAATGCTTTGTGGTCTTTTTGACAGGAGAGTTATGATGTCACATACATGATTGGAAAGTATCCAGAAAGAACTAAAATTACTGAAATTGATGGCATGGGTGAGTTTTTAGTTATGAAGTTCCTTTAAATTACCTGACTTCCAAACACGATCTCTGGTTTTATTTATATTCAGACAAACATTTTTTAGTTAAATAAAAATACTTCAATAGTGTTTAGCTCAAATTACTTTTTTACTATCACTTAAAATTATCAAATATTTTAAAAGCTTTATTATATATTTTTACAGTTTTTTTTCAACATTTTTATTTTTCTCACATTCAAATTTTTTTGTATGCATTGTTGTTACATTGGATTAGAGAGGAGTGGGAAATCTTTCATCTTACATAAGCCCTTCCCCCTGTTTCTCTAAGCTATCTGTTCAATTCAGTTTTAAATGGACTGATTGTGTCATACTGAAAAACTGCATCAGGCAAACTGTTCCAATATTCACCTTCCTGTTACTAATAAAAAACTCTTCCACTGGTACCTGATAGCTTGCTTGGAAGCTGATAAACTTTAAAATTATGATCTCATTATTTGAGAGCCCAAAATGATAGAGACTTGAATACCCTTCCCATCTTAAAACTTTAAATATCTTGATTAAATCTCCACACAATTTTGGATGTGCAAGGCCAGGTTGCTTAAAGATTTTTTGTCTAATTCGGAACAACTAGGACTCTCTATTCCCTGGATTATTCTGTCAAACAACCTTGCAGCTGCTCCATCTTCCTATCCAGGTGAAGATTCCTGACAGCATACTCTAGATGAAGTATAACTAATGCTTTAAATAGGAAAGATAAAAAAAAAATGAATCTCCAATCTCTTCATTTTAATAGACCAAAAGTTCAAAATATGTTTATAAAATTATTATATTATCATTTAAACAATTGATTCAAGTAATTGCACAAAAATGTCTCAAAAGAAAGACGAGAATGTCAGCTGAGTGTCTGGACCTGAATGGCTATGTTTGAAAGAAACAAAAGATGTGCATCAGGGGAAAAAAAGAAACTACTATGATTTCAATTTGTTTTAGTTCAATGACTACTGAAGTTATAACAAAATGGTTCAGATTGGAATTTTACTGATGTTGTTTTTGTAATTTCGGGTCTTCAGTTTTGCCACACCTGCCAAAGGTGTGCAGTAGAGATTTGTTCTTTTATTTTTATCTGTGGCAGCAATGAAGTTTTGCATCTGTATCACTTAGATATGAGACATCACAATTTAGCTTGCCTCAAATATTTTTGGATAAATATATAAAGCAAAATATTTTTCTTATCTCCATAAAATCACAAAAACAAATGATCAATTCAGCTTTAATTTTAATGTAAAGATTTTTAAGCTTGTTTTGTTTTGTTTTTTTTTTACATTTATCTTTTAGAATAGTATTTGGGAAAGGATTTGTTTATGTTAAAGACTGAATTCTCAGTTGTTTGGTTTAAGATTTTACCCTTTCTAATAAGGGAAGATCTTTAGTTGTCTTGGTGAATATTCTAATGAATTATTATCTAAGTATCACAGTTTAAAATGAGGACTTGTTGTATAAAGACCTCTTGCTGATTTTAAAAAAGATAAATCTTTTCTTTTTCAAACATTTGTATACAAATACAAAGCTTATTATAAATTTAGATAATTCCTAAAGCTGCTATTTGGAGGAGTTGTGGAATACTGAACTAGTTCTTTCTCTCTGGTGTTCACCAGAAAAATGTTCCTGACAAACCATCATCAGAGTTGATGAAAAGGATTCCTGGATGCTCTTAAAAGTAAAACAAAAACAATGTGTGCATGTTTAGTTTTTGATGGAGGTAGAGAGCAGCGGTTTTTGTAGGAATTCATCAAGGGAATGCTTTAAATAGTAGCAAAGAGAAGATTGTCTTAGATTCCATAATCTTTACCTTTTTCTGTGAGTGCTGTGGTTAACAAATACAAAAAGCTGAGTGATGTTTAATAACCTATTTTTTTATCTCACTGTCACAAGAGCCATTTTTATCTCTCTCTCCATTATTTGCATGTATTTTTTCTCTGATAAATGCAATAGGTAGTGAGTTTTTCACATTTCTTTGTAATAAAAGTTCCTGGTCATTTTAAATATTTATATAAAATTAATAAACTTGTTGAATCACTTAAAATCACTAAATAATGTATCATCTGTATTGTAATTATAAGTACGTATACTATGAGTTTCGTATTCTTATAATCTAGTATCCTGCGCTGTTTTCGATTTTTGGATGAGTATGAACCGATTGTCTGTTTTTCTAAGTAATTGTTTTATACTTCATATGCTCCACTCCAACAAAGCTGCTAGACTAGAAGTTTCCAACTTTTCCCATTTTTGTATCACCAAATTAAAAAAAGTAAAAGTCAGCATATCACCACAGCGGACACCTGAGAAAAATGAGCAGGGAGGGGCTGGGGTTGACAGCTCGGTGAACTCAAAGAAAATGTTTTAAACTTTACATGTAAATAGGCAACATGAAATATGTTAATGAACGCTAACATAGTTAAAATTTTAAATAATAACTATTAATTTTATTAATTATTAGCAATGGAGAGTTAAAACGTTTTGTATGTTTTTGGTATATTTGCATACCACAGCTTGAGAACCCTGTGCCAGATCTTACACAGTGGCTTTTCATTACTCATCTGTCACCTACTAAGAGGTTAGAAAATAATCAAGCTAACTTAACTTTTTGTTGGTTTAGAGACACCAGTACCAGTTAATGGTTGTTTGTTTTTTTTTCCTTTTCCCTTTTGATAATGTAGTAAATACCAGCTGTCTTTCAAGAAGATATTTTATATTGTTGTGTCTCATGATTTTTTGTACCTTGAAGGATTGGCATAGTTGGATTGAAAAAGACAATTTAAGAAGTTGATCTCAAAATATTAAATGAGGAAGTAGTGAACAGATGGAAAATAAAGACTTGTTTCTATATTATTTGTGTTGTTCCTGCTATCTTCAACAGATAACAATTGGCCAGCAAGTTAGAGAACGTTCCACTAGGTGGAGGAGGTCTCTTTTGTGTTTGAGATGTTGTGTGATGCGGGATGCTGTCACATTTTTCAATACTTTTACTCATGTCTGCAAGTTTGATAGATTGGAGCTTCTTTGTGACCAGATTTGTGTTTTTCAGCAACAAGGTTTCTGCAAATACGCAGGGATCCATTTTGATGGACTCATTTCTTAGTACAGCCAGTATGTGAGGAACAAATCATTTCATGAAGTCACTAACATTCTTTCACATGACTTTTGCTGGACAGTAGCATACAACTCATACCAGATGTTATGGATCTATCCATCACATGATAGCACATTAAACAAACAAATCTATACACTAGGTTGGTTTATTTTTTATTACATGCTACTTAAATTTGCAGAATTTCTGTGCCTGGCTGTTTTATAAATGACATAATTGTTTCTTTACCTTGTTGACAGTTCATTTTGATAACAACCCACTTTTTAAATGTATTGACTGGCTATATACATGACGAGAGCAGTAATCGTGCATTGATGCACTTCTGGTAATTTAAAATTTAAGAAAAACGCTCAAATGGCAGCAAAAAGATGAGAATTTCTCTTATCAATAAAATAAGAAAGAAACTTCAGTTCAAATGCTTACAGTGGTAGCCAAAATAATTGCATCACCTGAAATCATGATTTTTTAAAAAGGTTTAATTAATAACAATGGTCATCTCTTGTAACGAAAGCTGGATGTTTACAAATTACAAATAAACTTGTTTATAGTGTAGTAGCTACTGCCCATACAGCAACATGCAGTATAGCCTGCCACAAAAACCAAACAACCTTCAACCTGCATTACACAAGTACCCAGGAACCCCACCACCTGACAACTAGAATTCTTCAGTTTTAGATGTGGAAGAAAGACTATAAAAAACCAGACCATAGTGGTATGCTAATCCAAGCCAGTCTTAACTGGGATTCAGTCTGAGACTCTTAACCATGGTAATATAATCGCTGGAGTCCCTTAATATAATTGTAGCATAACTAATGCAATGTCTGAGCATTTGTTTTCTTTTTGATTTATCACATGTATTTTTGTTAAAACAATATTGCTGAGTGTATTTATTGATGTTTTGGGTTGATCATCTTAAGGATACTTAGTGCAAAGACTCTGTAAGTATAAAGACAATACATAGATGCCTTTATGATGTTAAAAACAACAAATGTTAGCCAGGGTTACCCTTGATGTGTAAAGCAGGTTTTCATAAAATATTTTGTAATGCCACTAAAAACAAATCAGTAACATGCACTCTCTCACTCAGATTTTAATATTAGTAGAAATCCTGTAGACTGCTTTACAGTGTTGCTGGCTAATTTATGTGCATTTCCTTCCTTCATGGCTCTCTCTGTTTCAGTCAAACATCTCTGGTGATCACCCTAGGACAGATTCTGCTTCAGATGCACTGGTGGGCATGGTGCTTAAAGCATTGATGAAAAGGCCACATTAAAAGTTTAGGAACCAACAGGGTCAAGGGTTCTAGACCAGATCCAGCCATTTGTAAGTCTATTGCAAAAGAAAAACAGACTTGAATGCAACATTACTTCACTACAACCCTATCCATCTGAAGACCACACCCTAATGATGGTGATAGGGAGAGGTTGTTTTTTTTTTTTACTGCTAATAAGATGAAGGAAGATGCCTAAGCTAACTCTTTGCTTTCATTTGATGATATCACCAGGGAGGTAGAGATGGGATTTAAACTGGTTGACAAGTGTTAAGTAGAACCTACCCTTGTTGTGATCTGCCATTTTATGTTTGTTACTACCAGTATTAATAAATTCTAGATTATTGAAAAGATTTATTACTGTCAGTGCACTCAATACCCTTAATTATTTTGGAAAATTTTATCAGGTTCCTAATCCTAGAACTCTACTGATTAGAAATGGCTGGTAAACAGTTAAATAAATAATAAATACATAAATGGCCTTATGAGAAAGAACTGATTGCTATCCTTATGAAAAATACTAATTTCTTGTGCTATGTGAACTGACTTAGTTTGTACAACACAACTTTTAAATATATGAAATAGTGGCATTTATTTACTTTTTATTAATTAATGGAAAGTTCATAATGTGAGTAACATTAGCAATGTATTTAAACGGTGTATGCTGATAATTACTCTGATGTAATATTGTGAGATGACATACACAGTAACTGAAATGAGAAAAATCTAATTAAATTGAATTTTGATCAAGATACAGTCTACGGACATATGAGATTATGCATGACTGACAAAAACACTTCTCTAGCCAAAGTGTAAGTAAAAGCTGGTAAAGTTAGTGTTAAACAAATCAAAAATGGCAGTTAACAGAGACTAGAGTACTAAATACAATCAAAAGTGTATTTAACTAACCTAGTTCCTTTTTGACCAGACATTACTAAAACAAAAAGTGACAGCAAAGCTAAACATAGTCTTTAAGATCCCAAGGACCATTGATATCTTTTTTAAAAAATGCTCTGCTGGAATAGCAATTATTTGTTTACTTTTAAAGACTAACTGAAAATTCTGTTTCTCTCCCAAAATCAGTAGAGAATCCAGTCAGAATCCTTACACTGCCTGGAGAGACTCATCATATCCTGTACTGGCGTTTACAATCAACTAAGACCTAATCTTCATGCCCTGACAGAAAGGAATTATTAACCCACTCCTTGATAATTTGACTGTTGTTGTTTTATTTCTTGCAGGCTCTGACAGCCAGTAAATGCCATGTAAACTTGAGTCTGACCTGAGTGCTGTTACGCACTAACAATTATTTCTCTTCTAAACTGACTGAAGCTATTTATCAAGCAGCAGGTTATTCCGTATCTCAACCCAAACCCTAATTTATTCATTTGTCTCATTCTATTGATAAACAAATTTTTATGGACTGCTGTCTGTATAAAGTATTTCCAAATTTCACAGAGGTGTCCTTTTAGCACCAGTACCGGGGGTATTATAATAATAATAAATAATAATATAAGGAGGAGAAGGTCGTAGCCGGAAATATTCTGGAAGAGAACCGAATGAACCGTTACACCGTGAAGCCACCGTGAGGGCCCCCAGAGTTAACGGCCCTGACACCTCCAGTGTGGGAAGTTTGAGACGGCTCCCATCTAAGTCGACCAGTGCGAAGAAGAAGCAGCGGCGGCATCCAGGTGAAAACCTAAGGTAAAAGCGAATCAGTTACTGATAGGTTAGCGAAAATGCCGGAGGAGCCTGTAATGAGCTTGTCGTGGTTTTGGTAATCAGTTACCCGAATGTAATTCAGCGGGAAAGAAGCCCCCCCCCCGGGGTCCCCCCTACCAGGTATCTCCCGGAGCTTAAGGGGGGAGGGGAGGGGGGGTTACTGATAGGTAGGTAGGTAGGTGGGTGGCTGGTTGGAGTAAGAACCTACTAGAACTAGTAGTAGTAGTACTACCACAGGACGAGACAGTACGCTGTCTGCTCGTTCTACATA
Organism: Nautilus pompilius; assembly: GCA_018389105.1. Classification (NCBI taxonomy): domain Eukaryota; kingdom Metazoa; phylum Mollusca; class Cephalopoda; order Nautilida; family Nautilidae; genus Nautilus; species Nautilus pompilius. The sequence continues at coordinate 74,998 of JACATO010001117.1, forward strand.
GTCCGGGATGCTACCTAGCGGATTTACTGTACTCCAGTAAACCTCTGTCATGTCAGCACAGTGCGGCTGCTCCCTCCTCCCCACAGGTGTTTGAAGACAGGAACTGAGTGTAAATGGTGAATTGCTGCTGATGGCTAGAAGAGTGCAATCTCTGAAAGAACCCGACCCGCGTTAAGGGGGTGCCTCAGGGCTCCGTTCTTGGCTGTCTGTAGATGACGAGGGTAGAGTAGCCTCCAAGGCTGACCTTGGCCAGTCTTATAAATGCCAGGTGAAATTTAATTAACAAAGTGTACATAGGTGCGCTAATCTCTGTCACGGTGTCGGTGCTGATTGCTTATAAATCAAGCTAATAGTAAAATGTCATCTGTAGATGAAGGAAAGGACCTTGGAGTATTTGTGATGTGGGAAAGCCAAAGATAAACAGGGTAATAAGACAAGCAGACAGCCTGATTGATCGCACTCAAAATCCTGTCTGCTATAAAACTTTCAAGTTTGTAGGTCTGAACGAATTCAGACTATAGCATGCAGTCATAAAATCCATCCTTTACCAAATATATGGCCTATTCATAACCATTTATTCAGATGTAGTTTAAAACATTTGTCATTCCCAGTGTAACATACTTACGCATGCTTTACAGGGGGCAGCTACCATCTAATTCTTTACAAACTCCACAGTTAACCAAATATTTAAAATTGTTTTTTTTTTTTTTTAGCAAATGTAGTAAATTCAAGTAACATCGTCCTTAGTAAAATTGTTGAGGCTTGCAGTTTAAATAATTTTTTAAAAAGAAAGTGATAGATGCTTTTGTTTATTTTGTTTTTTACAAAGGTTTTATATCAGTTGCAAATAGGGATGCGCCAATTATCAAAATGACTGTAATAAAATTCAGAACAGAATTTCTGGGATACTGCTGCTGGAAGCCAGAAATCTCTTTATGTACACAGAGTATCATCACAAGCAGGAAAATAAACAGGCCAACTTTTCCGCTGGGACAGATGTGTGCATGAAATTTCACGTGTCCAAATTTTACTCAATTGCCAAAAATCTTAACAGTAAAACTCTATTTTTGTAATGGAAATTGAAAAGTAAAAACACCCTGATTAATTGTTCAGTTTACATAAACAATGACAACGTGATATATTGCAATACATTGTTTTGATGGAAAAAAGAAAATAGATAAATACAGATGTGTGGACTGAAAAATATTTAAAAGATGCCTGTATTGCAGTGCATCATTATTAGAATATTCTTTTGCAATTTGTAAAGTTATTTATTAGGAATTTCTTTTTACAAAAATACATATAAAGCTTTGTTTTGATTATGGAATATGAATGTTTTGCATATTTCAGTGTAATCAACTAGTATAACATTAAAGTCCTATTTTCATGATATAAAAATCTGTTCACTGATTTTGTTTAATAATTCTTAGTAAGATTTTCTGTGCTGACTGATCAGGAATTGCTAATGCAAGTAACTTTAACAACATGAGTGATCAAACTGCTATCATGATTCTGTTTCTCTTATGAACAATACTTAATTCAGGTATCATATGCAGTATAAAGGCTAATTGTTGGGCATGTACTGTAATAATAGCCACAATATTTCTTTCTAGGAAAGATAAACATTGTTTTTACTGTAGCTGGAATTTATAACTACAGTACCTTTGTTAGTGACACTGCAATACTTAATCAGTCATGAGTGTCATAGAACTTTTGGTTGGTTGGTTATTTTAGAAATTAAATATTTGGCAAGTCATGTTTTTTGATGTTCTGATTAGTGGGGGAATTAGAACTGTAGCAGGCTGAACACTGATACATAGCCTAGGTACTTATCTGGAAATGTACATAGATATTTTGAAATTAAAGATGTCTTCAAAATTTTGTATGGAATTATTTTGTGATTCAGAAATATTTAATCAGAGCTAAATTGCAAGCTGTGTTAAAGAAATCTTTTGAAGGTGGAAAAACTGCAAAGACATTTACAAACACCAACACTATAAATCATTTAAAGATGAAGCATACCAACAAATACAATTTAGGAATGCTTCCGCAGAAAGAAAATATTCCTGCTGCTACTGCAAAAAGGAAACTTTCCAGGCTGTAAAAAAAGTTGTGGAACATCAGAGATCCTCAAGAAAGCCACAACCTTACATCAAAGAATAAGAGAGAGAATTGCTGTTGACTTGCAATCTTACTCGGTTGTAACAGACATTGGATTTAGAAAGGAAACAAATGATTAGGCAACTAACTACAATATAGCCACATCAAAACTTTTACAGTCAAACATTAATGCCAGATCTGTACAAAGCTGTTCTTCAAAGTGATAGTATTCATTTAGACAACTGGTACTGCTGGAACACCATTTCTTAGTATGACCACTCATTAGCTAATATCTGATTTTGAAAGGCATGAAGCCATCCTAGATGTGGTTTCATTTCCAGAATCAAATGCAATTAACCATGAGTGAGCTAATTTTGGCTTATTTGAAGAAAGTTTAAATACTACCAGATAAAGTTTATTTGGCTTTTAGGGATGTTGCAAACATTGGCTGGACTTCTCATTGCTATCTCGTTTTATCTATGCATTAATGATGCTACATTTAATGAATGAGCAGTAAAAAAGATCTTTTGTAATAAATGAGAAATAGTTGGCCATTTCCACCATTCTCTTGGTGCCTCATAAAAGCTAAGTGATCTGTAAATCCACAAATGCAGCCTTCTACAGGACATTTCCAACTGTTGAAACAGTTTATATTACATGTTAAACAAAGATGCCCAATCGTGCTTAGACTCTTGCTTCAAACTGAAATTCCAAAGTAAAGACATGATTATGGATAGAACAAGGCATTGGTTAATGGAAGATGCAAAGCCCCAAGGGAATTGTAATTGCAGATTCCAACACAAGTCTTAGTGATCCAGACATACCACATGCTTTAGCTGCTGAATTAATAGTGGCAGTTCCTGGGCTTTGGGACTGCAATGAAGAAATAGCATTAGGGGAAAAATAAAAAAAAAGTTGCCATTTCAAAAGCAAACTACAGATCCCCAAGAACTAATGCAGAAAGAAAAGCATTTGTTATACAGAAAGAGACTGAGGAGTATCTTAATTTCCCTTTACTATCAAATATTCTTACATATGCTGAAAAATTTGCATAGATGCTTTTATGGGTAGCTCCATCTTTCATAGACATTGAATGGCCTTTTAGCATTGGTGGGCATATATCAGCCAGAAAAAAAATTGCCTTAGTCCAGAAAGAGATGAAAAGTGAATATTTCTGCATTATAATTTAAGAGGTTTTGATTTTAAATACTATGTTATACTTTTCACAGTCTTTCATAATCATTTCAATTTTATATTCCAGTATTACTTTTAATACTTTGACTTTTACATAGTTAGCCATTCCTAAATCTAGAATAATGCATATCTTGATTATTTTAACATTGAAATCTTTAAGCTTTTGGTTTCAAGTAGGAAATTTTCATTATACTTTTGACAGCATTTAGAAATTTCGTAAATGTGGTGAATTTTGGATCTAATTGTAGAGCATCGTTGCTTTTAATATTTTGACTTTTGAATTTACCTAGTTAGGTATCGTTTTGGATATATTGATTTGAAGATTTTAATTTCCACTACAGAATTTTCTCTCTTGGATAAACTAGTCTCATAAAGGTGTTAAATTTGAGCCACCATTCACAGAGATACACGCACGTGTGTCCATCTCTTCTGTGTCAGGAGCATGTTTATTATAGTTTCATTCATTCATTCATTAAAAAGCTAAAAAATAACTTGATTTTGCCAAGTTAGTATCACTATTATATGGACCAAGTATTTATTATTATATATTTAATACTGAAATGAAAAAAAAGAGAGAGTGAGTTCTTATTTGTTTGCTTTTCTTTTCAGTGCTATTTTCATTCTTTGAAGTTGCAATTTGATTAGCCCCTTACCTGGAGAGAGAAAAACTCTGTAAGTTATTGTCTAATTTAACGTTCTGTTTCGGAATTATCACGATAGTGCATGAATCAAATTGATCAAGATGCTGGCTCCATCTTGCTCAAATTTCAGAATCCTGTTTTAAAAATTCCTTACTTTGTATCTTTCCCCTTAAAATTTCTTTTCAATTGTTTCCTTTTCACTTGAGGTGTTTATTTCTTTAGTTGAAAATGAACTACTTGGGCTATTTAAAATATTCCGTTTACTTTGTATTTCTGTTGCATACCACTTTTTGTTTTGTTAAAATTGATATAACAATAGATGTAAATAAAATTAAAAGCTTGGTATCATGGGTTCTTATTATAGCTTCGACTGCTAAAATTCTTGGAAAACAATAACTGTTTTTGCTTAATAAATATTCGTATGTTCATTTGTTTATCTATTATTTATTTAGCATCACTATTAGTTTCACATTCAGATTTTTTAAATGGACCTATTGTACAGCAGTCTGCAGTAGGAGAATATTTCACTTATCAGTGTTTTACTCTTATTCTGTACTGCATTTGTATAGTTCATAATATTAACTTTTCTTTCTTTAACAAGCAGATGCCTCAGTGAAAACTATTGTTAGTAAATTAATTGTTTTTTTAACCTATAATATCTCAACTGAACTTTATTATTTTCATTGATACCTCATTTATCTTCAGAAATGTCCAGGAAACACAAGATTGCGCAGAATGATAAGCAAGGAGGAAGTTAAAGGTTGGATTTTGGAATATGCATGTAAACACAAATTAGATAATGTAATACAAGGTGAGGGACAATTAATAATTACCATTGTCATCACATTTATTTAATTTATTATTGTTTTCACTTTTTTCTAAGTAGCTATTTCAACGTGTAAATAGAATAAACAAAAATCTATCTGCAGGGATGTTTTTGTTATGAGTCACCCACTTGTTTTTTGCTGATACCATTGTACATTCTTCATATAATAGAATGTATTTGCTAGACTTGGCAAATATAAACCACTGGAGCAAAAGGCCAGTACTTTTAAGTAGAAGAATATTATTCAATAGTTTTAAGACAAGTTTATGTAACCTCAAAAGATGTTAATATGAAAGTACAAAAGGTGCAGCCACGGGACATCGTCATACAGTTAGGATGGGTAATAGCTAATAAGTTTCTCCATCTTCGTGCACTAAAAATGTATTACTTCAAGATGAGGTTTTGTAATTAAAGTAACAGGGAGGAAGCCAAATGTGAGATAATTGGAAGTACACAGGTGCGCGCGCGCAAAATGTGCTTGGAAATACACATACGAACATTTTTCTGGTGATTTTAGAAGATAGAGGAAAACAGTAGAGCAGATCTTCATCTAAGTGTAATCATTTTGGAAAGGAGGTGTTAGATAAAACATTCCATAGACTGCATGAAATATGAAATGACATTAAGACAATTATGGGTTAGGTATGTGTGACCTGGGCGCAGCATAAAGAAACCGCATCAGTTAGATATCATCTGATGCGTTACACAAGATGGTTGGTTGGTTCTTTTGTGTAAAGCAGTAGTACATTTTTGCCAGAAAGACCCTACACAAGACTGCTAGGACATGTATTATTACTGACAATAAATTATTAAATCTTATTAACGCCTGTATAATCTATATATACTGCTAAAAAAACGTTACTTCATTGGTTAATTACAAGGTTTTTGCAGTTGATGCTATTCTGCAAAATTTAATTGTCACAAATTTTGTTTCTCATGTGTATGACATCATTTAATGTGTGATTTCCCATGAAAATGAACCCTGAGAAAATGAAACCATGAGATTTAAACCCCTTTATAATACATGATGTAAATCAGCAGACAGCTGGCAGTTAATTATTATTTCTCTTTGGTAATTTAATGAACTTTCTGTGTTTGTAGCCATCAGTATATCTCAGCAAAAGAACCTGTCAGCCCTTGGTGTTCCTCACATTTGGTTGTCCTGTGCAGCTCTGCACTCCATTGTGTACAAGGAAGAGTTGTCAGAGTTTGACGTAGCCATTCAGATCATTGATGCTATTTTTTCTGCTTTCCCAAATATTATTCCATTCAGGCTGTATGCAAGATTGATCATTGGATTAAAAATCAAGGTGGGTCATTCTCAAAATTATCCCTGAATAACACACATCTCAACAGTAGTGCATTAAGTGCTTTCTATTTATTTGGCAAATACTCTTCATCTTTGTAATTATTTCTTGAGATACTTTTGGTAAAGTTTAGAAACTTTTATTCCCCGCTTTTTTTGTGTTTTGTGTTACCTCAGATGCCATGTTTTCTGAGTATGCAAGGCAACTCAAAATGGCTATTATACTACACGCGCTCATGTGTGCTCGTTCAAATCTAGACCTGGCCATGTACCTTTTTGTTCTGATTCTTGTAATTGTTTAAATCCTAGATAACAAAATCATATGGTGATAGATAATTCATTATATTGTTTGTTTGTTGTTGTTTTTTTCTTCTAGGCATTGTTTGATTTCTTGAAAAAAGACAGTGATGATATCCTGAAGAAGTTGAATGAATACTTTCCTCGTTCTGGGCTGACACATCCTAAAGCTGTAAGTTGAGAAGTTACTGAAACAACAACAGTTACACTAAGTAATGTTGATCAGTATAATGGAGTCGTTCCTAATGTGAAGGGTCATAGGAGAACTACACTTAAAAGTAGCCTCGCAACGTCCAAATATGTAATGAACTCATAATAGATTTTGGAAGTGACATTTGTTTGCATCGAGACATTTCGGCACCCTCTTCATGTTTCTGAACAATTTGCATAGTTTGCCAGGCATAATCGCAACTATGACAGTAGAAATTTTATTCTCAAGTGTGCAGGTCACTCAGGGGTTGTTGCTTTACATATCTGACTTTACATGTTGATAGGTCTGGAAAACATGGTGTGCTATTAGCTTTTATTCAGTGTTTGTTCTTCCCCCAAAAATCTTAATGGACACGTATGAAGGTTTCCTGTGCAGTATGCTCCTTAGCGCCATCATGATGAAAATAGCCGAAGGCCCTTTTGTTCTCTGTCAGGTGATCCATGAAAAATTTGAATATGACTATATGATATTGTTTAGATTTTATGTTGTCTGTGAAAAATATGAGTCTCAATATGAGAACCTGACACTGCACACCAAACTTTTCATCATGTGAGAGGTGCTGGCTGAATGGAGTATTTGGTGTGTCTTCAAATCAGTAGCAGTCATTTTGTGAAAATGGCCAACATGGTAGAACCAGGCCTCAACTGACATGAAATACAGATTTACGTCCAGATATCCACCTGCAACTCCATCTCATCTTGTGATGGCTTCAGCTTCTACACAACTCTGTTGGTTGTCATGTTTAAGTCCTCCTCTACGATCTTTCGGCATGAGTCCTGAAAATGCTGGACTCTTGCAACAACCATCATGTTGATTTATGCAAGTTGTCTGTGGATATAAACTACAATTTTACTCTGCAGTTTTAATGCGAGCTAGCCCCTTATTCAATATAGAACTTGTTTCCCACCATTTCATTGCCAATTTTGTCTCTCTCTCTTTGTTGGCAGTTGTACATTCAGATATTTGTTCATTATCTTTTCACTACAAACTTTAAGACTGACTTTTAATGTATCTTTCAACAATGCACACCTATTGTTCAACTGAAAACTGCATTGTGCACAATATGCTATTTCCTTCCATTACACTCATGTGTGACACAACCAACCACCAGCAGGGCTACTTTAAGGTAGCTCACCCCATAGTGTGTCGCTTGCTATATAAACCAAACAGATTTTATATCCTTTAACAATAGGGGCATACCCTGTTTGTAAAAGAGCCACTTTGTTTTTATCTTTAGTACAGTTGAAATATTGTCATGTTGTGCTTTTCTGCATTACACAGAATGAATACAAGCTCTTCTGTAGAGGGAAAGGGTGAGAATATATTGATTTAATGTTTAAAATGTCTGTTTCTTGTCTTAATCCATTATTTTACAGATAATTTTTTTATAGTTTTAAGCCCATTTTACCAGATTTTGAGTACAAATTAATTTTTTTAAATAATGTTTGAAAATGTTAGTAGATGTATTAATCCTTAAGTATAAAACTTATTAAATTTCTAAAGCATGGCAGTCATATATCCATCAAATCTAGAGAGCCCAGCACAAATGAAGAGAAACCATCTTTTTTGTTATTGGGAAAATTAAGATGAGACAGCACATCACACAAAAAGTGATAGAGTATTAAAAAGCATTTGAAATGAAACACACATACATTTTTCTTTCTTTTTTTTTTTTTGTATGTTTTTGATTCTTACAATACAGGTGTTTTAATTGAGATGCCGAGCAGTTTATGGATTTATTTTTGTTTTAAAAATCTTGATCTAAAAATAACAGTTTATTTTAGAGTTGCTCTGTATTTGATATATTTTCATTTTTAAAAAAGAATAAATCAAAACTTTTTAAAAATAAATTAATGTAAGCACTTTGCATCAGTAATGAAAGCAACAAAAGCCAATGCAGTCTGTAGGTTCTGATCTTTTTGAATTGAGATAGCTTTTCATGAATTGTGACTTTTAAATAAATAAAATGACATAATTTGGTATTGAGCATATGTCAGGAGAGCATCTGTAATCTTATGTGAAATATATGGTAACTCTTGTACTAAAATTGTGTGCTGCCTCTTGACAGCAATCATTGTAGACTCACCAATTAAATATCACACATTTCACAAATAAATCATATATTTATGATCAAAGTTCCAACAAACTACTGTTCATGTATGTATTTTATATGTTAATAAACTTACACTAACAAATTGATTTGAATGAAATATGACAGGCTTCAGTGGTGAGTCCACAATTATGATCTCCATGGGGAGAGCTTTTGTTTGTGTAGCTCATTAGAGAACAAACTTTTTTCTTTGTAGAACCCTAAGTTGCTGTCCCAGATAAATCATGGCCAAAAGAATTTCCGTAAGTTCTTCTTATCATTGGTGGCCAACAGTAATCAGTGCCATGCTTACTTAACAGAAGAGTACTTTGAAGATTATGGTCCAGCATTCATGAAATCAGTACAAAACTTGATGGGGATGGTGCTGAAGCTGCTTGAGACGCCATTGCCCCTGACACAACTTGAGAAGGTAACGAGATAATGATTAGTGGTTATCGGGTGGGGTGAGAGAACAGAAAAATGCTGAGAAGTTCATTACTGAATTGATTGATCTTACTGCTTGTGCCTGAGGATGCACCACACTGTTTCTATTAAAACAGATGTTAATCCAAGAGAAGAAATTGTCTTGAGAAAACATTGTTGCGAATAAAAAGATTTTTTTAGTTTCAAAAACTCCCTGAAGAACTTATTTCCAGGGGTGATTTGGGGACTGACCTTACATTGTAGAAAAGTTAAGATTTATATATTTGTTTACATTTTTAGGGTTCTCAATCCATAACCAACATAGGGAGTCCATGGACTCCTCACCTTTTTTATTTTTTTTTTAAATGGGGGGTTTGTTTCAAAATGTTGAGAGTCCCAGAAACCAGATTTGTTTCATGTCGTGTAAATGCACCGTACTGAATGTTTATATTTCCGTCTGTTGTAAATGCGTTTTTCTTCTTCGCATCACAGCAGCACGTATATTTAACACAAATCTGATTGTCAGATTCTTGTCTTTCCAGCCATTGAAACGTCCTTAGCCAGTCATTGCAGAATACTCGTACTTTTAGAATGTTCTTACTGCTGATCAGATAAAAGCTTACATTTTCTTCACGGCCTTCTGTCTAATCATGGATGAGATGCAGCATTTGCCAGGGTTTCATCAGTTGGTCGCTTATGTCCTCCAAAATAAAAATCAAGTTTAAGCCGAGACATTGTATGTTAATGAAGTGACAGTTCAGATCAACAAGTGTCATGTTTTCCAATCTAATTTGCATGTCTTCACACGTATCTGTTAAAACACATCAACCAGATATAATATTGAAACAAAAGGAAGTGTACTTGATGACAATCAATTTTTTTACATTTAATCTAACTGTTCAGTATTCCTTCCTGATGCTCAACGGAATGGCTACAATGCTCGATCAGTCAGTTATTCCAGTTACTTGTCGCGATCTGATTATTCACCCCTGTTGTAATTATTACGGCTAATACTTGCTCAGGGCTTGGTAGGATTATTCAAATTAAAGCTTGGCAGGTGCTATAAAATCGTTTTCCAGACTACACCTTATAAAAATTAGCAAGAGTCTGAAGAATTCATGGCAGCACAACTAATGCATCAACATCCAATTTGTATCATGGGATCTGAAACCTTGAGACCGCTGTATTTGTTTATTTCAAAATAGGATATACAAAGTTCCAAGTACTTAGAGGGATTTTCTGAAGTCACATAGCCTTATAATTTAAATTAAAGGAATATTTTGTATATTTATTACTTCTTTGCCAGAAATTTATTCTTTTTTCTTCCTATGAAATTGAGACTTCTTTTTTTGGAAGTTTTTAGTAATAGTTATCTTATTTGTGCTGTACTCTACTGCTTGTTTGTTCTCCTGTTTTCTCAGTTTCTGAATTTAGAAGGAAAACTTGACAGCCAGTATTGTTCATCACCCTCTGTTGCCCTGGAAATTCTTTTGGATTACACCCAAAACAAAGAAACACTGAGTGCACATGACCTTCTTGAAATGCTCACTTTATTGTCTCCTATTTACACACAGGACCAACTGCAGATTGACCACCACATTCACTTTTCTCCAGAGCTATGGTGAGACTTTTTATACGTACCTCACATGCACATCTTGACTCATACAATGATAGCAGCAGAATGGCATACATCAATAAACGTTAACAGTTCCATCAGGGAATGGCTGATCATACTATTTCTTTATTATTTTGGTAAATCTAGATAAAAAAGAACATTTGTTGCTAGGTGGTCGTCCACATCACAAAGGAATAGTATATGTAATACCATGTCGGGGAGAGAGATTGGCTGAGAGTGAGTGCAGTGGTGAAAGATGGCACCTTTTGAAGAAAGCCATGTCATTTGTATAAAAATCCAATGTACAATCTATAAGTATTCTAAGTATTTGGATATGAAATTCTAGATTTAAATGAAGTTAGTGAAAAAATATCATTTTCTCGGGTATATAAATTTGTGTTAAAACGGATTATAATTTCACTTTAATTTTTGTTTTTAAAGTATATAATTTCAGAGTAAAGCTCAAGAGTAAGTAATGTAAGCTATTTTTTTTTTTTAAAAAAGGGGGTGTCAGATATAAACGTTTTGATGTCTGCTGAATAAATTGATTACTTTGTTCAAGAACCCAGGTCACAGAAAAGTTTTCACATGTTTGTTTCTGATGCTTTTCAGTTCAGATGTGATGCCTTACAAAGTATCACAGAGTGATGGGAGCCTGGTTTGCTCACAGCTGACACCAGAGGGAGTTAGCCAAAGTGAGGACCTCAGACAAGAAAATGGAGTTGACTCCAGGTTTGTTTTCCACTTCAGTTTTACTGTTGCATAGAAAATTTGATTGATGGTTTCAAAATATTTAGCAAATCAATGACCATAGTTTGATGATTTGAAAATTATAGGTTTGCACGAGTTTTCGCTTTATATATTGCAACAATAAAACAGTGGGGATATATTATTACAAGAAAGCACTTGACTGAGAAAATTAGATTGGATTTATCTGATAAATCAAAGGAGTTCTTTCACAAACTGTTGGAAAACTCATTTTATTTTAACCTAAAAAAATAATGTAAGATATTAGTTTACGTTTTTTTCCTGCATGAATGAGTTGCTGGGTAGTGGTGTATTTTCTTACTGGTGATAACTTTGTTATCACGACAGGTAATTGGTTTTTAATGATGCATGATCTTTTGTTTGTTTATTTATTAGCTCACGGGTGCTGTTTCATAATTTGAATCTTCAAAGAAGTAGCTGAGAGTATGAGGACTAATGAAAGGACATTAGTTTAATTGTGCGGGCACTGCCATTTTTTATAGGTCTCTCTTTTTCAAACATTAGACAGACGCCTTACAAATAGCAGTAAATGTTGTTTTGTTCCATTTACTTCTGATACTACTCTCTGCAGTATTTAGCAAGATAAATCTCTTTAACTGCTTGGTGTCATCGCTCTAATGTGAGATGAAGATGATTTTTCAGGCATCATTGATTGTCTCCTAAGTACAGAATAGCTCTCAACTGCAGATCTCTGGCAAATTTCACTGCTTTAAACAGAGGGAGGAGGTGATGGAGAGCTGTTTAGTATAGATGCACACATGTAAAATTCACATTTTGCTTGTATTGTTAAGAATCAAATCTGCATTGATCAGAGAAACCTGTTTACCTGTTCAATATTAATTTATAGCATGAGTAATATAAAGATCTTACATTACTAAGTTGTACAGAAATGAGCTAATTTTGATTAATTAAGCAATGACAGTTTGGATATATTTGCCTTACACAAGAGGAATAGAATACTGACTCACTCCATTTCATTATTTTGTACTTGTTTCAGTTTTTATAAGAAAACACATCTCATGGTGGTGACAAGCCAGGTGCTCATGCAGCCTTTCCTGTTTCTCATTTGTTTTATCTACAAAGAATTTAAGAAGAGGTGCTTCCAGATTATTTCAAAGTTACTTGACCTTTTCATCTTCAACTGTTTAAAAATTAAATTTTTTATTTTGTTTTTTTTTTTTTAACTCTTTTTTTTTAGCATTAAGGTGGTGGGAAGAAGTTTATTTAGTAGCAAAAGCACATCTGTCCAAAGCCAGAGTTTGTTGCTGAAGAAATGTGTCACAAAACCTGTTTGCTGTCAGCAGCCAAGAGATCAGAAGGAAGAGGTAGCTGCAGCTGGGAGCAGCTCACCACAGGTGTACTCGATATCTAGTAGCAGTGAGAACATCCCCACCCAAGAAGATTTATGCACTACAACTCAGACAGATGGGGATGATCCTCTTCTGTGTAATTCTAAGGATGCGAATGTTCACAAGGTAATTCCTAAGTCCAGTTCTTCTTCACTTAGTCTCTGACCGTTTTTATTGTATTAACAAAAAAAAAAAAAAAGTTAATTTCTTAATTTATACTGATGTATCAGACTCACATAAACTTTTTATTGTTGGTTAAAACTGTTTAGAACTTTGCAGAATCCTTTTATTTTGGTTTTCAAATCTCAAAAACAAAGTGTACTTCATCTTTACATATAAAATGTTAAATTTCTGGCAGCATGGTGACTGTGTTCTAAGATGACACTTTGAGTTAGAAGCTTCTAATTTTCTTTCCCTCCTGCGTAACTGCTCTATTTTTGTTATAAAAACAAACTTTTGACAGGATGTACATTGAATTGGCAAAAAAAACAAAATTTACCTTTTAAAGGAGTCTGAGCTTCTAATTTTGATTCTTCTATTGAAGCACCACTACTATCTTATAATAGTCTGTGAAATGAAAGAATATTTAAAAATTCAGGTGATGAACTAATGGTTTGATACACATTTTATTGATTTAACAAAATATTCTGGTACTATATTGTTTGTTTTTTTTCTTGTACAGTATGGCATTTCTTATTTTTTAAATTATTTTATTTTTGAGTGAAAGTATATTAACAAAGCTATATTAAATAATACTAAACATATGAATTTTGATATTGTATTTGTTCTTGTTTTCGTTATCAGAGATACTTCCATTGTATGTGCATCTCAATATATTTTAAAACTATTTTACATGAGCTAACAGTTGCTCTGAGTCCAGGTGTACGAGTCTTTTGTATAAAATACAGCAGGTTTATTTTAATAAAAAACAGATGTTAAAGAGAACAGCATTCTTGTTACTTTCTAATGGATAGACATGGACTAGGTGTTTATGGTTATTAGTTTTTCACAATGTTTGACCCGGGTAATTGTGAACTTGCAAAATTGTGTAGCGCCACAGTTACAGAATAAGATTACACAGCCAGTGTAACAAAGCAGTTTGAGGTATAGCATTTTAATTTCTGAAAAAGTTGATGATAAATGTGGTTATTTAGTAACTTCTCTGAAGCAGATGATGTTAGTAGTATATTTGGTAAGATACTGGTTTTGTAGATCCACCCAGAGAAGGACTGAGAAGTCAGCATTGATCTGGAGTCCAGGAATCTTGACAGAATATGTCTAGCCGCCCTTATTCATAGCATTTAAACCAATATACAAAATCATACTAAAATGGCGTCTTTAAAGACATGTCCATTTAAAATTAGCACTCCTGTATGAATCTCTCTTCTCTTTGAACTTGTGGGCTAATCTTTTCACATGATATCTACCAGAAGAAACCCCCTGGTTCCTCTTTTCTAAGCCAAGCAGAGGAGAACATGGTACAGGGGTAAGCTGCATGTCTTCAGAAAATCCCTTTGAGAAGTCTTCCTTTTTCCTAGATGTGGGAGGAAAGCCAACATTCCAGATAAAATCCATGTTTGACTGGTGAAGAAGAGTGAGAAGAAACTGCTAGGAAGGTATGCCAAACTGAGCCAGCCCTCATCATTAGTAAAACTCGTGGCCCTAAGCTGGTGTAAATTTTTAGTCAACCATTTTCAGGGCATGCAGTTCAGTCATGGCTTGAGCCTACGTTATGTTAAGGATATAGAACCTTGGGAATGTGAATGGTTCCAAGATTATTTAATAGGATGATGGATAATATATATAGACCACTGAGGCTTCAGCTAGGTTGACCCACATGTTCTCATGGTGACATGAATGAAGTTTTTAAAATTTTTTCTATGAAGGAACATTTAAAGAGAGACAGGTTCTTTGATTCTAATGGCACATCCCACACATCACTATGAATCATAGGTAGATACATGAGGAATGTTCTTTATTATACATTAGGAAATTTACCCTGAGTAATCATGCAGCATACACCTCACCTGGATGGTTTGGAAATTGAAAGCATTTTTCTTTCTCTTTAATGTACAAGACAAAAATTCATCAAATTTGCTAATTTTTTAAAATTCATTGGTTTTACTGATTTTTAAAAATAGTCATATGAATATTAGTAAAAATAATTTGTAAGATTTTAAAAGTGGGTGGAGACCAAATCTTTGTTCAAGTTTTAGTAACATTGAGACACATATTGAAAGAGCTATTCAGCTGTTTATCTTATAAATTTATGGTAATTATCGTGAGTAATAAACTCCCAGAACATTATCTTTTCTCGATGCCTCACAGATGATTGTAGTGAAAACTGGTTGTGGTTTCACCGGGTGGATGGTGTACAAATACACTGATGAACAAGAAAACGACTCTCGTCTGAAAATAACTCAACATTTCACCAGTCTTCTTTTGACCAGCAGGGTGTTCTGTCTTTGGATTTTTTTTGGTACCAACTGTTTTTTCATAAATTTCTTGGTTTGGTGCCTGACCTCAAGCAATTGATCTTTCAACTGATGATGATACCTGGACACCTGCTTTGTTAATTCCTGGTTAAGCAGCTCAGTAGTTTTTCTGGTATCCTGCTCGCTTATTCGTATTAATTTTTCATCGTCTCCGAGTCATGTTTTTCCATTTTCTTCCACATTTGCCTTTCCTTGATGGAGATACCGACTCCTCCGTGCTTTTTTTTCTTCGTCTTGATAAACTTGTTGACCGATCCCAGGCTAACTTTACCTTCATTGGCGATTTCTCTTTGAGAGAGATGCTTGTTCACTCAAGGTGGTTATTTCAGTTCTTTTCCTCGCTATAATGTCCACATTAAACTCTTAGAAACAAAAAGAGCAGATATATGACTCTAATGACTGGCAAGAATATAATAACTCTGGCAGAGACTGAATGACAAGCCCAATATCGAGAGATAACGCAGTAGTGCACTCCACACCATGAATAATTGCTTATTGATAAAACTTTCTTTCCTTTTCATCAAAATCAATGAGCAATCATAATTTTGTTTCATGTTCACATTAACTTGCTTAATACTGTAACTTCTTTTAGTTTATACAACTTTGGCTGCTTTTTATCTTCCTAACTACATATTTTTTTAAATGCTTCACTTAAAAAGATAAATGAAAAGAAATTAAAGTATTAATTTATGACATCATTTGACATAGAACTAAGTAATCTATCTATTCTGAGGATAAGAATTATTTCCCTTAGATGCCAGTTTAGAGAATATTGTTTTTCATCTAAGAAATACGTTTATCCTGGTTGAGGAGAGGAACTTCAACCGATCTCATTGAATGCACATGTTTTTGTAAGCAGCCTTTGGAGTTATGCACCTTTTGCACAAGCTTGAGTTGATTTTGAACCTTAGATGGACTTGTGTGAGAATCAGCTGCATAAATAATCTTTGTTACTGTAAAAAATAATAATACATGGTTTTAAAAATAAATCTTTTATATTTTTAAAATATGTATGGGCATTGTTTTAGTAAATCACTTTTGGATGGCTCTGTATTAAATCTCTAACACAACAAATGAACCAAAACCAGACACGCTTTGGGATGGGGATCAAAGCAGTGCTTTAAATAAACGGACAAACACAACGTCTGGGATATTTATGGTAGATCTGTAATGACTTTTATAAGATTTTCTTCTGCATCTGAATTGTTAATAAAACTGACATCAAAGAATAATTGTCTGTTGTTAGCATGGTCTCTGTGGTGCCAATATACCTCTTAAAATCAATGAAATACGTTATTTTACCCAGAATCCATTAGAAATGTTTAATGACGGTCTAGACAGCATAATCAGGATCATTTTATGGATACAGCATTCGGAAGAAAGCCAGGGCATAGAATATTTTGCTATTTATGTGAGGTGGTATAATTGAGAATCTCGATCACAGTCTGAATTCTCTCATCATTCGTGCTATCGCATGGTTGCATGCATAAAAACATTGTGCAGTTTTTCCAGGTGAATTCTTCTACTACTCAAAACTGGCCTGGAAGACTGTCAACAATCTGCACCAACCCAAGACAGTGCTGCAGACACTGTACATTTGAGCCAGAGAATGATGCAACACGTTCACCATAAACTTGGCTATCAGAAACCCTTCTTAAAACAGTTGATGTACAGTGCAGGAAGAATGGGCCCAGCAGACGACAAACAAGCCTCTGCTGTACCGGCAGTTTGTTATTTTTTTCGGAGGAGTCCAGCAGTTCCCATGGCTGCACCTGGTGAGAAGATCTGGAGATACGCTCTGGCTCACTGGGAGTTGTGGTGTGAGGATTTGGATGTAATCTGGTATGCTGGAAAAAATCTTCAAGAATGCATTCTTGATTTTGCGGAACGTATACCACAACACAGCGTGGCCTGCTAATCTTTCAGAACAACTAGAAGGGACGACAGAGCCTGAAGCTGCTGTGATGGCACCTACAGCTCTGGCATGAGACCACCCTGACTCACCAGCATGCCCATTGTACAATAATGTGGCAGGAGGGGATTGAAAATCTACAAATGTGTGGGCTTATCAAATTTGATTAGTCTTTTTTTGTGTACTATAATTAGCTAATTCATAATAAACATTACCTCTGTTTTGAAGACTTTCATGAGGCAGAACATTGTATAAAATGTGTTTACACTGAGAAATTTTGAAGTTTATTCACCATTTACCAATTTATTTAGCATTAAAATCTTCCTGAAACTGACTTGTGTTCGCCAGTATTATCTTCCCCATACAGTTGTATGTTAATTCCTGGCTCAGTATCGACATGTATCAGGGACAGGACTGGACCCGAGCCATGAAGTTCTTCACATGTATGAAAGCGGTCTACTATGCCCAACCCACAAACCACTGTACAGGAAAGTCCTTATTTATAAAAAGATGCCCACTATTTAAAAGAGAGAGAAGATAGCGCAATATTTTTTTCCAAATGCTTTTTTTTTTTTTTTGAGGCCTTAATTATTTAAACTGTTCAGAACAGTAATGTTTAATTGTTCTAACCTAATCAGTGTATAGATGTTTTAGAAATTTTTAAAGGCAACCTTACGGACGTGAATTATTAAATTAAATTTTAACATTAATAATAGATGATATTTTGTTTTTTTAAGAATTTATAGAAAAGGAGGATTTTTTGCTGGCAGGCACCTGCTGTGAAAGTTGTTGTTTGTTCTTATTCATTAAATAAGGTTGTGATGGAGATACTGCAGCTTTAGGTTAGGGTTATGGACATGGTTGCTGTTCCACATGGAGGATGGAGACTGTGTTGTGTTACAAATACAATTTAGAGCTGGTCTGGCAGTACAAGAAGCATTTAAGTACTAGCAATAATTTAAAAAAAAAACAAACAGAAGATCTGGAGCAGAGAAACTAGGAAATATTTAATGAAAAGCAGGATACAATTCCACAGTTCTCGAGTCGAGTTTAGCATCATCGGACTTTTGTGGACGTTTCTGTTGGTGTTTAGAATCTCTCCTGATTGTCTCTGATAATTCGTTTGCGCAGTTTGTTGGTTATTTAGATTTTTGCTTAATGTTTTTCAGGAAGTTCCTGCCAGCGACACCAACGGGAATATTTGCCACCCCCCCATTTCGTCTTGCAACGTCAATCACAGCGGTTCTCCCAAGAAGCAGAAATACATAGGTTTGTAATTTTTTGATTTTGGTTAAAAAGAAAACCACCTTCCAGGTTTCTGGAGAAAGCATTGCCTCTTGTAGTGAGATACCACGGAATGGCCAGTGTAACGAGAGGTGCCTTCAGGATCAGTAGTCTACATGGACAGGGCCAGAAGCAACAAAGAACTGAAGGAGACAAGGTGCTTTGTATTAAAATAATAATAAATGTTCAAGGATCCTAACTCAAAACTGGCTACTGTTGATGGCACAAAGATCAAACATATTTTTGGAAGAATTAAAACAGGAAATAAAGCCCTATGCCACTGTACAGTATGAAAGAAAAGAAAAAAAGTGGTTTACTGTAGGAACCAAGCTTGTCAGACCAGCCCATGTGACTACAGACGTGTTCTCCTTCCACCAAGTGTAGTGAATCACCATCACTGTGCTTACACAAAAGCACCACCTATGTGTAAATGTTGGCTGATGCTTCAGAAGCTGCAACACCCAGGTTTATTCGAGACGAGGCAAGACATGCTCAAACACAACATTTCAGAATATATTTCATCTGCTTCAAATAACCTAAACTATACTCTCTCCCGTTTCATTTAGATTTCTTCCCTGTTCTTGGAAGTTTGAAAAGTCATCCTGTGAACTTGCCAGAACCGTAGTGGCATCTGGCATAAATGAGATACTACAGAATCATCATCCTACAAAGGAGGAGAATAATAATGATAATGATGGAGAAAATGTTGCTGAGGGTTTGCAGCTCTGGCGAGCCTGTTGTACTCTCTCTCTGGTTTCACTAAAAATTGTGCTTGCCAACTGACAGATTTCTCTGTTGATCTCTGAATTCAAATGGATTACACTGAACAAATGTTAGCTGCTTAACTGATAGCAATCTGCTACGCCATACTAACTCATACTTCGAACTCTCTGTCAGTTGGTTTTGTTAGGAGCAGTTTAAATTTGAATCAGTGGTATTTTAGACATTACTTCTACTGACTTTACATTTCACTCAGCAATTTTTTACAAATTTCAAAACTTCTGTTAATGAAATATGTACCATATTTATTCTCCTAGGTTTCCCTCCACTAATAATTGTGTGAGAAGTATATTCTTTTTTTTTTTTTTTTAATTAGAAGATTGCCTGTGTTGGAAAGTACAAAAACAAGTAAATAAAAAGGAACAGTAGAAAATTTGAATGCAAATAAATTGAAAGTTACTCTCATTCTGGTGGTACTAATTTTCTACTAACAGGCAACATGTTTTTAAATATCTACCTGGGTCAAGTTGTCTTATTGGTCAATTACTTTAAGCTTTTTTTTTAAAAAAGATCTTCAATAATTTCTCAAATTCTGGGAAAAGTGAGTTTTATAATAAACATCTGGTTTGCTGATACATGAAGTAAACATGGTACTGTTCCTTTTGTAGTAATATATTTTTGTTTGATATTTGTGAAACTATGGATCCACTTTTCTAAACCACCAAGTACAAAAGTCAATGGTTATTCTGCTAGGTATGTAGTCATAACTACCATAGAATGTCAAACAAGAGTAAAAATGTGATATTTCCAATCAATAACAAAGTTAGAGTTGTTTCCCTTTTGGTATTATCTAAATAAACTGTACAATATAATACAGTATAGTTCTTGCAAGTTTGACAGCAAAACAGATTTGAATATCATCTAAGTGAATTATTGCAGTTTCATTATTTGAATTTAAATTTGAAATACATCTTTAAAGGAAAGACTTTGCTATGTTTTCACTTTGCCTTTAAATCTGATCTTGGTGTAAGTACAGACAGGATTTGTTCTGATTGTTTCAGATACTTCAGATGTAGAGCTAATGCAAATTTTACCTATTCCGGAAACGTACAGTAGCTGTTCGAATATTGATGACACATCCAGTGAGTCGGACCTCTCTACCATTATACCTTCCTCGTGGAAAGATGAAAGGGATGTAAGTCAAGTTTACTGTATGTCTGCTGCTAAACATTGGCAGTTTTCTCCATAGGAAAAGGGTAAATAAACGTTGTTGTTTGTTAGGCAATAAGAGTTATCAGCCTAGCTCTGTTTCAGCTACATTCAGAAACTCCAAGACTTCATACAAGATGATGAATGTTCCAGTAAAAACATCAATAGAAGAACATAAAGGTTTGTTTTAACATTGGACTGGCCTTTTTGAGACTGCAACTTTGATTTTCTGTCACACAAAAAAACCTGGTGACATAAACAAACACCAAGTCTCTTGTGAACTGAAAAATAAATAATCTGTGGTTATTTTTATTTCAGTCTGTAAGAATGCTGATGTGTAGTCTCTGGTACTTCGTGATGGACAACGATAATTACGTTTTTCACTTGTCTCTATGTGCACCTGTACAATGCTTACCTTTGGTGAATGATAAACTGACTCGTCATTCAAGCAATACTCTGTTTTGGCACAAGGTGCTGGCATCACATGTGCAAGTGAAAACCTTTTTATAATAAATGGTGGCATGGTGGGTTTTTCAGAGAATGTTTAGTATATTACAGTAGGGATTCTTAAAAACAAGTTATATTACATTGATAAATTTAATGTTTATTATTAGTGAAAGAAAGCATCTGTATTTTAAAAAAAAAGTAATTTCTAATTCAAAATGATTAAAAATGTCTGCAGGAAAAATTACAGGTGCACACTTTACCAGTGCCTTATATTATATTCCCCTATATTGTTGTTTGTTTTTTTTTCCCCCAGCCTTTGATCTCTTGGCTTTAAACCAGGTGCAGTCAGACTCCTCATTACACTATCACCATCATCTTTCCAAGGTCAGATGGATATTGGCCTAGTACACCAATGAAATGTGAAAAGCAAATCAGCCAGATAACCTTTAAGCCCCATGTTTCTGATGAGAGCACCTGTTTTTTTCTTGCAGAACTTCTATTATGATACAGACTCTGACGAAATTGGAATTCCCATTTACCCGCACATCAAGCAGTACAAGAAGAAGTCGTGTGTGAAGCTCTGTGTGGTCAAGTTATTCAGATGCTTTGTAAGTTTCTAATGTTTTGGCTGCACTGACAGCGAGAAAATTCTGACCATGGCAAGAAGTTGGGTTGTATTTTGTTGTTTTAAATATTATTTCAGAATTATGATCAGAGAACACAAATTTAGTAACATTTGAAGTAAAGTTCCAACTACAGATGGAACTTGCTCACGATAAACAAGCTGACCAGTATCAACAAACAGTCTCTACAATGACAAATTTATCTGCAAAGTGGCTGATCTGTCATTTCTTATATTATTTTCTAAAGTGAGGTGGGTGAATTTTGGGGATTTTCCCCATAAGTAGTGAATTTGAACACCAATCCAAGTCCCAAAGAAATTATCACTGAGTTTCTACAGCTCTTTGGTTCTCAGTGGTTCATGATCTGGAACAGATTTCAGTTCTGATAAAGTGAGAAAAAGACTGTTTCTATCATCAATCAAGAGAGGTTTTTAATTATATTTTTTAGAATTATCTTAGCAAGAACAGGATTTTTTTTAATAACGAGATATTAATTAAAAATGCTAAGCATTTTTTAAACATAATTTGTTAAACGGTGGTTCTTAGTTGAACTGCTGGACTGGTTGCTATGGTTGCAGGGGTCCGACCTGGTTTGGTAAACCACCTTAGTACAGTTTAGTGCAGCTCTTCACCTGTCAGCCGCGTAGGTTTTCTCCTACATCTAGAAATAGAGGGATCTAGTAAGGCTTTCTCTGCCACCTGGCTTAGGATTAGCAATGCTTCCTAGCAGACAACTGTGGCACTACACACACACCCCACCCCCACTGTGGTTGTCTCCCTTGTAGTCAGCGTATTATTCTTTGTAATAGTTACCAAACAATGGAAATTCTTTTCTTTTCTTTCTTTTCTTCTCAAGCCTAGCAGTAACTTGTGCATTATCTGGCTGATGTGTATTTTGGGTGCCTCTTACAATTTATAAAAGTTAAAACTGGGGAAAACAAATTCTTCCTCCAATTTTAATCATTTCACAAAACTCTTTAGAACAAGATGTAAGCAATGTATCAATCACAAGATTATAACTTTGTGACAAGTCAGTTTTTATTATTGAAAATGAATTGTTTGTTTGCTACTTTTAACCAGCTTAACAACAGTGAAATTTCCCCTTCCCACAAGCAAGACTCATAATGGCTTTGGTTTGATAAGAAAATATTTTTATTTAACATGCTTAAATTTCACTGAAAAATTATCTGAAAAGAATTTAAATGTCATTATTTTGGTAATTTACAGTACAGTCTATATCTAGCATATTAGTTAGTACAGCTTCACTATGATCGGGTAGTTGGGTGTATGAACAAATTATTAAGTGCATTTTGTTATTTATTTACTACTGTTCATTCATTTGCTACAGCAGACAGACAGACAGACCATTTCCCTTTGACCATGTATTTTAATTTATTTTAAAATCCTGCAAGGGAGGTAAAAAGGGTAAATGCATGATTTGCTAAAGCTACTTGCAAAACCATGACAGGATTTTGCATATGAACAGTTATGTAAATGTCACATTTATATTTCAGTTTAACAAGAACAATTAACATGTTCCATAAAGCATTGCCTCCAGTTTCATTGGCTTATATGAGAAGATAACTCAAACTGGATTGAGAAATTCTATGGTGCTTTGTTACTTGGTAAAACTACAGAATAGTTGAGATCTTAAAAATAATTTAAGTTTGTATTTTTCTTAAGCATTAATAATTACCAATACACAAATTGTGTAATGTATTTTTTTAAGAATATTTCTCTTGCATGTTGAAATTTTAATTGCTTTTAATGTATTTAAGTCCCTGTCTACATATTTATGAATATCATGTAATTTTCTAAAGACACTATTAGAATAACAGTTTTTGTTTATCATGCAGGAATACTTCGATATGAATTCTGGTATTAATCACAAGATTTATACCTAGTTTCCATGTGGCTAATGAATTCTGGAAGAATTTACGCAAAGAGAATTCCATGTGAAAAGAATGAATTGTGAACATTCTGGAATATGAAGGACGGAGATTTTTTGTTTTCTTCATATTAAGCTTGGCAGACAACAAACGAGTTTTAAGAAGATATTTACAAGGTGAAATTTTTGTAAATGTTTTAAACTTAATCATCTTACTGGATAATCTTTACACGAGTTTGTTATTGGTAATTCATCTATTTAAAATATCAATAAATATCTGCCAAATACTTGTGGTGTTTATTGAATACTGATGATTTTTCTGAATACATTATGTTATTGTTATGGGTACTGACAGTTTAGGGGGTTCAAAGTTATTTTTATAAAATCTTAGTTATTTGGACCATTATCAAAACTGAAATTTCCTAGTTTGCTTTATTTCAACTTGTATGGGAATCCAATTGAGACTCTCAATTCTTAAAGAACGAAGTAGGAAAAAGCGCAACTTGTCTAGTATTCTAAGAACAAGGCAACATTGTTATAAACCTTTTAAGAATTGTAGCAAGCTAGCTTTTTGTCAGCATTTTTCCAGTAGTAGAGCAGTGACATAGTCATACAGTCTACCACAGCCGGCATGTTTTGAAACACTGGATAGGTACTTTGAGGGAAGAGGAGATATCAATTTTGAGGCCACTGGGTTCATGAGGTAAAATGACAAGGCTTAATTGCTATGTAGTTCCTCAATCTTTGGAATAATGCAGTTACGTAATACGAGTTACCTCCCATGAAATGCATTAGACGAGGATGTACATTAAAAGGACACTGGTTGTCTCCCTTAGGCAATAATTTTGACAGGTTCTGAGGCCACCTGCACTGTTAAGTGACTAAGCTAAGGACATGGACTCCGCGACCCCAGAGGCTTCTATCCTGACAGACGGAGGACTAAGACCCCCGCAAAAAATACAGATAATGCGATGAGGGAAGAGAGGAGACTGCTGCTGCTGCAACACAAACAACAAAAGGTCACGTGACCTGAAGGCTCCAGGGTTTTGGTCACGTGACGTTATCCGCGATCGGTTTTTCCTGGCTGAGAGGAGGAGACGATGATGACAACCCTGCTTCTCTCGTTGCTCCTGTCTCTGGCGACTGCAGATGAACGTCCGAACTTCGTGATTATGTTGATGGACGACGTGAGTATCAGGCGGCTTTAAATTATTAAGGGACCGGTCGGTGTGTGTGGGGGGGGTGTGTCTCCCCAAGAAGGAGGACCGACCTCGCCCACTCTGCCAGGCGGGGTCTGCTGGCTGGTTCCCTTCCCGACGGTGGCAGGCGGGGTCTGCTTATTAAACGCGGCAAGATCTGGGGCTTGGTAAACAGTCGGTCCGGGGATTATGTGATGTGTCGGAAGCCGACTGCGTGAACCGGCATTGAGAGAGGGAAAGCCGGTTGGCGGGACGATTTACAAACTAATATATAAAGATGGATATTCTGGAAATATGTAATTTTGCAAACAGTTAGGGGTTTGGGTATACCATTAAGAACTGGGCTCGGCATTGTGTTTGGGTATAGTAAATGATGTGAGCCCAGATTGGGTAGTCACTTTGGGGTTGAGGAAATTCAGCCCAGAAAACATTAATCCGATGTAGCAGAGAATTCAAGAAAGATGCTGCCTGCTACCAGACAGATTATGTGCATCCTAAGAGTTGATTCCTGTAAGGTAGCAAATGCAGCGATGTGATTAGAGCAGGAAAGATACTGCTGTTACCCAGAAATTCTTCAAACTGACTAAAAAGTTAAATGTCAGCCAAACAAGACGTGAATGGTTTTGTGGATCTTTATCGACTGATTACAAAAAGTTGGTTACAGTTACTTATGTATTACAGTGGAATTGTCCAGCACATGCCGAGAACTCCCATGTGTTAAGCTCGTGATCTTGTCACCGAACGCAACAGCAAACCTGTAGGCATGGATAAGGGAAACAATAATGAGAGCCATGTATCTTCTGAGAAAAACCTGCATTGAGGTCACAGTGGATGTGAACTCTGACTGCCTTTGCCAAGCTGGATGTTTACATTTACAAGCTCCAGCAGTACTTAGTCTGATATACCAAAACTTGACAAAGATCTGATGGATTAGGTAGAGGCTGTAGGAATCAGCAGCCATGGAGTGAACTTTGGTGGCTTTGAAAATTCAGTGAGAACTTAATCTGTCTGTGGTGACTATCTGACTGAAGAGATAATGAGTTGGAAAGTAAGAATTTAGTTAATAGTATTAAATAAACGCTGAAGCCTGTACAGTGGATTTTTTCTGACTAAATTTACTATTACATGTTTAGCATAATTTATATGAGACCAGAAACCATTATGAATTATACAAGGCTTTAGTTATAGAAAATAAAGAAATGTTACCATTGAATGGTGCTTTTAAATAGATTTGTACTGACATTACTGACAATTAGTCCACTTTGCTAGTAAAGAAATGTTTTCTAACATGAAAACCTTGCTGATGGTTTACTTTACGATATGTGCTCTGCTGCTTGTAACCTGTATACACGATCTACTCTTTGGAAAGTCTGTAGTGTGTACTCACTTGACTAGAAGCTGCTTTTTTCTGGCCTACATCATGCCCCCCCAGGCCTCAGCCACTAAAGAATCAGTTGCATTGTACCGGTTATTCCAAATTTAAATTACAGGAAATAATGTATAAAGTTTCTATAAACGTCTAGCAACTTTGGAGTCTAGAAATATGCTTTGCTTATCTATTCTTTTTTTAATTGTTTCACAATCCACCAAACTTAAGACCAGATGGCTGAAGGTTTAAATTCTGTTCTAACCCGCCGCTGCTCTTTCCACAAGACAGCCTGGCTACGCCCACATTTCATGCTATGGATGTGGGCTCAGAACCTGGCACAAACTTCTCGAGCTTTTTTTTAAAATTTTTTTGTAACATCAGCTGTTTCTTGAAGAAAGAATGACAACAATAAATATTATTTTTACCTTTGAACCCTTGTAAAAAAAAAAATTATGATGGTTTCTTGTAGCTAAAGCTTAACATTAATGTTCAGAAATTCACTACCTTTTCCTGTAGCAATATAGCATTTTTGTAACTTCTGCACCACAATTCCTTACCTCTAAATAAATACTGTAGCATTTCTACCCATGAAAAATTAAACATTTAAGAAAGTAAATAGTATTGGCAAATTTCTTTGTTCTCCTCCCCTTTCTTGGGTATTTATTTAAAAAAAACCCATTCTGTTTTCTGTGTTTTTGTTTTTATGAAGATGGGATGGGGAGACCTTGGAGTTTTTGGAGAACCAAATAAAGAGACGCCAAACCTTGACCAAATGGCAGCAGAAGGAATGGTCTTCCCTGATTTTTACTCTGCCAACCCTCTCTGCTCCCTTGTGAGTACTGTCACCATTGATGTCCCATTAAAGCCGCGCACTTGCTTTTCCTCCGCCTTCTTGGTTACGTTTGAACCACACATCTGACTGCTATTCATCACTTCATGGACTGTGTTGTTTTTAAATCTCAAACTATTAAAATGTTGAAATTTTATTAATAAACTGGTACTACTGTTGATACTCTGATATTTGAATAAAATACTGCCAGGCATTATGCCAGTTTGCTAAATGATTAAGGAACTACAAGAAAATAATTCTTACACATTGTTCTTATACACATGTGTAAACATTTCTTAGTCTGTTTTAATAAGCAAAAAAAAATCTAACTTTTAAAAGTCAACAACTGTATAAATTAGTCTGTTATTATTTTAAAATTCTAAAGGTAATGTTTTTTTTTAATGAAATGCTACCAGTAGAATTATTTTTAAAGTTGTAAACTTAAGTAATTTTAAAAGCTGAATTATTATGATTCATTATTGGTAGATACATTGAAAAGTGTTGCTTTGCAGACATCTTACCTATTCCTTTTTAAAATTAATTTGAAGTTCGTATTTTAAGAAAAAGATTTTACACACTTTTGAAAAGAAGTGTACATTGAGAATGTAGTCTGTCTGTGTCTCTTTGTTACATTTAGCTAGGGCTGCTCTGCTCACTGGCCGACTTCCCATACGGAATGGATTCTACACCACCAATGAACATGCCAGGAATGGTGAGATTGCCATTCCTTATAAACATTTTGTATGATGACTGGATGTGGTGATGTTTTGCAAATGACTTGGCGTATGAAGAAGCTCAATGGAGTTTACACAGCTAGAAAGGGATTGGTACACACTAACAAGCTAGGGATGCATACGCGACCGAGATGGAAAGGGAACCTGATTCAATAATTTCAAGCAAAGTTTGAAAGTGTAAATCTAAAACCTTTTACTGCTAACTTTAGGGATAAACGATGGTTCGACATTTAATTT
Source organism: Nautilus pompilius (assembly GCA_018389105.1). NCBI lineage: Eukaryota > Metazoa > Mollusca > Cephalopoda > Nautilida > Nautilidae > Nautilus > Nautilus pompilius. Next base: position 102,763 of record JACATO010001117.1, read on the forward strand.
CAAAAGAAGAAATTCTAGCTGCTTGTAAATTATTTTTAGTGATAATGGGCTTGAAACATTCTGATTGAACAGGTTCTAGGAGCTGATTACAAAATTTTAAAAATGTTCCTTCCTTTACTCTTGGAGCATACAGTGTGTGTGTGTGTGCGTGAGTGAGAGCAAAAATCCATAGATTCAAGTTTAAAATAATTAAGCTTCTTATAATAATAATAATTTCATTTTTAATAGGATTAAAACAATGTAAAATGTTATCCTTTACTATATCTCTGATTTATTTTTACAATGTTCAGTATTTGAATTTTCAATAAAATTCAAATAATCTATTGTTATTAAATCAGCTTCCAAAACTCCCAATTAATAAGAAGCCTTTGAAAAGTTGAATTTCAAGGTCTTGCCAGTCATTCTTATTAAATTAGTTTGATAAGAAGAGTGTACAGAGAAACTAAAAGAAAATCTGTGGGGGTTGTTCAAAGTTAACATGCGCTTTTTGTTCTAGAAATTTGCAAGCAAAGTGAAGTTATTGAAACATTCTTCATTTTTTGGGGGTATTTCCCAGTTACATGTCTTCTCAGTATGGTAATGCCTCAGTGCCAGAAGCGTGAGAATCTTTGGAATGGGCATGTCTGGATATCTCTTCACTTCGAAACTCGGTGCCACTCAGATGCTCCTTGAGTTGTCTGAAAATGGAAATTGCATGACAACAAATCTGGACAATAGGGTAGCGTGAAGCACTTCCCAGCCAACCTCTGCAAGGTTTGTAGTTGTCACATCGATCATATGAGGACAAGCATTATCGTGCAACGTCGACACCATTTAATGGAAAATCTGACCACCATTTCTATATTGCATGTTATTACATAGTAGATTATTGTAATAATGTGCTTTCAGGGATTTCAATATAGACAAGAAAATCAAGAATTATGCAAATGAAAGTCCCAAAACATTGTTGCCATGATTTTTCTGGCAGATAGCTAAGTCTTGAGAAGGCTTTCATCAGACTGGTGGACTCTGTAAAAATGGCATATCCACCTATCATCGTGTGCCATATTGTTGTTCAAGAAGTCATTGCTCCAGATTAAACTACCCAGGCTACCTACTTTACTGAATTTCAAGCGTGAATGGATGTTTGCCACACTTCCAGTACTGATACACTATTCTGTTGCAATGTTGAATGTAACAATTGTCCAAAATCAACTGTTCAACATGGATAATGTTTGTAGGAAACCCAACACTTGGTTGCACACAACCATTTTCATCATCCATTACTGATCTACATGTATTTTCAAACACATTCAGATAATCTCATGTGAATTTTCAGTTAGTTGGATGCTTTTATTCACCTCAAACTCTTTTATACAACAATTTCCCATAGCACACTATTTTCTGCCATCTTGGAAGTACCCATTGTGCTTTGCATTACCCAGAATTTTCCAGATTTTTAGTAATCTGTTATTCTTTTACAATTGTCTAGAACAAAAAAAGTGTAGGTTAACCTTAAAAGATCTTTGTATGATTGTACCCCCCACCCTTGCATAATTAGATCCCAGGTGAGTTAGAGAATCCTCAACAGACAGGACCAGTAATTTATTACATAATGAGATATCAGGTGTAAAAGAGAGAGATGCTATATAATAAATAGGATAAAACTCTATTGCATTTTGATTTAACTGGAAAATCAAGGTAGTTTAAATTAAAAGTGCACAAATAAATTATAATGGTTGTGTTGACTTGCACAATGCTAAACTAGAAATTAAAAATGTCACTGTTCAGCTTCTGAGGTTGTACTTCTCTTCTCCAGCGTACACTCCTCAGATTATCATGGGAGGAATTTCAGACTATGAAGTCCTCTTCCCAGAGTTACTACAGAAGGCCGGCTACAGGAACAAGATAATTGGCAAGTGGTATGTCTATATGAATGGTATCTGATCAAATATAGAATGATATTAGAAACCAAAGTCTGGATTGCAAGAAGTCTGGACTAAACCTGGCAAAGTACAAAAACATTAAAGGGAAGACAAACAAGTTAAGGACAACGAGAAATAATAATATTAACTGGTGTAGTTAGCTCTTGAAACCCATTTTTATACATCTTTAATAAATCTATTTCTACCTTGTGGGACTCATCCTAACCTACGAGCATCTTCTGTACCTAGCACTGCACATATTCATAACTGGACTATGACTGTACAACACTTTCCTGTGAAATCTCTGATCATGTTGATTAAATTAAAAGGTAGTAACATGCTTTGAGCTATGCTAATCCACTGACATTTTTAAAACTAAGACTATATATTGTTTTAATTTTAATTCTGAGTAAAGTAGTCATTGTAATCATTTTTAATATTAATATCAATGATTGATTTTGAATTTTTATTAATAAATTTTTCATAGGGGCATGAAATTTGAACGAAGAGAATATTTCTGTATTCAACTAATTTTTCAGGCACCTTGGACACAGACCCCAGTTTCATCCTCTGAAACATGGTTTTGATGAATGGTTTGGAGCTCCTAACTGCCATTTTGGGCCTTATGATAACAAGAAGACCCCTAATATACCTGTGTATAGGGATCAAGATATGATTGGCAGGTTTGTTTTTTTTTTTTAATATATACTGTACTTTTCTTCAGTAACTCAGCCAGCCTGCTTACAGTATTTGGTACCTAAGTAGTGGTTTAGTTATATAAATAGAAAGAAACAATTTTGTAAATGGAAGAGACTTTGTTATCTCTCCTGACTAGAACTCTTCTTTCTGTCATGTCAGCTGTGCTTGCAGAAATATATTTCTATTTTACTTTTTGGATAAATCACAATGAATGATGTGAAATACAGTGCGTGACTTGCAAATTTATTTTAGCAGCTCTCCTCTCTTATTGGATTGAGAAATTATCAGAACAGAAAAACTTTACCACTTTCGGCATGTGTTCATTCTTAAAATGCCATCTGCGTAGGGTTGTTTTTTTGGTACAGCTGCTACCGGTTCTATATTTGAAAACAACTTTTCCCTGGTAACTTGGCCAGATCTTCAGAAACACAATTCCAACATGCAGTAAAGGACAGGGACCAATCTCAACAACTATTAATGGTTCTACACTACATCCACTCTCCTTTAAAAAATACACAACCTTTTAAGACTGATTCTCTCATGATGGTATCACCGGTATGCTATCCATTTAAACATTCAAAATTAAAAGGGGAGATCATTTGTGCACTGATTTCCCATCTTTTTCAATAACAAGGAAGCGAAGCAATTTTTGCCAAACTTAAGTTTTAAAAAAAAATGTAAAATGTAGTACCATCTTAATAATTACTTTGAAATCAAGTAATACAAAAAATAGGAAATTCATCACAGCCACCTAGTGACTCTTCTATGAGTGGCAAACTTTCTTTAAAAGATGGCATCAAAGTTTCACAACTACAACTGCAAATGCTACGGTAATTTTTATTTGTTGAAATTTTCGGTATTTGAATAAAGAGGGATTTCTTGTAATATTGTAAGGTAAAATTAAGATGCATAATTTGTCTATGAATACCCAGTAAGCTGTTTGCTAAACCAACTAGTCTCAGTCATTGACTGGGAAAGAGGACAAGAAAAGAATGGCTTTCCTCCTTCCCACACCCTATTTAAGGTTTTGTATGAAAAAAATTTTTTAAATAAAAAATTCCTGAGCTTCCTCAATGGCAGCTTTTAGAATCTCGCACATTATTTGCTACAAGAAATTCCTAAATTCTAAATTCTAAATCCAGAACTCTATGAAGGATTTACAGAATCACAATCAAAGTCGAAAGAACCCCTGTAATGTTAACCTTTGTTCTAATTATTGGGGACATTTTCAAGAAAGTCTGACAATTTGTTAAAGAAAATTTCCCCAAACTAAACTGTTACAAGTTATTTTCATCTTAATGAGCAAATTCCTATTATACCTCAAACATCTTGCCTACAATAGATGCTGAAATTAATTGGTCAGTAATTACTTGTTTAGACATAGAGACTTCATTCTAAATATTGGATTTACATTTACAGCTGGATGGTTCTTTCCCATTATTAACTGGTTTCTTAAGAGTCCTCCTCTACTTAAAGATTTAAAAAATATATATTGAGAGGTTAGATTTAATAAATCCCTAGCTTTATTTTTAAGTTGCTTATGTAAAAAAGAAAAACTTGTGTAACAGTGACATCTTCAGTATTTACATTCACACTTAGGAATTCAGGTTTTAGAAGCTGCCCAAAGATTTTCTTGCACAAGATTGTTTACTTCTATATTAGGTGGACAATAAATACCTGGAACATTTATATTTAATGTAGAATGAGTGGTTTATTAGAGAATGAGAATATTTGTATTCGTACAATACTGCAGTTTGAGGAGAATATTTTAGCTTATTCTGAAACCTAGGTATTGAAAGCAACATTTTTAAAATGACCATCATTTTGGCCTTTTCTGGTAGAGAGTTGATTTAAGGTACCTCACAAAAATAAATTGGGCATTGTTAAGTCCAGTCTTCCAGCTGGCCATGCAACATCTCCAGATCATGAAATGAGATGATATGGGAACAGGTCTCTCAGGAGTGTCATTGATGCATGAGCAGTATGGGCAGTTGCCTAGTCTTGTTGGAACCAGGTTTGATCATCAAATCACATGTTTCTTATTTTTGGAGCAAGAAAATTGCTTATCATTTCTTGATATTGCCCAGATGTTGCCATAACAGTTACCCTATTGACATTAGAATGAAAACTGGCCAACTCCAGGCCAAGAGATGCCATCCCACACTGCGACACGTTTACTATTTAAATGTCATTGGCAGAACTGGTTAGGATTTTCTTCTGCCCAAAGTTCTGCTTGGCACAATTTGTAAGCTCAAAATGCGCCTCATCTGACACAGAACATCTGAAGAGATGTTAAAAAATTCCCTCCTTCTTTGTATATCATCTTCACTAAGTTCTTGAATCATTAAAATTCTTTATAGAAACGTGTGCAAATCATCCTTAAGCATATTCTGAATGGATATTCTCTTTATGTTCAAAGCCTGAGACGGTTTTCTTGTCAAACACTGTAGATTAGACTGAACAGCCTCGCACAGTTTGCAGTAATACTGTCATGTGTATGAACATTACTGGGTTGTCTTGGTGAAGGTATGGCATATGCACTGATGGTTTCATGAAATGTTTTGGCATATGATAGTGTTGTGTTCCTGAAGGGGCATCTCAACATCATACATTATTCTGAAATTTTTTTGAACTTGAATTATTGAACCACACCTTAAGTACAGATCTGGGATCCTTGCTCTCTCAATATTTGTGTATCCTACCATTATAGATCTTAAAAGGATCTTTTATAATCTGAAATAAAAAGACTATAACTAACGCTATATAAAATTTTACATGAATTTAAAATGTGTTGGGTATTTGTTATGATTTTTAAGGTCTTTTGGAAATCATGTATTTTCATGTTAGATTTAAAATAGGGAGTCAAACTGCTTTATCAGATCATCCACTCTGGTTCATAGCTGATGAGTGTGTGGGCTGATCAGCAGTCACTCGTTATGGCAACAACAGCATCAGATCAGTCAGTGCTGCTTGTTCCACTCTATACATCTCACCTGAATCTGTTTCTTTGTCAGCAACCTCCTCCTTTGCATCAGCACCAAACGCTTCTTCTCGCATCCAAGTTTTCCTCACTTTCCTGTTCATCATCATCATTCGTATGTTGGACACTTTATCATGTTTGCACCATTGTTTGTTGTTATGCTGTATGTTTGCTGCACACTGATATCACAGTGTTCTTGAGATGCTGGGATGTATGTTTTTCTCTAATTTCTTTCATAGCTGTGGTATGCACTGAAAACCTATCGTCTTTACAAGCTGGAAGGTAATTCACAAAACAGAGCAATCAAAACATGTTGCACAGTCAACCTTAAAAGAAAGAGAAGACAGCCTTTTACTACTTTGATGGACTGGCGAATGCCACTGGTGATATTTGACACTTTCTTCTTAATATTATCAGTATTATGACAAACCTTCAAAAAATGGATCTTTCTAAAGCCAGAGTCTTCCATTAGGCATGAAGAGGTCACGCATGATTTTAATTTATTCTGTTCTAGTTCAGCTCCATTGGATTTTTTGTACCCAGTCCAGTCAGGGTTTAGAGACAGTTCCAGTTTGGGTTCAGTTTGACTCCCTGTTTCAGATCCTCACATTTTTCAGTTCTGGTAAATTTTTCTTTAAATCTGTGGAAAACTACAAAGTTAAATACAAGTCAATACAGTAAAGGAACCCTGTTGTTTATATTCAGCAGATTTAATTCACTTTATCAAGCAAAACTGGAGATTTTTAGGGTGATGCAAAATTTATGTGTAGACAGCTAAAGATATTTACCGTCCCTTTAATATCATCACCCAAATCAATTAGCACCTTAAATTGATTCTACATTTGCCAGGACGAGTCAGGGGAGACAATCCAGAAATTTTGATGAATGAAAACGCTTTATTGAGACTTGCTTTTTAATTATTTGAAACATTTAAACTATATTATTACCTTTCAAAATATTAAACAAAACTTTTAGAACTATGTAGCGTAAGACCAACTTTCTAAAATGTAGCTTTGTATGTTTATAATTATCTTATTCAAATTTCTGACAGAGGAAAACCAGTTTTCTTGGGTTGCACTTGTTTAAAAATAGACTTCTGTTCAGGTATACATTATATAATATTAACCCTCTGTGGTCCGTGCAGCTTGCTTGAGAAATTAAATGAAATTTTTCTGTATAGTGAAGTTTAATTTGTCTAAGATGCTCTTTTTTATTATGACTTAATAAACTTTCTGACACACTCCGTTCTATTTCAGACAGGATGGCACTTACATCACAAGCTACATCGTTCAGTTGTATTTTTTTGTCTTCTTCCAGATACTACGAAGACTTCACCATTGACCAAAAAACTGGTTTATCCAATCTGACACAAATTTACATTCAGGTAAACTTACTAGCCTTGTCGGTGTTCACTGGGATTTAGATTGGCTTGTAGTCCTTTGTTCAGCTCTTCACATTGTCCTAGTTGCTTCATATCCAAAGATGCATGTGAATGTATTTCCTCCATTGCTCTTTCATGACTTCCAAAATCAGTCATTCGCATCTTTTCAGAATTCAGTAAAAGGTTCAAAAACAAAAAACAAAATAGCAGTGTCTCTGTACTCGATGGCATCTTGGTGGCTTCATGGTGATGTAGGAGATATCTAGGTGATGATTATGGTAGCTAAAGATTTAATTTTAAAAAACAAATATTTATTTTAGGCTGAAGATATAATGAATAAATTTGATTTTTCTTTTTTGTAATTTTATAGAATATCGTAGAAGAGTTCATTTTTTTCCACATTTTAATCAAACAGTGAAACTTTCATATATTCTAGATCCATTACACATAAAGTGAAATATTTCAAGCCTTTTTTGTTTTAATTTTGATGATTATGGCTTACAGCTCATGAAAATAAAAAATCCACCATCTCAAAATATTAGAATATTTCATAAGATCAATAAAAGAAAAAAGGATTTATAATATAGAAATGTCGAACTTCTGAAAAGTATGTTCATTTATGCACTCAATACTTGGTCGGGGCTGCTTTTGTACGAATCACTGCATCAATGCGGCGTGGCATGGAGGCGATCAGCCTGTGGCACTGCTGAGGTGTTATGGAAGTCCAGGTTGTTTTGATAGCAGCCTTCAGCTGGTCTGTATTGTTGGGTCTGGTGTCTCTCCTCTTCCTCTTGACAATACCCCATAAATTCTCTATGGGGTTCAGGTCAGGCGAGTTAGCTGGCCAATCAAGCACAGTAATACCCTGGTCAGCAAACCAGTTACTAGTAGTTTTGGCACTGCGGGCAGGTGCCAAGTCCTGCTGGAAAAGGAAATCAGCATCTCCATAAAGCTTGTCAGCAGACGGAAGCATGAAGTGCTCTAAAATCTCCTGGTAGACGGCTGCGTTGACTTTGGCCTTGATAAAACACAGTGGACCAACACCAGCAGATGTCATGGCATCCAAATCATCACTGACTGTGGAAACTTCACACTGGACTTCAAGCAACTTGGATTCTGTGCCTCTCCACTCTTCCTCCAGACTGTGGGACCCTGATTTCCAAATGAAATGCAAAATTTACTTTCGTCTGAAAAGAGGAGTTTGGACCACTGAGAAACGGTCCAGTTCTTTTTCTCCTTAGCCCAGGTAAGACACTTCTGACATTGTCTCTGGTTCAGGAGTGGCTTGACACTATGAATGCGACACTTGTAGCCCATTTCCTGGACACACATGTGCGTGGTGGTTCTTGATGCACTGACTCCAGCCTCAGTCCACTCCTTGTGAAGGCTTTGCTTGACAATCCTCTCAAGGCTACGTTCATCCCTCTTACTTGTGCACCTTTTCTTACCACACTTTTCCCTTCCAGTCAACTTTCCATGAATGTGTTTTGATACAGCACTCTGCAAACAGCCAACCCTTTCAGCAAGGACCTTCTGTGGCTTACCCTCCTTGTGGAGGGTGTCAATGAGTGTCTTCTGTACAACTGTCAAGTCAGCAGTCTTCCCCATGATTGTGGTTGTGTGTACTGAACCAGACTGAGATTTCATGGTATTTATACTGCATAAACAGTGATTTACTCAAACTCGAAATGGAATATTCTAATATTTTGAGATACGTTTTTTCTATTTTTTTTTAGCTGTCGGCCATAATTATGAAAATTAAAATTAAAATTAAAAAATGCTTGAAACATTTAGTTTACATGTAATGAGTCTAGAATATATACAATTTTCAATTTCTGAAATAAATGACAAAAAATATTGAACTCTTCCACGATATTCTAATTTTTAAAATTATTTCCCATAACACTAAATTTTCCAAGCTACAATAACCCTGACAAGGTAAATCATACTAATATATTATTTTTCTCTGTCTATTTCTTTTTTTTTTTAAATTTTAGGAAGCTGTATCATTTATTCAAAAAGAAGTTTCCAAGCGGCAGCCATTCTTCTTGTACTGGGCAGTGGATGCCACCCATGAACCATTGTACGCTTCCAGAGCATTCCGAGGAACCAGCCAGCGGGGATTGTGAGCTCTTGAGAATTCCTTGCTAGGGGTGCACCATGTCAGACGGAGCAGCATGTTTCCTCTGGCTCAATGGCCTGCATGCATTTCTATCTGTTCCACTAAAATCCAGAGAATAGTTTACACTTCTGTCTTGTTTCTAAGAAGGCTCATCCATTCTGCAATGGGATAAAACAGAATAATGAGTAACCCATTTCTTCCTTCAATTCCTCCATAGTGGATCATGTCAAAAAAAGACCCGAACCAGAAAACAAAGGGGAGGATAGTAAACAAATAGGAAGAGTTAAAATATTTCAAACTGAACATCATTCTTAAGTCTTATGAAATTGAAAGTCAAGTGTGTTTGATGGCTGCCTTGCTGGTTATTTTTTTTCCCAAAGAGGATAAATGTAATAATATTTTAGAAATTTATTATTTACATTTGGCCGTCTTTGCTTCCAGATGAAATCTGTGTTTGTAGTTCATTGCAAAAGACTTTTGTTTAATGGAAGCAAAAAAATATAACTTTTGTTGTTGTCTTTTTTGGAAGATATGGGGATGCAGTTAGAGAACTGGATTATGGCGTTGGTCGGATTTTGAAGGCACTGAAGATGCTCAATGTGTCTGAAAATACTTTTGTATTTTTTTCATCAGATAATGGTGCTGCTACCTATGCCAAGAAAAGAGGTAAGATCCTTTTATTTGCTCCCATCTCAGAACTATCTATTAAATCTGTCAAAGATGTACTTTTGATAGAATTTATAAACATTCCAAAAAAAATGTACTAGATTTGTTAGACATATTTCCACAAAAAAGGAACAAATTCCCAGTTTATTTCTGTTGTTTTAAATGCACTTTACATTTTAAATATAATGTTTTATCTTCTATACTTAATTATTCTTGTGCAGCATATACAAATTATTTTAAAAGGTATCTAAATTATTCATAATTTGTTCAGCAACTTTGACTACAAATATAAAACAAAGGCAAAATTCAGTAATTACTAGCATCCAGTTTACATTTAGTGCTATTGTTGCATATTTTATATGTGCAGATTAGCAAATGAAAATTTATACCCTGTGACACTTCGGGAGCCATCTTTGATCTCATGTAAGTGAACAAATTTTATCAGTATAAACCCTTTTTTAATGTTTGAAAATGCTCATTCATCGAAGTTGCATTTAAGAACAGAGCAGCATATCTACATTGATGTGTTCAGATGTATCTACATTTGACTGCTTAGTTTATCAGTGATCTTTCATTGTACACATAATTTAAAGTTTCCTAAACATAATCTTAAATAAAGCTTTCTCTATACCAAAGACCAAGAAAATATTCCGTAGTGATATGCTACAAACACTTGATTTCATTTCCTAATCAGAATGTGAACATATTTGAATTGTACCTATTATTGTGATAGCCAGTTCTTCAACTTGAGCTAGTTTTCTATCATTCAACTATTAGCTATGTCCTGCCAAACTGAGTAGCAGTGCATTGTGGGTATGTTATTATCTTAATCAGTAGCAGAGAGAATTTTTCTAATTTTATATTTCCCAAAAGCATAGGTGTGAGGAAATCTAATTAATGATTTCTTACAATAATCAGAAATTATTAAACTTTTATAGTCACAACCAAATTTTCAGTAGTAGTCATATATGTTAAGACTCAGTGGGCTCCAGTAATCTTTTAAAGAGATGATGTCTTTTGTAGGCTCATTAAAAGAAATAAAATATGAAATGCTGCTTACAATATAGAGTATATACTGTACCATATTTTCTCGGAACATTTCTGTACATGGTGTTGTAACTGTTTGATTTTTTGTGAAGGCATAGAGTTCAAGATCAGACTCAGACAATCCTATTGGGTATTTTCAGCGCATCTGTTGCTTACAATAACAGCACACACTGTTAGGTTTAGCCTGTTGTTAACATTGATGGCCAAATACACACAAAGGACAGGTTCCGTTTACCAAACCATTTCATCTAGACTAGTACATATAGTGACTGGAGTTTTCAGGCAAAGGGGGGAAACAAACAGTTACTTTATTCTGTGAAGACTAAGACCTTTAAACACTTGAGAAAATGGCAGTGGTTGCAGTGTGACAACATTTCTATTGTTCATAATAAGGCTATTAACACTTATTTACAGTGACTCATCCTCTAGCAGTGCTTGACTGAATCTGCTCTTTAATGTTTAAATGCAAATTTTGATCATGCAAATCATGTTTTAACATAATGGTTTTCCTTTAAGAAGCTGATTGGTAACCCATAGCAACAGATAGAGAAGAAGAATGAGTAAAGATTGCAGGTTGAAACAACTGATGTTTGTGTGTTTAGGTGGGAGTAATGGACCATTCCTGTGTGGCAAGCAGACGACCTTTGAAGGAGGCATGAGAGAACCAGCCATTGCTTGGTGGCCTAGCAAGATAATTCCTGGTCAGGTAAGATTAAAACAATAGGTAAACACAGGTTGAAGGATTAATACTAACATTACAGTAACAATTGATGGTGTATCTGCAAACTTTGTAGGAAAACCAAGGCCACTGTCACAATCCAAGCTCTACACTAAGCCAGAGGTGGTTCTACTAAATCCTGCAAATGACTTTATAAACAGCTATTGTGCACAAGTGCAGAACCCGTGATGCTCAAGTTACTATAGGGGGGATCTATTTTCTGAATTTTTAAAGATTTATTTAAATTAACAGTTGTGATGCAGTTCATTTATTTTAAACTTTTATTCTTGTTTTGATAGCTCTTACTTTTTTTAAGGCTCTGAAGCTAAGCGAAACACTCTTGCTGACAATCCAGATCATTCATTACCACTGACTTACTACTACTACTACTTCTATCATGCACCTGTCTGCTGCTGTTGATAATGAATCAGTTTAAAATTGCTTTTATAAGCATTTCTCTTTCCCAGTGGGCCTTATGTTAGCCATGATGGTTTTCTGTCTCCTTGTCATAAACTAAACTTATCTCACTGGTAAACATGATTGGTAACGGGTTGACTTAACATTCTGCAATTTTGAGAAGTTCGGTTTAATGGAATAATATTCTGATAGGCATCATCCCTAAATAAGGCATTTTTGTAAATTCTTTCCAGGTTTCTTACCAGCTGGGAACACTCATGGACCTTTACACAACCCTTTTGGACCTAGCCGGCATTCAGCCACCACAAGATCGGATCATTGATGGGATCACTCTTAGGGATACACTCTTTAATGGTACCCTCACTGACAGGCAAGTAAGGGCTGGCTTAGCTTAAATTTAGGATTACTCACTCTCACCAGACCTTTTCTTATCATTTCTGCAGTAATTTTTTATACTTTGAATTCTCCTTTTATACAACATTCTAGAAGGAAACCTTTTTTATTCCATACTTCCACCATGATACTTGCTTGCTTTTAACAGATTATTGAATAGGATACTTGTAAAAGTTAGAGGCCTTTTCAGAGAATGCACATGAATTTTATTTTGTCTGTTATAGAGACGACGATCAAACGAACCCTGGCTGGGTAGCATTATGGTGATACTATTTCAGCCAGCTTTTATTTGAACATCCCTGCTATAAATATTATTTCTTGTAATAACTGACCACCATTCTGTAATTTATCAGTTAAGTACTGTTTATGATCTTTTTTTTTGTGAAACAAGTCTTGTATGTAATACAATTTCAATCCAAGTTATCTCCACTGAAAACTAACGATGACTTTTGTATGAAAAACATAGGCAGGTGAGATAATTTATTATGTAACTTGTGACATTTTGTTTTTCTATTAATCCTGCAGTAAGGATACCTTCAGGATATAATAATGCTATTTACAGGAATTGTAATAGCCAAATTGCTTTTTTTTTTTTGCTTATTTTAATTTTATTATAATTGGTTGAACATCTCCTGCTTTCTTTCACTTATTGGTTCTTAAAAGTCTAACTAGATCTATATTCCTCTCTTTCAGGCTGGTTTTTTACTACCGTGGCGATGAACTAATGGCTGCTCGGTTGGGACAGCACAAAGCCCATCTGTGGACCTGGTCCAACTCCCTTCAAGAGTTCAACTCCGTAAGGACGTCAGTTTTTGGCACTTTTGTTGTACCTGCTGCTAAAGCAACAGTCAGACTGCAGGATTGTTAAGTTTAAAACTAAAAAAAAAAAGAAACAAAACAAACAATATTGAAAATACAAAACGGTGAGAGAGTAAACTGTTATTTTGGGAATTTTCCTCCACCTTAGTAGTAATAACCCATGTTTTCAGTGATCAGACATTTAAGTATCGCTATTACTAGAATCTCGTGTTTGTTAAACTCTGTACATAGTCGAGTAAGATGTTCCAACATACCTCCAATGTATAGTATGGCAATGTCATTGTATTGTTTTGTTTCGCTTCAGTCCCACCTTTGGTTTGTAAACTTTGTAACACATGGTGATGTTCATTTTGTTAGAGTGTGAATGTCAGGTGTTTCCTCCCTGCTGTAGCCAATGGTTTAGATATATTACTAACTGTGGACCTGAGATGTTTAATGGTTATTCCTGTTTTCACACGCTGAGATGGTGGTTTGAGTTGGAATGAAAAAACTGTCCAATGCGTGTTCTTTTTCTGCGTACACCTGTAATTAAACGGTTGTCTTATTTGGTGATTAGCACATCCAGGAATAGCAACTTATTTACATTGTTAGGATTTATCCTTAGATTAGTAAGTAATCTCTGTTCATCCTTTGGCAATATTGGATGTTGGTGATCAGAGAACTTTATTTTTATTCACCACTGGGAGCTTTTTTTTTTTTTTGTTTGTTAAAGGACTTTATGGAATTTGAAGCTAGAACCTTGGCGGTCTTCAACTAGTATAAACAGACGGTGTGGTGCCACTGTGTGTGTTGAATACTTCTAGCTGTATTAACTAAACAACTGGCGCTGGTAAAAACCTGTAAGATCATTTTTATCTGATAGTCATTTTCTAGAAACAAAAGAAATTTATTATTTTATTTTATGTTCTTTTAATTAGATCACTGGCCAATCTTCAGAAGCCGGTAGATGTTCTCTCTCTAATACCTGATACTTAGATTTAACACCAAAGTAATTGGAGTAACTCTCTTAACTGCAGGGGATAGATTTTTGTCCTGGTGAGGTCATCACAAATGTGACCACTCACAACCAGGTGAACCATACTGATCAGCCACTTTTGTTTAATCTTGGTGAGGATGCTGGTGAGAAGTACTTGATTGGGTGAGTCAAAACATTTGTAAATCAGACAACAACATCTTTGAACACAATAACAGAATTAGTACTGAACTTAAGAGAACAATTTAGACACAACAAAACCAAAATGGCCGGCATAAAGGGGAAATTTAAAAACTAATCTTAGTTTATTAGTAACCCAAAAATGTTTCTATCCAGAACTTACTGCATGCAATAAATTGGCTTCTTAATCTGAAGATTGGGTAAAGTTACAAGTTCTGCTGTTTAATTTTTAAAAGGCGTAATCATTGGGCTAAGAGAAAATGAAAGAGGGTCTTGTTAGATATCCCCTGACCAAACCTTTCAGAGCTTCTTTTTTTATCTCTATTATTGGCTGGAAGGGATCTCTTGTGTGCTACCCCCTGTGTAGCCAGGTTGGAGGTAATAGATCATTTCTGTTTCATGAGCAATGTCAACAAGAGAATAGCATGGTATTCTTGTCAGTGTATCACTGTTGAAAGTCTCTGCCTTGGTAAACTTTGCAATAATATTGGCTGCAGATCCATGAAGAATGTTGAGATCTTTGCCTGTCTGTTTAATCTGAGTGGCCCATATATGATCTTGGCAGTGAAATATTGCAAGATCTGCCTGGTCTCATCATGGAAATAGTTCACACTGGTAATTAGCCCACCTAGATGTCTAATATATGCATAATCACACCTGAAATTTGTAAATTTTGGTCAGATTCATTCATGTATTGGTGGCCAAAATTAATATAACAGGTCACTTACAGTCACAATAGTCATTTTTAGCTAATAAAAAACCAAAAAAAAAGTGTTGATTGCACCCTTTAGTGGTAATTATCAGCTGAAAGAACTGTGTATAATATTCCTCCATGTTTTACTGTTTGCCCACCAGCATTCAACCAGTTAGAAGTAGAACTGCATGAAGAAACACCAACTTGGGACTCTCTGACCTGTTTCTTTGCTGTTCACAGTCTGTGCAGGACATTCCGTTTCCATCAGCTCCAGTAACAGCACCAAATACCACAACCTTTATTAAGCCATCTGGCCCAACTAAAATCGTGACACATTGTTAACTATTGTTGCTTCTTTGAACTTTTTATGTTTCTCACAATTTCATACTTAGTTGTAGAACAGTGAACTTCTCATCTTCATCAGATCCTAACAGATGTCCCGGGCCTTGCTAGCAGGAGATACAGTTGATGTGTTCCAGTGAGGAGCAGGTGTTTAATGTTTCTCTCTCTGTCTGTTGTGTTTCTTTCTAGCCTCACCAGCCCGGAGTACAAAAAATTCATGCCAGCGATCATGGAGGTTGTCAGTCGTCATAGGAAGACAATGAAGCCAGGGCAGCCACAGCTGAACTGGTGTGACAGCTCTGTCCAGGTAAGCGGCTCTCTCTCTCTGCTTGCTATATGCACAGGTGTATTGTACCACATAATTAGTGACTTTAGTTATTGAAATGTAAAAAGGAAATAATTGGTTTTAATGCCTCTAAGTTTGTTTAATAAAATTCAAGTCAAACAAATTTCCTCAAAACTTGATCAGGTTGGTGATTTTTTCAAATAAAACTTAAGTATATAACAGAGGTGCTGTTATCTAGAATATTTTGTTACAGAAATTTAATATTAGAGAATTTTTAAAGTATTTTATTTTATTTTATTTTATTTTATATACTTTTTTTTTTTTAAAATAGAATTGGGCCCCTCCTGGATGTGTAAAGCTCAACAGGTGTCTTCAAGGGCCTCAACCAGATCCCCATCTTTGTTCATGGCCTCATTAATGATAGAAGATACTGGAGATGTTTAAAATTGTTATTAATTTTAATTTTATTGAATGCATACCAGATTACAGCTCTGAATGAAGAAACATTGGTTTTCCATAATGAAATTGATTTGAGAGATTTTTAAGTGCTGCTGTTCTAAAAGATGACAACTTTGGAATTAATTCATTACCGGCCTGATGCGGATGTTATTAACAAAGCAGTGAAGATAAGTGAGGATTTCTTGGAGAATGTAACACTCTAGTAGCAGAAATTAGGTTGTCTATAGCATACCTGGGGTAGAGCTCTCTCCATCTCTTACTGACATCTGTCAGTAAAAGTAAAAGAAAAAAGATACAGCAGAAAATTTTTAGCTTGTCAACTCTTGCATCTCTCTGTTGTACGAATCGTTTGAGACCTGAGTCTCTAACGTTGCAGTTTATTGTTTTTTATTTAAATATGTGAGATTGTGTTCATGTTATGAGAAAAACAAAACCTGTCCTGCTTATAACAGAAAGAAACATCTGACTGTATAATCACTGAGCTTTTATCTATAATGATGAGGCTGCTTCATCAAAACCAGGACTAAAACTTGCATTATCAAAGCTATGACATTTAATGATAAAGAAGGATTTTACATCCCATACATTAAAGACTTTGTTTAATGATACAAACTAAATTAAATAAGACCATTAAGCAATTAAAAAAATAATATTCATTTTAAATTAATTATATGTATGTGGCCTTTGTTGTGGTTGGATTTATTCTGGTATATGCACTTTTATATTGTCTGTATGATGAATTATATCGAATAAAGGCAATCGGGTTATTTCTTCACAAAAAACAAAAACATTGTATAAATTTGGTGGTGTTTAATAGTTTGTCAGGGCCTTTACCTTGACCCCTGTTAAACTGCGATCGGTTTACAGAAATAAGGTTTATTGTAACAGTTTTATCACTTAACAGCAAAATATTTGGCTTCTGTTTTTGTTCTTCGATTAAAATCTCGAATATATATAATGATCGCAATTGTAGGTAAAAGCAAACCTACATTGCAAGAGGAGACAACTTTAAATCTAGAGAATTAATGGGCTACTCCTCTTTCTCATCAAGCTTCATTTTTTAAAAAAATTTTTTATAAGGGTTAGAAATAAAATGAAACCTGTTCAACCTCAGTAATATAAAATGATATTAAAACAAATTTTTAAAAATTTCAAGTTTAATTTATTCATATTATTTCTGTTTTACAGCTGCTCATCTTATTTGTGCAGTTAAGGTTATAAGGTCATGAGTTCACATAGGTGATCAGCATTGATAAGCTTAAGAGAGGTTAGGGCCAGTTATCTTCATGTAATTTGTATCATTTTGATAAACCATCAGGTGATGTATGGTATATACATACATTTTGTTTAATTGTTATGATTAAGCAGAGCTCTCGGATAGCTATGAATACTATTCTTAGATTAACAACAGTAAATAGCAATTTATTTCACTCATCAACATTTCTGATACCAAACCGCGCTGGAATTTTAGCTAATTTTCACTTATGATTTCTAATGTAGATAACCAAAAAAAAAAAAACCACTTGCGCAGTGCCCTTGATTATTTTGAAAAAAAACCTATTAGGTATCCTCTTAAATGTCTAAACTTCAAAGGTAGATCTAATACTACTTATTGTTCAACACATTCCCATGAAAAACTGGATGTATGCATCTTCATTTATTTTGAATTTTTCATGAAGAATTCTGTTTCATACTTAAAAAGTAGACTGGATACCTAAAAAGTTACGTTATGATAACTGATCCACAGAGATGCTGCTTGAATTGCAAAGAGATTTTAGAAATAAAGTCTCTCTTTTTTATCTATCTTGACCAAAAAGGAAAACTTAAAACAGATTCTGCTCAATTTGTTGTTAGGCCGATCACTCGTAATCGCCTTTTGTGGACTGAAGCTGAGCCATTTTCCATACCATCAATGGGAGCAGACAGACCATCCTGTGGACAGGCTGGCCTGATGGGAAAGAGTTAAGAGCTGAAAGTGTCTGTCGAGCTGCCAGCCTAGAGAACGTGTTTGCTGACAAGAGTGATAGATTGGGTAAATTGATTGAAATGAAGATTTACCAGGATAAAGATTGATATATATGTATATATAAACTAAATTTTAAAAAAAAATACTATCTGTCGTCTTATTTACTAGTATATATATACATTTTTAAGAGTTGCTCGCTGTGTTTTAAAAAGAAAAATGAATGTAGTTCGCAGGAGGTCCGTACTCCACACAGTGGTCGTCACCGCTCGTGGTGAGTAGAACCGTTGCTAAGAAATCGAACAAATGGCGGCGAAGTAATTGCAAATCAGAAATATTTGCCTTTTTAATATAGTTTTTTTTTTTTTTTAAATTTTATCTTCCAAATGGAACATTATTCACGCCAGATTAACGCTGGAATGAAAGCCTACTTCAGAGAAAGACGTCTCTCCACTGTTTGTGAGGTAAACGATTGTAGCCATTTTTTGAGTCGTACTCGCCCTTTAGGAAAGACCATCGTTGTTGATGTGGGGGGGGGAGATACAGGGGCCTTTATCGAGGTCCTGTAAGGGGGGGGGAGAGATACAGGGGCCTTTATCGAGGTCCTGTAAGGGGGGGGGAGAGATACAGGGGGGGGGATACAGGGGCCTTATCGAGGTCCTGTAAGGGGGGGGGAGATACAGGGGCCTTTATCGAGGTCCTGTAAGGGGGGGGGAGATACAGGGGCCTTTATCGAGGTCCTGTAAGGGGGGGGAGAGAACAGGGGCCTTTATCGAGGTCCTGTAAGGGGGGGGGAGAGATACAGGGGCTTTATCGAGGTCCTGTAAGGGGGGGGGAGAGATACAGGGGCCTTTATCGAGGTCCTGTAAGGGGGGGGAGATACAGGGGCCTTTATCGAGGTCCTGTAAGGGGGGGGGGAGAGATACAGGGGCCTTTATCGAGGTCCTGTGGGGGGGAGATACAGGAGCCTTTATCGAGGTCCTGTAAGGGGGGGGGAGATACAGGGGCCTTTATCGAGGTCCTGTGGGGGGGGGGAGATACAGGAGCCTTTATCGAGGTCCTGTAAGGGGGGGGGAGATACAGGGGCCTTTATCGAGGTCCTGTAAGGGGGGGGGAGATACAGGGGCCTTTATCGAGGTCCTGTAAGGGGGGGGGGAGATACAGGGGCCTTTATCGAGGTCCTGTAAGGGGGGGGGAGATACAGGGGCCTTTATCGAGGTCCTGTAAGGGGGGGTACATACAGGGGCCTTTATCGAGGTCCTGTAAGGGAGGTACATACAGGGGCCTTTATCGAGGTCCTGTAAGGGGGGGGGTACATACAGGGCAGGCCTTTTCGAGGTCCTGTAAGGGGGGGGTACATACAGGGGCCTTTATCGAGGTCCTGTAGGGGGGGGTGCCTTCAGTTAAATAGTAGTGTGTGTGTGTGCTCGGCAGGGCTGGCCAAAGCTTAATGGTGTTGTCAGGTATCCATCATCACTGAAGCTGTTGGTTCTGGTCGTCACTGACTGAGAGCGAGTGGCAGTAGAGGGCACAGGACACTAGAAAATAAGTAATCACTGTGGATGAACTGGTCTGTCTTTAATCTAAGACCTGTACTAGATATAAATTGCATTTTTTTTTTTTTTTTTTGCTGTATATTTATTTGTTTTCTTTTTTTAAAAAAAATATCTTTATTTGGATGAATAAAGATTTAAGACTGTCAATTAGCAGTATTCTAATTAAATGGAATAATTGATAATTCGTTGGAAGGGCGTTGAATTATTTTATAACTAATTATAGCAAACTCTTTAATAGAAACTGAAACAACTTTTGGAATTATATCAGAATAAAACTAGAAACAAAAAAATGATCATGGTTAAAGAGCTTTAGTAACCTGATGCACTTGTCCCCCCCCCCCCCCGCCTCTTTCTCTCTCTCTAGTATTTTGCCATGTGACAGTTAGTCTGAAGATCACGTTGTGTATTATCAAGCATAGAGATGGAACCAAGCTCTCTTGGTGTTTTGTAATAGGTATTTCCTAGTGTTGGGAGAGAATGAATGATGATGTTTGAATTTTCAAAATTCTCAATCCCAGTTGTTGTTGGTTTTTTTTTAAGCTTTAAACAAATTTTAAGCCAATTTGTTTATTAATAAATCAGTATTATATTATAATGGTAAAAACTGAGAATAAATATTCTGTTAACCCATCTAAATGTGACCACAATTACTGTGACACTGTTGTACTTTCAGAATTCTATTCTTTATACGGAAGTAGTAATGTGCAGAAAAATAACAACTTTGTATTTTTACTTTGTTGTACATAATCAAAATGTTTTAAACAAATGGTTAATAAATATATTGTTGACGTTTTTGAATTCCTACATTGCATAGAAATTTTTTATAATATCATTAAGTGTTTTCAGTGATGTCTTATCTAATCTTTAGTGTGGGCTAACTTCCAAACTGATATAAATACTTAATTATTTTTTTTTTTTGCTGCTTTCATCTGTTGCTGCTGTTGTCTTTTCTGCTTTTATTCTACATAGCCTAGGCCAGGCATGTCAAACTAAGGGTCCCCTGAGGGCCACATGGGTCACACATGTGTTGTCATGAGGGCCACACACGACAACCAATTACACACATTACAACTAACTGAAGTCATTTAATAAAATTTATTGCAGAATATTTTTGTTGCAAATTAGTATCCTTTGTGCGGGCCGCAGGTGTGCTTGTAAAGGGCCGCATGTTTGACATGCCTGGCCTAGGCCATCTACTTTTTGTTCTTGTTTTGGCATAGGCCTTATTATTGGTATTGTAAAAGTTTTGATGTGTAAAGAAGTTTCTTCCAGTGCCTGTCCACATTAACTGAACAGCATACATAAATGAACACAACAGTCATCTGACTATTATCAGAATTCTAGACACTATAACTTTGTCCTTATCAAATAGAGAAAATAAAATAAGTATATGTATATATATTCTAAATGTTTATTCTTAAAAGAGCTAATGTACATTTCCAGCACGATGCATACTAGTAGTAATGTTGTGGTATTTTGTTTTCAACAGGCATTGCTGACAGGGTTGTATATCATGAAGCCTAAAGATCATTATCAGTATCTCATTGATAAACTTCGTGAAATCAAAGAAAGTAGTTTGCAAGAAGTGCAATGGTGAGTAAGTGAACAAACTAGCCCCATCATCTACACTATGCTAGAAAGATTTTGAAAATTTCTAGTTTTTGTGGAAACTAAAGATTTTTTATTATAGATGGATCATGCCATTATTTCTGTTGTAACTACTTAAGGATGAATGACTTAAAGACAATGAAGATTTTGTTTTCCTTCCTGATTTAGGGTTCAAACCAACAATGATTTAGGTAATTATCACCAACTATTCATGCTCAACCAGATGGGACATAAGAAATAAATGTTATACAGTTAATTGATTAATACTACATTATTTTTACAACTCATAACATTTTGAAAATAAGAAAATGAATTAGTATTTTATTAAATTTTTAAAATAAGAAAATATTTTTAAATGAAAATTAAGTATTAAAAATACATTTTGATTCAAAATAGTGGGAACACATTTAAGAAACCAAAAATCACATATAGCAGTTAACTGATGCATACTTGAAAAAAAATCTGAAATTTTAAAATTAAACAGGATTTATTGTCAATCAAAGACAATTCAAACTAAAAGAATCACAACTCTTAAAGTGGAAGACACTGCCTTATACGTTATGAGTTTGAATTTTAAGTTTACCCAGTTTTACTTCAGATAGCAGACAAATTAAGTATTTTTGGCTATCTAATTTTTATAAATAGTAAGATTTTCAATGTTTGAGAAAATTGATACACCTCTTATTAAATTATGCTTATCTATTTGATATCTAGGAAGACAGACAAATTGTTTTATTCCCTGGCTAATTATAATCATGATTTTACATGGTTTTAAAATAAGAGGTAGACCTGACTATTTCTTCCTCCCTCTTTTTCAGGGCTAGGGAAAGACAGAGAAAGCTGTGTTTTGTATATTATTTATTTTTAAAGGCTCAAAATCATTTATACTAGCCTAAAAAAGAAACCTCTATTTTGGTAGGACTTTACCAACCTTTACTTAAATTTGAAAATTTCAAAGTGTTTATATACACAGCACAACTAACATCACAAATACTGTTTTGTTCTTTAGCATTACTGATAAAAGTAAACCATCTCCTTACCTTCAATTACCATTAAGCTTGTTTGTTTATTTTTTAATTTAAAATTTATTTTTTTTTAGATTGTTGTTGGCAAAAGAGAAATCTTCGTTCTTTCTGTTCTTCTGAGTTACTTTTATCTTTAGATATTAATTCTGATAGTAGTGAGTCCTTGTATGAAGCCCTCTTTCTTTTACACTGATCACTGAGGGTATAGTTAAAGCTGTTTAGTTTTATGAACTGCTCTAGATAAGAAGTTTTTAAATATTGTCACAAAACTAAAGAAACAAAAAACTATACTTAAAAATGTTACATAATATTTTGAATGTTGATTCCAAAAGTAATGATATCAATCAATTGTTGTTCTACCAGTTCACTGATGTCACCAGACATGAATCCTTACATTGTTACAAGCACAAAATGATGTAGTTTTGCATGCTTGTGCTCCATGTGATGATCATGCTTTCTATAAGGAAATTATGCAAAGCATACCCCAGGATCTGGTGTATAAAAACCACAGGTATAGTCGCATTGCTGTGATTCTTATAATGTTGACAAAATGCCAAGGTTATCTGACATTGAGAAGAACAATGTTATCAGGAGGCTTCAAGCTAAGATTACCTGTTCCAAGATTGCTGCCATCTTGGTTGTTCACAGCTTGAACACAGACTGCTGATTCCAACAAACTGAAATTGTCAAAAGAAAATTTAGATTTGGTTGATCATGTGTAACATCACAGGCCCAAGACCATTATATACAGCTATGGTGGAGGATTGGCTCACCATTGCCACCTTAATGTCACAGAGCATCCAACCAGGCTGTCAAAGACAAATGACATGACACTAATTATCCAGACACATGAGCAAACTTTGCTCCAATGTTGTTATTGGCACATGAACTGGCCTCAGATATAATGGATGAAAATCAGTATTATTCAGGGATAAATCCTGTCTTCTGTACAGGAACCAAGTTGACAGTGATATTATTATTTCATAAATAAATTCTGTGCTCCTACCTGTGTGCATCACATTGGAAAATTAGATGGTGGAAGTGTTATGGTATGGAGAGTATTCTCTTACAGCCTATAACCATCTTGAATATCTGATAGTGCTCGGGTATAGACGCGAGGCCTAGTCCTACAGCACTGTGTTCCTCGATTTATGCAGGTCCACGGTAGGACATGTCATCAAGACAACATCTGGCCTCTACACCAGAGCATCCTGGCATTTCATTACCCTTACCTAAACATCACCAACACCCTTTGAGATGAACCTGACTGCCATATACAAAATTGGCAGAAATATTAGAAATTTTTTGAGGGCTTTCATAAAGAGTGAAGGAGTGTCACACCACAGGTTTTATGGTTGATGGTGTCTGTGGGTAGCAGCGCTGATTGACTTGGTGGTGCATGTACAAAGTATTAGACATCAAACAACTTCCTGTATACGGCATTGCTATGATGAGCTCAGCAATGGTTTATTATTTTTTGTTTATTAATTTGTGGCAGGTGCTAATAAGTACATTTATTATAACCTTAAACACTTGCTGCAGAACTTTTTTTGAAGAGTATTACTTAAAAATCTATTATCTGCTGTAGTACTTATAAGCAAAATGGCTGCCACTGTTCTAAACAGATCCTGTACTTTATAAATGTGAACAGTGAGGCTTGAGATAAAAACACCAAATTTATCTATTTTATAAATGTGGAAAGAAATATGAATGTTTTATTTAAATAACTTTAAATGATCGAGTTAATTTTGTCTTTACTTTGTTAACTGCATTGCCATGTTTTTGTTATCTGTTATAATTAGTATAACAAACTGTGAGATAATATTGTGCAGTAGAAACTCATGTTGTACTTACAAATACCAGCTGTTCAGAGTTCTAATAGTCAATATCACTTTCAGGGATGAATTTATAGATGAAGAATTCCGGCCTAAAAAGAAGCTAACTTTTGGCATTAATATTGATTACTTGCTGGGCTTGGATGGAGAAGACATGGTTTGCTTTGAATTATATTTATATTCATAAGTACATAAATTTAAGTTTTTTTCCAGTAAAAAGTCAGAATTTGTCAGACTTTTTTCAATGTTAAAATGAAGTTCATGTGAAAGAAAAATCTACATTTTATTCTGAGTTGGTCTGCAGTAATTTTTAATGTGTTGCAGTACACAAGATATTAATGCTTGTATAGTCTAAATTAGAATTTAATTTTAATATTAGAATGCATTTAACTGTACATTTTGTATCATTTTGTTGTGAATTATCATCATATACATTGGTGAAACTAGTGTATTAGACATAAAAGAACATTTTCAGGCAGTGATGTGAAATATGTCTAATACCACATATATAAGAGAAAGTCCATACTTTTTTTTTTCCCCTTAAAGTATTTTTAAAAACAGTTCGTTTCACAAGATTTTTCACATTGAAATATTTTTCTTTAATGAATTAGTTTATTGCAGAGTTCACAATTAGACACATATATGGCTGGAAACCTTATTGTGTATCATACAGATCTCTTTTCATAATAATTTGAACATCCTATCAAAAAGGTGACCATTTATGATTTATAGATCCAACCATTATCATTGCTAGGCTGTGCTGTAAGGTAGGCAGGATTAGTTTTCTAAATGGTGTGATACTGAAAACATATGGCAGCCAGGGTAAGGTAATTGGCCCACCTAAGGCAGCTGTCTGTCTATATTCAGCATTTCCAGTGATCTTTTGTTGTCCATAGATGTAGTGTATCACACAAACGTGTTTGTTTAGGGAGGTGTGCAGCGGTTACACCTTCAATCATCATGGGTGTCAGTCCACTCTCACTGTGCACACACAAGTTGTAGCTGGCCAAATTTGCATTGACTGTTAGCATGTCGTCATCACTAATTAACACACTGTGCAAGAGATCTTGCATAGAATTGGAGAAATTGAATGCATTGATTGATGAAACATGCACATAGTCAAACCCTGGCTTACTGGGTGGTCTGTAGGCAAGCTCTTGCCAGCTCACATTCACAGGTGTGGAGAAAGGTTGGCAAGGCTATTGACCATGTGTGTTTGTAGTCAGCTGTCAAGCACAGTGAATTTGAACATGGTGAGGTGGATAGAATAGATTTTGCATTCATTGGAGGACATTTAGATTGTGCCAGTTACATTTCTATATTTCAAAAATCCCCCTTACCTGTATTTTATCAAGCAGTCTTTAACCATATTTATCACCATAAACTGGAGATGGAGAAACAGATGTCATGCACTGTGATTACTTTTGTTGGCCCCTAAAAAGCATTGATGCAAACCCCATTAAGGACTTAGGGAGCATCTTGATACATAGTACAAGTAATAATCAAATGATCAAGACCAATCTCATTGCAGCATTTGAAGAAATATACCTGCAAACTTTGCAGGCAAATTTCAACCAGTTCACCATTAATAATCTGATTCCATGCTTGGATGTCTACAGCCTCTACACAGTAAAAGAGAAGCTACTGCCAATTACTGGAAATGCTTTCTTTTTAACAGTTATTGCACATACACTAGAGTATAAATGTACATGTATGAAATCTATTTATGGAAATATCACCATGACATCGAATTAGTGCTGTAAGTGATTCTGTAATTAACAAAGAGGTACAGCCTGTGGCTTGCAACATGATGATGATTCATGGCATACATGTAACTTTGATGAAAGTACTTGTAATGTAAACAAGTGGAGGGTAATGTCGACATGCTCAGACATGGACATTGCTGTGCTTCCTTTAAAACAGAATGCAAAAAAGACTCAAGTGGGTTGAAGCAAGACCACCATCTATACACTTAGTGTTTGATTAATCCTATCTTTCAAATACTGGCTCTACCTGAGTGATTAAAACTAACTAGGAAGTTATTTTTCTCAGTTGGAAAAATTCCCAAGCATGGATCAAATTTGCAATGATTGTCTCATACCGCAACTGATCGTAAATGTTCAGAGTTTTCTCTTTTGATGCTATCAATTTAATAAAACACTTTGTTGAGTTATTTTAAGTTTTTATTTTGAATCTATCACATTGTGTTTATTTCAAGCCAACACCAGAAATGTATGCCATAGCATATGACCACTTCTACAGAACTCTAAAGAAAATTTATTTCAAGTGAGTTCACTATTTCTTTGTGTAATTCTTTATTCAAACTAGAAGTATTGGTGTAATGCTGATTATTTATTGGCTTTGATAGAGTAGGACATGGTCTGCATCAGTTTAATTAAAAATAGGAACACATGGAATCTAAAAAAAGGTTACCAGTGAATGATAATTAAGAGAACATTCCACAATGTAATGTTGTGAAAGTCATATTTTAATCAAACATGGTACAAACCTCTTTCTTTGGTTAAACTTCAAGTATTGTTGGAATTTTAGTGACAAGGATTTGAATCACCAACTCTGTTGTGTTGATCAGGAGACATCATTTAATTGAGATCTGTTGAAGGTGAGCATTTTGACAGCTGTTTAGCATTGCATTGTGGGAATTTTCTTTCAGTTATGTTGGTTAGGAATTTATATTAGATCCATAAACTTCCTCCTGGTGTTATATTACTTTACATGCAAGGAGGCAGAAATTCATGAGGAAATAAAGAAAATAAACTTATTATTTTGACTTTTAAACTGGTTTACTTTGACACTATAAACAACTGCTGCTATTAATTTATTCAATTTATTTTCAATTTAATTGGTAAAATGACATTCTTTTGATGCTAATACTTTAACCCTCAATTGTTTGAAAACTTTCAAAAACCTACTACCATTCTATAATAATTCTCACATTTTTAATTATTGACTAAATTCAGTTTTAATGAGTCTCGTGCAGAAATAATTGTAGATTTGTGAGAATGAAAAATATGAAAAACAGCAAGATTTAATCTACTCCTAATACTCGGGCTGTCAATCCTTTCAAGCATTCATTATTGTTAGCAAAGTGAATGCTTTATTCTAATGAATGATTGACATTTTAGAAACACTTTAAATTTGTCACAAGTCTGTCATGAAGCTTGCACGCAGCACAAACCATTTTTGTACAACATCTTATTTATAAGTCTACTATTTATAAAAACCAAAAGCATGCAAATAAAATATAAAAATAAGAATTCAATTAATTGTCTGAGAAATTTCATAATAAATCGGGGTTTTTACTGTTCTTCACTAGAGCATGGATTGAGTACTGTCTGATGAAAGTCAGAAAGAGACAGGAACTGCGGGAGAAGATGGCGTTGGCTGCGAACTATTACAATCGAGTTTGTGAGAGAAAAGCATTTTTAGCATGGAAGGTAATGGCTACTGTGTGTGTGTGATTTATTTTACCAGATATACATACACAGTTCTTTGATTGTGCAAAATGATACATGAGCTACAGGGTTTGCTTTAAATTCATATTGGTTCAAAGTCATCAGGATTTACTAAGCATTAAATATGAATTTTGTTAAATATTTAAGGTTTTAGATTAATTTTATTAAATAATTTTCTTTGGAACAAATGCTGTATGGGACTTGGAACCTATCAACTAAATATCAGTGTGGAAAATGTTTTTATTAAATTGTGATTTGAACTGTCTGTGGGATTTTGTTTTAAGTTCCAGCCCAGTGCAGGAAAATCTTGGTTCTACAATGAGAATTTGTTTGATCAAATTGGGGATATTTGCAATTATATAAGTGGTTCTGGTCTTGGTTATTTAAATGAAGTATTTCTAAAGTGTTTATTTCTGATAGATTTGATGGCAGTAACTTTTATTCAGCAAGATTTAAACTTGTGATACGCTTACTCGTGTGAGAAAAAAGGAATTCTCTCCTACAGTAAACTAAGATTACGGAGTAAAATCACACAACATGATGTAATACAGTGCTTAAGAAAGTATAATCTGGTCCAGGGCTGAGGTGATTTAGCTGCCACAGTCTACTTTGCAGCTATTACTCCCTAATCTTTATAACAAAACCTCATTGTCTACGTGTGTGTGTGATTCAAGCACTGGTGAAGCTGTGTCTCTGGCGCTGTGTTCGTACAAGGCTACAGCAGCTGGTACTGGAACTTTTCTCTAATTCTAATGAATTCTTTTGTAATTTAGAAGCAAAAGTCAAATCGAAATCTTATGAAATTAAAAAAAGCTGTTCTTTTTTCTATTTTAACGACACTTTTTTTCATTTTAAAGAACTGGGTCCATTCAAAGAAACAAGCTGAAGAAAGTAAGTAAATTATAGTATACACCTGGGATAAAAGACATGACAGCATCATAATGACCACTCACCACCTGACTACCTCCTGTTAATCTTACGGGAAGACAGTAAGCCGAGTTTGAAAACCAGGCTCCTAAGAGGACTGTCAACTTTATAAGTACCGCATTTGCCGGTGTATAAGTCGACTCGTTGTATAAGTCGACCCCCTAAAATTCGACGGAAATTTACGATTTTATGATATATCCTTTGTATAAGTCGAGCTCAATTGTTTTATTATCTTAAACTTTAAAATTCAACCAGAAATATGCGAAATTTATTGACGAAATGTGTTCAAATTCGCGAGTTTGTAGCGAGCGATCTATACGCCATTTGAATACTATTTACTTTGTAACCCTGTGATATTACGCGCCGAGAGAGACTAACAACAATGAACACTCTTAGAAAGTGGTTTATTTTTAGTTAAGAAACAATAAATTAGAATTATAAAGTGCTTACATAGAGTTCAAAAATCCGTCTTCATCGTTACTATTTCCAAAAAGCTCGTTCCATTCATTTTCGTTTAGTCTGTCGTCATAAAGGGCATCTTCTTGGTCTTCTTTATCCTCAGTTTCCTCCTCCTCTTCCCAGATAAGGTCGTCTTCTGTCCCATCGAGAGCGTTGGAAATGCAGCATTCTTAAAGGAGCGTTCCACAGTAGACAGCGACACATCATCCCACGACTGTTTAATCCATCCTGTTATTATTTCTAACGATGGTGCTTTCATGGCTCCCCTTTAGTAAACTGCTTCTCGCCTTCTATCATCCCAATTACTCCAATTTCCTCTCAATCTGTCTTTGAACGGCTTGTTCAAAGAAACATCAAGTGGCTGCACAACACTTGTTAGTCCACCAGGAATAACGGCGACATCAGTGTTGTTGCATTTAAGTTTTCTTTTGACGGAGTCCACTAGATGGGCTTTGAAAGAATCCCATACGAGAAGACTTTTCTTCTTTAACATTCCTCCAGGTCGAGAGTTCCATACTTTTTCTATCCAGATCTTGATTCCCTCCTCATCCATCCATCCTTTTGGATGATTTGTGTGAATTACTACACCAGAAGGGAACTGTCCTTTCGGTAGAGTTTTTCTCTTAAAAACGACCATCGGCTTCAGCTTTGTACCGTCAGCTAAGCAGGAAAGAACAACAGTGAATCTAGACTTTTCGTGGCCTGTTGTTCTCACGAGAACAGTTTTTTCACCTTTGGCAGATACAGTTTTCGATGTAGGGCATATCAAACCATACCGGTGTTTCGTCCATATTTCCAATTTGCGATAAGTCATATTGTTCTTTTTTTCTCATCTTGATTACGACGGATTGAAAGAGAGTTATCTTTTCCTCTAAATCTTCAGGCAGTTTCTGAGCAAGTTTAGTTCTTTGTCGTAGCACAAGGTCATTTCTCTTTAAAAATCGTGAACACCAACTTATAGTTCCTTTGAAATCGGTAATCTTGCTTTGTTTGGCACAAGCCAAAGCTCGCAGACGAATCATATTTCTTGTGACGACGAACCCACACTTCGTTGCTCCTCGACCCAGCATACAAGTTTCTTGTTCAAGTGCTGGCCACTGGCAGCTTTTTCCTCTATTAGCACATTTGTTTCTTGGCATCACTGCTAGCTGTGTTGCATTGCGTTTCCAATCTCTTACGAGTTCTCATTTACGCCAAACTTTCTTGAGGCAGCACAGTTGTTAGTTTCTTCGGCAAAGTTTACAACTTGCAGTTTGAACTTCGCAGAGTATTTCATTCGTTTAGACATGGGTAAGTATAATGATAGAATGTTTACGTAGTTATCATTTTATACCATTCACTTCTATAATTAGATTGATCTTTGCAAAGAATTTTTAGTTCAAATGATTGCTTGTTAAGGCAAACGCAGAGACAACAAATGAGATACGAGAAAGGGGAGAAAATTTTCTTCGTATTCTGCACGTACCATAACTACACTCTACAAATAAAGTTATTAGCTACCCAGCCAATAACTCCCCGAAGCAGTCATCGTCGCTGCCTGGCTTTCGGTGTCCGTGATTGAGGTGAAATATTTGAATTGTTGCTGAGGGTGCGTGTCAATGCGACGAACGCTTTATAATGATTCAGTTTCTCGCTGTTTGATGAGCCTGACGGACGCACACCCACGCACAATGAGATGCATGAGAAACGGCCTTGGTTACCGAGCCATCGGGATGTGAGAAGTTGTTGGCCTGAGCCGAAACGCTATTGCTGACTTTCTTGGAGTGCCAAGGGCGACTGTCGGCTTCTGGGTGAGAAAGTTCCGGAAGTATGGATGTCTGGATCGACTCAGCGTGAGTGGTCGTCCAAGAGCTACCAGTTCCAGGGCCGATCGACGACTGATTCGGCTTTGCAGATTGAATCGATTCGCAACATCTTCGGAACTCAAGAAGAGTTCGAGCCGATATCGATGCGAACGGCGGCCACACGAAGTACTGAGCGACTTCCACGTACGAGAACGCATAATGTGTCCTTTTAAGGGCAGTGAGTGAACGCAATATCTGGCCTTGTAAGGGCAACCACATTATTCTGCTCTTACTGGCTAATAACTTTTTGTGAAGAGTGTAGTAATTACCATCACATTTGAAGCGATGAATACGAAGTTGAATTTCATGACTCGGTGTATAAGTCGAGGTCGATTTTTTTATGTCGATTTTTGATCTAAAAAGGTCGACTTATACACCGGCAAATACGGTAATCTTTGAATATAAAAAAAAAATTATATAAAAGTAGTTTTTGTCAGTTTTACCAGCACTGCTTTTTTATTTACTGTATAACTTAGCAAATAAATACCTGGCAGGAATCTTTATAAACAGTGAGACAAAAATTGACATTTTTGTTTTTTTATTTTCATCAGTGGCTAAGCAAAAACTCAAATATGTATCTGAAACATCCCTGGGAAGACTGGTGATTGAAGAGTGGTACAATGCCACTCAGGAATCTATAAGACAACGAGAATACTTTGAGGTAAGTTTTTGTCATAACACTAGCCATAGTTTTGCTGCTTTTACATGCATTATAATTGTGACTGTTAGGAAGCATTTCTGCTACTGTGCAAGAGGTCTGTTTAACAAAACATTGAAAACTCATCAAAAATTCTAATTTATTTGGTTTTCAACAATACAGATAGAATGAGATAGATCAAGGTCTAGGAGAGGAGATTCTAGGCCAAGCAAAATTAGTTTGTCTTTATTAAAGGAAAAGCAGGTCAGGGGAGCACATAACATGCTTGCCAGTCATGTTGTCATCTTTTTTGGTTTCCATGGATCTGGGCAGTCATCATCAGGTGACTAGCCTGCATTCAGTCAGTGAGAAAGAGTCTCTGTCTCTTTCTCATCTGATTTATATGTGTTAGCATTATGCAAAAATTAATGTTAACATGTTCATTTATTGTTCATGACCATCTCAACCTTTTAAAATCATAAAACTGAATGATTATAATATATTCAAATAATACCTAAGCATCTTGAATAGATGATATCCTATGTAATTCTACTTAGAGAAGAA
The DNA here is from genome assembly GCA_018389105.1 of Nautilus pompilius. Taxonomy (NCBI): domain Eukaryota; kingdom Metazoa; phylum Mollusca; class Cephalopoda; order Nautilida; family Nautilidae; genus Nautilus; species Nautilus pompilius. Next base: position 134,734 of record JACATO010001117.1, read on the forward strand.
CAGTTAGTTGTTTACAAAATGAAAAAGCAGTTTAAGTTAGATCAAAGCATTGACCTGGATTGTTGGCTCTGCGTCCAACTTGCGATGGGATTTCAATTTGTAGTAGAAACATCGGGGGTGAATTTCCAAAGCAAAAGTTTGTCCCGCCCAAGGCTTTGGATGGTGGGAAGCCAGTACTTATGGTAGCAGCACATTGGAAAGTCTCCTGCCTGTCTGGATGGGAACTGGAGATCTTCTTTTCCTTAGTCAATACATCCTATGGCTGAGTGGATTAGGCTCCTCAGGACCGATTTTCGGATCTGAGAAGCTGAGGCTTTTCTCTCAGAGAGGATATCAGCTGGGGAAGTAATCACTCACACAGAAAATTACATCCTCCAACCTGGGATTTCGATCCCCAACACTGAGTTTCTGCTCCAAATGAGGGTTTGACCTCTCTACCCAATCCCTTCTCCTTGGAGATGCACACACATACATTAACAAACCAAAAAGAAAAAAAAAATTATATGTTTCACCTGGAAACTGAATAAATATCTGATAGCTCAGCTAATACTAAAGAACAGATCTATATTAACGGTACTATTATAAATAACATTTTTGCCTAACAATTCATTATTACATTTTTAAAATGTTCCATTATTTTCTGTAAATATTTATCATAGGTGATTATAGAAATTAATGTAATCTTAGTTAATCTTGTTAAAGACATTCTGATACAGTTTAGTGTTATTACAAGGAGAATTTTTTAAGGTTTACAGAAAATAGTTTATGTTAGTGTTGTTCTAAATGGTACAGTGATGGCAGGTAGATGAGTCATTAAACCAAACAGTTATCCATATGATAGATAAACAGTTAGTTCAGTTTCTGAGCCTGCATGTTCCTTATTCTCTGCTAACATTTGGCAATAAAAATGTTCAGCTTGAAAATTTGTACGTTCCATCACATTTTGCAGTTGTTTGCTTTAGATAAAATAGAATTAGTTTAGAAAACCACTAGTGGAGTAAACCAAAATTTTCAGCTTTGCTAAGCTTTCCTGAATCTTGCTATTCAAGATGCAGTGGTGATCCAGTTATATGATTTTCCGTTGTGGAGCTTCATTGTTCTGGTTCTGTCTTGTGGTAATCTATTGCTACAATTTTCTATCCTATGATCTAGTGTTACAGCTCTCTATCTAATGGTAGTCATGATCTTGTGATGACCCAGTGATATGGTTCTCCTTGATGGAGATTCAACACTGTTTATCTGGAATCAAGTTAAGTGATTGGTCTATCATTCCTATGTATAGCCTCTCTCTCTGTCAAGGGACTAGGTTAGTACATTGTAATCTGTCATTTCAAAGTGAAGATGAAGAATATTTTTGAAACAGAATCACTGAATTTTAAAAAAATAAAAATTTGTGTTTGTTATTGTTATAGAGACTAGAACTAGGAGAAGAACTGGATGAGAGTATGCTATTCATGGATGTAACTGGGGAGGCCCATGACAGCATTTCTCTGCTCCCGCAAAAAGTTGCCACAGCTGTAAGTATGTCCTCAGATCTGTCTATAGCTTTCAATCTAGACACTTATAATAAATCACCTGTTTATTTTGTCAAAAGCTCTTGCGACTTTTGAACCAATAATTTTCTTCATTGATTTTTTATTACGGGATGGAGTCATGAAGTTTTGTGTCCTTGTACTGTGATTAGCCTTATTTGAGTTTACTGTATTTATGCTTCATTCATAACTGACTACTGCATTGGCTAGTCTCAGTGCTGTTAATGCTCTAGTTTTGAAGATTGGCCATTACAGGAGATGCTTCATGATATGACTAGCTGCTGTACTTTGTCTAACTATCTTTGGCTTTAGGTAAACATCTTGTCAGCTGAAATTAATTAATTTTTAAAACCAAGGTTGGCTTGGGTTATCTTGTAACCATAAACAGTGTGGACAGCATTGTTAGGCTTCATTGGATCTAGGAAGAAAAGGAATAAACAGGTTGCTAGTGAAAGGCTATGATTGGAATATTGGTCATGGAACCTGCAGCATGTCCACTAATGAAACTGAATGACAAACAAAATAAAAATATTGGTTCTGTATTTGTGCAACCACCTTGAAAATGGACAGAAAGATTTTTTTTTAAGTAGTGCACATTTGTAAAGAATAGTTTTTACTATTACTGTATTTTTTATTTGTTTAATTAGATTTTTAGCCATGTAGATGTCATGGATCTTGCAAGATGTGCCCGTGTGTGCCGTGCCTGGAAGATCCTTACCCATGCTCCAAAATTATGGAATCAAGTGAGTTCAGTTTTTTTACCTGTGTACTCACAGGACAAGGGAATGGCTTATGGAGATTTCTACTCATTCTTTTATCTTGTAAAGACGAGAGAGACAGTGAGTGGTTGAGGGGAAGACTGATTGACATTGCCAACATTAGTCGCTTGTGATATTAATTTTATTCTTGTTCCTTATGTGCTTTATGCCTGATCTACCTGGCGATAAATCATTAGCAATTACTTAATAAAATACTCATAACAGAATTTATTATGTTGTCAACACGTAATTTTGTTTGTTAGACTTTAGTAAAGTTTGTAATAATAACATTCGTCTTTCTTTCTTTCTTTTCTTTTCCCAGATGAATTTGTCCAAGATTAAGAACAGGTAAAAATTATTTTTGATTATTTTACTAACATTGACTATAAGGATTTTCCAAAAATAGTCCCACGCATAAATGTAAACTGAAACCAGTCTGCCCACCTACCTTTGTGGTTTATTTCTAATTTTACTGAAAGTGAACTATGTTTGGAAACATTAATTAAAAAATAAAAGCAACCTTGACCTTAATGAGACAAGAACTCACCTGGAGAATGGGCACTATCTAGGTATGAAATCCTCCTTCAAAAAGAGAGTGCTTAGTCCTTTTAGAAAATATCCAATATTGGTTCAGTAGAATGATTTTTTGATCTTAGCCTTTTTAGAGATGGCAAGCATCCAAGAGAATTAGCATTAATAGAGATTGAGATGTCTCAGACTAAAATCAAAATGAACAATTTTAGTTTTGTATTATTTGTCAGTAAATGACAGTACGAAAGATTAGGAACATAGCCGGATTAAGAGTAGCTCTTGACTAAATATTATGCATTAGAAAGGTTAGATATTGTCAGAAAGAACCGAAACTTGAATTTCCTGTTTTTTTTTTAAAATTTATTTAAGCTATATTGGCTTTTATTTTCTTGTAGTTGGCAATATTCTGAAATTGTTTTATCGCACGGGGTGCGAGGTAGAATATGTGGAGAAAGCAAAAGGCTTCAAAAATAAACATTAAAGAGACAAATAAAGTGTTTTGCTGTACATTCATTAGAAAGTATCAAGATAAATATGCTACTTTTGGATTGTCCTTTTTCTTTAAATGTATTTATTATTATTTTATTATTATTTAAAACCAGTAATGGATATAACACTGACATTTAGATAAAACAATTTTTGTAACTGGACTCTTTGATCAGTGTTCTTTCAATTTAATTAATTTTGTGCTACAAACTGTACTAATGACTTCATAATTTCTGAAAATAAACTTGGGTTTTTGTGCTGGCTCATTCAGTAGAGTTGGCGTTCACAGAGAGACAGAGAGAATAATCAGCATCTGACATTTTCTCAAGGCAAGTAATCCTACAGATTTACTTTATATTGTCACAGTAGAAAATTCCAGTCTTCAGTCTCTACTGTAATCTGATAAGGTACTATGCTGTGCTTTGCTAGATACCATTATAACATGCTGAACTACCCTATCTTAATTCCTTTACTCTTTCAGAGTGACAGATACGGTTGCCTGCCAGCTGATTTCTAAATGTCGGCCTTTTCTCATGCATGTCAACCTGAGAGGCTGCAGTTTGGTAACGAGTGAAACATTCTATTACCTTAGCAGTTGTCACAACCTCCAGGATCTTAATGTGTCAGAATGTGACAGCTTTAATGTAAGTCATAGGCCATCTGTTCAGATTTTTAAGTTGCCTCAAGATATGTAGGTTCTTTAATGCTAGTGGTATATAGAATATCACTAGGGGTCATATTCGGTATAAGATGTGTAAGAAACATTCATGATTGATCATTTGGAAATTTTAAGAGAGTCACATGTAGAATTTACTAGGATTGTTTTGCCAAACTAAAAAAATGAAAACGGAAAATATAAATTTTTTTTTTTTTTAAAAAATAGACTATACGTACACTTCTTAACAAAAGAGAGTTTTATATAAGTTTTAAAAAAATTCTTTGACTTTTTCTGTGCAGTGGCAGACAAAAGATTAAGAATGGTGGCAGAACAAACAAATTAGCATGTAAATCGTGTAAAAATAAACATTCCAGCCAAGTCATTACACTCTTATAAAAGCAATTTTTGTATTTTTTTGATGGACTCATACATCAACATGGACAGCTGTAAATATTTTGCATATGCCCACTTACTTACATTATGACAGAATTTCATAGTGGAAGAAGCTTAAGAACGCCAACATCAGCTGCTTATATCTTTTGTTTTTGAACAATCAAAAGAATACAGTAAAGTGGCTGGTTTTAGACTAAATAATAAAAAAAAAGACTATGCTTGGACCGATCAGAAAATCAAGCATCTGTCCAAAACAGATCATTACAAGACATCCATTGACATTTTAAGAGATTTGGAGGACCTACCAGTCTCCACAAGAACTGTGCAGAGATGGCTTTGTGATTTCAAATTGATGTGGCATGTTGCCAAGAAGAAAACCCTTTGTTTTCTTGAGGAATCAAAAGGTTCAACTTAAGTTCAAGGACCATCTCTGATGGATTCCATAAATGTGGGCCAGGCTGTTCTGGTCTGATGAATCATGGTTCCAAATGTTTGGATCAGATGGTTGGACTTGTGTGGTCAAGTGAAGCATTCCATACAAAGTGTACTAAATTGATGGTCAAAGGTTGGAGCCATTTCTTTAAAAAGTGAACAGGATCTATTCATTGTGTTTATGTAATATTAGATCACTTTATTTAGCTGGACATTTTGACCAATATGCTAGAACCATCTTCTGAGGACTGATTCGTTCTCAAATGATAAATTCCAAAACATTCAACCACCATCATTATCAAGCAGTATCTCACATATCAGAAAATTACAGTTCTTAAGTAACTGGCTTAAGCCCTGGTTTGAATCTAATAGAGAATCTATTCAATGGTAAAGACAAAGCTATCGAAATTAAAAAGCCCAGAGATTTGGATAACATTTTGCAAATTATTCATTCGACTAGCAGATATTTGCATAGACCAGTGTATATGTCTTGTGGGCTCCATACACAAGTGATGTCCGGCTGTAGTTGATGTTTAGGGCCACAATGCCAAATACTAATAATTCCTTGATCTGTTTGTCTCATATAATCTCTAAAAATTGGGATTTTGTGACCAGATTGTGAATATGTTTGATTTGTTCTTAAACATTTATCACTATGAAATCTGTCATGATGTAAGAAAAGTGAGCTTATGGAAATATCTACTACCGATCATGCTGATGTGTATGTCAACTGGAAGAACAGGAAATTGCTTTTCTATTAGTGTAATGTCCATATTGGAATGTTTATTTTTGCATATTTTAGGTGTTAATTTATATTTGTTCTGCCATTGTTCTTAAATCCTGCATTGTATGTGAATCTATATTTTATAACTCAGCTCCTGTAACTAACACAGTCTTGTTGTGAGAAGGGACAGTGCTTCTTCTTTTTTTTAATTGCCCTAATTATTATTTTTTTTTAAATTAAAATAATTCCACTTGTAAATTAAAGCTTTTTTAAAATCTATCTCCTCTTGGTAGATTAGTAGGGAATTTATATGCCATATAAAAATATGCAGACATGAAAAATACAGAAAATGACAACTGTTTCTTGTCCAAGAAATATGCATTAGTCTGTGGCAGTGGTGCTAGATAACTGTAGCTGCCTTATGCCTGATTTATACAAAACATACTACACTTTTTCATGATATAAGATAATTCTACAATTTATTGGGGGTTTTTTAACTTAATTTAGAATGTATTGTTTTTTCACTTTAACCATACACTTGTATTTAGTCTTTTCACCTTTAAAGCTGTATTTTTTTCTAATATGCCATTTTTTTGATTTACATATACATAGTTAGTTTAATTCAGCATACTATATTTACATGTCCCTTAAAGATGCACATGGAGGTAGAGTAGAAAAGGTTTTAAAACTTATTTATAGCCTGAAACAGGAATTACTCTGCTTATTTAAAGAAATAGAGACAGTATGGCACTACCAGCTGGAGACAGGTATTCCAAAGTTCAGTAAACAGCAGCTGTTCTCTAATCATGTATTTTGGTGCCTTTTTCACTAAAACATTAAAATGTCTATGTAACCCTTCATCTCCCAAATCAGATGACATTTTCATAGTCTCTGTTTCTGTTTAACAAATAACATTATATGAAAATTGATTTTATAGATATTCTTGATCCAACTAATCCCACGTTGCCCTTTAATTCATCTGTAATCCTTTTCTTTTTTAGGACATGATGCTGAAAATGGTGACTATGCATTGCTTAATTCTTGTACATCTCAACCTTTCCTACACAAGCATCACAGATGCTGGCATGAAATTCATTGCAAAGTTAGTTGTTTTCTGTTGTTTCTAGTAGTAGTTGTGTTTATAAGAAACCCTAAAGAATGCAAGGGGCATACATTGTCCCTTTGTTTTCCTTGCTCTACTAGAAATATTGGTAACATGTTGCAGTCTTTCTTGTACTTTATTTAAAAACAAGCATTAGCAAGATGTTGCATATCTTTTAAAGCTAATACTAGAAAGAATATTCATCTTGATTTCAAATTACAGATACTTATAGTTTATGCTACAAAATTATCATTAGTTTTTTTTCTATTTTTAACCTAGGTTTTGCTATAATCTTCAGTTTCTTAGCCTGGCATTCTGCACCTGCTTTACAGACAAAGGTCTTAAACTTCTGGCAGCAAGAAAGTGTGGAAAAAATATTGAATACCTGGATCTTTCAGGTTGTCTCCAGGTAATCTGATGTGTAACTTAAAATAAGGATTTATCTATATTATTAATTTCAAGGGAGTTTAAGTCAGTTTAAACTCTGATACTTTCAAAGTATTCGCCAATGCCATAGCTCTCCTGGCATGATGGCAACAAAGAACTGGTTATTAGTTTTGCATACATCTCTGTCTCAATGATTAATGTTACTCTTTAAAAACTTGAGACCATGTTCTGACACCAGTTATTTGAAGTGAGTACGAGGGAACAATATGGAAATAACCATGCAAAAAAAGAGGCATTGGTTTACATCTGAACGAATTTTAGAGTGGGACCATATTGAATAAAACTAGTGATAGCTGTTGGGACTGACAGTTACTACTAGTAATCCTTGTTTGAATGATACATGTAGGAATCCGTCTGTTTCAGATAGTATGAAATGTAATTTGTGTGACCACAAATCCCTCTTGGTTTGTATTCCAATCATTGCTGCAGGCACTACAGCAGGCAGGCTTTTTTGTTCTTTAAGCTGAGAAGTTTGCATACAGGTGATCTGCTGCTGAAGCCAAAATGCATAGATACTAGTGCATTGTTTGCTTGAAAACAGGTGCACTGTTAAAGGTTTCTGTGATTTAGGCCATTGGAACATATTTATATCAGCGGTCTGATCTGTCACGATTTGCTTTGCAACTAGAGTGGTAGTTTTTTGAGAATGTCTCTACTGCAGGAACAGTCGGAAGATTGTCTTGATGGGCTTGTCGAGAAAGAAACTAGTTGCACAGGTACCCTCTACCATGCCCATTGTGAAGTCACTGGCTCTTTTTTTGCTTGGATGATTGTTTTTAAATAGTAGCATGCAACTCTCTACAGCTTATATGCAAAGGTCTAGTAGATCATGTGATACCACTTGCATTTGTATACATTCTAGACTGGAGAATTTGCTCAGTTTGCTTTGATTCTTTAATTTTTGGTTCCAGGCAATATATGAGAAACAAAGTCCATAGAATCAAGATATTGCGCACAGACGACTGTTTCTTATAATTAACTAATTTTCTTTCCACTAACAAGATTTACTCAACATCATGGACATAAAAAGTGAAGGTTCTTTATTTTTTTGTTTAGTTGACTCCTGATGGCTTTCAAAAACTGACATCCTGCATTAACTTACGATCATTCATCATCAATGACTTCCCCATCCTTCAAGACAGCTGTGTGCAGGTAAAGCGACTTTTCTCAGGTGAAGTTTTTGTGTTGACAGACACAAGGTGAATTTTCAGGTGCAGGTATGTGTTAAACTATGAATTATCCCATGCTGCACCAGGCCAACACATTAGTCAACTGTGTAAATGGTCTTGAGTCACTGATGATGATAGATGGCTGTGCAGTGCTCACGTGTTGTACACCAAACACTCTTCTGTTTGTTTGTCAGGCTTTGTGGTTTACAGTAGAGTGGTACCTTACTCTTGAAAGATCATCCAATTATAAACAGTGGTAGAAATGGAAAAAATATTTCCGGAGAATGCTATTTTCAAGAGCTGCTGATTGACCTCTGGCCAGCTGATCAATGAGGGAGCGCGTGGGTCACATGCAAATATTGACACTATTATCCATACTTGACCTAGATAGAAAAAATATATCTATAATAAAATTAAAGTTAGGAAAATATAATAAAGTAAACTGCAATTCATGCGCAAAGAAAAGGAAAATCTTTCAACAAAAAATTTTCTAAATTGTAATTATTTTACTTCCAGAATGGCATTTCAGTGCATTCCGACCCATTTCCACCACTGAATATAGGCCCATCTATTCATGAGTGGAAATCCTTAGCCTTTACTATGAAATGTAAAATTGGAAAGTTCTTAATACCACTTGCTATAATTTTCCTGTGATTAAAATGATCAGTTATCCTGATATGGCATATGATTTGGCGATCATAACATGACTGGGTTTATCAGCCTCTCCCTTTTTTAGTTTACATTTCTTACATAAGGCCTGTCTCACTAATTTACCATCCTGATAAAAGATGGATGATGGACAGCAATAAACAATGGAACTACCACTTTATTTTAATCTCTGTACAACTCTTTTCTCAGGGCATTCTTTCAAGATTAGGTTAGCAGATGCTTGCTAGAATTACACTTTGTCACATTTGCTTCTTAAATATGCTTTCATATACACTGAATAAAGAAGTTTTCAGTAATAATGATATATGTCTCTTTATTTGCTGATTATTGCTTCTGGTCATCTGTGTGGTCGCATATCTAGAAATTTTAATTTATTAATACTGTTAAATCTGTTAAGAATGCTCAGTGTCCTGAAACTGTTTTCACCTTAAACAAAAATCAAGATCTCTGAAATCTTTAAACTTTACTGTACATTTACACAATTTTTATTATTTTACACTATGTTAACATAATCAATAAATGTAATTCTTCCATCTCAGGGTATTTTTGACGTGTGCACAAAGATCGAATACGTGAGCATTCTCGGCTCTCCACAGTTGACTGATGAAACTTTTAAGAAACTGTCCAAAGCAAAACAACTGAGAGTCATCAAGATTGAAGGTAGGTATCTGTCACCTGAGATTTTTGCCACAGAACTCATGCAATATATATTATCTCTTGGCTGGGATTTTTGGCACACATTTAATACATAATATATTATCTATTACTGGGTTCATTCATTGAGATGGGGACCTGATTGTACTATGGCCATCACTGTGATGAGGGAGCTCACTGTGCTGCTGAAGAATCTGCAGTGGGGTAGAACCTAAAAAAATCTGTTATGTTTTTTTGACATTTACAGACTGGTAAACACATTACTGCTGTCTACATGATGGTTTAGATTCATTGCTTTAGTTCTGCTTTATACAACAACAATTAGTGTTCTCTTGTTAAATTTAATAAAAGTAAGCTCAAAAATTAAAAGATATTGTAGTTTCATTACTAAAAGACTAAATTCTCGTCTTTTTTATCAGAATCTATGTACATTTGTTTCTTTCTTAATAATCAGTCTCCCTGTCTTTTAAAAAATTCTCAAAATGAGTGAAAATTTTTACTCTGTACTGTCAAAAAAAGTAACCCATTGTTTGGGAAAGATTACCAAAGTTATTACATATAGGTGTATAACATTAGCAAGGATTTCACTTTCAGATCCATATGTCTAGATATATAATGTCAGGTGGTCAGGATGTTTCTACATTGTTGTTTTGTGAAAAATTCTAATTAGAAACTGATTATTAAAGCGGTTGTACTTATATTTTTAAAGGCATTACTCATTAAGGATGTTCTGTAGAAATGAATTAGGATTTATGTCTTTTGTGTGTAATGTACACTGATCTACTCTCGTGCTCTCTATCTCTTTCTTTTGTTTGGTGTGCAGCCAGCTAGATCTTCTTGGTGGATTATAAGTATGGCTATGATTTTGTCATGGTAGTTTTCAGTAAACTCCATGACTGAGGTGTAGGAAAAAATAATGGAGAGATGAACAGATAATGTAGTTTTCGCTACATCAACACACATTCAGAAACTTCAGTGATGTGGCTACTAAATTTGGCTTTTGCCAAGGCGTTGTCTTCAAACATGGGAGTCACATCAAATACGTTTTTGGTGAAAGATCAAAATGTTTGGCTTGATTGGGATTGAACGCCCAGCAAGCTTTAAAATAGGGGGGGGCAGCATGTCGACAAGAGGGTTCAGACCCTGATGTAGGTTTCGATTTTATTGCTGCTTTTGGTAAAGTCTTTCTTGGCCAACACATCAGTTGTTCATTAAAAGATTTTTTTACCTAGCAAGATCAGCCAAATCATTTTCCACCTCATGTGAAATGATATCTGTTTTTTCATACACAGCATGAGTTGACATTCTTGGAGCAGGCGTTTTTCTGCTTTAAGGCAACGACAAGTTCATTTGCTTTTCTAAACATTTCTCTCCAGGCATCACCAACTAAGTTGAGGAGCTTTGGGTTACGTCTGTTGACAAAAGCAGTGATTTTATCAAAAGGAATTCTATATTTCTTAATTGTTTGATTCTCGGTTTTAAAGTTTATGGCGATATCGTAGCAAGTACCTGGCTCTCCATTTGTTGTATTTTAGCTTTATTTTCAACTGAAAATTCAACAGCTTGCAGTTTCTGTTTATGTATCAGTATTTTTGTTATGGCTTGTTTTTCACTTGTAATCTATGGGGCATGAAATCTTCTCTTTGGATGCCTTTTCCCTCCCCTGCCCAGCAGGGTTGGTGCACTTGCTGTCGCCATTATTTCCCTTTGGTTTTGGTCCCTGCACCTCTGCTTAACTCGCTCGGCTACTGACCTAGAGAGCCACACGCATAAACAACCACACAACTTGCACACATTTACATCTTAATGAATGGCATACAGCATCTTTTAAAGGAAACACCTAATCTAATGTATTTTTACAGCCATTTCCAAGATTTTATGTAATCTCTTCAAACTCACAACCTTTGTGACCTCTGTGACCTTTGTGACAAAATCATAGCCCTGGTTGATTGTTCATCTTGTTGAAGCCAAAATGAATTCTGGGAAGAAAAAATGTCTGAGTAATTGGTACTGGTATGGTGAAAAATATGGACAGTCTGAGTTCTAAAATACTTTACCCTAGGCAGATTTTCTTTTTGTAAAACATTTTTCTCAAAAATTCTACTAACTCTGGGAATGAATAGTAAAGCTATCCTGACTGGTAGCTTAGCTTAATTTTAGTCACAAACATCTAAAAACATTAATAATTTTTAAACCCTTAGTAGATCTCTTCCAGGTTGTTTGATATACTTAAAAGCTACTACTGTTAATTGCACTACATATTCTTAATTCTTAACATCTGGAAGATTTAGAAAAGCTATGCTAAACATTTTCTTATATAATGAAAGAATATTTTTTGGTTTATGTTTGACATTTTTATTTATTATTTCTATCGTTTTTAGCAATGAAAATGCTTTTTCTGAACCTGTATTTTAAAATTTTATATTTCCCATAATATTTCTTATTTGAATAATTTTACATTTTATGCAACTATTTTCTGCGGCATCATTTAAGCCACCCTGTTCACCATCTTTAGCGCTGTTGGCTGCCTTCGTGTGCCTTTTCATGCTGTGTATGTGGCTTAGCATGTTCACCATCTCTCTTTTAGCAAACCATAAGATATCGGACACTTCCCTGAAGCAGCTTACTCGTAGCTGTTCTAACCTGAGGCATGTGTACCTGGCTGATTGTCAGAAAATCAGTGACACATCTCTGAAGTACCTGTCCACTTGCAAAAACCTGGTGGTTCTCAATGTTGCTGACTGTGTCAGGTAAGCAACTGTACGAGTCATTCACTCTTTTCTTCTGTAGTTGTTTTTTGCCTCACAACTGCTGAGGACGTTGATGACTGGCGATAAACCCTGTCCACCTGCTGGTATTTCTAATTATAATTAATAATCTGTCCTGCACTTTACTGCCATCACCAGCCACATTTGCTTCATGTACTGCCTTTGGACAAACACCTGTATCACCATGTTAGAATAGTCATGTTTTACATGTGCAAGTTATGCAAATGACTATATAAATGCCTATTGAAATTTAGTAGGTTGCAAGCTTGGATGACCTTATCTGAGGTTGCTGCTGTGTCTACAGATAAAATATAATCAGACTGTGGGATGGACTTCAAGAAGAACAGAAGCACCAAAGATAGACCATGATCAGGTTGACCATCAAAATCTATTAACTGCTGTCAAGGTGACAGTAGACTGTGTTTCTGAGCCATACTATACATCTCACTGGACTGTTTACATGATGTTGGTATCTGGGCCCTGTCAACTATCAGCATCTTGATCCTGTTGCATAAGTAAATTTGGCTTCAGGCACAAGACTTGGTCTCAGATGCAGTGGATCACAGTATTGTTCAGTGATAAATTATATTTTTTGCTGCATTGGATTAATAATCAGCAAAATATTTACTGCCACAGAAATGGGCGTAACATTGAATAGTTTGGTGTAGCAAGAGTTACAGAATGGGAAGGATATGTTTTTTTAACTGCTGCACCAATTTGTACAAAGGATCCCAGTGACAGTGTGGTAGAGAGATGACTTATAGCACCATATTGTCTCTTTTATGCAGGATCATGGTGGGAAATCTCAGCAAAACAGCATTTAGCCTTGCACTTCCAGGGCATCCCGGGATTTTCTATACATTCACCACCTTGTTTTTTATACCTGAACCCCCATTGAAGACCTTTGGATTGCATTTTATCTTCATATACACTGTCACCAGCCAGCACCTCAAACACACCAGAAAAGGTGGAAGAACATCCATATCAGGTTTTGCAGTAGTTGGTGATGCTCGTGTCAGCTGTAATGAACAGACAAGGTGCTGGACTCTCAAATCTGTCTTTTGATTGCTACGATATCACCATAATGAGTTAAACTGTGGTTATTTTGATGATTATTGACTGACAGTGTAGTATATCTTGTAACATCTATGAAAATTTATAAGGATGAGTGTCGGTGAATATATTTATTATGACTTTGTAGATATTGTTGTAGAAGTTTTTTGAAGAATATAACCTATGCATACATACTGTATATAGAGTACAGTTCTAAGGGGCTGAACGCACATTACTTATGTATTTTGCATGCACATGTCTAGGATCACCGATGTTGGTGTACGCTACCTGACAGATGGAGCCTGTTCAGCTAAACTACGAGAACTGAACTTAACCAACTGCATGAGAATTGGAGATGTATCCATTGTTCAGATTAACAAAAGGTAAGTTTAATAAATATGTATGAGCTGAAACTCAGACTAGGTTTTACTGTGAATTTTAAATAAAACAATGTAGAATCATCACCATGCTGGTCTACAAAGAACAACAACTTGAAATGTTTTGAAAGATTTGAATCCCTAAAGAAAAACCTCATATATTTATTAGTTATCATGAACTGACAGCTGCTGACATCTGCTGCTTTTAACCAGTACAGCTGCGCACACACATTCTTTAGCTTCTTGATATTAATATGCATTCCATTGTCAGATCAACATCAGTGGTTCACTGTCCCATTCAAAATGTTAATCTGCATTAAATCTAAATATCTATTATTTTCACTATCTTGTTTTAAAATTTATTTTGAAGTTAAATATCAAAATATGTTTCAGACTTTTGTAGCTATTAACAAACTTATATTTTGTTATATATATATTAGGTCAGGGGTAATCATTTTTCAGGTCCTATATTACGTCACAGTAAGTTTTCACATTCCAGATCTCTCTCTAATTTTGAAACCCCAAACTGGACATTATCAGTAAAAAAAAAAAAGGGTTGTACCACTGCTACATTGTATGTTAATATTTATATAATAATCAAATGTAATAAACTATTACCATATTAGTTCTAATTTCCAGCCATGCTCCAATAAATGCCCATTCCCAAAAACCTATCACAAATGCCTGCTTGTCTGCATTCGTAAATATGCCCTGTAAATGCTCAGCCCCTTCTGCAGGAATATCTTAACATATTATATCTTAGCCATATCATACCATCTATTAAAGAATTATCTTTGTAGACATGACAGCAATTGACCATTGCACTTACAGATACTAAATGAAATCCATCCATCTCATTTTGAGTCCATTATAGTCTACTTCAAAGTCCTTTTTCACCAGTGGAGTGTCTGCAACATCAACAAAGATAGGTTGTTTATTCATGATTTCTCTATCTATCTGCATGTATGCTTTGTGTCTCTGTAGCTTTCCTTCAATATCATCTTGTTTATTAATACTTTGGATAGCACTCCTTGTCTTTGTGGTTTGATCGTCACGTCACTGATCATGTGACACTGTATTTAAGTGATCCATGTGCGATGATTGTGTCAGATTATCATTTGCTGTGCTTTTTACTATACTAAGCCTCTTGCTACTACCAAAATTCTTTCCCACACATTCACTCATTTATTTGAAATACCTGTATCAGGCATTAAGTATTATGTCTGTAAAAAAAGCTAAAATCAAGAGTTAGCATGGCAAAAATGGCATGCTACACGATTGAGTTCTAGATGTTACAAACTATGCAAAATATATGGCACAGAAGGCAATACATTGCATGATTGCAAATTGTCAGCTCAGTGCAATGAAATCAAGAACGAAGAGCTACAGCAACAATGCTGCATCAAAGTCTATATTGACAATAAAAAGTGACTCAGAGAAGTTAGATTAAGCACTAAAACTGTTTAAAATCAAGTGCAGTTGATTTGTACCCATTTATGTTTCATTTGTTCTCTCTTTCCAGAGAGAGAGAGCTTTTTGAATTGCATGTGTTGTGGAATTTTTGTTTTTCCTATGTGTCACTTGCAAAGCAGTTGTGAGTAAAATTGCTTCAGTAATGCTTTACAGTTGTTGTTTTTAAATTGTTTATTATACATAGATCTGTGCTGTCTTTCACTACTTGACTTGTGCTGTCATCAGAAGATATCCTCATAGTTTGGTTCCTACATAGAACAATGCAGTTTCAGTTTTTATCAGATTTTGTCTTTTTGGGGCCTCAGTAATCACCCACTTTTAACATTTTTGAATTTTGATAAGTTTCAGTAAACTCCAAGGTGGTCAGAAAAAAAAAAAATATATATATATATATATATATTGGTAGTGGATAAACTCTTAAGGTTGAAAATGTGATTGCTGTTGCATTTAGATACATACATATAGCATGTACTTTTGAAACTCTTTTTGTTCATTGATAGGAATAGACATGTAATTTTTTTTCTTTCTCTTCACCTTGCCTTTGTTTTAGTTAGGTTTATATTTTTTTTATTTAGGCAAGTTGTTTATAAAGTCATTGGAGGGTTTCAATGTTATATCATGTCTCTATCTTTACATGCAGACATCTGTGTTATTCACATTTGGTATAGTTTTCCTATGATTCTCAGTGTGATCTGTATTTTCTTCCTTTGTAATGTAGTTACCAAGGAATACCCAGGCTTCTCTAGTCATCAGATAATCTCATTCTTGCAAATTCCTACGGTAAATCTGCTCTATTAAGTATTCATTTCAATTTTTAACTCTGTATGTAATTTATGTGCATGCACAATCCCACAGTTTCTGTAGATTTACTACTGCAATTTTTGAATACTTTATTAAATTCTTTTTATTGGCAGACTTCGAAATCTCACCTATTTAAGTATCTGTTACTGTGACCAGATCAAAGAGTCATCATTAAAGCTGCTGGGACAGAGCCAGAAACTTATATCTGTTGATATAACTGGCTGCAACTGTGGAGACAAGGTATATGCAGTGTGATTTGCAGATACAGGTTATGGAAGAAGCTTCAGATAAGCTAAATCTTTGATTATTAAGCTGTAAAGAGAAGGATGAGGTGAACGCACTCTTACTACATATCAACAATACAGTTTTTGTACAGCAGTACTATGTACAATACTCACTGTATTTCATGTTTCAGAATATTTACTGTAGGCATTGACTTTTCCACAAAAATGCAGTACTACTATATTTTAGTGCAGAATTCTATGATTTTATGAATCCACTTTTTAAACCAAAACTTTTGAGGGTCCAAAATACGTCATCCTTAGATGTGTTAGAGCACATGAGATAATGAGGATGATTATTCCATGCATCAAATCAACCTCTGTTTGACTAAAGAAATATCTGCAGTATTCAGCTTAAATTTGATTTTTCATTTTTTCCAATCAGTCCATGTATAACAGAATCCCTGATTGAACATACAGATGAGTATTTGCTCACAAGTAAGGCCAGCATACCTACACTGCATATTCTGGATGAGGCCTAACAAGTGATATTAAATATAAAAACTTTAACTTACCAGCTTTTGTTTGGCAGTACGTCACTAGTACAGAACTATGAATATGATATCTGTTTAGCTGACTTTACATTTATCATGCCCAAAAATCTTTTTTGGACATTTTAAATTAGCTACCCTTGGAACTTTGACTAAATAAAAAACCCTAACAATACACAGTTTAGAATATGTCAAACAATAGCTGTCAGTTAGGACATTGCTGGAGTTCTGTGTGAAACATATTGTGGACTAAATGCAAGATAAACAAACCCACTTGATATTTCTAGTTTCAGAGATAAGAATTTAGATAAACAAACAGAAATGGGAGCAAATGTTAGTTTCTTCCATGCAGAAATTTTGGTCAAGCATTTTGTTATTAAAATTCACTGGGGGGTTTTAATTTCAGGGCATAATAGGACTTGGTGCTAACGGCAGTCTGAAAGACATCACCATCTCCGAGTGTGAAAACATCACAGATCTGGGGCTACAGAAGCTGGCTCAGCAGTGTAAAGAAGTTGAACGATTGGATCTCTCTCACTGTAAGGTCTGTAATCAGCCCTCATGTTTTATAAGCTGACAAAATTTATCCCTATTTTTTATATTACATGATCTCGGTGTTTGACTCTTGTTTGGCCAAAATTTGTAGAAAACTATAAACTTCTAGCATGCTAGCTGGCTTAGCTGAGCCATCCTCCAGTTTTGAAAATCCCAAAAATAAACCCATTATTTTGTTTTAAATTATGAATGTTTTATATGTCACGGAATTCCTATAAAGTAGTGTTTTCCAGCATAGTTGAGATGTCACAGCAACATGGCTTTAATAGTTGTGATATCACACAATGAGTAGAAGCAGTAGGCTGTAGGACACGATGACGTGAGAATTGTATCACGATAAAAGATGCCTGGAATAGCTTTGGTGATTAGTGAGGTTGACACACAGCTGCTAGACCAGTATGACATATAGTTCACAGAGTATAAGCTTAGCATCAAGGCTGTTATCATAGAGCTGTCAGTGAGAAGATGGATAACAGTCTTGGTGCACTGATTATGTTCCATAGGTGTTTTCAAAAGAACTTCAAACATTATTGTTCTGTTCATTTTTAAAATGTTTGATTTTCTCCACATAGGAGCTTTCTCTCTCTCTCTCATGTGCTCACATAATATGTATACTGGTATATAAATAGTCAATATTTTCTCTATTTTTTTTGCAGCAACTAACAGATAACGCAATAAAAACTTTGGTATTTTGTTGTCGTCTGCTGAATTATGTAAACTTGGCTGGCTGTAAACTGGTGAGTGCTGATGAACCACACATTGATATTGTCTGTCTGTCTGTTTTGTTTGCTTAGAAAACACTGCAACTGGAATAAGAAGCCAAACCAAGTCAAATAGTTTAACAGGGAGGGAGTTCAGCCTACCAGATATTTAAATATCTTAAAAGAAGTGAGTAGACTACCAACCATTATTATTTGGCAGGCAGGTTTCTTAAATGTAAGCTCTTTAGATCTTCAAACTACAAGGAAAACATTTTCTGTTTGGCCAGAAGTTTTAAGGCTGCTTTGTTTTTTTAGATGATTTTTCTTTTAAATATTGGAATGAAGTTTTAGAAAAATCAGTTACTGTATTGCTTCAAAAGAGATTAACCATTGTTGATTGTACATTAATTATTTAGTTTTACTTATAGAATGACTAGTATTTGTGTTGAACTGGCTCTTATTTGTCAAACACACTCATCTGATACAGATTTGTTGTTACATGTGAAGGGTAGACAGAGGGTTCGTTATGTAGAGAGTGTTAGTCAACACAGCCACTGTAACATGTTTGACTAATCATTTTCTGCTTCCTGTGTGATAGCTACCATTAATAAACCCCTAAGATTGTACAAGGCTCTTGGTTCTGAATTCAAGGGAAATAATCTAATATTTTATCTAATTTGTAGTATTAGAAAAAAATTCATATAGTAAGGTCAGTGTTATTGCATAATTCTCAAAAATATTTATTTGAAGAGCACTTACAATTTAATAATTTGACCTGACTTCCTTAAACTAAAAGGTGTTTACTGAGAAACACCCTCCATGAAAGATTGCTCCAGGTGTATGGCACTGTCAGGTACAATAACAGTTCTTCAGTGCTGGCCATCTCTTCATAATGTTGGACTGCACACCAAGATCAGTCAGTCAGGTAATCCAATGTTCTTTTGTTATCAGGTGACAGACCTAAGCCTGCAGTACCTGTCGGCGGTGTGTAACCACCTTATGAAACTGGATCTAAGTGGCTGCCCGCTGATTACGTGAGTCCTGCTTACGAGGTACTCTTTTAAAACTAGAGAGCATCGTCATGGGCGGAGCGGTTACCTTAGCAAAACATCCATTCAGCGGCTTCAGATATACATAGAACAGTGTAAAAACAAATTTTGTCTATACATGCTTTATAATAGACTTCGGAGACTTGTCACTGCTATTATTGGGGAGGCTAGGTCCTTCCAAGACGGTGAATGAATTTATCGAAAGTCTCTACTAGGAGGAGGAAACCCATGTGGCCAGCTGTAAATAAAAACAAGAAATTACGCAAGGGAAGTATGGCAAACCAAGCCACTCCTGATCGGGAATTGGACTGGGCCCTCAACTTTAGCAGTCCAGTAGTTAACAGAGTTACACTGACAAAATAACACCATCATCATGTGTGACTTTTAAAACTTTGGTTATACAAGAAAAAAAAAGGAACAGGCTTATGACTAGTACACTTGGGAGAGAGAGAGTTTATTTTATGAATTTTTTGTTGTTTTTTTAAAACACCTTTTTGTTGATTAATAGTATTTCTTTCTGACTTCATACCAACAGTTTCATATAGAAGTCGGTAGTACGGAAGTGAGCGATTGGGAAATGATTTAGTTAAGGTTCCTAGACTGTCTGGGCTTCAAATGGGTAACAGTAGATGCTTTTAGCTATCAAATAGAAACACTAATTATAAATGAATTCATTTAATACAACTGTAGGTGAAATAAATTACCTTGTTGTCACTAGCCATGTAAAAACAAAATACCAATATTTCTTTAGTGTCTTGTATGAACCATAATGGTGTTCTGTCCTTGTGATTCCCAAATTAAGGCAGTTAGGAATATAAAGATTTATCCTGAATAAACAACAATGAAAAAAATGCAGAACGCTGAAAACAATAATCCTAGATTGAACTAATTTGCTGTTATATTTACCAAATTGTTTATAATTTATTCCTTTTGAAAAAAACATTTAGCAGTTATTCTTCATCTCTAAACTGTTGGTTACTACAGTAAATAGTTGTTAACACGTTATTATACATTGGTGAGCTTCGACTGATTAGTGAAATTATGATTTTCCTTTCTCCCAACAGAGACAAGGGTCTGAAGTGTCTGAGAAAACAATGTACAAAGTTGGTTTTCCTGAAGATTTTATGCTGCAAGGGAATTACAAAGTAAGCGTGTAACCTGACTTTACTTTTTCTTTGTATTATTGTTTTAGCTGATTAATCTAATCTTGATTATGACAAATATTTTAAGTAAATTTACCTTATAATTCTTTTTTTGTCAGCTTTATACTACAACTCCTACTGTACTTGGCCTATGTTTCTGAAAATATGGAAGCTAAAATAAAACTTAGGACACCTTTTATTTTTCTAACTTCTAAACTTTCTATCTATGTGGTCACTAGAATGTTTTCTTTTAAAATTGCTTTGCTTGCACAATTTGACTGTGTTACCCCTCTGTTTTGGATAAACTTAGAAAATAGCCAGCAACACACAATGGGTTTAAAACAGGGCATTGTGTTCATATCAACAAATTACTGGTGATGTATTACCAGGTTTGGTTTTGAAACACGTTCTTTATTCACATAAGTGATAGTTTGGACTACCAGGGTTAAGGATCCTTAGGTTCAAATCCTGGTTGGTACTGGCTCATTTTGGCCCTGTTAATTTTCACTGGCCAGTCAAGTGAGTTTTCTCCCACGGCTAGTAATGAAGAATTCTCATATATTCCTTGGTTACACGACCTAAAAGTGTGGTGCTGTGTGGTTAGCAGTTCCTACACTATAAACAAACTGATGCTCCCAGATGCTTGCATGTAATCTGTGAATGGCCATCTTTGATTGAGGGAGAAACCATTATTATTATTACTGATAATGTTGTAGATGTAAATATTACATTTGTTGAGATACTAAAAGTTATGGTAGAGTTAATACCAAAAACAAAAGAAAACAGTTTCAGATGTACCCAAATACATTATTAAATGTTCAATAACAAGTGGGAAAATGGAACTCAACAGTAAAAAATGTAAAATTATTCAAACAGGAAATTAATTCTATTATAATCATTTCTATATGACAGATACTTTTTGAAACTACATTTTATAATTTAGTAACTTGGATTTATTATTTTAAAAAATGTTAAATGTGGAGACAGAGTATTTCAGCTGCTAACAAAGCTAATAGAAGACTAATTAACCAAATTATCAAATATAGAAACAAAGAAATTAAAAATAGGTATTATTAGTTTGTGCACAACTTGAATGTGCTGTTTACAGAGTCTGTGGTTAAGAAGGGATACCGTAATATTAGAAAGAGTTGAGCAGTGATTCACTGAAATATTTATAGTTTCTAAATACTTAGAAAGGTAGACAACTGAAGATGGTAGATTTACCTGGTTTGAGTATTATGATAGTCTGTGGACAATCACAAACTCCTTTAGGTAAGTGTGATGGCTTTATATAGGAAAACAGATTGAGCAATAGAATTGTAAGGGAATGGGAGTGGTGGTAGTAGTAGTAGTTGATAGTGTAAATTAGTTTAAAAACCAAATTGATGGACATTGTTTTTGGGATGGTGTCTTGTATGAGCACTGATGGCTTCCTGCCTCTGTAGCAACTAAACCTTAAACTGTAAACATGCCACAAAGTAGGTCTTTCTCAGATTCCATCACTCTGTCTGCAAGCAAAAAGCACGATATTAGGTTGTTACAAAAGTTTTGTCGTTTTTTTTACTGCAACAAGATTTCATATTGCTGCTGAACACAAAGTTTATTGATCAAAGTAATTTCCATTACAATCAATACACTTCTGACAACGAGCTACAAGCTCATTTATACCATTTTGAAAAAAATCTGGATTTCTGGAGTTGATAAACTGTTGGAAGGCAGTTTCAATTGCTGCTTGGTTGGAGAAGGATTTCATGCAGAGGAAGCTGTCGAGGTGTTTGAGAAGGTGGTAGTCCATGGGAGAAAGGTCTGGTGAATAGGCTGGATGAGGGAAAACTTTGTACCCCAACCTGTTCAGTTTCTGAAGAGTTACTTTTGCAATATGAGGACGAGCATTGTTGTGGAGCAGGATTGGGCCGCTTCGATTCACTAATGCTGGCTGTTTGGAAAATTTCTGATGAACAACACTTAATTCACGGCAGTACCTTTCAGCTCTGATGATTTCACCAGGTTGCAAGAAGTTATAGTGGATGACACCAGTTGCAGTCCATCAGTCAGTGACCATGTTCTTCTTTGGGGGAAAGCTTGGTTTTTGAATGTTGTTAGGTGCCTCATCTCTGTCGAGCCACCGTGCTGATCGTTTGTGATTGTCATAAGGATCCATTTTTCATCACATGTAATGATTCAGTCAAGAAATGGGTCATTTTTGTTTCTTATGACAAGCACAGAGCAAATCTCCAATCGACGATTTTGTTGTTGTTCATTTAACTCATGAGGCACCCACTTGTCAAGCCTTTTCACCTGGCCAATTGAATCAAGATGCCAGGAAACAGTTTCAGTGCTTACCTCAAGCTATCCAGCAATTTCTCAGTTTTTCTTGGATTGGCTTCAACTGAGGCTTTCTGATGGTCGGCATCACACCTGGAAGGACGTCTGCTTTGTTCCTCATATTCGAGGCTCTCATCTCCTTATCTAAACTCTGCAAACCATCGTTGTACTGTGCACTCAGTTGCTGTGTCCTCGCTCTGTGGTTTGGTTTGAACTCGTGAAGCAAAATGGCACGAAAAACTTTTCCATCCATGCTTCACTGAGAACCCCAAAATAAATATCCATTATATGATTTTTAGAAAGGTAGGTTTTACATAAGGTACAGCAAAGCACATGATACAAAATGACATATAACTTATCTACATACACCTTCACAAGCATGCAAAAAACGAACCCAAATTAGCATAATATAAAAACCGACAAAACGTTTGTAAAGACCTAATGTATTGGTTATCAGAGGAAGGTCATAATGACTTTCTTGAATTATCAACTCAACATTTACTGACAGTTGTGACATTGATTGTGTGACTAAAGAAACAATTTCTAATGTTGAGGAGATAACATTTAGTCCTTATTCATGTTCAGTTGTATCTGCTTCTACATACTTAGAAATATTTAATGATTTTTAAATGTCTCAATCAGATTCTCCACCAAAAACCTAGAAACCAAGCTAAAGAACACCCAAGAGAAACTAGTGTTGGATGGCATGGCATCTTGTAAAAGGAATTTAACTAAAATATAAGATGCCAATATTTCTTTAGCCTAATACTTTCGCAATTTAGATTCTTCTTTTGGTAGACTCCACCTTTCAGTATTCATGAGTACTGCTGCTTGACCCATTCAGTATTTAGTAGCTTGTTTAATACTGGTACAGAAATTGCACTCCTGTAGAACTTGTTAGGATATTACTGTTTTTGTGAAAATTGCTATTGTTATTTTAACCCTGTTGGAAGTCTGTTCACCCCAATAAATGTGTCTTTCAGTTCAGCAGCCCACAAAATCAAAAAAGTGGTCAAGAAAGTGGAATACAGCAGTGATAATGTTCCAGTTTATTAAGGTTACTAAGCACCAGAATGGTAAACAAAATTGCAATTTTCTGCCATTTGATTTCTTATCTTTTTTTTCAAAACCAAAAAAAAGTTAACTTTGCTGTCTTCTTTTTCAGGTCATTTCTCGAGTTGCCCCATTTTTCATACCTATTCTAGAAGCCAATTCTTCTCAGTATAATTATAAATTGTCATTCCTGAACATCACTAATCTCAGATCAGCTGCTTAACTCTTCAGAAATCCCACTGCACCATGAGTGAAAGTTTCCTCCATGAATTTTTCTCTTGACAAGACAACACTGAAATTCGTTAGCTTTCTAATGTTCACCTGACGAAAGATATCATAGTGTCAGTGTATTTTCTAGACAGCTGAAACTACAGGTACCAACTCAACTTTAAAACCATGACTATCGTACTTATCCGCATCAATGAGCAAACCAGTAATAAATGAAAGAGAAGTCTTCCTGATCCTTCATGGTAGTCTTAATTAACAGCATGAAAAATATGATCATTTATTTCTCATATAATTATGCATTAGGGAAGGAAATTTATTTTATGATCCCTGTGCAAAAATCAACCAGTGGAGCAGAGAGTGTATGACAGTATTAGCCAAAGTAAAACTTTAAAAGTGTCTTTTCCCTGCTGAATGTATCAGAACTACCGATACATTAAAGACAGAGAGTAAACCTTCACCTAGCACTACTCTCACATGCAAACTGCACAGCTTACTTTCCGTACATGGTTTAAGACTAAAAATCAGACTTTTTGAACACATTTAAAATTTTCAATTACCAGAAATGATTACTGAATCTAGCAGCGGATTGAGATGAGCAGATCAACCAACCTGGAAGTTGTATGTACAAATGTATGTAGAGGAAATTAAAACTTTAAATGAGGCACCTTTTGTTTTTGCAGATTGGAGGGTGGTACAACTGAAAAAAATCCCTGAGAAAAAGGTGTAAACACTCACTAAAAGAGTCTTTACATATTTATTATGTACATATATAGGGTGAATCAATCCTAGAACATGTCCTGACTTGTAAAGGAAGTCCATATTTTTATGTATATTCATTTGCTGCAAATAGAAATATGTTGTATATCAAAACAATGAAAATAGGGTGGATTTTCTCACCAGATTAACTAATTTAATTATTACTTCAGGAAGAATTTCAGTCTCAATGTTACCAGCTATAAAATAGATAGTGACATAAAGGAAGTATAATGGCACTGATCGTCACTAATGTATGCTTGATTCCTCCTTTTGGCTTTAGATATACATGGC
This sequence comes from Nautilus pompilius, assembly GCA_018389105.1. Classification (NCBI taxonomy): domain Eukaryota; kingdom Metazoa; phylum Mollusca; class Cephalopoda; order Nautilida; family Nautilidae; genus Nautilus; species Nautilus pompilius. The sequence continues at coordinate 159,633 of JACATO010001117.1, forward strand.
AAGAACAATAGCTTTATGGAGATAGTACCCATCAGGATGTTTGCATATAGTCCTGAGTTGTTGCATTGGCAAGCAGATTAATGGCAGAAAAGTCTACAGCTGTTACCACGTGTTGAGTTTGGTCTCCAGAAATCAGGCTGGGGTCAACAGTGATCTGATACACTTCAGGCTGTGAAGTTTGCTGGATGGTAGTCATGTCTGTCGTCAGAGACTTTGCAGTCTGATCCGTATCAGTAGTGACAATGTACGTCATCAAGTTTGTCGTCGACAGCGACTCATTTTCTATTTTAAACACCTGCTCATTCTGCTTTGCCACCTCTTCAGTTTTGTGCTTCCTGCTGTGCCGGTAGTATGTTGACATGTCACAAAAGCTGCTGTTACAGATCTTACAAATGTAAGGTCGGTTGCCTGTGTGTTGGTTCATGTGTTCTTTGAGATACTGGAGCCTTGTGAACGTTTTTGGACACAGTGTGCATAAAAAAGGTCGTTCTCCTGTGTGCTTCAGTTTGTGCCGGTCCAGATCTCCTGCAAAGCAAAGATACTTTCAAAAGGTTGCCTATGTATAAGTCAGAGGGATAGGAAGGTTTTAAGACTACTTTTTCCAATAAATGCACAGCTATTTTTTAAAGTCTTTACATGTTCTGATGGCATAACCTAGTTTTTCAAAGCTTACATCACATGAGGTTTCGTAACTGTTGTACTTAAGATATGCCACTAGTTAATAAAGCCAAAATCTAAAAATAAATCATGTGGTTTCACTCCATTAATCATCCAAATGACCAACAACTGAAGTTCAAAACATCTGGAAAGCTATGAGAAGCAATATTCAACCTTGCAAAACAGTAATGCATTATTACCACAAACTAAATATAATACTTATGCAGTCTTATTAAGTTTCATTAAAATAAAAAAAAAAAAAAAGTTACCTTTTGTAATAAAGCAAGATTCACACTCAGAACATTTGAAAGCTCTATGGTTTAAATGGCGTTTCTCATGAAGGCGAAGCTGTGACTTCTGACGGAATGCTTTCCCACAGGTGTCACACAGGTGTCCTTTGTGACCTGTATGCAGGTGCATGTGTGTTTGTAAGATGCCACTTTGAGCAAAACCTCTCCCACACACATTACACCTGTCAAATAAGAAAAAAAAGACATGATAAATTTTTTTTTTTTAATTTACCAATTCTAGTTTTCTCCTTTAAGCCCTAATTTTTGCTGATTTGTTGTCCAGTGTAGACTGTCAATATTTTTTTTTAAAAAAAAAACTGACTTTCTGCTAGTTTCTGCAGATAACTGAATGTTTTGCACACTTAGATGACTATTGCTTTTAGAAGGTACATTAGTAATGATTTAAATGAATGTGTAGTTGAACCCACATTATCACATTCTCCATTAAGACAGAAATCAGATATTAATAAGGTTTTGATAATAATCAAGTTTAATAATACAGTGGCTTCTGACAAATCATGGCATTAAAAGGATTGCCATACACTACTTCAACTGTTCTTATTGTAGATACCATGTCTGTTGATCTCACTTGCTAATGGATAAGTAATAACTGTTATGTAGATTGAAAAGAATTAACTCTTTCCACCAAATACAACAAGAGAGAATTATTTGAATAAAGTAGAATATTAGAGAGAAACGCCAGGCCACTACTTATGGAGATTGCAAATTGAAGAAATTCAAGGAACATAGCAGGCCAATAACAACAGTAAGTGAATTAAACCAGCTGGTGAAAAATACCACCAAAGAAAATGGGTTTAAAAAATGCTTGAGACAAGTCATCCTTCTGAAACATTTACACTTAGATGATGCAAAGGAGAGCAAGCTAGCAAATACAATTACAAAAGAGCAATTTATGAAGAATTTATCGATATTGTTAGCAGTTATTTCAGAAATCGATGAGTCAGATGTTTTCCTGTATCCTTCTCAACAATTAGTATTAGAGGCAATAATGTTCAACAAAAAGGAAATTTCAGCAACTACTTGCTGTCATTTGGGATGATGAATTGGACAGAAGAATGTGGTTCATTTGGCTTTTATATCATAGAATGTCTATCAGAGTGGATAACAGTCATTATAAAATGTGGTGTCAACCACAAAAAAGACTAAATTCAAGATGTCAAACCGAAACAAATTTTCCACTGCAAAATAGGAGAATATAAATTTGGCGGCTATTTAAGATTTGAACTTTAAAAAAATGAAGAAATTAACTATATCTTCGAAACAATGTTGGAATAGACATTTCTTTTTGATAAATTTGCTTATCTATTTTAATCAAGCTGATAGCACTTGATTCAGGGGGACTTTTTTAGGGAGGTGAGGTGGGATGTTGAATTCCAGACTGGCAAACCCTGAATTTTCATTAGATTTTGCTTCTTTTTTTTTCTTTCTTTTATGCATTGAAAAAAAAATTGTTGTTTCATAAGTCTGATCAAACTTTTGAGAAGCCGTTCTGTGTAACCCCTACTGTACATAATTAATGTCTGTACATTTTATCACTAGTGTGTTTTCAAAAGTTATTCGGATGTAAAATTCTCATGTCAAGAAAATTATCATTGTGACTAAAAATGATATCAAGGAAAGACATTTTCCCCATCCCTTTTAACCTCCATAGTGAACTGACATGTTGTATTAGACCACTGAGAGTCATTAGCAACAGAAATTGATGGAAACCGTGCAAATATATCAGTAACATAACTTCAATAAAATGTAGGTGGTTGACCCTAAACAGTTACAGAAATGATCTTCAATAGAAGGCAATGGGACCAAGGACAACACTTGTCAGTTTGTTTTATTTGTAATTGCAAGTTGCATATACAATCAGATGCAACCATAGAAATGTTCAAATGAGGGATTCATTTGAATGTCCCTCGTAACAATTTATGCCTCACCCAATTTTGACCAGATCTGTATTACTTTACTAATTACCTTCTCTGACAACAGGATCCTGTAAATGTGCTGTCAATGATGTTTGGGAGTATGAATTGAAGAAAACAGACAGCAATAAAACTAAAATTTACTTATATGGTCTTTCTCCTGTGTGTTTCCGCATGTGGACCTTCAAACTCTTGTTCTCTGTAAAGCATTTTTTACACTCTGCACATTCAAAAGGTTTTTCTCCTGAGTGAGTCTTCTCATGGCGCAGCTGGTTACCTCTAGTAGAAAAAGCACGACCACATATACCACATGAGTATGGACGTTCTCCAGAATGTTTTCTTTTATGAACTGTAAAATATGAAAATAAAATAGCATCAATGAACATTTCAGTCTGATAGTATTTACAATTTCAGTTAATTCACTAAGTGGCAGAACATAACCAGAAATTTAAAATTAAAAAAAAATTACATGATGCATGTAAACCAGTTATTTCCCAAAAAATCAAGGGTGTCAGATAAATGTGTTAGTATATTATCTAACATTCTGGTGCAAGAAAGTATTATTTGATATAGGAAAGTTAAAATCTTCTCTTCATAATCTGATGTTGTGTCAGATTATGCAATAATGGCATAACTACTTACTATCACAAATGAAAATAAACGTATTTTTAAACAAATTTTCTCACTACATTTTGTAAAAGGACCTTTTTGAGGATGTTATAATCGACAATGTGTTTTAAGCGTTTTTTCATGCCTTAAATGTATCAATAGTTGTTGATGTTTTATTTCATAAGAATTATCACCAGAAGCCTTACCAATCAAAGATGCTCCATTAGACAACACTGCTTCACATTGATCACAAGAAAATTCCTTTTCCTTTTTGACAGGTGAATTTTCTTTCTCTTCTGAATGCTTTCCAGCTAAAGTCAAGAATACTTGTTCTGATGCTATACCTTCACTAAGTTCAGCCTGAACATCACCAGTTCCATCTGAAACTGACTCGCTTATAATTTCTCCATCTGAATCTATTGTGCAGTACACACTGTACCAGTTTTTGTTGTCTTTCTGTGAATGGATTCGTGAACTTTTTCTAACACTGCTCATTTCAGTTTGCTTTGAGCAATCCTTTGGATCTTTGTGTTTCACCGTCTCTTCCAATTTCTCTCTCTGATTTGCCTTTTCAGTTTTCAACTGTTTCTTTCTTCCCCTTGATTTCTTTTGTGTTACAACTGCAACAGCAGGAAGATCTCTTTGTTTAGTTGAGTCTGGATCACAGTTTTCTGGAACTGCCTTAACCGCAGACTCATTATTATCTGATTTTATATCAAGTCTCCCTAGATAGTCAGCAACCCTTGTATTCGGATCAGCCAAATCTGTTTTTTCATTCTGCAAGTCAAAATTATCACTCTTTGCTTGAGTTTGCTCAAACTTCTCCCCTGACACGTTTTCTTGAGTTTCTCCATTAGTAACTGTCTGGCAGTCTTCAAGCAGGGTTGGACCCAACACGCCTTCGTTTTTCAGGTGGTTTTCTTCAAGGTATGGATTCTGTAATGGTGAGGCAACAACTGAAAACGTGACTGAAACGTACTTCCAATACTTCAGGGCTTCGACTTTCAGATTTTCAGGCATTTTGTGGAAAAGATTAACAGCTTCCTCAACCTAAAAAGAAGGATAGAGAGGTTAATGAAGGCGCTCACCCTGTTCTGAGACATTGGCAAACGTAGTTACGGCGACCCGGAAAGATGGGGTAGAGTAGAAATTAACGTCGCACGGCTTAAGACTAATCTCAGGGAGACAGGGACAGGGACAGAGGGGAGAGAGGGGGGTGGGGTGGGGGTGCTCACCCCGACGGGAAAGCTGGAGGTGAGGGGGGCCCTGTTTACCTTTTGTTTGAACGATATGATGATACCGACATCTCCCGAACACGCATCCATCATCATCATCATCCGGAAAATACGGCTCCGGCAGCAGAAGGAAGCAATTTGATGAAAAAAAAAAAAATGGGAAAAGTTGAGAAGCTGCTACTTTCATTCACGGTCACTGGCGGCCTCCATGGCGGTCGTTTCCTTGTTTTCCTTTACAAGAGAGTTATCCGATGGCGGCGCCCCCACCACCTCCGTTTTCAGGGGAGATCAATCTGTTCTTTCTGTTGTTTACCGTTCGGCCTCGAAATTATTTCTGTTGTATATATATATATATATCAACACTAAACAATACACTGTATATATATATCAACACTAAACAATACACTATATATATATATATATATCAACACTAAACAATACACTGTATATATATATATCAACACTAAACAATACACTGTATATATATATATCAACACTAAACAATACACTGTATATATATATCAACACTAAACAATACACTGATATATATATATCAACACTAAACAATACACTGTATATATATATCAACACTAAACAATACACTGTATGTATATGCAATCGTTACCCTGCAGGAACTTATAATAAATTATTTGGCAGTAAAATTACCTCTAATTTTGTTTTAAAAAGCCACATTTATTTAAGGATATAAGTCAACCGAACTTGAACACGTGACAAATTTTGGGGTCCAGAAGCCGCTGATTCTCGAACAGTTGGTCTGTCTTGCAGGGTTTCCAAGCCGGAAGGTCACCACTGTTCAGACCCAGCCCCTGGTGCTCCAGGTCTCAAAAGGAAAAGTCCGTCATCGCAGCAGCCACAGAGAAAAATGACCAGTAAAAACAGTCGTTTTCCGAGTTTGAACGGTTAATTACTGATCAGTATTTGTTTGGGGGGGAGGGGACAGGTGTTTATAACGTTTATTTGTTTGGGGGGGAGAGAACAGGTGTTTATAACGTTTATTTGTTTGGGGGGACAGGTGTTTATAACGTTTATTTGTTTGGGGGGACAGGTTGTTTATAACGTTTATTTGTTTGGGGGGACAGTGTGTTTATAACGTTTATTTGTTTGGGGGGGAGAGAACAGGTGTTTATAACGTTTATTTGTTTGGGGGGACAGGTGTTTATAACGTTTATTTGTTTGGGGGACAGGTGTTTATAACGTTTATTTGTTTGGGGGAGGGAACAGGTGTTTATAACGTTTATTTGTTTGGGGGGACAGGTGTTTATAACGTTTATTTGTTTGGGGGAGGGAACAGGTGTTTATAACGTTTATTTGTTTGGCGGGGACAGGTGTTTATAACGTTTATTTGTTTGGGGGGACAGGTGTTTATAACGTTTGTTTGTTTGGCGGGGACAGGTGTTTATAACGTTTATTTGTTTGGGGGGACAGGTGTTTATAACGTTTATTTGTTTGGGGGGACAGGTGTTTATAACGTTTATTTGTTTGGCGGGGACAGGTGTTTATAACGTTTATTTGTTTGGGGGGGGACAGGTGTTTATAACGTTTATTTGTTTGGGGGGGACAGGTGTTTATAACGTTTATTTGTTTGGCGGGGACAGGTGTTTATAACGTTTATTTGTTTGGGGGGACAGGTGTTTATAACGTTTATTTGTTTGGGGGAGGGAACAGGTGTTTATAACGTTTATTTGTTTGGCGGGGACAGGTGTTTATAACGTTTATTTGTTTGGGGGGGACAGGTGTTTATAACGTTTGTTTGTTTGGCGGGGACAGGTGTTTATAACGTTTATTTGTTTGGGGGGGGACAGGTGTTTATAACGTTTATTTGTTTGGGGGGACAGGTTGTTTATAACGTTTATTGTTTGGCGGGGACAGGTGTTTATAACGTTTATTTGTTGGGGGGGGACAGGTGTTTATAACGTTTATTTGTTTGGGGGACAGGTGTTATAACGTTTATTTGTTTGCGGGGACAGGTGTTTATAACGTTTATTTGTTTGGCGGGGACAGGTGTTTATAACGTTTATTTGTTTGGGGGGACAGGTGTTTATAACGTTTATTTGTTTGGGGAGGGGACAGGTGTTTATAACGTTTATTTGTTTGGGGGAGGGGACAGGGGGACAGGTGTTTATAACGTTTATTTGTTTGGCGGGGACAGGTGTTTATAACGTTTATTTGTTTGGGCGGGACAGGTGTTTATAACGTTTATTTGTTTGGGGGGACAGGTGTTTATAACGTTTATTTGTTTGGCGGGGACAGGTGTTTATAACGTTTATTTGTTTGGGGGACAGGTGTTTATAACGTTTATTTGTTTGGCGGGGACAGGTGTTTATAACGTTTATTTGTTTGGGGGAGGGAACAGGTGTTTATAACGTTTATTTGTTTGGGGAGGGAACAGGTGTTTATAACGTTTATTTGTTTGGGGGAGGGGACAGGTGTTTATAACGTTTATTTTTGTTGGGGGGGGACAGGTGTTTATAACGTTTATTTGTTTGGGGGGACAGGTGTTTATAACGTTTATTTGTTTGGGGGGGACAGGTGTTTATAACGTTTATTTGTTGTGTTCTGGGGGGGGTCTTATTTTGACCGAGACTTCGTTTCGCGACCCGTCTCCGGCGCCATTACAGTCGACCCCGGCCCCGGTTCTGGAGGGAACCGAAATACAGAGTTTTCGCCCTTTTACTTCCTCCTCGTTTTCAGTAGAAGCAGCTCCCGTCTTTACCGCCTGCGGCCGGTGGGCGGGGCTTTAGTTGTTGTTGTTGTTGTCGAGCTTTCAATCATTAATCCTGTTTGTTCTGGAGCAAACCGCAGCCCTGCCCTCGTGAAGACGACCCGACCCTCGACCCGGTGGCCATTGGCAACCGTTGCCAGGCACGCGCCGGACGCCGGGTTCTCTTTTAGCGATTTGATTCCGGCGATCGCTCGTGAACGACCATCGATTGTGGCTCAGTCATGGAGGAAGGGGGGTACTATCGATCGGGCCCTCGTCTGGCAGGGGGGTGGTGCCAGTACTGATCGATCTGTCGGGCCTGGCCTGACCGGGGGGGGGGGGCTGGCGTCTTTTCTAAAAGTAAATCAATCATTAATGGGTTTTTTTAAAAGGTAAAGTGGGTTACGTAGGTAGTACAGGGAATAATAGTTAGTAAGTCAGAGTAATCTAATAAGTAATAATACTAGTAATCAAATGAAAGTAATATAGTAGATAGTGTAATAATAACTACTGAGTAATAAGTGAATAATAATAGTAATCAGTAGAATAATAATAATATATATAGTACGTAGGTAATAATATTCCAATTAATAATAATAATATAAGTACTACAGTAATAGTAAGTAGAATTAATAATACAAGTAGTACTTAGTTAGTAAGTAATTAATCGTAATAATAATATTAGTAATAGTACATCAATATGTCAATAATAGTGTATAATAGTAATAATAGTAGTAGTCAATTAAGTCATCTAATAATAGTCGTAGTATAGTAGTAGTAATAGTAATAATAATAATAGTAGTAGTAATCATAATAGTATATAATAATAGTAGTCGTATAGTAATATAATAATATAGTAGTAATAGTATATAATAATAGTAGTAGTAATAATAATAATAGTAATAATAATAATTATAGTAATATCGTAGTAATAATATAGTAATAATAGTAATAATAATCGTAATCGTAGTAGTAAAATAGTAGTGACTTTCTTAAGATGTAGACACAGTCGCCATCTCAGGTACATAGTGAACAACATCCGACAGGTTTCTCTCGAACGTTGGCAGGGTGACCCAGCCCCGCCCTGCCCCTCCCTGTCAGATGCCCCTAAACACTATGACTCCCGTATCAAACAGAAATCCATAAATCATATTTAAAAAATATGCAGCCAGAATCAAACCATATATATAAATAGATACAGATTGAGAGGATGTCAGGTTAGTTTTTTATTGATTAACGACAGCTAGGAACAAATTTCAGAATCTTTGCTTTTCTGGGTCTCATCAATCACTCAGATCGAAGACTGACTTTTTTTTTCAGCCAATAATAAAGTGGAGAAAAATACATATATACACTGGTGTTCAAAACTATTAGTACTCCATATATAGACATTGTTATCTACTTTTATTGTGAATGAAAAGCCATTATCTCATAGAAAATAACATTTAAAGCCTATAGGAGCTGTGTATTAGAATACATAAATCATTAATTGCAATGTTATCACCTCAGGCCTTTTGTATAATTATGGACTCAGCTAGTTACTTCTTTGATGGTTAAATTGATTGGCCAAACAGCAGCTAGAAAACCTTTCCTTAGATGTAGTAACAAGAAAAACCAACTTGACTGAGCTAAGACCTTAGAACTATATCTTGGAGAAATGTGATGTGGTCATTGGATGAGAGCAGCCATGAAATATTTACTTTGTAGTGATGATAGTGTGTTAGAAAGTATAGGAAGGGCAATATCTGTCCTACAGTGAACTCTATTGGTGGAAATGTGAAAGCATGTGTTTTTTTGTTGATATTTCAACTTGTGACCTTATGAGAAATAGTGGGATTCTCACAAAAACGATAACAGAATATTGTGCAATTCTGGATAGTTGATAGTTTTGTGCTGCCACAAGATAGTGATTGGGAGCACATTCCAAAACTATACACAATACTTTGCTAGAAAAGAATCAGAACTTAGAATTGTGGTTTGACTCTCAATCCCCAGACGTGAAGTTCACTGAACTTTTATGAGATGAACTAGATCAAAGAAAAAATCCAGCCAGTGTCAATCAGCTATGGATCTACTTGCAGCAGGAATGGATTATTTACAATGCAATATTTTCAAAAGTTATTGGATAAGATTCCCAAATTGTGTTTTTTTTTTGTTTTCCCTAGAATAATGCATTTTGAAAACCAGGTAACAGTGTTTTTTATGGTAGGTTCATAATTTTGAATGCCAGAGTATATATTTGATAGCATTGATTAGGAGCAGAAATGAAAAAGATATAGATATATGAAACAGTGCGCTAATAATATGTATTGTCTACTTACTCATTTGTAGCTGATCTTGAAAACAAAATGTATTAATGGCCCTTGTCAGCATTTAACCTTGCAGAGAAATACTGACTGGACTGTTTTGGTTTTTCTTCCTACTTTAGTAGGCATTCTTTTGAGGAGGAGAGGTTTTTCTGCCTCTATTCTTTGAGATCAAGCTATTAAATAACACGTTACAGTATCTTAAAACAAATATATTCACTTGGCTAAACTACAGTTCTAACACCATGTTATCGTCACTGATTCTTGAATCTTTTCATACTTCCAAATTCTGCAATCAAATTTCATTTGCAGCCAAGTAGTTCTTTTTTGAAACTTCATTTACTACATCATCTGACATGGCCAGCAAATGGTGAAGACCACAAGCACTGATCTAATAAAGATTGAGTTATATGTATTTTCTGTTATTACTTGATAGCTTTGAACATTGCTCATGGTCAAAGATATCTAATTAAAAATTATATATGTATTTCAGAAATGAACTTGGAAATACAGAAAAAAGAAGCTAAAGTTTTTTCAGACATGAGTCTGAGTAATTTAGCAAGTAAGATAGAGGATGGACTCATACTGGCAATGTACCTCAACATTCCGACTACAGTGATACTGAATCAGACACTTCTCGTGTCAAAGACAGGGCTCCGCGGAGCAACAGATTTGGAATTAATAAACACTACCAAAAATCTTCTATTGTATTGGAAAAAAATGAGAAGCACAGCCAAATTAAGGGAAAAAGTGCAAGATATGGATAGAGCTCTCAAGGAAACTGGTGCATCAGCGATAGCAAATGTTTTCTTGAAAAAGGCTTCACATGACGAAGAACTTACAGTGGAATCACTTTCTGTGAAGGGCTGAATAATTTTTATTCGGGAAAATTTTCGTCCATACTCCATTTGAAACAAGCCTGCAGCAAAGCTAAGATTAAATATTTTCATTCTCCTTATAACTTTCCCTTTTCTTGTATATTACTCAGTAATAGCATTAAATTTCAGCAGCCAATTGGGACAAGATAATAAGCTCTGTTTTAGCACAGATGTAACAAGACGATGTCAATAAGATATAGCAAAAACATTTTTAAAGCTATTGTAACTTTAAGATTTAAAAAAGCACAGAATTTTACATAAGAGTAATTTTCTGAAAATGCATACTGCACATATTTTTTGGGCATCCTGCCCGGTAACTTTTCAAAAATTTGCCTTGTAATTAAATGCCATTTCTCTTGCAGTAGATCCATAGCTGACTGACACTGGCTGGATTTTTTCTTTGATCTAGTTCATCTCATAAAAGTTCAGTGAACTTCAGGTCTGGGGATTGAGAGTCAAACCACAATTCTAAGTTATGATTCTTTTCTAGCAAAGTATTGTGTATAGTTTTGGAATGTGCTCCCAATCACTATCTTGTGGCAGCACAAAACTATCAACTATCCAGAATTGCACACTATTCTGTTATCGTTTTTGTGAGAATCCCACTATTTCTCATAAGGTCACAAGTTGAAATATCAACAAAAAAACAACATGCTTTCACATTTCCACCAATAGAGTTCACTATAGGACAGATGTTGCCCTTCCTATACTTTCTAACATACTATCATCACTACAAAATATTTCATGGCTGCTCTCATCCAATGACCACATCACATTTCTCCAAGATATAGTTCTAAGGTCTTAGCTCAGTCAAGTTGGTTTTCTTGTTACTACATCTAAGGTTTTCTAGCTGCTGTTTGGCCAATCAATTTAACCATCTTTGATGGTAAAGGGTTAGGAGCTGATTTTGAAGACAAATTGTGATCAGCAGTGAAATGGCTACCTTTCAAAATGGTTGGCTCCAGACATTCAAGCCAAAAACCTACCTTCATTACATTTTCTTCATTGGCTCTTTGGGTTCATGGCTGAGCCGGTCAGTCAACTTTCATTGTCAATGGTCGTTCACACATCTGCCAGTGGGTCTCCTAACTTCCTAGACAATCTTCCATTGGAAGTTACCAGCTTTGTGAAGGAAAAAAAATGACAAGAGTTTCGTATGGAATTTTGTTTTAGGTACCATTTTTATCTGCCAAACAGCAGTCAAAATAATGAAGTCCATTAAGATTTATATAAAAGCATTGTATGAGCAACAATTATTTAAATTATTAGAAAGGAGTGATACCAGATGAACACGGTAACCATGCCGCCTTTGGTAGAACCTATATTTAGCATTCATAGAAATAACTTGCTGGATCCATAAATGTTAATTGTTCTGATACATAGTTGTATTTTAAATGGTTTTTTTGTTGGAATATTGAATTTTTTTGACAATAAAATGTTGAAAAAGAAGATAATATGATTTGTTAATAATTTTGATTGCTAGTGTATACAAATTTGTTTGTATTATGCAAGGATTCTAGCACTTTGGCAGATATATATAGAAATGAAACAGACCACACATTTTGAACTCAATCGCTCTAAAGGAATTTTACGAAAGGGACAGGAATCTTTGGAACATGACATATAAGTGAAGGCCTTGGCTTTTGAAAGCAGACAGTTCAAAGTATCAAAGGGCTAAAAGCCAAAATGACAATACCGAACATTAAAATTAGAAAATGTTTTTTTCTTGTAATTTAAATTGGATGCTCACTCTTTCACAAAGGGACCTTATATAATACGCCTTTACATAAGTTAAGCAACATCAAATATTAATTAAAAGATAATAGATGCAGCAATAAAGCAATTTTACAGTCAAATGAAATCATAAGCTCATGTCTCCTCTCACTTGTTGTACACACACACACACACACACTGTAGTATAAACATCTAAAACAACCAGTGTATAATACAGCCATGGCCTAATGTGCTGCATCAACCTGGAAATTTAATAAGATCTATCTTCAAATTCTGCTGGACACTGTATCCATGACCACTACTAAATTACGGTTTCTGAATACTTCTAATTGAGTTGGAATTCATGTATTTGCACGTTAGATTTCAGAATGTCACGTTTTCAATTTTGGTCGTTTTCCCACCTTCATACATTAGTGTAATATTATTATGCAAATTCAGCAGGTTTGATTAGGCTTCATCAAGTGAGAAAATTTTAGGATAGTGCAAAGGTTTTGGCTTCCATGACTGTATGAGTACAGCATTGCTACACAAAAGACCAATGGCAGATAACTGAAATGAAAAATGCTAGACTTGACATAGAGGCAGTTTGGCATGCATCGCTTCATCACCAGCCAAACACTGAAGAGCACATAGCAGATCTCTTCATAAAACCACTTAGTTATTCATGAAATGTGCCACAGTCCCTTTGCTGAAGCACTTACAGAATGTCGACCAAAAGACCTTACTCACCACACCCACTGCCCAGTGAAGTGTCCCAGATTGTCAGATTACCTAAGTCTAGCGGGCTTATGTCAAAACAATCAAGGTTTCTGGTGGAGTTTGAGGACATGGAGGATCCACTGGTCTAGTAATGACCCCCCAATCAATATTCACGGATGACACTATACAGGAGCTCTCTAAGTGGCTAGTAGTGACACAATGTGATAGTCTCTTGCTTGTCCCGCTGTGAGCCTAATGGAGCATCTTTCAAATCAAAAAAGGTGTAGTGTGAAAATAGAATCCTCTAATTATTAAACTTACTGGACTAATCCACACTTTGCATGTGGTGTGGAAAAAAACCACATAACTGATAGTTCATGAGCAGCATGAGAAAAGATTACTCAATATCACTATTAAACATCATGACTGAGCTTCCAGGACAGTGACTTTTCATTGAAAAGTACTCACGATTCATCGAACAGCATGTACTTCACAGAGACACCTTTTTCAACAGGTAAAAATCATTATTATTTAATCTGCTATTGCTTTCCAAAATATCATCCCAACATCTTCACTCTCAGCATTGTATTTCTATTTACCTGGTTTATATCGGATCAGTCATATTTTCAAGTTTTTATTTTCGTTAAAACCTTGTTGGCAGATCTAACCATATAACCAAACAATATGTAGTGTGTAAAACAAAACCCTTAAACAGATCAAACATCTGTTTATTCAACGTGTTATATATACAGTATGTGTTATGAAAAGATGTATACAACATGATTATGAAATAAACATGGTATCTGTTTCTACAATAATTTCACTTTGCAGTCATAGAAGTTATGACTTGTTATAATTTGAGCACCAAATTCAATATTTCTCAATGGCAAGTATAGCTGATGCAAAGAAAAAAAAACTTTCTTCTTCTGTAAACTTCTTTAAAAAATTTAGAAGGCAAGCATTCTTAAAATGTTTCAAATGAAAGGCCCATCAAAATGTTTTCTTACAAATATAAGATTTATGGAATAAGTCAAAATATAAAAAAACAAAGATAGAAGCAAACACCAAATTTCAACTGGTGTTGTACGCTAGTCTACAAGGGAGACAACTTTGGTGAGGAGGCTGTGGTCGTCAGCTAAGGTGTTACCAATCCTGCGTCAACACACAACTTCATCAGAAGCCTTACTAGAACTCATTTGTTTACATGTGGGAGGAAACCAGGGTGGGTAGAAAAAAACCTATCCGATTGCTAGTGAGAATAAACTATGCTAGGAAGGCACACCAAACCAAACCTGTTCTCAACTGAGATTCAAACTCAGGCCCTTGACCATAGCAGTCCAGCTGTCTACCACTGGACCATCACACCACATTTGTAAGCTAATCCTACATAAACCAACCAAACACACTTCAGTTTTACAAAAACAATATTTTCAAATAAAATAAATAAATAAATAATAAACTAACTAAAGGTACTTAATGAAAGAAATAAGTCAATATAAAAAAAATTTTATATGCTATCTTTAGAGTACAAATTTATACAGAGCCAACTGTCTACCAATTTAAATGGCAGGCAAACAAGTGTGGCTGTTGAGGAAGGAAAAAATAAGAACAACACAAACAATGCATGGGCCAAAATATTTGTAGAGAAGATGCCCAATCAACAATAGTAAATATTCTTGTAACAGTAGAGTCAATTTGTAAAAAAATTCTGTTAGCTTTCGATCACTTGGTAGTGGTAATAATTACCTGGTAGAAAGAATTGTTGTTTATATATATATATATATATATGTTTTAATAATTTCACTTTTATTTATGTATTTACTTGTTTTGTAGTTCTAGTTTACTTAATTTAAACATGTAACAGCCTAAAAAGATTCTGAATTACACAAGCTTTAGCATCAGAAGTTGAGGTAATGATAACTGACTATACATTTAATGGGATGTTAAAGTGGTGCTAAATAAGCTTTAAGTTTAGCAATACCAGTTTTATTTAAAAAAAATTTATCTAACCTGAAAAGTTAAAGATAAATGCTTAATATAGAAACAAATCACCTGGAGATATTAGTAATGTTTTCTCCTAATGATGCAAGAAATACAATAATAATAATAATAATAATAATAATAATAAAAACAGAATAAATTCATTAAAAAAGTGCTGAATGATGGGAAACTTAATTACATGCACGGGATGTTTCGTTGTTTAAAAGCAGGTTTTTTAAATTGAAAAATTTTTTAAAAACTGTAATACATAACATCTACTATTATAACATTTTCATGAATACAGAAATAAACTGAGCAATAGAGAACATACTTGTTGCTTTTATGCATCAAATCCAGTCCTTCCATTCTTTTTGACATTGAAGCAACAGTTTTTTTTAAACACCTGCTCTAAAGAAGTTTTTTTAAATTTTGCACCAGCTAAGATCCGCTCCTTGCATAACAAATTTGCATAGGATGTACTTGAATGGCATCTCCAATGAAGTCTGTTAATGAATTTGCAAAGTCTATGAGCAAGTGCTGCAATCAAA
The DNA here is from genome assembly GCA_018389105.1 of Nautilus pompilius. Taxonomy (NCBI): domain Eukaryota; kingdom Metazoa; phylum Mollusca; class Cephalopoda; order Nautilida; family Nautilidae; genus Nautilus; species Nautilus pompilius. The sequence goes on from JACATO010001117.1 coordinate 175,225, forward strand.
AAATCTGCTGAGGCATCTAAAAAGAGAACAAAAGAAAAAGAATTAGCTATACTTTTAACCATGTTTAGTTGTAATAAGTAAACATTTCTTTGAATGTAGCTAGTAGTTGGCACAAACACTAAGAAATCACACAACTAATACTGACTGTTGATACTGTTAGAGACACTGCCAAGCTGAAATTGGTCTCTTCAATCATGAGAGGAACTGCAAAGGATGATAACAAAGCACTAACCAACCAACTAGGTTTTTTTTTCTCTTTAATAATTCACTGGTCAACAAGTATTTTTCATCAAGCATATGTCAAGGTGTACTTAGTGTAGTTTTTAATGATGATTTCAAATATACAATTGGTTTTTTGACATCACGTACAGTTTTCAAGATGAGAAAGTTTTTTTTGGTTTTAGCTCATGCATTATATAGAAATTCCAATTAATGACGTGTATGAATGTATTTCATTTACATCATGGAAACATACCTTTAAAATAAACTACATTATTGCTTGCATAGTTCAGATGCAATATTTCATCATCTTAAATTAACCAATCAAATTTTGTCTGATGAAATAGGTATTTCAACATCTCAAATTCAATATAAGTATAACTGTTTGTATCTATTTCCTTGTTTTACAGTGTTAACAATGTCAAGACAGTGTAGAAATCCACCTGATGTGTTTTGTTATGTCTGTGGACAATTTATTGTGAAAGCTCAAAAACGTACAATAACACCAGAGATCAAGATGATTTATAAGCTATACTTTGACTGTCCTCTTGAAGATCAGGACAAGTTATGGGCACCACATATTATCTGCTCAGCTTGCTCAAATGGCTTACATGACTGGTTCAATAAAAAGAAGTCCATACCTTTTGCCATTCCAATGATATGGAGGGAGCCGAAAGACCATGAAAATATGGAACTTTTACTTCATGCCATTGCCTATACTCATGGAAAATATGTGGAGATTTAAAAGTCATTGGAATGTTAATGGGAATGCAGTCAGGTTTCACAAAATACTGTTTGGTGTTGTGTCTATGGGATAGTCGGGCAACTGACAGACATTATTCGGAATCAAACTGGCAGACAAGAACATCATACCAGCCAGGACTGTCTAGCGTCAAGAATACACCTCTTGTAGATCCATGTAATGTCCTATTGCCTCCTTTGCACATAAAGCTTGGACTGATGAAACGGTTTGTAAAGACACCAGGGAAGAGAAATGCCAGAGGGTTTGAGTATATTGTAGAAAAGTTTCCCAAAATCACACAGGCAAAGTTGAAAGAGGGTATCTTTGTCGGACCCCAAATTAGAGAAGTACTCAAAGATGTCAACTTCAAGACAACACTGGATGAACTGAAACAGCCTGCCTGGAATGTTTTCAATTGGATCTGTAAGAATTTCTTGGGCAACAAGAAGGCAATGGACTACAAGGATGGCATCAAGAATCTTCTGAAATGTTACTCAGCAATGGGTTGCCGCATGTCACTGAAAGTTCACTTCTTGGACTCCCATCTGGATTTCTTCGCAGATAACCTTGGAGCAGTGTCTGATGAACATGGTGAAAGATTTCACCAGGACATTAGTGCTATGGAGAAACGGTACCAAGGCTTCTGGAATGACAGTATGCTGGCTGACTACTGCTGGACACTTTACCGTGATCAACCAGATCAGGAACACCGCAGGAAATCCAAATCACAATGTTTCTAACTCTGTTGTTCTAACTTTGTCTGACCCATTTTTTTGTGTATTCACTCTTTGTAGAATGATAGTGATGGTTTTTAACTCAATAAACTCATTTACTTTCTAAAAATAATATATCCTTATTTATTATGTTAATGATTTCATATATACAAATATGTAAATATTTGCATGTATCTACTGAAAAACTGATACATGCTGCATACAAATGGAGTGAAATTTTGAAATCAGCATGAAAAATTAGTCTAAAAAAGTTGGTTTGCATTCATAATGAGTATAATACATTTAATTTTGTTGACCAGTGTAATAAGTGTGTATGAAAACAGATAAGTAAAGACAAGGGATACAATGAATTTAAAATTGTGATGGTAAGCCTCAGCTTGACTTAATTTTGTGTTTAATACAGATAACCACTTTCCTCTATATTTTCTAGCATGATAAAACTATTAATAAAAAATACTTCTAAGACAACAACTCTATTTACAGCTTATGTTACAAATCTTTTAATTAATAAGCAATATATTTGTAAAAATGTTTTGTGTAATTTTCAGATTAATAATTAGCTTCTATATTTGTGTAGCCTATAAACTCAAACTGCTTTGTAGTCCAGTCACAGATCTTTCCATTCAATGACAAGAATCTTACAGGGATGACATCACCTGAACATTTCTATCATATTTTTTTTTCAAAGGTTAAGTTAATTCATTTTTACAAATTTAAATTTTGGCACAATCTAAGTCTACAATGTCACAGATTGGGGTTGAATATTCCTTGTCTTATCTATCATTTCTGTTTAACAAGTGAACGTTTTGTCAGGGCTTCACCCCACCATTAGAACTTCTAACCTGTCACACTGGCAATTTTTTTTGTTTTCTTACTGGCTTTCAACCTGTGACCAACCTAACCTTAAAAAAAAAAAAAAAAAACAGGGATGGGAAACTAAACTTGGATACGACTGCATTGAAGTCAAAATAAAAAAAAATACTAACGGGACAACTTACAGTTACTTGATTTGTTGGATATGATGCAGCATAGATAACATTTTGTTGTCCAGTTTGGTCTGTCAGAATATTACTTGTCAGGGTATGTGCTGCAAAGAGAAAACACACATCCAATAAACTAATATATTAGTGGGAGTTTGTATGAGCCATAACACTATTCCATTTCTTATATAGACTGTCTTCTTTAAATACCCAATTTACACATCCAATTACTTTCCAAGAATGAAGCACAGTTATCTTATCAACTACTAAATCCAGAGTGTTGCTTGCTCATTTTAATAACCCGTCTTGACCTTTGGGTTGAGTATATCATAGAAGGGAGCTGGCATCTGTCCAGGTGACTGAGCAAGCTATGATTGAGGGAGAGCCAGTCAGGAGTTACCTGCAGAACCTTCATCAAAAGTACCCCCAAAAATCCCTACTAGAGATCTTCATTTCTGCAGATGTAGGAAGAAGAAACCACCCAACTCAGATTCAAAGTTGGGACCTTAACCATAACAGCGAAGTGTTTAAAATATGAAAATATACTGACAAAAATTTACAAAACAAAACAAAACTGGTCTATGAATTGAACCTCAGATGTTCATTAAGTTTTTTTTTTTTAAAAGATTTACTGATCTCTTTATCTGAATAATTAAAAAAATAAATGGAAGAAGTGACTGGTGAATACATCACCAGATGCAATGTTAAAAATCTAACAGTATAAATAGTTTGTGCACACTACTTGGTTCTATACAATTTAAATGACATACAAGGACTTGAAAATTGATTGGCATTTCTATTTCTCAGATGCTGAAATAATTCAAATTTTTTAAAAATGCATCAATGGATTCTCAAAACGAATTGTTATTCATTAACATATTCAAATAATTTCTTTGCATGTTTTTTACTTCCTTTATATAGTAGCAGAGTGGAGTATCTAAGTGGATTTAGAAAAGAATACTTACTAAATGTATCATCTCCTATTTCTTCTATAGTTGTTTCACCAGCAATTGCACCTGTGTTCATGCCCTTTTCACCTTTTGTAGACTTAAAAGAAAGAAAACATTACAAACATAGAAAGACAACTTTTCTTGGATTTCATTTTACTTCTACCAAAGCATTCCCTTTCAGATACCTTTAATCTTTAATGGTGAACCAAAATGATCCCTAAACAAGCACAAGGGCTTTCTTTTTTTAAAAGAAATCTAAGAAAAAAGCCACTAGTAAGATGTCACTATTTTAAATGTCGAGATAAAGAGAACCATCTCTGCAAACCCAACTCTCTTTAACAATTTTACTTATTAAAGTCTACAAACACAAAAACTGCCTTACCTCTCTGTATTTTTGTAGATATAATTTTAGTGGTTCAACATAGTTATCAAATCCTAATGTGGACATAGCAAATAAAATGTCTTCGCCATTTATGGTTTTTCTTTTTTCTTGATGACACCGTTCACTCGCTCTGGTTTCAGGTTAAGAAATAACAAATCAATGAGTTACATTTTCTTGGCTAATGAAATGTGCAATAATTCCCCTCTCCCTCCACACTCGTAATGAAATAGTACAGCATCACAAGTCTCTTCCACCCACATGCTCACGAATTCTTCTATTTCTACTGCTGAATTAAAACAAATCTGACAAATTCGAATAAAGCAACACTGAAACAAAAGAGCACCCACATAACTGTAATACGATTTCTTAGTGACAAGACCAAAAAATATTCACCTTCCTTACTTACACATTGCCTTTTTTTTTAGAAGTCAAAACAGTTATATTAATGGCATTTTCTCTTTCTGTAATTGTAAATGTTTAGTTTTAGCAATTACGAGTTAGATTACTGCCAGGATCATTCTGACTACTATAAAAAAACATTTTATGTCCTAATAATAATCTATTGAAGAGCAAAGCACCCATGTTAACCTAACTTCTCCATAGAGCACTAACTCAAGTATGACTTCAAATGAAGTAATCCCCTTTTTTTTGCTGAATTAACCATGTCTGCATTTGTCCTTTTTTACTATACACAGAGTTGACAGAATGTGATTCTATTTTAAATCTTTGTTACTTTTTTTTTTTAAACAATGGCTGAGAAGTCCATTTGCTCATCCAATCTCCATTCGGACAGTAATTACTGGTCATACCTTGCAAACTTATCACTACTTTTTAAAATGGGATGACAAAATAAAATCAGGAACACAAAAAACAGGAAAGCTTTACAGAAGCAAAAAGAAACTTCAGAGTTTGTAATTTTACCTTAAGTAGTAAAAACTGAAAGGTTACACAAGTATGCCATTACATAACAGTAGACAAAACTTTAAAACAATTTCTACCATACTGTTATAGTAATTTTTTTCTCTTTCAGTATTTTAAAAACTTCATAAAAAAAAGAAGCTGTTTAGTTAACAGGCTTGCAAATAGCTCTTTAAAGGATACTCGCTTGTTATAAAACTTATAAACTCAGATACACATTCCTGTACACATTCTTTAGCATCTTTGGCAATCTGAAAGTAAAAAAAACACAATATGGTTAAAATCTGGAAAAAAAAAATAGCTTTTCTAGAAGATCTTTCTTTCTTAGACAGTTTTGGATAGACTCAATTACACTATCACATTGTTGGTTACATCTGTATGATCTGCAAAACTAAGAAACAGAACTTCTGAACTTTCAGGTAACATTCTAGATCTAAAAACTTGGGCTTTATTAATGTTTTTTCTTTTTCTCATTTTGCAGAAGAAATTCATAAAATATACTCTTTTCATTTAAAAAAAATTCTTTCTTTTAGCTTTTTAAAAAGGTTTGGAAATAGTTTGCTTTTCTAACTCACTTTTCCTGTTTTTGGTATGGATCTCTTCATTATCCGAGCCACATTAGCTATAGGGAGAAAACGATCCTGAAAATAAGATAAAAAGATAATAAGGTTCTCTGGGGAAAAAACAGTTCTAGCTTGTAAAATAAGACCTACTACACACCCAGTAAAAATAAAAGGTTAGTTAAAATGTACAATTTACATAACTGTTTTTCCTCATGGTGATTTAAAGATATTAAGAAATACTTATTTAATAATAGACTCTATAGTGCTAGTTTCCAATAACTTCATTACCTATTAATCTTTTGTAACATCAACAAAATATTTCTCCATTTCACATATAAAAGACTGAATTTTGTAGAGAGAGTTTTTTGTGTGGAATTCACAGGCTTATAACTGTTAATAATAGTTTATGTAGAACAAGAATTTACAGTCAGAAATAACTGGAAGTAAAGATTACGTTATAGATACCTCATACATTTTTTAAGCAATATTTAATTAAATTGGCAGTTGGCCTGGATGTGATTGTTGCTGAGAATGTTTAGTAAACCTTCTGTACCTGTTTGTATTTGGTTTCCTCTACTTTGCTACCACAGCTAACAAGGGCACTTCTGCGAATGTTCTTGAACTTAACACTGCCTGACTTTCCCAAGTGTGTATGCTGCCGACCTGCCCCCAGCAAGGCTGGCGCTCTCCTAACCCTCATAAAGAAGGCAGTTCCTTGATTGAGGTTTTATACAAAGATCTACATTTAAATTTCTCAGAGCTCTCCAGATTTTCAATAAGTAAATAACAAAAATTCTCTGAGTTTTCCAACATGTCGATATATTACTTTATTTTAAACAATTTTTCTCTAATTTTTACAAATTTAATAGATTATATCAAGCTGGTTCCACTTTTCCCTTGCTGAGGGCAGGATTACCAATTTATAGATCATGGACAGGCTTCTAACTAAAAAAAGATCATTTTACCAGACCACCTTTTTTTTTTTAAACACTTATAATACAGTTTCAAATGAATACAACAAAAATATAATCAAAAAAATTTCCTTTCAATTAATTAACCACTGAACAATCAACACAAAAATGTATCAAAATTAATGGCAACTAATCTGCAGTACCATTTGTTTCGACTTTATACGGTTCAAGGTTGAAAAAGTAGTTTCACAAAAGTACATAGTTCCAAACATCAAAAGAACTTTCAATCCAAAGTCATGCAATTTGGGTTAGCAAGCTCTGTAAATCATTTTCCAAAATTCTTCACATGGAATATACCTTTCTGCTTTCACAGTTTTATTTGATACTGGCCTGGCTGGCTCTTCTATTTTCACACCCAAGGTCACTGAACAGTTGTATGCTGTTTTTAAATACACTCTGAGGTTCAAAAATGGTTTTCTCAAACTCTTTGAACTGTGCTTTCTCAACTTCCTGTGCTGCTTTTCTTGAATGGAGTTTCTCAATATGTCTAGTTTTCTTCAAAATTCATGAATGTGACAAACCATATTTGAAATGTTGTGGCCTTTTCCTTGGAGGCAAAAAAAATGGTGTCTTGCAGGTCCTCTTCAAAGGTGGTAGTGTTACCTTTGAAATGATCTCTTGGTTATTTCTTAAGAGCAAAAAAACTTGGTGTCAATTTTCCCAGCATTTAGCAGTTGAATATTTGTGTAGAAAGAAATATTTTCATGTACTGCTTCAAATTCCTGAAAAAAATAACCTGAACTTCTGATGGTTTTGAGCATAGTCACCTCCTTATATCTTATTTGTAATCTTAACATCATTTGTCTTCATGTCATTAAGGCTGAGGAATTTGTTAATTATGGCACTTTGTACCATCATCAATACAGGTACATTTTTCAAACAAGATATATTTTTCAAGTACATTCAAAAGTGTTGTACACCTCAGAACCTTTCATAGATGTACCCAGCTCAACAAGATCCCATAGTTCTTAGACATCAAAACCTTTGTCAATTGTTCTTGTGAAAATTAACTGACAGCTACATTTAATGAAAAATGAACAATTTTTAATGAGTGCCTTTAACTTATTTACGATGCAATCATTCATTTCCACAACGTCATCCTACTGTCTGGTGTGAGAGATACATGCTTTCAAAATTGTTTGCCATTGTTTTATCTCCAACATTTAGCTATTTTAACTACAAAAGACTTAATTAGTTCCCTATCACTAAGACTTTTTGACATAGCAACTACAAGGCTGGCATCATAAAATGCCCTTAAACTTTGAGTCTGAGCAGTTGTAGTTTTATGAAAATTTGTTTCTGTTTAAAAAACTTATTTTCAGATCCGATATTATCATCACTCATGATTTACCTGTGAATTTCTGGTAGCTTCTTTTGTGGTGAGTAAGACAGCGACAACTGATGATGTATTCTTTGAGAAACAAAGCACTTACAGGCACGAGACATTGTGGTTCTTCACGTCCACAATTCTCCTATTTTGTTTGAAATTCTCTGTTTTAACCATCAACTTTTCGTTTCTTACTCAAAATCATTCTCTCTCCACAGAATAAAAAAAAAAAACAAATTATTGATAATTAAAACTGAAATAACAATAAAACCCCCACTGATGCATTGCTCTTTTGTGGCAGTTTCCAGAAGACTTGCTCATAGAATTTCACAAATAAGGGAGTTATTATCAATGAGAAAGGATAGCTGCAGTAAGCCAGATGCCAAATTAATCACACTTCTCAGGTACAAGGCTAGCATGACTTGCATTGACAGTTAGAAAATGATTCGAGCTCTAACTGTTGTAAAAATGGATTGTGCATGGTACGTTAGATGAGAAACAGGCAGATGCACATTGAGTAGACCGCAAACAATCAGTGTTCCCCAATGAAGCATGAAACAAATAGAATAGTCTGTGATGTCAATCATGTCTTATTAACCAATCAAATCTAACCACTCAAGTCTGCTGGGGAAAACCTAAGCTAGAGCAATAAAGATAGTGTGGAAAATATCAGGTGATCTCATTTCTCAGTTGATTGAGAAACTAAACAAATTCTGCTGTTAAAACCTTTTACCTTTTGTTCCACAGACTGTTAACAATGCTTTACAACTGTTATTTTGACATTATTAAACTATAAACACACGAAATTGGGAAAAATCATTGAAATGGAAACTTTTTATTCACACACTCACCAATCATGTATAATTAGATAATACAAAGTTGTAATATTTTATTTTATTTGGTAGGTTATATTATAAAATAACTAGAGTTTTATTATTATTACACATAATAGCCACACATGGTTTAAATCTTCTTAGCTCCGCATACAGCAAGGCAGCTGTGGAGGATGCTTACTGCACTTCTACGTTTTATCTAAGACTTCCTTGATTTCTAATAACCTCTTCCTTTCAAAACATTTATCAGCTTCTGTTTCCTTTTCTGCTCATCTACTGTAGCCAAGGTGGTACCTTTGTCAAGCAATTCATGCAAAAACCAACATATTCTTATTAATTTCTACTTCAAATAAGACCCCATTTCACTAAATTCCATTCTACACAATGCATTATGAAAAAATAGATGGTTTCTATATTTTCATGAAAGAGTTTTTCACTGTATGAAAAGACAAATTCCAAATAACATTTGCCAAGAGAAAGAATAAGCACTTTTTTGTAATTTCCCAAAGGTTGGTAAAATCTGTGGTACTGGAAAGTTTTACACAGCTCATCTAAATACTGTGTTATGTTGATATATCATAGATAAAACTCTGGTGAGCCGTACTGTGACTGCACTTTGTCAGCAATGCTGTGATGTGTTGATATATCATAGATGAAACTGTGACTACTTTGTCATGCTGTGGTTGATATCATAGAGAACTGTGGTGAGCCGTACTGTGACTGCACTTTGTCAGCAATGCTGTGATGTGTTGATTATCTAGATGAAACTGTGGTGAGCCGTACTGTGACTGCCTTAGCAATGCTGTGATTGTATATTCATAGATGACTGTGGTGAGCACTGTGACTGCACTTTGTCAGCAATGCTGTGTAGCAGCAATGCTTGAAGTCCACTAATTATTGACTAAAATCTCCTTACATTTACAAATTAATGACAAGTCAGAAACAGATACCATCTGTAGTGGTGAGGCAGATAAAAATGTTGCTCTCCTTTAAAATTTAAATTATTCCTTCAGTTTCTCACATGCCTTTAATTAGAAACTGAATTATAAAATGTAAACATTAATAAAGAATGATACAAATAGATGGTTCAGACTGCTATTATGAATGTCATACAATAGTAATAAAATTCTCTCTAATATGTTTTTCCAAAATTTCCTTGGCATTCCAAGTGTTCCAATTCCTTCTGAAGTGTGTGGTTATCCATAGTTGAAGAATGGGTCTCTTTCTCTTTTATTCCATCCTGGTTGTTAATGTGTAAAAAGTTACATGTTAATCTTACATAAAGCTTTTATATTAAAGTAATAACCTACTTGTTCTCTGAGTGGTTCATCACCTCTGTCTCCATCACCCTCTCCAGGAGATTCCATACCATCATCATCCTGACCTAATATGGATAGAAATTACATTCATTACCATTAATCAATAAAAATGTAACTAAATGCTACTACTTATTTACACTTGGGCCTAGTGTTACAGTAAAACATTCACATATAAAATTAGATGCTGCTCTGTTAAATATTTTTCCTACCAGTAAATGGGATAAGAGTACAGGGATTTCCTATCAAAAAACAACAAACATTTTCACAATATTTCCAATAGAGCTTATACAAAATGTTGACTCCCTAGATAATTCCTAAAGAGTATGATCAGTCTGTGATTCTTATTTGGTAGTTAAAGGGAGCCTTTATAAAAAGCCAGTTTCTTAAAAAAAAATGAAAGTTTTCTATAATACTAAAATACTAAGCAGATATCCACTAAAGACCATCAACACCAACAAAACAGTTGGTAAAACTAGCAGGAGTGTAGTTAGATATATTTTTGACACAAGACACTTTGGTATTAAGTGCACATTTCTGTTTGAAAAAACTGAGTAAAACAAGATTTGCTTGAGTACAAAATGTATTTTTTGTACAGTAAGAGTAACTTATTTACTCTCACCTTCTACACCATACTGACTGCCAGCTGGAAGAAAAGTCTCATTCAGTGCCACTGTATCTCCTGTACCATCACTTGAACTGCCATCCATTCTAAAAAGAGAGCGAGCAAAAGAAATAAACTCTACCTTCCAGCACCTTAAACCAAAACCATTAAAGTCTATTATTATGATTATGTCATAACATGGAAATTAAATAGAAACAGAGCAAAGTAAATGAATATCCAGAGAAATGTGTAACATGTATTTTGTTTTCAATGTTGCAACATTCCTAAATCTGTTTCAGTGTCTTTGTGATAAGTTAATTAGATAAGAATAGCGAAACCAAATAATGAAGCTGTTAGTTGGACTTGCAACGTTATTTCATTTTGAAATATATTTATTTTCTTTAAATTTGTTGTCAAATACAAGTTCTCAAATCCATGCCATATTATAAATGTTCTGATACTCATGCCTGAGAAGCAAAAAAAACAACCATTTCTGAAATTGTACCTAACTGACATAATAGCTTATCAAATGACTACAGTTTGATACTTTCATAATTTACACCTAGTAAAATCATAAACACTTACAAATAAATGACTGACAGTAGTTATCTTCAATGAAGACAGTTCCTAATTTCAAAAAACACAAAAGTTATAATATGATCTTATAAGGATGCAAAAAATGCAAAGACAAGTATAAATGCCAGTGTCAACCATTTAAGGATTAAAGCGAATAAAATTATTCCAAATACTTGTCCCTATAAATTGCTAGATAATAATTAAACTACATTTATTGCATTTAGACATTATTCAACTTTATAATCGCAAATCTCTCTCAAAAATCACACCAAGTGATATCTGTATATTATTAATTATAGCAGCTGTAAAGATTAGTTACTATTTACTTCAAACTTAACAAATTTTACATTTAAGAATCCCGTGCAAAAATCACAAATGTTTGCTGCTTTTTCACTTACTACTCTCTTTTAAACAGTACATGTGTACTTATACATTTGAAATTGCAGTTATTTTCCTTTATTTAGTTATTTTAGGATTCAGAAATGATTAAATTTGTCTGAAAATTTCATCTTGTTTTACCATTTGTTTTTTGTTTCAAAATTGCTGCTCATTCTTTCTATGACAGTTTATTTCCAGGAACTTGTTTAATTTGCCTATTTATTGTATAGTAAATATTTGACTATACAAGAGTAAAACATATTACAGAGAAATCAATTCATAGGTAATGCAGACGCCTCTAAAGATATGGCATTGTAAGTTATTATTATTATCATCATCATCACCAATTCAATCAGAAAATTTGAAGTCCAGCTGTTGTATCCAGTAAACTACTAATAGAGGGACATAATTTGGCAGTGCAAACACATGAACACACCTGTACACCACTGTAGGTGCTATCAAAATGTATTTTCACAATTTTTTGGGATTGTGCAGCACTATATATTCAAAATGGCTAAGTCACAGTGCATCCAAGGGTGTATGAACAGTTTTTTTTTTTTTTTTTAAATTTCAAAACAAATTTTTTTCTTTTAAAGTTTCATGATAAATCAGGGATGCATAACAGATAAATAGCTGCAGTTAATGGAAAGACATGGAAACAGAATCATCACGCATTACTTGTGCAATACACACATTTTATTAATCCACTATTTAATACATGAAAATAACTATGAACCTACAAATTTGTCACAGCCAGCCATACATACTACTGTAAACACAGTCATCATGTATGATGAAACCATGGCTACAAATGACTGTAGTTCCAGTGGGATGTTCCAAATGTGTCACTATTGTTATCTTCTGAATCGACCTAACATACACAGTAAATACAAGTGCAATATTTATTACTAATTTGCCTTATCTCATTCTGCCATATTTAATATTGACCATTTTTAGATTTGGATGCCAAGATCTATAATAATAATAATAATAGTAGTAATATGTAAAGACATTCATACTTCTGTGGTAGTATAGGAATTTCTTTGTATAGGTACTGTTTAGATATTATTTTACCTTCTGAAGATATGTAAAATACAAACTTATACACAAATACAGTTTCTTTGTATATCTTTTCTAAGCTCAGGACTAAACCATATACTACTCTTGGATGGCTCTGTCTTGATACATGAATTCCTTTGAGCCTCTAGACACTAACTGGCTGCTCTGTCTTAGAGGTTAAGGAAACGGTGACAGGGGGAGGGGTTCTTATTTAACAAGAAAGGGCCCCTGATTTACACCTGTAAGAGGTTTGGCTGGGCTGTCCAAGCATGAACTCTATCACGCCCACCCAGGCGTGTCGGAACCCTGGGCCACTTTAATTTCGTCGAGGGGAAGGGTAGTCGACTAAATTATATATATATATAGTCGGATATTATTTTAAAAGCTGAACTTCTAACTGATGACTGACTGTTCCGCCAGGGGAGGGTGGGAGGGAGGTCGGGGGTTAGGGATATCATGGCTTGGTCAGCTGTGGGCGAACAGGTGGGACGACCTGGAACATGGTCGTCCGACGGAGACCAGTAGTAATTAGGAACGGTCTACTACAACAGAATCAATCATATCCGGGACAAAGGCCCAACTCACGAGGTATTAATTAATGTATGTGTATAGTGAAAGTAGAGAACCCAGTTTTATTCCAGCTGACGAGGGCCAGAGGTTGGGGGGGGTGAGGAGGAGGAGGAAAGGCGAGGTGAGACTGTAGTAGTAGTAGTGAGGGGTGGAAGGGGGAAGAGGAGAGACCGTACCTGCGAACACAACAGGTGAAGCAGCTCGGCTAGAGAAAAGTAAGATGGCGGGCGTCGGAAAGTTTCTTCCATGGTCCCCCGTCCCGCGGTCGGCCGGCTTCCACTGCCAAATGCCGGAAAATAGCTCCAGCCAGGTGAACGAAACCCGTTTGAACGCTCTACACGTGTACTCTATTGGTCAAAGGATAATAACAACAAACCTCTCCGATTGAAACGAGCTTCAGAAATTGGTTGGTCAATGCAAGAGCCAGTGAGATTGCAGCAGAATCGCAGCCACTCAACGAGAATCAAGATGAACACTCGACGGCTCCCGTCGTCGCTCGGACCCCCCCCGGCGTCCGGTCGGTGGGGGTGGTCGCCCGAAACACGGCCCCCGCTAGCCCTGCATGGCGAGCACCGGGGATCCCCTACAATCGGATGATGGTGATCTGGCACCGGCGACTGCGGATGAAACGGCGTTAATTAGCGCGGGTGTTTTTCGAATACCCGCGTCCGTCGGAGGGAGGGAGTCGGATAAGTACACTCGCTACTAGTTCCCTCTCACCGTCGTTCTTCACTAATACGCGGGATAAAATAGCGCCGCAGTCTGACTGTTGCACCTGACTAATTAACATCTCCGCCCGTAGGGAAACAAGCGAACAGCTTTTCCTCGTGTGTTAATTTTGTTAAAATAAATGATTGTAAACCGCTAAATTTGATCAGTTGCTTCACCGGAAACCGGTTCACCCGACGTATTTCTACGCGAGGATGGGATTTCCCTAAAACTCTTGTGTGGCGTCTGTTGGAGAAGAAAGTGAAATGTGAAGGAAAGTTCGGAATTTAGCGGAAGTATTCCCCCTTTTTTTCCCCCCCCTAAACCCCCACCCACACCAACACCACCACGAGAGCTATCAGGGGCTACGTCCTTCGATGGTAGTCTGTGCCGAAACAGAAATGAATCTCACTGTTAAAGTTCTAAATGGCACCGAATGGAGTCTGAAGGTAAATGTGTGGGCCGTCCGTCCGGGGATATCATAGTAATAGTAATAGTAGCGGTGATGTTAGTGGTGATCCGAACTAAGGGAGCAGCAGCAGCCCCCTCCCCTCCCACTTGTCTGGATGGATGATCTGATCTCTGCTGCTGTGGCTTCCAGTCCAGTGGGAAGCTGCAGTCAGTCCCCCCCCCCCCCGACCTGCTAACCCTGAGCTCCGTCTCCCCTAATATTTACTTTCGAGGACGTTAACATTTCGCGCTATATTATTATTATTATTATTATTATTATTATTTATAACGTAAATACTGCTTCACTAAACCATGAGGCTTTAACATTAAGGCGGCCAAGATGAAATCATCATCGTTTCTGATAGATTAGGGGAGATGGAGGGGGACGTCCGTCTCAGAGGATTTGTTGGAGTCCATCAGACCAGGAAACATGGAATTAATTTTGCACTTCAAAAATAATAAAAAAAAAACAACCGCTTATATTTGTATATTGATACATAGTTGGGTTCTCAGGTGTCGTATATCAGGTGTGCTACGGCTACATCGGTATTCTGTGGGAAGGCTGCCCTGTCACTTCAGTCTGGTTTCTGCTGCAGTAGCCAGTGTGTACCCAGGTCGGAAACCATTCTCACCTGCCAAATAACATTCACATTTATCTTGGCTTTTGGAGTAAACAACCAACTGATTATTGTAAAGTTTGATAAAAAGTCTGTGATGAAAATGAACAAACACATCAACAAAACTCAGAATGCATTAGTTAATTGAAATTTACATAAGGAGACATTCATCAGAATCAGAAGTATACTATAGTATGCTACTATTAATTTTACATGGTTCATTTGGAGTGACTGAACAGCCTTGGCCATTAGTTTTGTATTTGTCTTTCCCTCAGCAAGAAAGAGAATATTGTCACTAGAGTATCTAATATAACTATTTTTCTTAGTTCGTCCAAGATCTAAAATCTCCATTTTGAAAATTTAAATGTTACTACAAGTTCAATATACTAGAGGTGTTCAATTGAAATCCAGCTAGACATGACTATGGTGATTCTATTTCATCCAGGTTTCATTTGAATGTCCTCTGTAAATTATTAGGTAGTCTGTAACATTGTACAAAACTAGTAATTATTTGTATATATACTCGTTTCACATTTAAGGTTAAAAAGGAGTCAAAGTAAATCGATTGAGTGATTAGGTAGCCCCCACTCAACTTGCCTGTTATGAATGGCTTCTATTTTCAACAGACAAGTTAGGTTCAGTTGGTTCTTGGCAAATATTGTGAAAATCTTTTGGAAATTTGATCTATAAACCTGATGCCAGTCATTATACAGATTTAAATATAATATGCATTTTCTATAAATATTTAGCTAATTGATAGGCTTTCTCAGTGTTACCTGGTGAAAAAGAGCTTTTTATAATGGGGAAAAAAACACCATAAATTTTAATATCACTGAGCCTTCATTCATAAGAAGCTAGATGTTTGTTTAATTTTGGTTTTAAATAAATTACCATTTTTACTTTAGAGATCTGTAATACTAAAAAACAGAAGTATCAAGCAGAGAAAGATTTTTTTCAAAATTCTAGTTTATAGTACATTTGCTTAATTTGCAAACTATTCACAAAAACTCAGCCTTTTCTCATTGGTAAGTAGTGTATATTATATGAAGTTATCTAATGACTTAGAGAAATGAGATGGTTACATCCAGAATAAATAAGGATCTCAGATTTTGTTGCTCTTTTTAGATTAATGAAACAGACACTGTGTACAAATTGAAGGAGCTGGTGTCTACACAGCTGAAAATTGCAATAACAAAACAGAAACTAGTTTACCAAGGAAAGTCCTTGTCAGGTAAGGGTTGATATTTTTGCTTTATAAATTCCGCTACCACACCCAGCTACCTGTACATAATAATCAGTAGATATCTAAAATATTTTAATTTTCAGCTGTCAAAATATATATGAGAGATTTTCAAATGCATCAAAAAACAAAAAAAAAATTTGAATTTACAGGACCAAGAATATTACTAACCTTTCTCTCTGACCCATAGTCTAGGAGAGTAAACAAATTAGAAGCAGATTTTGCAGAAACATTTTTTATATATAAATTTTAAATGACTGGAGACAGTTTTGATAACACAAGTAAACCTGTGGATAATATTTGGCACTAACATATTCAGTTTATGTATTGTAGCATGTCAGTAAGACAAGGTTATTGTCCATATTATACACTTTAGGTGTCCTGGGGGCCAATTACATTTTTTGCAACTTCTAAATTTAGACTTTTGACATTTGTTGATTTGTAAAAGATTCTCTCTCTTTATTGTAGATGAAAAGACGATTGGTTTTTACAAGATCCCCGAAAATGGTAAAGTTGTGTTGGTAGTCAAAAAGTCAGAGGATATCCCTGGACCTTGCAACTCTACTGCCTCCAATAAAGCAGATCACTCATCAACCTCAGTATTCTGGGACATACTTTACAGATTCCTTTGCCGACATTTTACAGAAAGGGATGCGGAGTTAGTTTTAACTGAATTCAAAAAGGTCAGATGGTAGTTCTCTGAAATGTATTTTCTTTCTCCTGTTGTCTGTTTCTTTAGGTAAGTTACTGAGTGATTGTTTTTAAAATGTTCCTTAAAACTGAAACTATCAGAGTTACTCAAGTAACAGCCCATTTTTGGGTATTTTATAGAATTTTGTCTTTTTACTGTAGGTTTATTGCATGACAGAACTAATAGTCTGATTTAGATTAATCCTCCAATTCCATGCATTTTCTCATGGTAAATAAATTGCAGTGGTAGGAAAAAACCAACCTAGTGTTTTACTTTTGACATCTACGACCTTACTTTAGAAAGATTTTCAAGTACCAGATAGTAGTTGTGAAGTTTATAGACTTTACAGTAATTGGTCATGATTTACATTCTACTTATTTATTTATATATTCACACACTTTTCCCTCTCATTCTAATACCCAACATACCAGTAATATTCTATATGGGGTTTGTTTTTTCCAGGATCTGAGCAACCATGTGGCTAACCTTAGTTTGGATGACATTGAGAGACTGGCCACAGCCAAATTGCTTCAAGCCAAACAGCAGGGAGAGTCCTCCAACAGTTAGCTGAGCACACGGGAACACTTTTGATACCTAGTCTTATTCGTTGAAACAATACTTTAACATGTTCATGCTAGGGATGTCCAAATGAAACCTCACCTAAAGTTGGTATCTGGCTAGGTTTTATTTGAACATTCCTAGCATAATCAAATGAAATTACTGTTAATAAACTATGGTATTGTTAGTTTTCTCTTCTCTTTTTCCTACTGTGAGAGTGAACAGTTATAGTACAGTAGTCAGTAGTTTGGCAAAATATGGATGATTTCTTGGCAATGTACAGTGTGAACTAGCCTGTCATAAATAATTTCCCTTCCATGCTAGAATTTGTCCATCTTTTTTTATATGAATTATGAGACAACGGCACTGATAAAAAAAAAAGTTACTGATCGAAGAAGGTATAAGCAATTGTGTAAATCCATAAAATATAATATAAATTAATTTTATTTAAATAAAATTTTCATTTATAAGTTTTATGTATTTGTCTTTTTTTTTTTTTGGTCACATTAAAATTAACCATTTAGCAATGTTAGTTATTGGTAGATTTAAGTCCAATATTAATGGGATTAACTATGTAAACTGCAAAATAAAAAATTTAAAAATCATTTCTTACAATTTTAATTTAAAAGCTTGGCATTAGATGTTGGACAGGAGAAAACTTAGGCTTGTTACTGCTATCAGTTGATTGCTGGAAGTACAGATGTTTGCCTTCAGTATGTGATGAATCTTTTTTGTTGGATGGTAAGTATTATATGAAGTTTGTAGAAATATTTACTAAAAATGAATTTTTTTAAGCTATAAATTTTTTTTTGTTTTATTTACACCCTGCATAGAAC
Organism: Nautilus pompilius; assembly: GCA_018389105.1. Lineage (NCBI taxonomy): Eukaryota > Metazoa > Mollusca > Cephalopoda > Nautilida > Nautilidae > Nautilus > Nautilus pompilius. The sequence continues at coordinate 193,447 of JACATO010001117.1, forward strand.
ATTGGTGGAAGGAAGAGCTGGAATTTCTTCTTTCTTTTTTTTGTTCAAAGCAATATTTAAAAATTATTTTCAGTTATTGGAACACTGATTCATACAAATCACTTCTTGATGGTATTTATGAAAGCCATCCTGTCATAATGTTATATTCAAGCATCAGTATAATATACTCACTTCATGGAAAGGATTTGGGGGAGCAATGTACCGCTGAAATTACATATCTGCTATGAGTTAAATGCATTTCATGACATTGGACATACACCAAGCGCTGTTCATAGCGACTGACTGATTATAACGCATCACCTCTTATTTAATTATGATAATGTAGGAAAGCACTAGCTACAGCCAGGCCCACAGCACTCTGCAATGTTTCTGAGCGGATGGCAGAAATGCTCCTGATAAGCTGCATTCCAGACATCCTTTTACAATAATCTGCGATGCAAAATTTATATTTTACAACTCTGCTACTGACTTCTTATATCAGTGGTTACTTTAAAAAGTAATGTTAGAACCAGTAAGTACAAAGTGATTGTTGTTGGATTAGCTAAATGACTGGTTTAATCTTGAAGTGGTAATAGCTAGTAAAAGTTGATGACAAAACACAAACAGTCAAATTATTTTATTGCTTTTATGCTTCCATCTCTAAAATATTGGTTGAAAATTACAAAGACTTGTGGTTAAGAGACAGAGTTTCCTTACCTGATTTCTACAAATCAAATATACTTGCCTATTGTATTAATAATTTAAATAATGACTTTAATAATACCTGTATCTCCACAATTCAGGCATAAGTGATGTGAGTTCAAAAGTTTAGCCATACTAGAGACAGTGTATTTAGCTTGACATTTGAAAAAAATTAATACAGGATGTTCGACTTTCTATACTTAAAATGAGCATTCAATAGAATTTTTAAAACAAAGTTATAGCAACAAGCTAACAAATGGAAAATGTTACAATTTTGTTGAACTGTCTGCTCTTGATTCCCTTTGCACTGCTTTGTACAGGTTCAACCAAATTTGATGTCGTTTAGTTACTCCAAACTGTAGCGAAGTATTTGTTCCAAGCTGCCTCTATCTGGTGTTCTGATGAATTCTGTACAAGATTGCTGGCTTGCTGTCTTGTTATCAATCCATTTATACATTAAATGACAAATGTCCAACCACACAACCTTACGTGTGTCGGAGTAGATACCTTCCACTCTGTATTGCAAGGTTACAGAAAAGAATTAGTCATTCTCATTTAAGAAAATAAAGCAAGTACAGATATTTACCACGTATAATTTAAAGTAATTCATTTTTTTGTGATGCATACCACAAGTACTTCCCAATATGAATATAAAAATTTGAAGTCTCACCGTGCTGACCCATATTTCATGAATAGAAAAGTTATCAAAATGTCATTTGTATGTACAAAGCTATTTCACAGCCATAGTGATAACTGACCCGTTACCCAAGCACTATCAAATTCCAAAGTAAAAATAGCAAAAACCAGATAAGTTTTGTTTTTGCTTTCAGATTAGAACCATCAAAGAAAAATGTCTTATGAGAATGCTGAACACAACAATTAATACCAATATTTTCAGTTAAAAAATTATAACAATTCAAAGTAGTCAGAAAATTTCTTCAGACTGTGCTAACACCAAGCATCCTTGTTCATGTTTACAGATGAACCTGTCCAAATTTAAAGTAGAAAAGTTTAATTAGCCTTCTACACACAGTGTAAGTCAAAGTTATAAGCCCACCACACACACAAAAAAGCCAGTTTTCTGCTTGTTCAACAACATGAAGAGATCTATTGGCCATCTGTAGTTCAGTACTAACTGTGCATGGCCAGAATATAACCACAGCTTGGTATTAGGGAAACTAAATTAACGGGGATGTTTTTTTTAAATATGGGGGAGTCACGCATGAGTCATAATGACTTTGTACCAATTACTCAGGATAAAACACTTTGTACTACATAGTTTACAGCAACTCAAGATTTGGTGCACACCAATGTTACAAGGGAACTAACCCTGGTGGAGTGAAAACTTTTGCCAATCCTGCACCAGGTGGCAGGAAAATTCATACTATAATTAAACATTTTTAGATATATTCACATGGCTGGCTGGTTGGTGAAGAGAGGAGAGGAGAAAAAAAACGTTAGGGAGGTACACCATACCATGTTTTTAATCATGGGAAGCAAACTCAGGGACTTTCAGGAGTCTAACCATTAGTACATCAAATCAACATTACTAGTGTCAGCTAACAAATTCAACATTTACAATAAAAATAAAACAGCATTTGCTTGCCAGATGAATGGCTCAGGAAAAAACAATAACATTACAAAACAACAACTCAGCTTAAGTAGGTTGCTTACCTATTCAGAGTTATTAGATTTACATGATTTGAAGCTAGCTTGATCTACTTCTGGCCGTTCTGCTACAGCCAGAGGAACTAAAGAACCATCATCACCATCTTTTATTATTTTGTGAAGCCTGAAAATAATGATGATAAAGTCATCAGCTATATCAGGTGAATGCATAGCAGGAAGTGGAGTTATCTGTTTGTAACGTGTCAGGTATCTCTCTTTTTCACATCATCTCTTAACTAGTTATTTAGTCCAAACTGTATGACAAAAGTCTGATAGTCTACCAACTAAGTGGACTTATTATATTCAATCAAAAAGTTAGTAGCAGAAATCATTTTACAACAGTTATATAGCCCAAGATTCAATTTTAATAGACATCAATGTAATTAAGTTTTGAAAAATTTGTTTCTCAGAAATCTTTGGAAAAATTTAAAGCACAGACCGTAAATTAGATTGAATGTAAAAGGGAGTTTTGAGACGAGGTTAGTGTATAAATAGTTGGTCAGTAATACATAGAATTCTTACCTAAATGTTTTTTTCATCTCCTCTATTTGAAACTTGTACAAGGATACTTCTGCCATTAACAGCTCAATTTCTGAATCTTTGTTTTTAAGTTCTTTCCTAAGATTATAACTCACCTCCTCTAAGGACTCACACAGTGCCTAGAAGATAAGGGCAAATAAATAGCAATGCAAACAGTAAACTTCACCAATGCCAATAACTGGGCAAATGAAAACAAAAAATAGTTTATACTGACATTTCAGAATATTTGTGTTTCTTATCTAATTTCTGCTGTACATAAATTAATTTATATAATATTTTATTTAACTCTCTCTGTCACAGCTTACAATTAATTTTTTAGGTGTTGTCATAAACATGATCATACCAGTATTGTGTAAATACCTCTAAACTATGAACAAATGATTCTAACAGTACAGGAAATAAATGACACGTTTAATCAACTAGCTTCATCTACATAAATAAAAATGTGCTGAATGATGCACAATAAGAAATAGAGCCAGACAAATATCTGGTTGTATTTGCACTTGAAAATTTTCAAGAACCCAGTTGAGAGACAGGCTGGAACAAGGAATGATTCTTAACTATACGGACTTTAAACTACAATTCAGCAGTCTATGCTATGTTAACAACAGAAACAGGAAAATGGCTTAAAAGGTGATAATTGTAAAAACTGGCAAATTAATACAAATATCTAACAAAAAACTAAATACAAAAAATGACCATCAACTTTGACAAGCACACAGGATACTTGCGACTGATTGAACAGTTAATTAGCCTCCAGAGTTCCATTTTAGTGTTGTTGGTTGCAGATGTAGTTATCACTAGATAATTTGCATTACTAACAATATTCTGTACCATTAGTTTCAAAAGATTTTAGGACTGTTTAAGCAAACAGACAAAGAAAAACAAATAGCTTAAAACCCCTAATATCAGATAATACTTCAGTATAGTACTGATGACCAAGCTCTTCCTAGTTGATGACTAGATACCACATCAAACAGAATGTCCAGGCCTCAACATCGGTGATGTCACGACACTGACTAGGTTGTGCTGAGTTTATATTCTAAAAAAAAACGGAGTTAAAAAATTTTGAAAAAGGAACTTAAGTTTACGCACCCTACTTTCCTCAAGACTGTCATGTGGACCCGGAGGATCATCAAAGCAAAAGAACTCTCTCACAGGGTTACTGGAAATAGAAACAAATGGACGGTCAGTTTTACGTAGCTCTCTCAAAAGCTTTAAAAGTACAGTACACATGAATTAGATCATTACGTCTTTCTTATCCAGTAACAGGGAATCTCACATTCCTGGTATATCTGTCTGCTGGTATCAGAGAGAAAAAAAAAACAAACTATTTATTTCTAGTAAATGAGTCTATTCTTAAGTTTTGCTAGTTAATATTTTCATTTTATGTATCGATACAATCTTATCTTTCTAGGGTCATTCTGATCAGCAATGAATTCAGATAAATTTATGGTAGATTCAAAATGTATCTTGATTTCTGCAAAGTATGAGCATAAATTTCTCTGTGTTGTAATTTATCACGAATATAAAACTCTCTGCCGTATTATAAGATGTCCAGTAATTTTTTTTCTTTTTATAATTCTTTAGCTTTAAAGAATGGCATTGCCAGAGTAGAGAAAATAAGCTTAGATCTTAATTATTTAAACATATGATAGCTGTAATTTAATAATATACTAGCTTTTTTAAAAAAAATTCTTTATTTATGGATAATTATATAACCTATTATTAGCATGTGGTAGACTATTAGATTTACTATACCAATTTCTTACTTGAATGATTAAAAACCTGATACAAGCTAAAATATCAGAAACAATAAAGCACTTATGCAATTAATATCTATAAAAATTTATAAAGAGCAGATGTCTTTCAGATAATTAAGATATAAATCACAAACATCATCCAGAACCCTGCCATATTATTTGAACAGTGTTACCCACATGCACACACATTCTGTAATGCATCTACGATGTGTTCAAAAAATCATTTTCAGTATTTAGTAAGAGCATCTCTTCCTTCATGTAGAGTTTGTAGATGTCTAGGCATGGAAGCTATCAGACCAACAATGATGATCTAGTGCAGATTCCATATTTTCCAAGATATACCAGTTCTGAATGTATGTTGCATCGCTCCCTGCAAGATATGGCAATTACGATTGAGGATACATGCAGGAGATTATTCCAAAGGACAGACAGGTAACCAGAGCATTTTAGATATCAATCAAGTGCAAGATCAGTTCCAAAAGCCCATCCACATCATTGCTCCAAAACCATTATGCTTGATAGAGTTTTTAGTCAAGTCATTAATTGTCTGGAAACTCAATAGAACCAATTATCTGTGCATATCTGATGCATACTTGTATTTAATTACACATATTGCCAAAGAAACTTTAATTTGGACCAAACATGCAAAACGTGAAAGTGTCCATTGTTATTTTTCTGGAATTCAAATTTCCAGTGTAGCGAGACACCAATGTCTCACCATGCTACCTTGTGACAGATTTCTGTAACAAAAAGCAAATCACTTAAATATCGTGCTATTAGTATGAAAACCATAGTCAGATGGGACAGTTAAAGTCTGTGGTAACAGAAGAATTTTAAATTGTGAAATCAAGTGTATGACATTTAAAGAAAAAGTTCTGGCTTGTGCAGCATCAAGTGATGATGGAAGCGGAGTGCAAGATCAAAAACACTTTGAGAGCTCCAATTTTCACTGATGTTGATAAAGCAGGGCATAGAGGGATTCCTCATACCTGTGCCACCGGATTACCAATTTCTGAATCTGGGATATGTGAAAAAACAGTTTGTGTTATAAAGAGTTTAGCAGAAACTGAAGAAAAACAGCCAAAATCCACAAGTTCTGGATGGCTGAAAAATTGGCGAAATCACTGTAACCAACCACCGTTATTGGCACAAATATTTCATCAACAGAATATGTGGAAGCTGCTAGAACAACTTCTAAGGCCAATTTATAATGAAGATGAAATTTGACCTTTGCAATGTGTCAAAGAAATTGCTTGCAAACTAAGAAGCAATGAGCACCTGGCTTCAGAAAGAGATTTTTTATATGCAAAAGTCAGCACAAATTTGGCAGTCTTAACCACTTTTAGGCTGCATCCTTTTGGACTATTGCTGCACTACTAATGTAGAACAGGTCAAAAGCCTCGCTGCCCGCACGCATTCAGAGTCTGTGAATAGGCAAAAGTTTCAATGTCAGTGAAAACCACCACCACTGTGCAATGGTTCTTGAGGATTTTTGATGGTCACCATGAAACAGGCAGAACATTGGTGCGTGGCAACGATTACACCGTCCTTCCTTCCTCAACAGGTGAATTAATTCATCATACCACTTATAAACAGCAAGGGATCCATGGCATTATGACATATGGGCTGAATGGACTCAAATTAGCCATTTAACAAACCTGGGCAGATGGAAAAAAATACATCATTTTTAACCTTTCTTTCAGCATCACACTTTGTAAATGAGTCTGCCAACACCAGTGGCCAATTTTATAACATTGACACTGGTTAGATACGTAAATTAAGAATGAACCCACCTTTCTAGAAGTGTTCAAACTATTATGGCAGAGATCTGTACAATGCGATATTGTATTCAAAGCAATCTTGAGAAAATTTCATCTAGTAAATAACATGATCAAATTTCAGTTTTCCCACTAACCAATCTCATGTTCTTTACAGCCAAGAAACTAGGAAAGTAGTTGCTAATTTTCATCTCTATATTTTCAAGTCTACTTAATTGCTTTTTAACTCTTTCAAACCCGTAAAATGGCAAATAGATTTATTAGATAAACTTGGTATTTTCTACATAACTTGGGTAATCCTAACTACTTGTCACTGCATCCATCTACTAGAAAAAAAACTGTTATAAATTTGTACTTAAAATAAGAAAGAGGAGAAAAATCATCTTCAGCTGGTGAATAGTGAAAAGAGAAATATTTAGATATTTGTTCTTTAACATTAACATGTGCCAACTATTTTGTACATACCAGTCTCCATTCCATGTCTACTCTTGCAGTTGCAAAGAGCATGTCAAGAATTCTTTTACATTTCAACAGATTTAAATATACTGCTATAAAGAATAATTTCTTTAAAAAGCTTACGTCATCACGATAAAAACCAAATCGAACAGTATCATAACATCCAACCTTTCTAGTGACTTTCCTAATGGCGGGGGAGATTTGTTTGCTCATTTGTTAGTCGACTAGCAGCTTGTCTTGTTTTGAGATGAAATCTGGGTGTAAGGGAATAAATTTTAACACAAAAATCAGCGCCTGTCGTTGTCAGGACCACACCTTTTACGTAGCAGCTTGTCCGACAGCAGCTTATTAATCAACTCCTGTAAACCTTCCTTCCTTTCTTCAAGAAACATCCTGTCAAAATTATCTCCAAACCAACGTTTAGGAGGCAACGTTAAATGGAAGGCAGGAAACAGAACTTTTAACTGTAAAAAAAAAAAAAAGAGAGAGAGAGAGAGAGAGAGAGAGGGAAGTGAAATTATCCTGGAGTTGCTTGACAAACCCTAACTGTTGGCATTTAATGTCTGTTCTTTCCTGGTGCCAAAGCAAAAAATGGCTCCGTCTGCAGGCTGAAACATTCCGCTCAGGGAATGTTGAGCAGTTTCTAATCAAACTTTCTAACTTTGACAATTCTATCCACTTTTTCAAATCTATATTTAAAAAACTAGTACACAACAGGACCACTGATGAGTTCTGCACATTTAGCTACAGAAGTTTTTCACTGTAGGTGTAACTGTGCCACTGACTTGGTAAAGGTTTCTTAAATCCAGAAAGTGTATAGCTAAATATTTTAGAGAAAGGAGAATAGTTGGAAACTATTCTCACATATTTCATAAAAAAAATTAATTAGAATTTATTTAGAAAACCTACATCAAGGGCAGACATACAAGCTGCTAACTAGAGCAATACCCTCTGGACCAGTCATATATACTTTTCTTACATGACAAACACAAACCCTTTTCTTTCGAAATAATTTGCGTAAGTCACACAGTAGCCATGAGTCACTCCTTAGTTAGCGTTCACATAACAGTCATTACATTATTGACCATTTGGACACACAACTAAATTTTTCTGAAAGCAGGCGAGGAGATAACAAATATCCCCACAAACGAAGGCCTATATTAAGGCTTTTCATCACATTTTACTGTTATTTAACTTTTCTTTTTCTTTCGTAGGAAAATAACAATAATTCACCTATGTCCAAGATAACATGTGTTTGGCTGTTCCAATTTTTGTAGACACTTCTGTATGGATTTATTTAAGGATATTTAAAAAAAAAAAAATCGACAGCAACGTTTAGCACGTGCAGACGCCAACTGTTCTTGTTTTGAGGCAGTTATTTTCTTCAGTAAGAATTATAGCAAGAAAACCAAGTATTTCATGTAGGTCTTTTTCATGTTTTCCTTTCTAACATTTTCACATTTAAAGATGTGAACATTTTTCAAAACCTAACCAGCATATCTTTGAGATACCAGACCCAACAGCATAAACATTCGAGATTTTCTGGTCTGTAATTAATTCCCTTAAATACAATGGCTTCCTGGTACCAGTCTATCAGTATGGGTTTCATCTTGGAAGCTGCTTTGCTGTTACAGCTAAACAAAGAAATTCTAGGACTTGTAGCATGAACGCAGACACTGGGATTTCCATGGATGTTCTTACACCAAAACCACCCAGCTCCAGGGCTTCTCCCAGGTGTGTAACCTCCTACCAGTGGAGCTATCCTCCTCCTAAACCTTCTGAATGTCCCAACTGCAGAGTGGACAGGTAGCAAGAGACCATCACAAGCAAATGATCTTAGTTAGCAATCAAAAATGCTGAGCCACTCAACTGGCATTTGGTGTATACACTGAACACAAGCTGATCTTCTGAAAACTCCCCAGTAATAAAATCTATATCTAAAGTGTGCATGGAGGTGAAAATTTAAACAAGATTGTTGATGAGTTTTTAGTAATTGTCACAATGGGATCTAATTCCAAAATCGTGCTGCCCTATTTAGAGGAGGATTACTGTATCACCGTAGTAATCAATGTAAATGAGCTCCCTCTGATTGGTGCTCAGCTTGGATAGTGTACATTTGTGGAGCATAAATGTAAATGTAAATGTTACTGTATTAGTACTACTGCCATTCTTGAAAAGTTACTAATTGAAGGATGTAGTTTAGTGTAATTCATACTGTCACAGCATGCATGCATTTTACATTTAAGTACTGAGTCTATCTCTCTGTGTATGTCTGTTCCCACTCTTTGACACTTAGTCATTGTGCTACTCCCTTAGGCTACTCTTTGCGCCTAAGTTTTTGTTTACTTCCGTTACCTATTTAAGTTTTAATGCCATGACTTCCTGACCTCAGCTTAGATTATCAACTTTTCGGGCAGAGATGGATTATTTACATTTGCTTCTCATTTCCTTTATGGAGCAGCTCAGTAGTATAGTCATTAGACTATGTGACTACTAAGGTCAAAAGCCAAAGTTCACTTCCCATGAGAACAGCTCAGTTTGGCAAATCTCCCTGGCGAGGTGTTTTTCTCTCTTCTTCCCCAGCATCCCACATCTAAAAATGAATTCTAGTAGAGATTTCCCTGCTGAAATCAAAAGGCTCCAATGGTGCAAGATTAGAGGGCAACCTGAACACTACACTCCTCCACTAGAGTTGGTATCTTGTATCTTTCAAATCCAAGCCAATTGTTGGAGAGAGATTTTATCTTTTGGTTATCACAGATCAGCTTGATACTTTTTCCTGATCCGGTGTAACAATAATTAACAAATGAGTAATACAAAATAAAGACATTAAGCCCCACCCCTTTCTTTCCCTTATTATTTTACATGTTGTTTGTAGTCACCAAGAAGTAGTCAAAGACTGTTTGCACGCAAGTATCAAGAACTGCAAGATGATGAGTTCCTTTACTCCCTGACAGGCATAAGTGACCCCAGATTGCGTGGTAGGCAGTGCAGCAGAATGCCTCCCAGTTGGTGGGATGCAGCAAGGCATTCTGCAAAAAAATTACACCTATTTAGTGTGTCTCAAGAAAAATGATGTTATCCACTTTTTCCTCACGCCACGCGCTGTTGACGGATGGCAGCAATGCAGACTTTTCAACCTTTGCAGAAGCAACTGGGAATATTTCTTTTGAGATTGGAGAGAGATTTGTGGATTTTAATGCCTTAAAGCCAAAGTCTTAAGCTATTTAACAACACAATAGAAAGTGCAGTTGAGTAACAGCCACCAAATCTTTATCTGGAGTTGAGAGAGCTATAATCCAACCCCTTCATCCTAACAAAAAAAAAAAAAGCTTTATCCATGTCATACATTTTGGCACTGTCAATATCTACAAACAATCCACTTATATTTTGGTCAGCTATTTCCAGTCACAGGTATTCAAACTATTTTGTTAGCTTCTAAATGCACTAAATTCAGATTCTATTCCAGGTTAACCAATCAACAGAAAATGCAGTGAGATGATATTGCTTGTCATAAAAACATAAATGCTAATATCTCTACCTAAATGCATTTCTATGTATGGAGGAGACATTTCTGTTGATATTTTCTACCAAATGACACGCAATTTCAACTTCTACCTCTGACCTTTGGGACAGAAGGAAACCGTGTAGACAGAACACAATCTATTAAGTATGCTCTCAATATTGTAGAAATATAATAACAATACATACATTTTCTGTTGATTAGCAAATATTTAGATTAAGAAATTGTGTTCTTAATTAAATTATTACTCTCTATAACTCCATATAGTAGATATTTACTTGTGTGCCCTAATTAGGTAATTATGTTGGTACAAGACGGAAATAATTCAAAAAACAAGCAAGCAAAATTCACTGATAATTTTGAAGATAGATGGTATTTTCTCATCTAAGGAAATTCAATATCTAATCTGGTAGATGGATGGATGGATGAATGGGTATTAGGCAACAGTTGTTGCTGAAAATTTTTTTAATTGATTAAACAACTAGTGATGGACATAACAATCTTTACCAATGACGCTTGCTCTAGATCTTCCACACATGCTCCATGTTCTGACTTACTTTAATGTTAGTACTAAAAACAATTTTGATTTCAACTTATCTTAGGACAAAGTAGATTTATTATAATTTATTCCCTTCTTGGACAATTAGCTTTTTTCTTTGGACATAATAGGTGTATCTTTGACATTTTATCAGGAATAATAAAATCATGAACCAGCAACAAGGGTGTATCTCCAATAATAATAATATCATAACAGATGTTTAACTGTTATCTCTTGGCTGCTTTTCCTTTTCCAGTTATCTACCGAAAATCTGCCAACCCGTGTCTTTCCGAGTATCTCCTAGATAACATTTTTTTCTCAGGTACTGGCTTTCAAATCAATGTCCTCTAAAGCAACACCAATGCGTCACTCTATTCTACAACTTGCAAGGAATGTCAAACACCAGTGTTTATTGTCTTACCTTACTCATTTTCTTAGCAACACATCTCCTATTTACTTTTGGCATCTCGTGTTTATGGTGACTGCTATATTTTTGAGACAAAAAGCATTATTACATATTTCTGAGTTGGCTTTCTAACTATACTAGCGCTGTGATGGTAGAAGGATATTAAGGCTGGCAGGATTTAACTTTAACTTTCCTAGCTGTGTAATGTTTACGGTTTTAGGCTGCACGCCGACACTGAGACACAAAATACCAAGCACACTTCACACGTGTAAAAGTAACACGAGAGAACTCAGACAGGTCAGCAGCCTGTACACATACCTTATCACACAGTTGGACAAAATCTGTGTAGCGACGAAAAACAAACCATGAATCAGATTCTGAACGTTTTACTTGCAGCTTGAAAACCTGAAATAAAAGAGGGAATGAGCAGAAACAAGTTATAAGCATGATGAATGCATAAATAACAGAAAAGATTTCTTTTCTCTGAAACTGTTTGTTTACAGAGTTAAAACTTTCTTTAACGTGTTTCTCCATTTTTGCTCACTATAGCGGTAATAACTCAGTTCAGTAGAATGCTCTCCACTTTTAGGGATCCTTACAGCATCCCTCCATTCTACTAGAGAAAAAAAAAAAACAAAAAAAGTTTGTAAAAATCTCTAGTCTATTGAATAAAAACCTGTAAGGGCACAGACAATGAAAATGTCTAATATTTGTCCTGATCTGCAAACAAATTTGAGACTATTTCTATCAGGTTGTTACAAAAGTTTTGTCGACTGTTTTATTGCAACAATGAGACTTCATGTCGCTGCTGAACGTGAAGATAATTAATCAAAGTAAGTTCCATTACAATCGGTACACTTCTGCCAGCGAGCTACAAGTGCATTTGTACCATTTTGAAAAAATTTGGATTTCTAGAGTCAATAAACTGTTGAAGGCAGTTTCAGCTGCTGCTTGGTTGGAGAAGGATTTCATACGGAGGAAGCTGTGGAGGTGTTTGAAAAGGTGGTAGTCTGTGGGAGGAAGGTCTGATGAATAGGCTGGGTGAGGGAGAACTTCGTACCCCTACGTGCTCAGTTTCTGAAGAGTCATGATGACAAGCATTGTCGTGAAGTGGGATTGGGCCTCTTTGATTTGTCAATGCCAGCTGTCGTTGGGAGAGTTTCTGATGAACGACGTTTAGTTCACGACACCTTTCAGCTGTGAGGGTTTCGCCAGGTTTTGTTTCTTATGACAAGCGAAGAACAGATCTCCAGTTGATGATTTTGTTGCTGTTCATTCAACTCGTGAGGCACCGACTTGTCAAGCCCTTTCACCTTTCCAATTGCGTCAAGATGCCGGGAAACAGTTGCAGCGCTTACATCAAGCTTTCCAGCAATTTCTCGCACTGTTTATCTAGGATCGGCTTCAGCTGAGGCTTTCAGACGGTCGCCATCACAGCTGGAAGGATGTCTGCTTTGTTCCCTATCTTCGAGGCTCGCATCTCCCGATCGAAACTCTGCAAACCATCATTGTACTGTGAGCTCATTTGCTGTGTCCTCGTCTCATTGTTGCTTAATGTTACGAGTTGCCTCGCCTCGCTCTGTGACCTGGTTTGAGCTAGTGAAGCAAAATGGCACGAAAAACTTTTCCGTCCACGCTTCACTGAGAACCCCGAAACTAATATCCATTGTACGATTATTAGAAAGGTAGGTTTCGCATAATGTACGGCAAAGCACACACTACAAGATGACATATAACTCATCTACATACACCTCCATAAGCATGCAAATAGCGAACCCCAAATTAACATAATATAAAAACCGACAAAACTTTTGCAATGATCTAATACAATAAAACTCTTCATTTTTTTTGTTTTTTTTTAAAATTTCTTTAAAGACTCATGTGTTATTAGCTTAACAAAATAGTTAACCACCACTAGTCCTTTCTCAGTATTTCCACTACTCAGCTACAATCTGTCTGTGAATGGTTTTATGTCATTTCATTCTGCAGAGAAATTGGTATAAGCCGTAGTAGCTCGCACTACGTCTGCTAGAAATAACAGTCACATTGGAATGCAATAATCCAAACCACTTACTTTTAAGGCTATTTATTAAAATGCAGTTTTTTTTAAAATTTTAACAATAAATCTGTTAGAGCAAAACATTTTGAATCAAAAATGTATCAATAGACTGCAGTCCTTGTTACGGTTTCCGGGGTGGCAGTAATAGAAATAAGGAATGCTGTCAAGCTGGTAGTATGTAGATACAAGGTGCTCTAGCGAGGTTACGATTGTGCGCCTTGACAGGTAGGTTCAGCGAGGTCATTGTCCAAAACAAACCAAACAAGTCCTGGACCGAGTACATCTCAAAATCTTAAATGTTTATTTTCATAATAATTATGCAGCGGATTAGTTATTAATACTTTTTCTTGTGATGCTCTAGTCCAGTGGTTCTCAACCTTTTATGGGCCATGCCCCACCTAATCACCTCTAAAATCCTGATGCCCCCATGTGGTGATATATTTGGACCCAGACCTCTTCATGCGTACTCAATTGCCCCCCTTAAAAATCAAATTGCCCACCTGTGGGGTGTACGACCCCACGTTGAGAACCACTGCTCTAGTCAATTAGTTTTACTGGCATCAGCTTTCAATTTGCGTACATATTCTGTATCAAGTTCTCAACTTTAAGCGGCTGAGTCATATAAAAAGACAAGACATGAATTGTCAGAAAATATTTTACATGGTTCTGATTCATCTCTGTAAGAGGCTTCAGAAACCAAGGTACTGGTTTATTTGGCACAACAGTCATGAATTAATTAACTTACCACGCCTCATAAGGAACATTAAAATTACTCCCCCACAGATATGCACTGCAATTGATCCGATAGGAGCCCTTCAGTATAATAGAGATGAGTCATAAAACAAACATTCAAGCTGAAACAGTTGTTTTGCTTCTCTCTCTTCTTTCCCTTGGCTTAACTTGATAACACTTCTCCAGTTAGCAGTAAGCTTTATAATAAAACATGTCAACGCTATCAGATAACTTTAGACTTGATTATTTTCTCTCTTTTTTTTCAGTCTTTTCCAACACATGCATGCATCATACTCGTGAGTTCTCTAAATTGTATAATGTACAGTACGAAGCAATAAGTCAGCTCCCTTTTATGCCATATATACATTTCTTTAATTCTCAGCTGTTTTGAGTTGGTTGTTAATGATTGTCCATAAAATGTATTCAGTTGTTTATTCATGATAAGTCTGAAGGAAGCCCCCTAATATCTGATAAAATGACTAAGCTATTTTGGGAGATTCTGCTGATATATGCATAAGGTAGGAGCAGCCAGCTGACGTGGCAGAAATACGGTGTCAGAAGAATGAACCAGTGGTGGTAGATCAAATTTAAACAAATGTCAGCTACCTAAACTCTAACTAGATTGTCACCTGGTTGGTGCCTAACTTTGTGTTTTAGCAAAAAAATTTCCCATTACTGCAAGAGGAAACAATACAGATATTCTGATAGGTTCAAATTACAAATTAAAGATGTATAATAATATAAGCACTGAGGCTAACATTCTTCTGGAGTACAAGTTCTCTTAATTTCAAAATGAGCCGCCCAGCTTCAGACATACTCCTATAATTACACATCAGCACCGAGTTAAACCCTCTCAAAACAGAGCCAGCTAGGTATCCATATTGCACTATGAAGTATATAGATATCTGAATTTGTCATTGAGAACTGCGCACCACCTGGAAAAAAAAATCAAAACAGGTTTGTAGCGCACTCGGCTAACGAACACCACCTCCTCGTGCCCAGTGCCTGAGAATCAACCATGCAACAAAGACTGGCGCGGCATAATTCTGGCCCGTAGGCTAATCTCTCTCTCTCTAGTCCATTTACTGTCACGTTCTCTGAAGTTATCCAGATCTAGGAACAAAGAAAACCTGCTTATTACAAAACGCACCACACCTAGTGACAAAATAGGAATTTAATTGATAAGAGAATTTCTACATGCAGAGAGTAAATTCCATTACAAATCTGAAAAGAAAAAAGGGGGGGTGCTTGCATGGGGCTGGAGCTGCAGGTGGAGAACAATTCAGAAAAAAAAAAGGAAGCTAAGTATGAAATGTGGAAAAAATAATGATCCGGAATCAGAAGCTACCTGTGAACATCAGCTGACATGAGGAGGAGGAAAGAAATCGAGTTATGGGGTAGTAAAGGGTTAAACAGATCTGGCTATTCCGGACTTATATTTTTAAGCTTCCCATTCATGCAGGATCGGATTATGAAAGGTGGCCTGGTGCTCGCTTAGGTTCACCGCTGAAGGGGAATCTGGGCTCCAGGTGATGGATGGCACTGGCAAGCCCACCTGCAGATGGTTACCCCCCCCCCACACACACACACACACAGCATAAACGGTGCTTTGTTCCCTCTCCCCCAGGTCGCATTTTCACCTTATTTCAAACTCCAAACTAAAGGGACAGCGGTCAGAAAGACGGTGATTGACTGACTCCCCCACGACAGATCGGTGCACCTGAGTTACCGGCTCTTAATGGGGCCGGAAGAGGTCGTGGGTGCAGATCGATCGATCGATGATTGACACATAAGGACAGGAACGAACAGCCCCTCCCCCCTCCCCCCTCTTTTTTAATGGTAGACAGGATAAGTCAAGCAAGTAACTCACGGTAAACCTGGCTCTCTGCTCCATGGTTTCATAGCCAATTATAGGCACCTGGAGACAGGTGTCATCTGAATTCCTCGATTCTTCCAAGAAGCCGGTGTCCTGCCCCGTTGACTCGCGCGCGCTGACCCCCAAACCGTCGTCGAGCAGCAGCGGCGGCGGGAGGGGCCGGTCGGGGTTCCCCGGCTGCGATGACAGGGGGGTGCTGGTCAGGGGCGAGTCCTCCGTCACCTCCTCGGCCGAGTCGTAGTCGTAGACGGCTATCGAGTCCCGGCAGTCGGCGTACGTGGTTAGAGTCACCTTGGCGGGGGGCGGCCCCGTCCCCCGGCGGTCGTCCTCGGGAGTCGAACTGGGGGACGCCGGCTCGCTCCCGCTGGCGGCGGAGCTCGCGCTCATCGGCCCTCCTCTCCCCTAAACGGGCGCCAGACCACACGTGACGCGCGCGCGCTGCTCGGTCTCGCCTCAGCAGCCGGTCCAAAGCTCATCAGTCCCCCAGAGACCAAAACACGGCGCGCCCCGCTACAGACTCACGCGCATCCGCCTACCCCCGGGAAAAGGGGGTTGTTTCCGCTCCGAGGTAGATGGGGGCGACGAAGAACTGGAGCCATGTAGCATATTGCGGGAGCCGTCTCATGGTCACATGACGACAATGAGATATCCGGTAAGGGAGATAACTTCTACTCTCCCCCCCCCCATCACACTTCACTCTTTGCATAGATGTTCCTACTATAGTATTCTCCTGGCGACCCCTAATTGCTATTTTCATTCGCTCTCATAGGTTATCCACGTTTCGGGGAGGGTTTCCTGTGTGTAATCGCTACCCTACTTTACTCAAGTTCAGAAGAACTTTGACTAATTGTCCACGTTTACCTCGGTTATCTCCCCTCTCCTCTCGACACGAGCGTCTGTCTCTCCAATGGTCGCTTTACATCTGGGTTTATTATTTGAGGAGACAGTACGTTTGTATATCTAGTAATTAACCGCTTTCCGCGAGTGGACCACGGCCCCTTTATCTCCCCCCCCCCCCCCCCCGCCACAAGAGAAGACCCCACGGCCCTGGTTAGGCAGTTTTATTCGATTTTAGAATGGCCTCGTTCTGGTGTGCGAACTCTTCCGAGGTCTCTCTCCCTCAATCGGTCAGCCCCAGTGGATTGACTATAAAAACCGTTTGACAGTGTATCCCCCTAATTGGATCATTAGCTGCTCCGGGACTTACGATATTAACTCAGCCCCAGTGGATTGACTATAAAAACCGTTTGACAGTGTATCCCCCTAATTGGATCATTAGCTGCTCCGGGACTTACGATATTAACTCAGCCCCAGTGGATTGACTATAAAAACCGTTTGACAGTGTATCCCCCCTAATTGGATCATTAGCTGCTCCGGGACTTACGATATTAACTCAGCCCCAGTGGATTGACTATAAAAACCGTTTGACAGTGTATCCCCCTAATTGGACCATTAGCTGCTCCGGGACTTACGATATTAACTCAGCCCCAGTGGATTGACTATAAAAAAACGTTTGACAGTGTATCCCCCTAATTGTACCATTAGCTGCTCCGGGACTTACGATATTAACTCAGCCCCAGTGGATTGACTATAAAAACCGTTTGACAGTGTATCCCCCCTAATTGGACCATTAGCTGCTCCGGGACTTACGATATTAACTCAGTCCCAGTGGATTGACTATAAAAACCGTTTGACAGTGTATCCCCCCCTAATTGGACCATTAGCTGCTCCGGGACTTACGATATTAACTCAGCCCCAGTGGATTGACTATAAAAACCGTTTGACAGTGTATCCCCCTAATTAGACCATCAGCTGCTCCGGGACTTACGATATTAACTCAGTCCCATTGGGTTGACTATAAAAACCGTTTGACAGTGTATCCCCCCTAATTGGACCATTAGCTGCTCCGGGACTTACGATATTAACTCAGCCCCAGTGGATTGACTATAAAAACCGTTTGACAGTGTATCCCCCCTAATTGGACCATTAGCTGCTCCGGGACTTACAATATTAACCCAGCCCCAGTGGATTGACTATAAAAACCGTTTGACAGTGTATCCCCCTAATTGGATCATTAGCTGCTCCGGGACTTACGATATTAACTCAGCCCCAGTGGATTGACTATAAAAACCGTTTGACAGTGTATCCCCGTAATTGGATCATTAGCTGCTCCGGGACTTACGATATTAACTCAGCCCAATGGATTGACTATAAAAAACCGTTTGACAGTGTATCCCCCTAATTGGACCATTAGCTGCTCCGGGAGTTACGATATTAACTCAGCCCCCAGTGGATTGACTATAAAAAACCGTTTGACAGTGTATCCCCCCTAATTGGACCATTAGCTGCTCCGGGACTTACGATATTAACTCAGCCCCAGTGGATTGACTATAAAAACCGTTTGACAGTGTATCCCCCTAATTGGACCATTAGCTGCTCCGGGACTTACGATATTAACTCAGCCCCAGTGGATTGACTATAAAAACCGTTTGACAGTGTATCCCCCCTAATTGTACCATTAGCTGCTCCGGGACTTACGATATTAACTCAGCCCCAGTGGATTGACTATAAAAACCGTTTGACAGTGTATCCCCCCTAATTGGACCATTAGCTGCTCCGGGACTTACGATATTAACTCAGTCCCAGTGGATTGACTATAAAAACCGTTTGACAGTGTATCCCCCCTAATTGGACCATTAGCTGCTCCGGGACTTACGATATTAACTCATAACTCAGCCCCAGTGGATTGACTATAAAAACCGTTTGACAGTGTATCCCCCTAATTAGACCATCAGCTGCTCCGGGACTTACGATATTAACTCAGTCCCATTGGGTTGACTATAAAAAACCGTTTGACAGTGTTACCCCCCTAATTGGACCATTAGCTGCTCCGGGACTTACGATATTAACTCAGCCCCAGTGGATTGACTATAAAAAACCGTTTGACAGTGTATCCCCCCTAATTGGACCATTAGCTGCTCCGGGACTTACAATATTAACCCAGCCCCAGTGGATTGACTATAAAAACCGTTTGACAGTGTATCCCCCTAATTGGATCATTAGCTGCTCCGGGACTTACGATATTAACTCAGCCCCAGTGGATTGACTATAAAAACCGTTTGACAGTGTATCCCCGTAATTGGATCATTAGCTGCTCCGGGACTTACGATATTAACTCAGCCCAATGGATTGACTATAAAAACCGTTTGACAGTGTATCCCCCTAATTGGACCATTAGCTGCTCCGGGAGTTACGATATTAACTCAGCCCCAGTGGATTGACTATAAAAAACCGTTTGACAGTGTATCCCCCCTAATTGGACCATTAGCTGCTCCGGGACTTACAATATTAACCCAGCCCCAGTGGATTGACTATAAAAACCGTTTGACAGTGTATCCCCCTAATTGGATCATTAGCTGCTCCGGGACTTACGATATTAACTCAGCCCCAGTGGATTGACTATAAAAACCGTTTGACAGTGTATCCCCGTATTGGATCATTAGCTCTGCTCCGGGACTTACGATATTAACTCAGCCCCAGTGGATTGACTATAAAAACCGTTTGACAGTGTATCCCCCTAATTAGACCATCAGCTGCTCCGGGAGTTACGATATTAACTCAGCCCCAGTGGATTGACTATAAAAACCGTTTGACAGTGTATCCCCCCTAATTGGACCATTAGCTGCTCCGGGACTTACAATATTAACCCAGCCCCAGTGGATTGACTATAAAAACCGTTTGACAGTGTATCCCCCTAATTGGATCATTAGCTGCTCCGGGACTTACGATATTAACTCAGCCCCAGTGGATTGACTATAAAAACCGTTTGACAGTGTATCCCCGTAATTGGATCATTAGCTGCTCCGGGACTTACGATATTAACTCAGCCCAATGGATTGACTATAAAAACCGTTTGACAGTGTATCCCCCTAATTGGACCATTAGCTGCTCCGGGAGTTACGATATTAACTCAGCCCCAGTGGATTGACTATAAAAACCGTTTGACAGTGTATCCCCCCTAATTGGACCATTAGCTGCTCCGGGACTTACGATATTAACTCAGCCCCAGTGGATTGACTATAAAAACCGTTTGACAGTGTATCCCCCTAATTGGACCATTAGCTGCTCCGGGACTTACGATATTAACTCAGTCCCAGTGGATTGACTATAAAAACCGTTTGACAGTGTATCCCCCCTAATTGGACCATTAGCTGCTCCGGGACTTACGATATTAACTCAGCCCTAGTGGATTGACTATAAAAACCGTTTGACAGTGTATCCCCCCTAATTGGACCATTAGCTGCTCCGGGACTTACGATATTAACTCAGCCCCAGTGGATTCAGTGCAGGCTATAATGAAGAAATGGCAAACAAAATCACTCGCGGAAGGAAGGAGATCTGGCCACCGCAGATTAAATCAGAATAAAACGGGGCACCTTACAAGGAGACTCGTTTTCTGCATCTCCCTGTTTGCACTCAGCTCCGAATTGAATAACAATGAATATGATGATAAAGTGAAACTTTAAAGATGAAAAAAAAATGGCCATCTCCTTTACATTGATGATTTGAAGTCATGCGCCAGAAATGACGAGGGTTTTAGAGAGAATTAGAAATAGGGGAGAGTTTCAGTGATGATGTCTGAATGGAGATGAGGCTGGATAAATGCACTGAAGCGACTGGAGATCACAAAATAACACCCACTTACAAAAAGTTAGATCAATCAGAAAACTACAGGTACCTTGGAATAGATGGAAGAGGTGGGATGGACCACGGTGCCACAAAACAAGGATAAGTACTGAATACAGAAGGGAAACAAGAGCGATTCTAGGAACGGAACTAAGCGCAATGAACAAAATTGTTGCTATCAACACCGCAACCATCCTGATGTAAAGGTTGGACAATGAAGGAGTTAAAAATCAGTTGACCAAAAAACTCCTAATTATTCACGGGTTTACAATATTAAAGCTGATGTACAGCGTCTTTACGTACCTAGGAAGACCACGGCTTGTTCGAGATCGGAGCAGCCTTTAAAACAACGACAGTCGGTCTAGAAAGGTACACGAGATCCAGCAAAGAGAACACAGTGTGAACTCGCACCAGACATTAATGTAGAGCGGAGTGTCCACTGGAAAAATTGGTACATCTATCAGCTGGTATGAACACCATTTGATCAAATAGAATAAATTATTAATTGGAGACGGGGTTCAAATATTGGGAATATGGAACGGTTCACCAATCATGAAAATGGAGCAGAGCGAAGTTAGTTTTGAAAAAGATTCCAGCAAGGATCAATAGTTTGCAGAACTGCTCTCTTTGGAACAGCAATAATGATCGAAACGAGAAGGATTGAATGGATTCAAGTCGAGAGTTTAATAAATCATCATCTGCGGTTCTTTTATTACTTCTAACATCAAAATATTTTATTTTCTAAGATTTAAAAAAATAAAATAGGATTCCCGCATGGGGACAAGCAAACATTTTCTCAGACGTTTATACGTATGGCGGTTGATGAAGTAGGCACGATAGTTCCTAAGAGTAAAGGAAGAGTAGTCTCCCGTGGATTGGATATAACGATTTTTCCGAAGACTTAAAAAAGAACTTTAAAAAAAACAAAAGATGATATAGTTTAGAAAAAAGACAAATATTTTACTTACTTATTCTCAGTGTTATTCAAAATATAAAATCAATAAAATACATAGTAGAATATCTTTAAAAAAAAAGAAAGAAAAAGAAGCAGATGTGAACAGAAATAAAATACCAATTATTTTTGAGGTGAAGGGTATTGTCAGTCCCTTTTGTTCTCTTTATATACCTGTATACTTTATTTTAATTTGTATCTTTCGCTGATTATTGGTTAATTTCTATATTTTTAACGATTTCGGTATTATTCTCTTAAAACGTAACTATCTGCAATAGACGATATCAGTGCACATTACAGAAATACAGATCTCTACACATTAATGTGGACAGGATGAAAACGACAGAGTGTTTTAGTAGATAGAATGTTGTTATTCGAAGACTGGAACAAACCCTAATATTTGATGTGACCACATTGAGCTTTAATAATGTCTTGAATACGCTTTGGGCGTGAAATGCACCACTATTCACAGATTTTTCTTACTTCTTTGTCATGGAGCCAGGCCTGATAATTTTTCTGTAGTTGTATGATCCAGTTTTCGAAGTCGAGTTTTACATGTAGCCCATAGATTTAAATCTGGCGAGTTTCCTGGCCAGTCTACACAGTTGGTATTATTCACCCTAAAGTGCTATTTAATAGATTTTCATGCATGGTATGGTGCCAAATCCTGTTGAAAACCGTTTCCTAGGATACTTTCAGCAGTTCTGGTTTGTTCACATGGCATTCTAAAACTGAAATATATTTCTTAGTATTCACTATGCCCCGCAAAGGCAGTGCCAGTTCCTCATGCAACAAAACAACCCCAGAACATTATCTTTTCTCGATGCCTCACAGATGATTGTAGTGAAAACTGGTTGTGGTTTCACCAGGTGGATGGTGTACAAATACACTGATGAACAAGAAAACGACTCTCGTCTGAAAATAACTCAACATTTCACCAGTCTTCTTTTGACCAGCAGGGTGTTCTGTCTTTGGATTTTTTTTTGGTACCAACTGTTTTTTCATAAATTTCTTGGCTTGGTGCCTGACCTCAAGCAATTGATCTTTCAACTGATGATGATACCTGGACACCTGCTTTGTTAATTCCTGGTTAAGCAGCTCAGTAGTTTTTCTGGTAACCTGCTCGCTTATTCGTATTAATTTTTCATCGTCTCAGAGTCATGTTTTTCCATTTTCTTCCACATTTGCCTTTCCTTGATGGAGATACCGACTCCTCCGTCCTTTTTTTTCTTCGTCTTGATAAACTTGTTGACCGATCCCAGGCTAACTTTACCTTCATTGGCGATTTCTCTTTGAGAGAGATGCTTGTTCACTCAAGGTGGCTATTTCAGTTCTTTTCCTCGCTATAATGTCCACATTAAACTCTTAGAAACAAAAAGAGCAGACATATGACTCTAATGACTGGCAAGAATATAATAACTCTGGCAGAGACTGAATGACAAGCCCAATATCGAGAGAGAACGCAGTAGTGCACTCCACACCATGAATAATTGCTTATTGATAAAAATACAATATTTTAAAAGCTCATGTTCGCAGAAATCTGCACAATACTGTGGTTTTAATTTGTGGAAAGTGTGGCAAAGAATTCGAATAGAAATTTATTTTATTTTAGATTGAAGAGAAACCATTTCAAAGGGAAAACAAGAGACAACCACCTTTGGGACATACGGGTCTTTCGTGTTAGACTTCAGTTATGAACACGAGACTGATGATGTTGAGCTGGTTGAAATTCCAAACTAGAAAAGGTTATCTGTTTAACATAATATTTCCTATAGTTACGCCGAAACGAACAATTGTGGGTATCGTTATATTTTTCAAAAAATAATTTAAAAAAAAAAATATATATATATATTATTTACAAACTCATTTAGATAATGACTGACACGCTGTGTACTAGTCTTACCATTTTATGGCCTGGTCGTTAGTTCATTCCTAGATAGCCATACTGGAGTGGTACCCACGTGGCCTGCTTTCTTCTCGCTCCTTCTCTACTATCCCCGAGCCGCCTGAATTTACTCCCATATCTGAAAATGAAGAATTCTAGTAAAGGCTTTCTCCCTCGGGTATTTCGTGACCAAGATGGGGGTCCGAAATCTCCCAAAAACCGGGGGAGCTTTCGACGACTGTCCAGTTCTTTCAAAAACTTGTGCTTAATATATTTATTAATTATTGATAAATACATTTTTAAGAATCCATTTTCTTCAATTTATTTCAAATATTAAAGAGATTACTGATAAACTAAGCGGGGTAATTAATATAAATAAAATATGGTTATTTCCCTTAGTCTATAATTGATTGCACCCGTATTTCTGCTTTAGAACTCAGCTTTATTGAGGGGGGGTGGATCTGTCGAGGATGAAGGATAAGTCTATTAAATTATTTGTTGCTTTACTCGTTACTGATCATAAGAAGAAATTAAAAGATTATTTATGCATGCGCTGCCATTGTTTTGGTCGATTTATCTCCTCTTGCTGCCTCGCCTTTCCGCGAGATAAGCGCGAGAGCTGACACGTAATCGCGAGAGGTCGTGTCCGCTGCTAAATCAACATTTCTGAGGATCGTATCACATGACAAATGTGGAAAACAGATGTCACCAAAAAAATAAATAAATAAATAACGAGTTATCCCCCCTTTTTTGTCATCTAAAGCCACCGGAGGGGGGGGTGGCCTTTTGTATTGTATTTTCTCAGCAGTTATTTTTCTGTGAATTCCGCAAGCTGGCAGTGTTTACGAGACCAGGTAATAATAATAAATTATGCTAATGTTATCAGACTTCAAAGTAGTGTGTGGACGCATTGCAGTTGTTTTTTTCCATTATTGGCTTATCACCTTTGTACAAACAAGCTCCCCGACCTCGTTTTTTACAAATTCATGCGCACCAAATACAGTCGAGCAGAAAATTGATGATTAAATCGATTCATAGAAAAAAAAAAGTGCGCGCTCGTGTTATTAAAGGCGATTGTGTACTCTGTTTTGGTATTCTTTCAAACTCCAGATTGAAAAAAATAAAGATTCTGTTACATCCAGCTTGTCATCTAGTTGCTAGCTACATATTCCTCCAGCTTGGATTTTAAACCCGAAGCTAACCGGTTTCTTTTACGAGTTATGCCTCCCTTGTATGCATACACCGTCTATTATTTGTTAATGTTTTGGCCACTAGGTGTCATGGAACGTTATATTTGTATTATAAAAGCGACAGGGCTGGAAACAGATGCGAGAAATTCAGTGTACATCAAATAGATATGTAAACTGGGCACCGAAAATTCCGGTTTTCTTTCTAAAAATAGCCCTGCAGGCGAAAAGGTTCCCTGAGAAACTAATCAGTTTGTTTATTTCTTTGCCCCGGGTTATCTAAATTTTCCCAGGATCCCTGTCTCCTGACCTGTGGTGCCTTGACTCGAGCTATATATTTACCCTTGAAGTGCACGAAAAAAGTGAAAGCTGAGCTGAGAAGAGACACAACACCGATGAGCGGGAGGAAGCAGTCAGCTAATACGGCAAGAATCCCCAGACCTCGCTGCTTTTGCACCTGATAGACCCCGGTCTACCGCTTCTCTGGTTACCACAAACCAATCTAGTTCTCTTTCTTTGTTTTATTTACTAGGGACATTAAAATGAGATCCAGCTGGGATAGCGGGCCCACAGATTCCATCTGGACGGACGACGTCCCCCCGGTACGGTACACACTCCCAGGGAAATCGCCCGGAATTATCGACTGTTTTATTTTTAGAGTTTTTTTTTGCGTGGTTTTATCATGGATCACTGTTACCTGTACGTGTAAGAAAATGTGCATCAGTCTTCCAACCCGAAGCAAAATAGAGGCTGGTTTAAAACGTCTCGTGCGCCTGAACGGGTGATCTCCCTCAGAAGTTCGCAACCTCCATAACCGGAGAGGCGCCATCTTGTGTTTGGGTGCTCGTGTGAAGTCGGGGAGTAGAAAAGGTAGAAATGTCGCTAGAATCCACGCGAGAGAAGAGAGAGAGAGAGTTAAAAATCCGCATGGCTATTTCTCAATGGAATTATCGTTTGATTATTTGCTATTATTATCCCATAAAATGTGTATTTGTTTAATCTAACGCACAATATTTGGAAAGATACCGTTCATATGTAGAATAATGTGTATTTTTTCGGATACCACCTGGGTTTACCTGACCACTGTTCCTTCATGACAGGTTGAGCCATAGGTACTGTACCGCCCTCATTAACATAGTAACCCTTTGTGACAACAAATCCATATTTCGCTCCGACCCGGACGCTTACAGCCAGCTCAGCACGAATACCGACTGGGATGGGAACCCTGGGTGGTGTAAGGGAGGTAACAATTGGCTTAGTATACGGAGGGTGAAGCCCTGTTATATCGCTGCGACTAATTTTCGTTTAAAGAAGCTTGGATTTCATTCTAACGATTATTACTTGTGTCACGTCTTTTTTTTTTTTTGATTTTATATTTATTTATTTTAAATAACACATTTTGTTTTTTCTTTTTTTTTTTGAAATAATCATTTCTAAAGCTGCCAAACATGGCTGCTTCGGGATGTATTGTGATGAATAAGTTATGGCCATTCATGGCATTAACACCATTAAAAAACTAAATTGTTAGTGTTGTTGTTGTTTGCTGCTATCTAACAGCTCTCTTATGTCGAGCGGGCGGGCGCAACCAAAAGTTGATAACCGGTGGGGAGCCGGTTTCGGAGGGGCGGGCCCCCCCCATCTCGTCGCTCCATCGCGCTCGGGGGGCGGATGTCATATATCGTCTCTCTCGCTCCTTCTCTTCTGTGCTGATGTCATATCTCTCTCTCTCTGTGCTGATGTCATATTCTCTCTCTCTCCTCTGTGCTGATGTATATCTCTCTCTTCTTCTCTCCCCCCATCTCTCTCTCTCTCTTGTGGTCCTCTCTCCTCCACCATACCTCTCTTCTGTGGTCTCTCTCTCTTGTGTGTGGTCTCTCTCTCCATCTCTCTCTCTCTGTGGTGTCTCTCTCTCTTCTCCGTCTCTCCCCACTCTCTCTCTTCTGTGTGTGTGTGTCTCTCTTCTCTCTCTCCATCTCTCTGTCACTATCTCTTCTTTGCTGATGTATATCTCCTCTCTCTCTCTGTGCTGATGTCATATATCTCTATCTCTCTCTCCTCTCTCTATCTCTATCCATCTCTCTTCTCTCTCCGTGGTCTTCTTCCCATCTCTCTCTCTCTCTCTCCCCATCTCTCTTCTTCTCTTCTTCTCTCGCATACATATCTACGTATAGTGAGAGGGGACTCTTCTACCCTCCCCCTTCTCCCCCCCCCCGTGTATAACCAAGGTATTCAGAATGAGTACACCGAGGTATGCAAGAAATTTAGAGATTAAATACACGTGCGATGAATACTTGCCTGGTGATACTTTCGTTTATTACAACATGTGTGTGTGTGTGGATGTTGATATGCCAAGGGCGATCAATGTGTCAGACAAGACAAGTGATTTGATTTCGTGTTTTAAACGAATGCTGTCCGCTTGGGATAACGTATCAGATCGATTCATCGTGTCTGTTCTGGTTAACCTTTCCAGCTTCTCTTGAAAAACATTTTTTTTTTGTTGTTTTTTTTTTTTCCACCTTGCGAACGATTCTACGTGGCTCGGGAAATGGTGTTACTGGGACGATCGTCGTCGGGTTACAGGCAGAAAGCGAAGACGGGGGGGGGTGGTGGCGTTATTAGGCCGGCCAATCGTGGCGCGCTACCCGCGGATGAAGATAGCATTAGGTCGGCGGTTCTGGCGTAAACAGCTGGCGCCCCCCCGCGGCGGCAGTCGGCCGGCTATTCTGTACTCTGGGAGAGAGGTCGGACGAATGTCGTCAACGCCAATTCACTAATTAAATCGTAATGACACCTGACACCGGTTTCTGCTGTAGGACGGCAGTAGCCTCACCTGCCCGAGGTACTCCGCTTATCTGACGCAGCGTAGTCATCTGAAGATGATCGGATGTGAAGGGGGCGGGCGGATACAAGCCGATGCGAATGTCTTCAGATAGACATCGCCTACACCTGTAGTTGGCTAGTAGCCATTGTCTGGGAAGCAAAACGAAACATCTTAACCCTGAATACAGAAGATACAGGTTGGTGGTGGTTTGGGGGGGGTTTCGCGGTTTCTGGGAGCCAGGAACCGGTTTCGAAGGACCGCGGGTGAGAACAGACTCGCATCTCCGCTCTTACTGCTGTTCTCTGCTGTTGCCAAATTCGCTTTAATGTCTCGCCTTCGGGTGAACATAAAAATGTAGGAAGAAGCCCCAGCTCTGGATCAGTCGGACTTAATATTAAAACTTAAATCCGACTTTCGCTAGCAGCCCGATTCCGTGTTTTGCACCGATATTCGGTCAGCCACAGCGCCACCACGGTGTCGCCCGACTCAGCAGCGCATCAGCGGTGTGCCGCGATAAAAGTCTCCGGTAGAGCGTTCGGCCTCCGGCCCGTTTGTCATCCTGGGATTCCCATTTACGTCCCTCACTCCCTGGCCCCTTCATCCGCACGAGCGTCCCCGCCGGAGAACTCTCTACAGGTATACATGCAGCCTCGCTATAACCACGAACGGGGGAATAATTATTTTTTTTCTTCTAAAGTTAATTAAGCAGAAAATCGTAATTTCCAACTCGCTAAGCAGAGTTATCCATTCCTGTCAACCCCCCGCCTGCCGGTAGGGGGGGGCTCTCTATTTGGAAGCCGGGTGGAGCGGCGTATATCTGAACGCTTGCCAACAGAGACTGAGTCAGCGCCTTCTCGGGCAGAGATCGGCTCCGCAGTAATCCTCCCACCAGCAGTGCGCCGAGTATTTCTGACACCCGACTGTAAACCGAGTCGACCTTATACGTAACCGTGGCGACGGCAGACGTGGCTTCCAGTGACGAGGCTATTTTAGAACTAAAGAAAAAACCAGTGCCCGATGAACAGACTGTTTTTGCGCCCCCGTCGACAGGGTTTTTCCATTCTCTTTTTAAGTGGTGGCGTTCAGCATGATCGAATGATGATTTCCGAGTTTTCTCTCCCCCCCCCCCTCCGTCGACTCCCTGCAGCAGTCTCGATGATGTGGCTGCTTTCTGCTCTTCTTAGCCAATTCATTTTATCTTCTGTCCGCCAAACCTCTGGTTTATCTCGGTAATTCTGAGTTCTCGAGCCCACCCAGGCCTCCTGAAGACCGCCAATGCGCATTCCAGAGAGACTTGATCAATGACGTGGAGGGCCTCAGTGTAATTTTGGTACAGAGGCGAAGAATTCACTTTTGAATATTTTCTGGGAAAAAAACCGCTTTAAAAATGCGAGACATTTTTGAGAAAAAAAGAAAAAACATTCCCTCCCACACACGCACATTTTTAAACCCGTCTCGCTTTATTCCGTGGTAAAACTTAGCAGCATTCCACCGGACTTAAAACGATTCCTGGGCAGTAGCTTAGTAATCAGCCATTAAAATAGAATCAAACACGATGCCAGGACGTCATAGAAACTGTTATCAAAGAGCCACACGTAATCCGTTATCAGCAACTTGTAGGCGTCAAAGAGTTTTTGTGCTATATATCACTTCTTATAAACAAGGATGTACGAAGCTGCTAACAAAAAGAGGGGGGGGAAATACCATTCAAATTTGCAGCACTTTGCCCGATCATAATCATCTCAAGGATCCCGCCATTTTACCGTTACGTCATCACACTGGATGCCATGTCAGTCAGCGAAGACTTCTCTGGCAAATAGAGATTTTGCATATTCTATACGGTGTATACTTCTATTCATAATTATTTTAAAACATGTAAACCTTCGGGAAGTTGTCCTTCTTATATACGGCCCTTTTTTCCATCTGTTTTTGTTTATAAATCATTGATATTTCTTCCCTTAAGAGAATAATCAAATTAAGAAGTCCGGAGATTCATATTGGGACTAGAAATTAGACTGCAGAAGTCTATTACCGCACAGGCTGATGAAAACAGTCAGGCTGAGGGGGAGAAAACCTATTAGAGCATTTCGCTATTTTTGATAACGCAGTATACGGCGTATGTACTTCAGTAAGGAGACAAGGAACCCTGATTTAATAGATGAAGCTACAGTTTAATTTTTTCTATAGAAAATTGAAAAAAAAATATAACAGAAAAGGGGGAGCCACTCTCGAAAGCAGAGTGAGAGTAAATGGCACGAACTACTACAAGCAATGAATTTTATTCTCCTTCATTATTTTATAAACAGTGCTTATCTTTAGCTGAAAAAAAAAAACAGTAGTTCTTTCAGATATAAATAGAATTTTTTGTTTACTGGCCGTAAACTTAAACGTGTTTATTTACGAGAAGGTGGTTGGAGAAGCGCTATCCGGGCTCCGCTAGAGGGAGGCGACTCTAGCCTCCCCCTTTCCGTTCAATAACCGCCTGATTCCACGGACGATAACGAAGACGTTGAACTCTACGCCGACGTGTAAAAAAATATATATATATATATCAGAATTAATTAGAAAAAATCTTTTTTCAGTGCTCCTGTAATTTTAATGCCATTATAATTTTTTTTTTTAAATTTTACCATTTTCTTTCCGAATTTATAAAAAATAAAATTAGTAAATTTTTTAAAAAAAATTATTTGAACTGTTTGCAGTTGAGTTTTCCTATTTAAATAAGCTACTGCAATGTCAACAAATTCTCTTGAAGACTTGTGTATTCCATTAAAAATATCTTATTATGGATTCCCAGAATGCAACTGTGGCCTTCGGATTTTGGTATCTTGTAACATAGAAGATGAAAATGAGACGGCATTTAACACATTTAACGATAAAAAATAATTTAAAATTAGCTAGAATTTTATGATAAATCAGCTTAATAATGAGTTTAAAAAATCTTCAGTTCGTCTTGTTTATAAAGTTATAATAGAGGGGGAAACAAAGGGGAATCGAACGGAAAGGGAAGAGTGGACGAACTCAATCCAAAAGAGGTTGTTTTAAGAAAGTGCGTGTGTGTTGCGTGTGTGTGGTGTGTGTTCAACAAGTTTACTAAAACATAGCATATTTACAGATTTTGTATGATATGTAATGTCCAGTTTCGAGACTGCTAAAATGGAGAGCCCCGTAGGGACTGGCTCGCCCTTCTTTATCGGTCAGCCGCTTGGGTTCTTCCGGTTTTCTCTCACGTTTACAACACGTTACCTGGACCCCCCCGTGAGAACTCTTTCACACGCAAGTTTAATTAAACTGACACGTTTAAGTGAGTTTAAATGCAGTTTAACCCTTTATTAAACTCAAATCTGCTGGCAGTTCCGTTTACTTTCTAAACGGGTGTATATCATCTGAAGAAAATCTTGCTTCGCTGCTCGCATTTCAGACCAAGTCGCAGTGGCACCCTAACAACCACCAGGGCTTCCGGGCGCGCACGCGTCCCTGTCGCTCGTCTGTTGTTGTTCTGCGCACAGCCTTGGAGCCCTAACCCGTTGGTGGTGTTTGGTTCCCCGCCAGCGCCTTTCTTTCTCTCTGCTTTGCGCTCGGGATGTTTACGAAAATAACTCACCGTCCTCATCAGTTTGGAGGGCGCTGACGAAAATCGCAGATAAGCGAAGCAGTAGCCAGACACATCGTCTGCTGCCGGAGCGGACTAATGCATCGTCGTCCCGTCCCCTCCCCTTCCCCCCTTTTTCTTTTCAGTAGATTCTATTTTTCATTTGACTGAAAACAAGCTGCCGTTTTGGCCGCATACGTATCGCTTAGCAACAGCTCCGCTTTAACACGTGACTAAAGACCGTTAAAAGCGGCGTCAGAAGTTTCTCTTCCCTTTCAAGCGAGCAGAAAACCCCTAATGTTCCGTGAGATGATGATGATGCTCACCGCACACCTCCAGCATCTTGTTTTTATAGTGCCTCTTTGCAGTGTGAGTTTAAAGGCTCGTGACGTCATCACTACGCACAATTATGACGCGACGTAAATATCATGGCGCCTCTTTGTAAAGTATCAGAAATTTGAATTTGCTACAATTTTTATTTAATGATACAAATAAGTAGCCTATAAATATTGTTTTTAGTTGCTGCCTGTTCGGTATTAGGTGCCATTGCTTCTTCAAGCGTAGGATTCTTAGATGTTGCTTATCTTCTCTGGGGCCAAAACACATTCGGACTTTGTTAAACAGGTGCCAGTTCCAGTGGAGTTTTCAATACTCTAGAATCCACCTAGAAAAAATGCCGTGTAGTGATTTCTGCCTGGTATCCTTGGCCATGTTTTCCCACGAATAGCAGGGCATCGCTCAGCGCCTGTTTCAGATAAAACTCTTCCTTGAGTGTGGCGCGTTACCGAAGATGCTTAACTCGACAGCTGACAGGGCTCACCTGACTGCTGGTTTGTGGTGGAGCCCTCGCTACATGACAGGTTAGAGTTGACGAGGTACAGCACGATCCGGGAAGTATCTCCGTTCACGCTTCATCAGTCTGCTCTTGCCCCAACTACAAAGACATTCGGGTTAAAATTCACCTTTGACAGCAATATATATATGTGTGTGTGTGTGTCACCAGAAAACTTATCAGTAAAGGTACGGAAGAGGGCTGACAAAAAGTAAAACAGTGTGAATTCTTTATGGGTTTTAAGCCAGGACTGTACAGAACCACGGATGTACGAAAATTATAAGAACTTGTGTTTCTAAAGATTCCATGCGAATATAACAATGGGTTATCTCCACTTCATTGCTAACCGCCATTGTTATACGGAACAGACAGACCGGATGACGTGTTCGTGTTTTGTGTGGCTGTCTCTCTCAGCGATTTCGCTATTGTCCTTCAAAGCCCTCAGCTACGTTGTTAGGTTTCCTCCCGTTGGTGGGCACGCAGAGGCTGATGACATTAACAAACTCTGCTTCTAACTGCAATTTTATTCCAGATATTTCAAAATCATCTTATTACTTTTAAAATAATATGAATATTTATCAATAATATAAATTTGTTTTACTAATTCTCTTATTATTTTTTTTAGGAGTAAGGGAAATGTTAATATATTCCAATCTATGAAAAGGTAATAAAAATGAAAAATAGTGTTTTTAATTAACAGATGGTCCAGAGCTTAGATTACTTAACATCCTCATCCTGAAAACAGAAGCTCGATGCACCAACCGAAAGCAGAGTCTCCCTAAGTAATTCTACCTCGAGTAACTGAGTCCATCAGAATCGTCATCCCGAACCATTCCTTCCAATCCCTTAACAGCTTTAATCAGATCGTCTTTTATAAACTAAACTTCGAGGGACGGAATTTTTTGAAACAATAAGTTTCTGTGCACTAAATTATTACTGTTTTTGGGTGCGATAAATAAATCCTTTATTCTGAGCTACATCGTCCCTGGCGGTGAGGCATCCACGATCTATTATCGGGGTTGCTTCCATCTCTCTCCATCTCTCACAGTAGCCAGTATATTACATTCATTCGCCCAGCCCCCGCCATGGACGTCTTCAGAAAGACCGGGATTCGATCTCGCCTGTCCGTCTGCCTTTACCAAACTGGTTCGCCTCCGGCAGCATCAGCATCATCAGCATCAGCAGCATCAGCAGCAGCCGATTCACCGGATCTCGTCTAGTCGCCCGAGCTCCTTAAATAACCATGTTGCACGCGTCGGCCGTTTCTCCATTTTTAGGCAGAAGCAGACGACCGCTCGAGGAATTCGGCGCGGCGCATTCCATTCGCCCGACTGCCAGAAGCCCCGGACCTGGAGCTCGCTAGCGGTGACTGAGGCTGTGGTAAGCATCCGTTAACTTTCATCCTTTCCCCTCCAAAAAACAAAGGGCAAAAAAAAACCCCCAAAATTTCTTCTCGTTTTCACAATTTGTTGTTGTTGTTGTTGTTGGTCCGGCGGGGTTAGGGGAGGGGAAGGGGACCGGGACCGGAGCAGTCCACGGGCCGGTCCGTGAGTTGTTGTACAGCGCTTCTTTTTGGCCCCACCCCCTCGTTGCGAGGCCGGGCCCCGTAAATGCACCGGTGGTGGGGGGGGGGGGTTCCCACCGTCTTCGCCCCCCCTCTCTCTCTCCCTCCCCTCCATACAAGCTGGATTAGCGAGTGGTGGCCGGTTTCGGAATTATTTCGGTTAGGCGACAGACGACGCGGTAAGTTTCGTTCCTTTCTCTCTCTCTCTCTCTCCATTCACCGACCTCTCGCTGGGCCGGACATTAACAGACTCGGGCGGGAAGAAAACCCCCATCCTTCCCGAATAGTTCTTCAGCCTCGTGATGCTGCTAGTGCGACGTGACGGATTACTGTTGTCTTCAGTGTTAACAGGAAAGGCTGGCTGGGCACTTACTTACTGCTGCCGGTCTAACATTCGTTCATCCGCCTCGGGCGCTTGTAGCGGGGGACTGGAGGTGCTTCAGCACCGGGAAGGATAAGTCCTTGACCCCCCCCCCACCTCCGAAGATAGAGGACATCTATCACCTGTCTAGAGCTCAGCGTAAGGACGGTGTGGCTGGGAGCGAGTCTTATACATACGTGGATAATAGACGACAGTAAACGACTCTGCGTCAGTCTTCTGATGGAGTCTCTACATCTGGTTAATCTCTCAGAAATCCATCAGCTCGGGCTTAGCCACGGGGTTCACTTTGGCCTACAGTTAATTAGTCTGGGCTGGTAGGGGATCTCTACGGACTTCGTATTTCCATCTACATCTGTCATAAATTTTTTATTATCATTATTATTATCATCATTACTTTCCGGTAGTAATATAGACTTCTGTTGTGTTAAAAGTAATAATAAAAGTGTTTTTATTTAGTCGAAACCTTTTTGTTTCCTCTACGGAGAATGAGGCAGAGATGCAGCATTTATCTATCTGGTTGCTCCCCTGTCTTCTCTCACCTGTTCCGTCCGCCGCGCGACCACTTGTCACCCTCCCTGGCCGCGGCTCGGAGGGTAGTTTGAAGAATGCGCCTCCCACCTTCAGAACCGGTGGCTGATGGATGCCCTGAAGCCCGGAGCTCTTTCTTGTTTTCGATTCCCATTTGTTTATGCGCGAGGATAAGTTTCACCTGACGCTATTTATAGGTGCACGGAGAACCGATCCCTCGCCGCTCCACCAACGGATCGTGTTCACGCGCAGCGGGGGTCGGTTTCAACGCGGCACGTGACTTGGGGCGAGATATCACCCCCCCCTTACCCATGCTGGATTAATCTGGAATCAGCCGGAACTCCTGTCTGCCGCGGGGAAGCCCCGGATAAGGCGGCCCTTGATAGAGACGACAGGACCTAAGTAAGATCTCACATCTCTTATTCCCGCCAGGTTAAAAGAGCTGTTCCGTCGGCAGACATGACTAAGAGGCGAGTACCCGGCTACTCCGTGGTAAGATCACCTGGCTGACTGTTTGCTTGCTTGCATGTTTGTCTGCTTACTTGTGCGCTTGAGCCCACCTGAGACCAGCAGGCCCTTGAGCAGTAGAGAGCCCCCACCCCAACCCCACCTGAGACCAGCAGGTCCTTGAGCAGTAGAGAGCCCCCACCCCAGCCCACCTGAGACCAGCAGGCCCTTGAGCAGTAGAGAGCCCCCACCCCACCCCACCTGAGACCAGCAGGTCCTTGAGCAGTAGAGAGCCACCCATCCCAGCCCACCTGAGACTAGCAGGCCCTTGAGCAGTAGAGAGCCCTCACCCCCAACCCCACCCCACCTGAGACCAGCAGGCCCTTGAGCAGTAGAGAGCCCCCACCCCAGCCCACCTGAGACTAGCAGGCCCATCTCATTTTACTCACCTAAGTGAGGTCGGGACCAGTCTCCAGCAGTTTTTATATTCTCCCATTAACTTTAAATAAATAAAGCGTTTGATCTTCTGGGCACAGAGCCGGCCAGTTCCAGAACCCCCGCTTCCACTGTACCAATAACGCCATTATCGATATTAGATTGAAAGTTAAAGTTTAATTTTGACCAATGCTTGTGACAAAGAATAATCTATAGCGCGCGCACGAAGACGGTTGTTTGATTATAAGTGAGATCTATCCATTACAATAGAAAACCAGCATGCATCCATATAGACTCGCACCCAACAACCGGGATTCTAACTTAATGAAGCTTGCCCCTACCCAAACAGAAACAAGGAATCAGACAGATTTCTGGAGAGGGTTAACTTCCCCACAACCTCTTGCTGCCAGTGATTTCTAATGAGCAGACGAGTATTGTCTAAAATCGTGGGGATTCTAAAGCCCTCTAAATTTCGATGAAGACAACAGAAAAGATTACAACTTAAACAACTAAGGCTAGCAGCATCTTTGGCTATTTAAAAGTATCACGTGTCTCCAGGAGCGTTGTCAGGGAGCTACGTTGCTCAGTCACGTGTTTGATTCTTCTTCGATGAGTGACGTCAGATGATGACGCCTGTCATTAACCCAAACTTATTGTCTTTTTGCTATGTAATCCCACATCATATTTAAAAGAACACTCGGCACTAATTTCTTTTCTGCTTTTTCTTTTCTTATAACTCCACATCTCCTCTACCTGTAAGCTAATTCTTGAAGCTTAATGATGAACCTGTGAACTCCAAGCTTAAGGGGAATCTGTCGCATCCCAGCAGAATTTGTCCGTTACCCTGTGGCCCCTACCCAGCTAATTCGCGAAAATACTCTTCCGTATCCTTTATCCGGGTCCTGCATGTTTAGGTGATTACAACTGAAAGTTATCAAAATGGTAACGTGGAAAAGGTTTACTTGGATCGCTTGTTCAAGCCCCGTATCTGTTAACAAGGTACATTGCTTACCTTTCACTGGCAAATGATTTATTTGAAACACTTCAGATCTAGTTATTAGGTTGGTTTCTCAAATATGTCCATCACTACGAAATATCTCCCTTAATGGGGAGTTTTCCTTCGATATTGTTGATCTCTGTTCATTTAAGGGCTATTTTCTGCCTGTTGACATTAACAGTGGGCTTGGCTTAACTAATTTTTTTTTAAAAAATATATATATTTCGGGGATGTATTTCACTCATATCTTCGAGATTATTTACTTTCTGTTTGGAAACACCAGCATCTTCGATTTATGTCGCTACCTTAGGTTGTTAGTGACAGCTGTAATAGTCTACACCTTTCGTATAGGTTTGGATCCTTGAAAGGGGAGATAGCAAAGGACCATGAGACGCATACTCACAGGAGGAATCACTGATGAGGGCTAATAGAGGGCCGCTCGTCCCCGCCATCGCTAACCGAACACGTTTTTTTCACTAATTTTAGAACGGATAAATCTTCTCGATCTTAAACCGGTCATTCGTTCGTATGTTAGGGTGAAAGCGAAAAGCCGGTTCGCTCTATCTCGCTCTCAATCGCGACCCCCCCACTCTCTCTTCTATCCATCCCCTCTCTCTCCTCTCTTTCTCTCTATTCTCTCCTCTCTCTCTCTCTTCTCTCCATCTCTCTCTCTCCTTCTTCTCTCTCTCTCTCCTCTCTCTCTCTCTCTCTCTCTCTCTCATCTCTCTCTCTCTCTCTCTATCTCTCTCTAAGAATGTTGAATCTTGAAATTTCTCTGATATAATTAGGGTTGTTTTTAATAAAACATTTTCAATGAAAAATGGATTTCCCTGATTGAGGCTCGGTGGAAGAAGTATTGTATCCGGATGCTGACCTAAACATCGTAAAGCGGATTTTTAAAAAAGCTGTAGATTTTACTACAGACTTTTTAAAATTTTAATATGTAATTTAATACATTTGTTAACAAGAGAAGTTTTAAAGAACATTTTAGTGACTATCAATTAAAAGATTAAAAATCTTTGGTAATAAAAGTAAACAGGACTAAGTCACCTGTGAAAATAAAATAGTCGAGAACGCGTTCTGGCGAGTGATTGTATTCACAGGTGTTTTCGGCCAGACACCTGAATTATCTATTTGTTTATTTCTAATTCAGTTCTGTGGAAGAAAAAAAAAAACGTGAACGGTATATTCGCTTTACGACAAGGACTTTTGCAAAACGAACCTTTAAACCGAGTTACTTCTGGTAGATTCTTGCTATATGCACGGAGGACATTTTTGTATATCCCATGATTCCAAGCTCTGACTAATGTCTTAACTTTAGATACAGGTAGATAGGTAGGTAGGTACTACGTATTATCGATATCAAGGAAATTGTATGTTACGACCAACAATTAAAGACAAATTTTTCTAGAGTTGACGTCATATGAAGCTAATCCTCAGCTCATGGCCGTATCGATAGTTAATTTCTATCTTATTCATCCTTATCATAGTTAAATTCATTTTGGGGTTCAACATTAAAACAGCAGTTTTCTTTTAGCCGGAAGCTTATGGTGTTCTTTAAATTCTAAAATCAATTTAGGATGTGATACAGATGTAAAGTGTCTGTTGCACGATGACAACCAAATTTAACTAGAACATTCTGTAAATGAATCGCGTTTAGCTGATTACCGAATATAAGAACATTTTCATTAAATATCTGAATTTAGTGAATAAAAAAACTTCTAATTTTATTTATTATGGTCATTCTTTTAACTACTCAACGTCTTCTGTGTATTTGCCAGTTACTGTCGTGTATTATGTGCGTGCTCCAGGTTCTGGTATAGGTAGCTCCAGTGACGCAAAGCTTTAGGGATAATGGTAAACAAAAAGGTTAAGATCACCGCATAGTCCGTTTGCTACAACATTGGCCGCAGCGCCATCTACATAATCTTGTCTGGATGTCCGAGTCACTTTGACTGCCAACAAGCGTTGATTGGTCCTGTTAACAGTGGCTATGCTTCGCAGACTTCATTCGTTCATTATCAGAATTTTTTCAGAACGGAAACCTCTTCCGGGCCCATCACAGACTGACGGTAGCGGCGGCTGATGACGTTACAGGCTGCAGCTGGACTACTGCATGGAGTCTCTCGCGCCATCTAGCGACGCGATGTGGACGTCACGTCGAGATCTCGGGGCTTGCGAGGGTTTCTTGAAACATCATTTTTCGAACTCCGTCCAAAACAACGTATTTTACTGATGACGACACGAAATGATTCGCACAGCTGATTTAAAACAGACCGAGTACAAACTGCAGAGTTGTTTCCACCCGGCACTAATCAGCCTCTCTGTTCCCTGCTTGCTTCAGTAGCCTTTCTTTCTTCCTCTGGATTCTCTCTGCATGCTTCCTGTTGCAGTTTCCGTTCATGTCGACCCAGCAAAGAATGAATGCTGCAGCATCATTGTTGACGTGGCATCTGTTGATGTTGTTACCTTTATTTGAATATATATATATTCATATAATTTGGAAATACTGATTTTTATTTAGTAAATAAGATTAAAATTTTTCTGTTTCAGCTTCAGGGTTCTGCAGTCAGACACTTGCTAGTGCTAGGTATCGATAGAATTTCTCACCAGATGGCTGATCTAGGGGCCCCAGCGTCTTCTCACCCTTTGTTTGGCTCGAGTTTCCTAGCCGGAGAACCAGCCTGATTACACTATCAACATCGCGACATTATCTCGATTTTAAAGGTTCATTGCTCTGGGATTCGGGATCTGTTTTTTTTTTTCGCTTGAAGCAGATTCAGACTCATTCGAGATGAATAAATATGACCAATAAAGTTCTCTCTTTACGCGAAATGTGAACCTGGTAGTCTAAATATTTGCTCGGATTCAGCGGTTGGCGCACGCGGCCCGGATCTGGCGTCAGTTTCCATAGCGCCCTGTTTACCATCTTAATTAAAAGTTCTCTCTCTCTCTCTATCTCTCTCTCTCTCTGCATCTCTCCCTCTCTCTCTCTCTCTCTCTCTCTCTCTCTCTCTCTCTCTCTCTCGGGGCAACATGTTGATGGGGAATACGGAGCGTGTCTCTTTTTGTTTAGGTAACTAAGGATGCTGCTTACAGAAAGTCGCAGATTAGGAAAACGGATGCGGATAAAGCTGAGATATGTTGATCAGGAAATAGATACGTAACGCTGATGAGTTGCTTAAAGACTATACTGTAGGTCTGCAGATAGACTTCGCTTATTGGTGAATCTACAGGGGAAGTATTAATTTTGAGGGGGGGTGAGAACCGGTCTGTCTGCTTTCTGTTAAGTCGATTCGTCGTCAATCAGGTCCGTTCATCTTCAGGGTTTTGGGGTAACCGGTATCCGAATCGGCGCCGTCACCCACGTCTTTGCAACACCCGTTGTCTCACTGCGTCTATTTTAGGGAGAAGAATTTCGGATCAAGGAAGTGGCTGTACACTCGATAGAATGTACTTCAAAAACGAGGCCGGGAGAGGGAGAGAGGAATGCAGCGGGCGTGAAGAGGCCGCGTGATTAATGTGACTGGCAGAGAGACAGACGTATATGTCGATGGGTAACTGGATTCTGTTTCTGGGCAGCAGGCATCTCTGCTGAATCCACTGACTCATCGCCGCAGTAAAAATATCCCAAATCTGCTGACTTACCAAATGAAAAACGACAGCCCGAGTTTTCCCGGAGATAAATGTGTTGCTCTCCTTCCCTTCCCTTCCGCCTTTCTCCTTCTTTAGACATCTTTCTTCTACCTTTCCGGAAAAGCGGCTCTCGCTGATCTCTGGCATCCTTGAGAGAGATCGTCGTCATATTCGGGTAATCGCAACTAATCGGATAACTATCACGCACGTTAGTGGCTAAAATAGGGGCTCAAAGTTTAAACAGAAAAGAAAGGAGGAGGACGGGGGGGGGCTACTGCAAGAGCAGCTGGTGTATTTGGCGCAGCCATCTACAGTTCCACCGAGCAGTTTAGAAACAGCCTGCCGGGGTACTTTAAACGACGAGTCTTTATATCCGACTTCATCTGCCTCAGGTCCCTAATACCACAGACCCAGACCTAACCCCGCTCTCCAGCTCAGGCCTAAAAAAAAAACACGATCTTGCCCTGAAATCTATTTAATTATTTCCGCCGGTTTTAATTATATTTGTGGGCTGATCGTTGTTACCCTGTTAAAAAATTGGGGGTTCAAAAAGTCTTCTTTTTTACTTTTGTAAAGAGATTAAGTTACTATACCAGGTTCCAGTACACCTTTTATTATCTCCCTTTCCACATGATGGAACTGTTTCCGTTTTCTACGCTTAGAGAACCATCAGCTTTCTACGTATGGATTCTCGCAGCTGAGAAGTGGGGGGGGACTCTCCTCTCATCTTATGCCAGTCCAAAATACTTAGCGTCATAAGAATGTAAATCCTCAGTTAAGTGGTTAGTTTATCCCCTGTAAGTCACACCGTGATGCATCTTCACGCTGGTTCTTGATACCGTCGACTCTGAACCCGAAGGCGGATTTCCCTCGAAGAACAATCGGCCATTGGTTTCGCCAAGCTAAAACATCGGAGACTGATCAGTATCGATCAGTGCTGCCTTAAGTAGAAAAGCTTTTCTGAATAATGGCCTCTGATAGCGAGACTAGTCAACCCGACACTGCTGGCAGATCTTCAGGGAGACTGAAGCCTATAGTAGCAGAACTCGAGCCCGGATCAAGGAGTCCTCAAACAGCAACTCTCTTGGTGAGACTCGACGGAGGGCACGTACAGCACAACAATGCGAACTATTGCTTCCGGGTTATTTAAAGGTCTTACGAATCTACGGCTCGTTCTGTACTCTCCATCCATCAGGGTGGGGTCTGAACGCGGACAGTGGAGCTGTTTAATGGGCCCTTTCTTCTTGCGAAACAGTTCCTTCCTATTGTTTTCTCTTACCTCCGCCAGGAAGGACACTGTCTAAAGAAAGCAGACTCCCGGCCAATATATTAAACTCTTTGAAGTATTTACTTATATATTCACTTCGTTTACACAACTGTGTGTGTGAGTGGGTGGGTTGGTGGAATTTCGATAGCGTGACGGTGTCCAAATGCAGCACCTTATTCAGATTCTTCTTCGGTTGAATTCAGGGTTCTTTGTTTCCGACGGCGGATTAGTGGGCGGTAACCTCGACTATCTGTTGCTTTGTTTTGTCCTCCTCTCTTAAATTTCCGGTTGTGGAGGGAACGAGTGAAGCAACTTTCTCTCCTTCTCTGGCAGGGCACCAAGGGGCATTCGGTGTTGAAGAAGCGGGTCTACGTGCAGCCGATCGTAAAAAGATTTCCAGTCAGCCTTGCGAGAGACGAGTACCTGACACCAGCCATGCCGGGCATCTACTACGACGGTGAGTGTCTAATAAATGTATTTATTATGCAGCGAGATCTGGTCCGACTTCCGAAGAACCCTTTTCGGAATAATGGATTTCCCAGGGGTTAGTTTCTACATAGCTATTAAGGGGAAATAGCATACGGTTATATATATAGAAACACGACGAGCATTTACAGACTTTTACAAACAGTTAAAAAAATATAAAATAAAATGTGAAATGTTTTTGGCGTAATCACGGCTGCACTAGGGTTAATGGTAGCTGCTCAGCCATTCACAGTTCACAGCGAAAGTAGATGCGGTGCCGTCGATGCATTATCATTAGTACGGGGAGTAGCCTCAAGATGGCGTTGGTTTACCGTGACAAACTCCTCGGTTTGAGGTCGCTTCTACACTCAGACGTGAAGCTGTTACAGCTCTTTCACCGGTTATTCGATAACGAAGCCATTCTTTCCCGGGCTCGTCTAGCGGCACTTCCGGAGCCATTCTGAATGTTTAAAATCACCGCTCTTCTTGTAGGTTAAGAGAAAGAAACCCTAACCGGCTGAGCATTTAAAAAATCACAGACTTCAGGCCCTGGCGGGTGGACAGACAAGCAGGCTCCTCTCTCTGAACGCTAAATTATAGTAAATCAGTTCTGTAAGTGGACTTCGCTCTATGCAGCCCTGTTGTTGTTGTTGTTTTCTATTGTTCTCAGCCAAAGGTGTTCGTTTGTGTCAATGGACCGGCTGCTTGCATCGAGCACAGAGATCGTGCGCAATGGACATATGCATCAGAAGCCGCAGCGTCTAAACTTATCTTCAGCTCCCCCACCTTTGGCTATTACTTTTCTGTAAATAGCGCAGCATACGGGAGTCTTTTCCGTCACGGAGTTGTTTCCCTTGCACTGCGCAGAGCGCCGGCAGGGTCACCGCGGTGTCGTCACGTGGTGATTAATGATTCCTCTATTGTTTCAGACTATTACGACTTACCTGCATACTCCCCAAACAAGGTCAACGCTCTCACCAATGCCATCCTGGATGACACGTACGACTTGCACGCTAGGTCCAGAGGGCGCGACAATCGGCTCCTCAGTCAAATGAACGAAGCACTGGTAAGTGAGGCTACAGTTCCGCTCGTTAATGCATTACCCAGAAGCTTAATGGAGGCACACACACACACACACACGGGGACGTGTCTGGTGCTATTGTTTTGAATTTGCTATTAAAGTTCGTCTTTCTTTTTTCTCTTTAATTTGTAAATGCGACGCGAAGTGTCGGGATCACCTGAAAGAGTCCGGATCTTTGTTTCGCCCCGTTGAGAGGCCACGGAAACTTTGTCATATCGAGATTAGGAGGGATTTTTTTTTGGTAAATATTAAGAATTAAAAAATGTGCATTCATAGAAGTTTCCAGTCAAGTCATCTTTTGTGATGAATGGCTAATCAGAAAGAATTTTAACATAACTCTGTGGACAAACGATTGTAATTTAACCCTTTGCAGTTTTCCTGAAAACCAGGTAAAGGTGCTGACTTTAACACGGATTTAGAAATTGTCCATTTCTCCGCGTTTTTATTAAATCGTGGGGGGCTGGGTCTTCTCAGCACCGCTGCCACTGAAGGGAGCAGGAGAAAGCGGCCGGGACTTTATAAGATGTAGAAGTAAATAAAGGTGGTCGTATGTATTCTCGCATAATGTTTTAAAGCGGTAATTATCCTTGGCTCCTACCATTTAATCCGATATTTTAGAATTTATGTTAAAAGGGCCAAGCCAATTTCCTAACGTGGTTTTGGTTTGCGATTAATAGTTTGAGTTTGTTTGGTTTAAGGTTGTCAAGTTAATTCGAGAAA
The DNA here is from genome assembly GCA_018389105.1 of Nautilus pompilius. Taxonomy (NCBI): domain Eukaryota; kingdom Metazoa; phylum Mollusca; class Cephalopoda; order Nautilida; family Nautilidae; genus Nautilus; species Nautilus pompilius. The sequence goes on from JACATO010001117.1 coordinate 236,944, forward strand.
ACACCCTTTCCCCGTCTTACTCAGGCCACGTGGTAGGACACGGCCGGCCGGCCTGAGTGTTCTAACAAGTACTGGATGGCGCCATGAATTAACATTTCTGACAGCGTATCCTAATGGAGTTCATCGGTTATCTAATTCCATCTGTACATCCACTAAAACAATAGAATCGAAGCAGACTTACGAATCTATATTTAATTTTTTACATATTTTATTAAACTCTTAAGGATTCTGTGTGTGTGTGTGTGTGTGTGTGTGTGTGTGTGGTGGTGGTGGTACTTTGGTGTTTACTTCTGATTATGTTTTTTCTCTTTTTTAAAGTTATTTTCTTAAAAATGTGTTAAAAATACTTGAGGAAATGATTGGAAGATAAGCTAAAACCATTATTACTTAACGTGGTTAATATTTATCAGGGGGAAAAAAACAGGCTGAGGTTTGTTGGGTCTTATACCTACCCCAGTTATTTTCTGTTCGTATTAAAATTTGTCACTTTCTGTTACAGATTTATGCAAATTCCTTGTATTTGTTTTAGCATGTTACGATTAAACGTCGTAAATTTAGATAAGTATTGTTTCTATTTTGTCTGTATTTGTGTGTAACTGCTATTTATTTGTTAAAGTTGCCAGAGTTATTACGATTTGGCTTTCAGAGAACCCTGCTCCAGCAATAAGCATCAATCACAATGTTTAGCAGATTCTTTGGAGCAATAACAAGGCTTTAAAATCACTTGGTAATTTCACCCACAGGGATGTCAGTAATTTTGAGAGCTTTCCTTCATGGTATTAAGCTTTGCTATGGAAGTGCAGTTTATTCGATCGTACAGACATTTCTCCAGACTTGGCGAGACCAAAAACCGATAGCCGAGGAGGTCACCCGCGAAGACTTTGGTAGCAAGCGCCAATATTTTTCTTTCTTCTTTTCTGTACACAGCGGGTTATCCCCCCTTCGATTTGTACGTCGTGAACGACGTTCGGGGCACTGCTGTGCGCCTCTGGCGTTTTGACCCTCTCGATGGTCTCACAGGTGAAATCTGTTCTGTCTCATCAGATGTGCTACGAAGACGGGAGCAGTAAATATACGAAAGGGAATTGTTATTTGATTGATAGCATTATTGAGGAAAACGGCTTAATTTTGGCTGCTAACCGCGAGGCAGTTGTTGCACTAGATATGGAATGGCTCTCAAAATTACATCTAATTCTTCGTTCTGTGGTATAGATTCCCTGTGGTCAACGGTTGTTGCTTTTCTAATTTTTGCCCAATTAAAGAAAAACTGTATCCATCCAATAACTCGACTTGCATATTTAAGAGTAAAGATGTTTACACATTTTTACTAACTGAAGGTCACCTTTGTTTATTACTTATCCATATAGGCATTTGTATTTCAGGGTTTTCTCACAGACCTTTGTTTCTGAAACACCCATTGATAAAGGGATTACATCTATGATTATATCAGTCACGTGGTTTTTGGTTATTGCTACATATAGAAGCGCATGATCAATTGGCCAGGAAACCTAGGCATGCGTATGCCAACTATTTAGGTTTTAAATAGGTGTGCTTTTATCAGTGCTTCTTTTAAATGCTTCTATTTTTATGATTTCCTTTCGAAAGACCATTGACTAATCAGGTAAGCGAAGCTTTAGTGCTAATATTTGATAATGTGGAATATTGTAGCTGATCTGTTGTAAAATGTTAAAAACAGCAGCCAGTACTTGTTTTTAGTGGTGCCATTCAGCTTGTAGTATAGAGCTCCTTGATCCTCTGACGGTGACGTGGGATTCTCTTTTTCTGGTGTGGATTTCTTAAGTTAGACTCGCGACTGAGAGCGGATCATATCTGTTACTGGATATTCTCAAGAACTGGCTTCCGTGTGTTTAACACGTGGTGTTAGCGATATTAAAAGAACGGCCTCCCTACACGTTTTTTTTTTAAAAAAACCCTGCTCATGCTTCTTTTAAATTAATTAGTTCTTTAGCCTGAACCAAAAAGGGTTAATTAGAAGACAACATAAAGTACGAATGATAACAGAAAATAGATCTTCTCTACATTTTTTAAAAATTAAAACTTAAAGAAAAAGTAATTTATGGTGTCGCTGGCTGAATACTGTAAAAAGGTATCTTAATCTTTAATCGGTATTATATCGGATATCGTAAATCTGTAATATGTCATACTGATCATCATCTTAAATTACAGCCATGCTATCGGATATCCTTAATCTGTAATATGTCATACTGATCGTCATATTAAATTACAGTCATGTTATCGGATATCGTTAATCTGTAATATCATACTGATCGTCATATTAAATTACAGTCATGTTATCGGATATCGTTAATCTGAATATGTCATACTGATCGTCAATTAAATTACAGTCATGTTATCGGATATCGCTAATCTGTAATATGTCATACTGATCGTCATATTAAATTACAGTCATGTTATCGGATATCGCTAATCTGTAATATGTCATACTGATCATCATCTTAAATTACAGTCATGTTATCGGATATCGTTAATCTGTAATATGTCATACTGATCATCATCTTAAATTACAGCCATGCTATCGGATATCGTTAATCTGTAATATGTCATACTGATCGTCATATTAAATTACAGTCATGTTATCGGATATCGCTAATCTGTAATATGTCATACTGATCGTCATATTAAATTACAGTCATGTTATCGGATATCGCTAATCTGTAATATGTCTTACTGATCATCATCTTAAATTACAGCCATGCTATCGGATATCGTTAATCTGTAATATGCCATACTGATCGTCATATTAAATTACAGTCATGTTATCGGATATCGTTAATCTGTAATATGTCATACTGATCGTCATATTAAATTACAGTCATGCTATCGGATATCGTTAATCTGTAATATGTCATACTGATCGTCATATTAAATTACAGTCATGTTATCGGATATCGTTAATCTGTAATATGTCATATTGATCGTCATATTAAATCACAGTCATGTTATCGGATATCGTTAATCTGTAATATGTCATACTGATCATCATATTAAATTACACTCATGTTATCGGATATCGTTAATCTGTAATATATCATACTGATCGTCATATTAAATCACAGTCATGTTATCGGATATCGTAATTACATCCGGCCGGGATTCGTTCGAACGCCCACAGCGTTTGCTACTTTTTTGCATTTCTTATTATAGGAACGATAAGTGATTGATTCGGCTGATTAAACTACGCGGTTCTAAAGCTGTTTGTAAAGTATTTTTATGGCAAATCTAAAATGAGCAGTTCTCCCTCGAGGCCCCGCTGATGCTTTCGTGTCCTGACCAGAAAAAGAGAATTTCTTTTAAATGAGAACCTTGTTGACTTCTCGACAATTACCGCACGTGCCAGCGACTCGGTGGTTCAGTAGTCGAACCTACTTTCTTCTGTTGTCTTATTCAGTTAGACGGCGAGTTGACGGTCTAACGAAATTGTTGTTTGTCTTTATTATTATTATTATTATTATTATTATTATTATTATTATTATTATTATTATTATTATTATTATTATTATTATTATTAAGACTCTGCTCGGCAGGGAGAACAAAGCGTAGGTAATTATAGCCAGGGTACACAACTCCATTACATTTCTTAACAAACATACGTCACATCCGCCGGTATTCGAATTTACTCTCACGTGCCTCGGCGCACAGGAAGTTACGTCATTACCGCGTTAAATCGCCGAAAGATGGTTGTGACATTCAAATGATTACATCTGAAAACTTCGCGCAGAAAACCAGAAAAAATACTTAAACGTATGGCACCGTTTCCTTGGTAACAGCGAGAGAATACGTCAGGGAACTGGGTGAATACATTCACTTTATCTCAGTTTAACTTGAATGCAGTTTTGTTTTTTTAATTGTTTATAAATATTTTGATTTCGATGATTAATCATTCAAACGAAAGTTTGAGAAAAACATAAATAAAAACGTCAGCAACAGGGTCGTCTGCTCTGTTTGAAAACGGATCCGGTTTTTAGCGATGGCGTACGATAGGTAGCTTATGTAGTGGAGATGGTTGCCAAGGTTGGAGTGTGGGATCCTAAGGGTCATCTTGTATCGAAAGATTGGCATGAAAAGTGTATATTTTTCGCTGCGAGTAAGGCAACAGAAGGAAATGTTCTTTCTACCGGCTCCCGTATAGGCCGGCGCGTGGCTGCTGACGGGGTCGTGGTAGTGACGAGCTCGCCAGCGGGTCTAACAGACGGACTTCCCCTATATATTCATTCGTATTCAGCCTTCCAGTGCCTACGGTCCTGGAAGTCCTCGGATGGGGCTGCGAAGAGGCTCCTCTCCTCTTCCTTCTCCTCTCGGAGTCTACCCAACTCACTTCCCATCGCCAGCGGCCGGAAGCAGACCGACCTATCAGCCCAGCAGCACGCAGCTACCGCCGATACTGAAGAAAGCCAGAGACATGCTTTCTGATATCAGGTCCACCCCGACTCCGAGCAGCGGAAATCTGGAGCCGTACACGACCAGCATAAACCTACCGCCGCCCCGCTCTCTGTACCCCTCCAACTCGTATAGCGTAGTCCCGCTAAGGAAGTACAAGTCCGCCTACAACAACAACAACTCGTTCCTGACGAGCTACGTTAAAAGCACCCTGTCTTCGCCATCCTCCGCCTTTCCCATGCCAAGCCTTCCCTCACCTTTGTCGGCTCCACCCTTGGACGACCCTTACAGACTTCCCGTTCGTAGGTTATCGGACGTAAGCTTAATATCGGACTACAAGCCTATAGTCCCAAAGAATCGCATCATGGGCTCCAAGAAGATCCCTTACAGACCAGGGCGATACTTGAAGTCGATGAGGCGCCGCGCCCGTCGAGGACAGGAACCAATTGCCTACAGCGATGAGGAGGATTCTCTGCCCGACTACTCAGCAGAGCTACCAGCAGCTGATTACGAAGACACCGAAAGTCTTTCTCTTTTTCCGGATGATGATAATGACGATGGCTACGACATCAGTCGCCCGACTCCCCAATACCAGCCAAGGCGCAGAAGAGCCCCGACGCCAGAAGTGGATTTATCCGTAGCGCCCTATGTCCCAAGGCCCTTAGGCTACAGATCCGCCTACAGAATGCCGTCTCCTGATATCGATCTCGATATGGATTCGCACGACTCCATGTCTCTGGACTTCGACAGACGACTTAGTCCCGAGCCTAGAGGGCTGTCACCTGACGTGCCCGACCTGGCGGTGGTACCGTACGTGCCCAAATCCTTGGAGGGAGACATCGGAAAGGATTCCCACGCCAACGACATGATGTTCAGTGGGATTGTGGCCGCGGCTGCCGCCCGCGCAAGAGCGACCCTCAAGCAGATTACGGGGTTTGATAGCTCAAGTGGCATTGTGAGCGTGGAAGGAGACATTAGGGCCGGAAGGGCCTCCTCATCCAACTTCCAAATAGTTAGTCCATTCCGGTTTAAGGGATCCAGATTTTTTGGGCTCGAAAAACCGGCGGTGTCCCTCTCTGGAGGAGACTCGCTGCTCACGAGGTACGTCGCAAGTATGAGGGAGTTTCGGGCCGAGGTGATGCAGAGCTTGGAAAACATGAGACCTGGCCGAAGTCTGTCAGCAGCAGCAGCAATGAGTCCGAAGACAACCCTAACCCCAATCGGTTATGTCAGCGCGGATTCGCGGAAATCACTTGTTCCCTCCCTCACCTCTTACCGGTATGATAGAAGCCTAATTTCCCCTAGCACGACTAGTCAGGAACCTCCAGAGAGGTACAGGCGACCCGCCGTAGGCTATTCACCTTACCGACCCCTCAGCCTGATACGGTCACTGACCCCTGCTCGGCTGCCAGAAGACCTAAGTGTGTCAAAGTACAAACCTCGCTTCCCCGTGTACGAGTACGTAGAAGAGCTCGCTCCAGTCAGCCTCACAGTGGACCTTCCTTCAAGATGGCGGAAAAAAGGCATGGATGATGGGGACAGCAGCGTCCTAACCGTGCTAGACAAAATAAGAATCAAGGTAAAGTTGCGGAAGTCTGGCCCGTAGCTCTTCTATCTTTCGTAAGCTTTTTGCTATTCTCCTGGCTGTTGAGCATGTCAGACTTGGTATATTCTCGCGTGAGACCCCTAATATCGGAGCCTCGTTTTCTCTCACCACAAACTAACTTTGCGCTGACAGTTCATTGCTGGCTTGCAGGCGTGTAGTAAGTAGTGTGTCGCGATGATCGCTGTTGTTTTGTTGTGGTGTTAAACGCCGCTAGGTGGCACTGAAATCCGATAAAGCACATGGTGTGTCGCCAGCCGTACGCTTGGTTGGTTCAGATGGCATGCACGATGCAAGCGAGCAAGCAAAGAATCCCATGAGAACACAGTACATGTCAGCTCAATATGTGTCCCTTTCTATTTCCGTTAGGCCGCATATTGTCGTAGACGATAGAACCCATTAACACCTCCACGCCACACTAACGAGCCTTCCTGTTACTGTCATTTTCACCGTTATAAACTCCATACCCGCAGGTGTCTACGGAGATCCATTCGTCCCCCAAATCCGCAGTGGCGGCCAGACGAGTGATGAGAAAGCAAGCACCCGTGAAGTCTGCGTCTCCCCCAAGGTCCGTCCGTCCCCGCCGCCGTGCTGCTGTTAAGGAGGTAGCTGTCGACAGTCCTACTCACTCCAAGCCTGCACCTAGTAGTTCTTCATCTCCCAGCTCTCTTCTGTTTGTTTCGACTACTTTAACTAATACATCCGCTCCAGGGCGGCGCCCGGAGGGCGCTCTCGGACGAAAGATGGCGGCGAGGCGCGCGGGAAGAAAAGTAGCGGCGACCAGCGTTGTGGGCAAGCGCGCAATAGAGAGTAGCAGGCCGCTAGCGCCACCTGCTGGCGGGCCTGCCAATACTACGCGGGATGGAAAGGTGACGTTCGTACTTTTTACAAGCGCATTTCCGAGCACTGCTAAGCTTCGTTCCCTACATCTGCCTGTTTCTGGCGAGATGTTGGGAAATTATTTTTTAAAACCTTTTTTTTTTTTATTTATTTAAAGGAAATTTTGTGCGAATGTAACGAGACGGGTCACCTGAGCCGGCGTTTTCTCTTTTGTTCTTCTTTACCTTCTTCTTTTTTTTTTTGTGGATGTTTGTCTTCTTGTTCAATGTTGGCAGCTCTCTAGACTTTGTTTCACGCAGATTTATGCACCTGCTGCATATGCTCACAACAGCATGAATAACCCAAGCAGTTAACTGCTTATTTATTTATTTATTTATTTTATTTATTCTATTGTTATTGTTATCTTTTAACCGCTGGTTTTATTTCGCCAAGCTTTCATGTGCCGTCTTCTCATGGGTGACTGCGCGCGTCCTCAGCTAATCAGAATCCATGTTTCAGCTTGCTGTGGAAAAACAAACCTCTCTCTCTCTCTCTCTCTCTCTCTCTCTCTCTCTCTCTCTCTCTCTAATGACGTCATATCTCTCTGTACTGACGTCATCTCTGTGATGACATCATATATCTCTTTCTGTGTAATGACGTCATATCTCTTTCTGTAATGACATCATCTCTCTCTGTGATGACGTCATATCCCTCTTTCTGTGTACTGACGTCATATCTCTCTCTCTCTCTCTCTCTCTCTCCTCCTCTCTCTCTCTCTGTCTGAACGCCACCATGTTGTTTATTTATCAGTACCGTTTTTCAAAGGTTGCCACACCATACCGGCATCACACAGAACCCACAACAACCACGGCCAGTGGTGCTAACATTTGCCACACCCTTTTAGAGACATTTTTGGATGTTTTTTTTTTTTTTTTTTTTTTACTTACTGTTTTAAATTGACACCCGTCCGGTTCGTCACTTGTCTCGGAAGCTTTAGGGCCGATCTGTCCGGTGACAGGGTGTGTGGGTAGTAAAGACAATAATCTCTCGTACTTATATAACGTGTCTGATGTTCGAAGATACAGCCACCGCTTGATTAAACTGTAATGGTTTTTTGACAGGAGCGATTTCGCCCAGGTGAGTTAAGTAGATTTTTTCACATTCCTGCAGTATAAATCCGAGTAGTGTTTTTATTGAAGGTAAGTTGTTGTAGTAAATAAGAACGCAGTTGGCACATGAAAGCCAAACTAAGACAAGGTGTGCATTGCAAAAAATATAGTTTTTTGTTGTAACTCTCACGTGACTTGACGGTTTTTGCCTTAAAGTTGGTTTAAAACGCGTTGGAAGAGTTGTGCTGTTATCTTGGGAAATTCTCTTGTCTTCTATGAGAATGGGTTACCATGGATACTGAAAATGTATCCGAACAGTACGGTTCCCCGAACTACGCCATTCCTACTTCCTGTTTTTATTCTAATTTAGCTTATTGATCTTTTGTTTTTATTCGGACTAAAACGATGAGGGAAATTTTTTTCTTTAAGAGGCGCAAGAATTACGAAATCGGATGTATGAGTCGTCTTTATGGAAATGTATGCGGGCGGTGTGTGTAGAAGAAAAATTAGGGGAGGTAACTCTTTTGGGGAAAGAGAGCAGTTAGACAAGAAACAGAAAGAGGAAAGAAGGGTGTCACCGTTGACCGTAAGTGGGTGTTGGACCGATACACTTTATAGGACTACCACCAGTTGGCTCCTCCTGCTGGAAAGAATTTTATTAATGATGATAATTCAATTAGCTGATAAGTAGAAAACCCAGGGGGGTGGGGCGTTTCCTGCTAGTCGGATGGGGAGATAACTTATACAACTAATTTGTCGAAGACTTTAAAAATATTCTTTTTTCCATAATTATTTAAAATGTTTACACGTTTCGCGTTGTGTACAGCCTGTCATAGATGTATGTATGGGACATTCAGAAATGTTGATGAAGGAATATATATAATGAATGCATTATTTAAAAAAAATCACTTTATCTGTATGATAATGCTGATATTTATGATTTTGATCCTTTGCTATTAGTTACATAACATGTCTTCTGTTGTTATCAGTAATAATTAATTTTCTAGCTTTAGATTCGCTTAGAGCTGTTACAGAATTTTATAAAGCTAGTGTTTCGACAAATCTGACTGACCCGTCAATTCATGCTATACCAATCGGCAGAGAATATCTCTTGAAATAACACTGGAAGGAAAGCTTGGCCGCCATCTTCTTCTTGGTTCTCTCTAATAATGCGTACTCTTAGGATTTTTGGTTTGTTTATTGTGTGTGCAAGTGTGTTGTTTATAACAACTCATTGGCCGTGGTTCTAGGAAATATTTAAAAAAAAAAAAACAACAAAGAATAGTGGCAATCAAACAGAAAGATGGTTTCCGGTTTTTCCGCCATTAACTCGTTCTCACACGCATGTTTCTTCGTCCACAAACTGTGGCGTCTCTGCGCATGTCTGTTGCCCTTTGTGATTTTTTTTTTTTTTTTTTTTTGAAGGATGCCTCACCCTGCTGTACTTATAATCGCCATGGTCTCCGCAAGCCCGGCCGTCACGTGTCTGAGGCCGAGGCGCTAACGCTACACTACGTCACGCTTCTCGTCCGTCTCCACCATCGCAAGCTTGCGACTTCTGCCATAACAATTAACGATACTTTCAGTATACGCTCTTATTTTTATTTTTTTTTCTCTTCTCTATTTCCTGAAATGTAGCTCGGTCTAGAGGTATAGTGTCTGCGCGCGGTTCGAGTTATTCCTCGGTCTTTTGGCAAAGTTCTCGCCAGTTTAATACTTCCAGGCAGCTCCAGTGCTAAGCCATTCTACCGATTTTCTGCTGACATCAGCTCGAACGCGTGCGCATCTACATAACTATATGTTATTGTTGTGTAACACTGTTTGGAACTTCCACTCCTGGGGTAATCACTTGAAAAAATCTAGTTCCTCAAGCTCTTCTGTTGCTGTAGCCTCAGCCAGATACGAGAGCCAAAAGTGGAATTCATCCGGCCACATCACTTGTGTACACTTTTTCAAACAAAGGCATCATTAGTATCTTGAAAAAAAAACAAACTTTTTAACAACAAGGACTCAATTCATGTTTGCCAAACTACATTATACCTCCTTTTAAAAAAAGCGTTTTAAATTTGGTTGTATATTAATGGAAGCAGGAGTAATCTGACCATCACTTTGCTGTGCGAAGATGTTTATCCATCCTTGATATGACTTCCCTATCATGATGTTGCCATCACCAAGGCGAGCAATTTTCTACGGTTTTCAGCAAAATGTTGTTTACATCGTCGCTGCAAATTTAGACAAACATTTACAAAGGTGAAAAACGTGATTTGTCACTAAAGCAAATCTATTCCGTAAGGCGCCAGACCTTAGCGACAATGGACAGGTGGGCAACGTTGTTGGTGCTTGTTCTCGGTGACGAGAGACCGACTAAGAGGGTCTTTTTAAGAAGAGAACCAGCACAATGAACACAATACAGTAGAACAAGATGGGTAAGAATGGCTAACAGGCAGCTGCAACGGTAGACCACATACAGCACATTGTCTCGCGAGTGAGCGGACCGGTGCAAAGTGAAGACAAATTTAAATAAAAGGCTGAATAGTGAAGATCACGTTTCGTTGTTGGGCTCCAGCGGCAAGCGAATGTATCGAGCCGGCTACGCTTGATCGCCTCGTTCCACCCATCGGTGTCCATTAATACCGAGTTTCCAGTGTCCAGCAATCGCGGATGAAGCAGACGCAGATAGTTTTGGTGACGCTTACAGTGGCTGTCACCAGAAAGAGCCACCTCGAAGACGTTTTGACCGAACAAGATGTCTGATGTCGGACCTTGAATTCTTCTTTGCTTCAGATTGGCGCTTGGAGCCTTTATTTGCGGTGATATGGTTGAGCAGCGCGAGCGAAAATCAGATCTGCTCGTCGCGCAGCCGACGGAGGGTAGAGCGAAAAAGGGAGCCCATTCAGTGCCTTTTGTCGGCCTGACAGCCCTCAGTTGCCTTCTTCATCCCGTTCTTAAACGTTCAAGGATAAGCATTCGGTGGGGCCGTTACCCTTTGGATGGTACAGAGGCGCAGTCAAGGAGGCGATACCGCGCACCTGGTAGAAGTTGAGCGTTTCCGGTCTAGTGAAGGAGGGGTCTGCTTTTGGAGATGAGGTGTGAGAAGGGCTGAAAGTGCTAAATAGATGGTCAAGCACGCAGCAGGGCGCCTTCGATGTCTTGTCCTCGCCCATCTTGACGACGCTGAGCTGAGCGAAGTTCCTGGCGCACATTCAGCGGACCGAGGCAGGCAGCCGTCGCGATGTCGGAAGTTGCCAGCCGTCATGGACAGAATAGTGACGTCGGGCACTCGTCTTGTCTGGCCAAGCGGAAGACGACACGTACAGATGTATTGATACCGGAGACGATGACAACAAGCAGCAGTTGGAACGTCTCCCTGGCGTACTCGATCGTCACGATGCATTCGTCTTTGATCGATCGGTTTTCCGCGGTACAGCTGCCATTCTTTAACACCTACAATCGAATTTCCGCACGAAGCTGGAAAGTGACGGGTCGTCAGTTAATCCTCAACAGCAGCAACCTTGTGGGACTGGCATAGAGCATTATTCGGGGCAGATGACTTGGTAAAGTCCCCTCATCTCCTGACCTTCCTTTTTTTTTGGAAGGGCTGGCCCCGTCTGCCACAGAAGTAGCAATCGTCGAGTTTGTGGTTCACTTGTCCATAAGACCGGCGTAGCGTGACAAGGGGCTCAGAAAGGGTATTGGCAGCGTGTGGACATTCTGCTTCTGCCAATAACTCGTTTTCGACCTGTTCTCGGTCGTTATACGAAACAGCACCCACCCTGACCAAGGCTCTCTTAGACGATTTCTGACAATCAAACTAGGAATGAAGCGCTCCCAGTAATACGTTACCAAATTCCCGAAGTACTCTGGGATATAGTACAATGCACTGTCACCTTTAGATGAAGAGGTTTTAGACATCTGATGGCATCATCGCGTGGCCCTCAGTACTTCGGTTATCTATATCGAAAAAATTCACGACCAACAGATAGCATACGAGTCATTTCGCGTTAATCTCTATTCTTTAAATGTTCAGCACACGGCTGCGTCAACTTAGAAGTCAATCCGATATTTATCATCTCGTTGTTTTTTTCCTTCTTCTTTTGACAATTTGTCTTGAAACCTTCGAGGGCGTTTACCCATCAATAATCCGTCTGTTTTATAATTTAAAACATTATTTTAAAATACCCTTTCAAGTAATTTCTTCCAGGAAAATTTGCTTTCTTAAAACGTCTTTTTATCTTAGTCAATGATGGACCATTGCTTCCGTCGTTGCAATTCCTAGTGCTACGTTTCGGAGACTGCCTGCCGCCTCGTCAGACTCTGGTGGAAAAGTTAGCAAAACAAAGAAAGAAAGACCCTCTTTGTTGTCATCTGACAAACACAGACACTATAGCTTTAAACTTGGTTTTATTCCATCACTTTAAAGATGCTTTTGTAATGGTTTTCACCTGTATTTTTGTATTTAAATCATTTCATTATCTTCAGTAACGTTAAAAAGTACAAAATATTCATTTCTTTCACTGAAGGAAAAAGTAATTAAGTAAAAGCAAAGATTTAATTCTGGTTCAAGAGATGTTTGCTATCATTTCCGACGAGGATGTAGTATTTCTTGGTTCTGCGACTCAATGTAACTCGTAGAAGGAAAAATAAAACAGTCGTGCAGCGAATCAGCACGTCGTCCTTTATAACCGCTAGATGGCGGGTGAGGCATGCTTACGTCATCCATTTTCTGACATGTTTGTTGTTTCTGTACAGGCTCTTCTGGTGGGCGGCACGGCCGAAATGCAACCGAAGCGCCGCCCCAAATCTAAGTACGCCGCAGAAAGGCTGCGGGAGTTGAATAGAGCTAGAGAGGAACCGAAGGTAACTTCCCCCGTGTTTTTGTGAGCACTTTCTGTCCGCCGAACTCTCTGCTAGCCGTGTGTATGTAAACCCTGACGAGCCACGTGACCTGCTCCGTTACCCAGCCTCTCTGTCGCCTCTCTTTTTCAGGAGCAACTTTCGCTGCTGAGAGCGTCCGCGCCTCCGCCTCCTTCCACCTATCTCCGATCTTCAAGACCGACGGTAAGTGGTCCTTTACTTCTCGTCAGAGAACCGGTGACGATCAGACTGGTCACGTGTTCGGGAACGCGCGCGCGAGCAAGTGGTTTTGTCCATGTGATAACAGGAAATCCTCGCATTATAATGCGTCTTAGACAACAAATTCCGTGTTGGTTTAGCGGTATAATACACAGTTGGTTTTTATAAAGCTTCTTAAAATAGCAGTGTTAACAATAAGCAGATCGCTTGTAGCGGTTATGTAAAAAAGGGGTGTTCTTATGGAGGCTTGAGAGACAGAGAAAGTGAATGGCTGAAACAAAGCTAAGCTACTAAAGCTAGAACTGTTTCTAGGGGGTTTGTTCGTAATAACGACCGAAGGATGACTGGAAACCTGTTTGGGAATTCTACATTGTATTTATGGTCTCTGTTTCCACGTGTCGCTGTAAAGAGATTAACTAATTGAATAATGGCTAGTAAAAGCGTTGTAACCGACCTGATGAACGGAAAACTGGTCTCTTGCCAAGATCGCGCGGTTCGTCTGATTAGGGTCCAGCTGGGTTGCTTGCACTGCGCGAGATGTCAAGTTTCCGTTAGCGGAAACCAGACTCTTGTCCTCGGGTGTTGTGGAGGAAAGTTTATTAAGGAGAAGAAGAATCTGTAAGACATCGTGACCTGTAGTTCTGGATCGACTACAGAAATGTGGACAGATGATCTTTAGGGGAAAACACGGAAATAGAAAATGAAAGGAAAAAAAAAAAACAGATATTTTAAAAAGATTACAATGACGTGGGCCATAGAGAGGAACTTTTTTAAATTAGCATATTCATAAGGTGATGGTTTGGGATTTTATTAGGAACGGGGATCAGACTTCTTTGTCAGGCTGAATTAATTGTGCACATAACGTGGGTGGCCGAGCACCTCATATTTTTATTTGTACTTGGTATGTGGAGATATCTGTATTTTCGTATTCAAGCCAGAAGCAGATCAGATTGAATATTTTTCAGGAAAGAATAAAAGAATTTTAAAATTTCATCGTAGTTAATCCTCTTTCTGTTTGACAGCTTTCCTTGTTTTAGCTACAAAGGGAAGGAAGAACATCTATCTCTACACGACGACTACTACCGTTATATTTAGAATTGCAGGCGCAGAGATAGCGCCACCTGGCGAAGGTTACGTTCTATTTTCTCTGGTTCCCTGTCGGGGTTATTTATAGTGAAAAACGCAACGCGCCCAGGTGGCGCTGCTGAGGTCTCGCTACTACGAGAAGAAAGTGGTTTTTTGTGGGGGGTTGTTGTTGGTCCCGCTCCGTCTCTGCTGTCCAGTCTCCGTCCACGATGATGTACGACCGCTATATCTCGTGTCCCGACCCTTACTACGAGACAACGGTTCATGGCCGCAGAAGATATCACCTAACCGAAGTGACGGTAAGGAGAGACGCCATACAAGGATATAACCCGCTAACGCCGCCGCCACTCGGTTATTCTGATTAGAGAACGTGCTCTTCTAAAATCTAAAAAATACTTTAATTTTATAAAGTAAGCATTATAATTAAGTCTGTTTCACAATCTAAGTAGGACTTTTCTTTTTAGAACCTTTAATTAATAATTATAGTTATTTGTAAAGGTTTTCTAAGATTTTCACTTATTTTTGCGTAAACCAATCGAATGTTCTTCCTTCTTTCGCTCTCAGACTGAAGTCGTCGGATTTCTTGTCGGCAAAGCAAATTAAAACTAACGACGAGATAGAAAAGGGATAAAACGACTCGCACCTGTCGATAACTGCGCAGACACAGGTAAAGCTGCTTATCGTAGTCAGACCGACGATGAATTTCCCAGCTATTTCCATTTTACCTTTCTTGAGGTAGTTCAGAATTAGACGGGGAAGCTGCTAGGGCCGGTTGGTCGACATCGTTTCGATGCTGTTTCTAATCGAATAGATTTGGGGGTGGGTTCGATTCCCGTTCTTTTCAAGAATTTTCGGGGTTTTTTTTAAAACCTAATTCTTGCTTCGTGTAGAGCGATTTTCATAGCTTTGCAGGTGCGACAAGTGTTTGTCATTCAGCAAATAACCGCACTAAACCAGTTTCCGTCTTCATTGGTAGAAACGTTTGGTTTCAGTTTTGTTTTGATTCTTGTTCATTTTCAGCAACCTTCCAGAGAATGGCGGGCCATAAGAGATGTGGACGGTTTCACGAAGCCTAAGAACGTGCTATCCTGGCAGGTTCGTTGCCCAGACGTCGCCTCCATCGCCATC
The DNA here is from genome assembly GCA_018389105.1 of Nautilus pompilius. Lineage (NCBI taxonomy): Eukaryota > Metazoa > Mollusca > Cephalopoda > Nautilida > Nautilidae > Nautilus > Nautilus pompilius. The sequence continues at coordinate 252,181 of JACATO010001117.1, forward strand.
GTCTGTGGCTTTAGCGTGTCCCAGTCTTCGCATGTGCCTGAGCTTCTTAGCCGCTGACCGCGCTCGGCCCATGAGTTGGCTCAGCCGGATCGCCGGTCTTTCTTGCCCGCGTTAGCACGCCACAGTAGCGCCTTGGCTTCTCTAACCCTGGTCACCTTTGTTAATCTAGGGCGCCGTGTCGCTGGCTCTGCTTCCCCTAACCCTAACCCTGCTTTCTTTCACTCGGCCGAGGAGCGCTCATTTCCCGACAATCGCACTTTCTGAAATGTGCGTTAAGAAAAACACACACACACACACATTCGCGGCCATTTTAGCCACCTTCAGAGAATTTTTACTGTTCTCCCCGTTCTTTATTTTCATATCTTCACCCCCAGTAACTTTCTCCATCCACTATGGCGTCATTCGCCCTGCGAGCTATTTCCTGCCTCTCGCCCCATCAGCGGCGCCTGGCACGAACTGTCTTCCCCGCCAAACGTCCGATCAGATATTTCATTGGCGCTCAGCCCACGGAAGAAGCCTGTGGGCGGCCCGTTTCCCACTACAGTAGTGCTTGAGACTCATTTTGGAACTTGCACATCTCTGCAGGCTCGATCCGTCAGGACTAACACCCAACTCTACTTTCAGCAAAGGTTTTGCGCCTCCCCTCCTCTGACGTCACGGTTGGTCTTTACAGATGAGGGATAGGCCGGGTACATGGGGTGGTGGCTAGCGTGGTCACTGCTGAATAGTTAGTTGTCTCTAGCCCTATCACCTCGCTGCCTAATTGCGGCTGGCACGTGATTTATTACCTTTCTTGTCGTGAAAACAGACAAAGGCAGGATGGTAGCAAGATCTACAGATGCAGATGAACCGAAAGTTAGAAGAAAATACCGGATCGAATAGCGAAGCTTTGGATGATCAGACACCCGCCAGTCCTAGTAAAGGCCTAAATGGTGCAGATTGAATTAATGTCGCTTAAGTCGATGACATTTTGGATTTAGTTTGGGTTGGAAAGTATGGATTTGGGCGGTCTTCTATTCTTCTAATTCAAGAGTTGTCATTTTATTTCTGAGGCTATCCTAACTATGTGCGGCGAGAGGCCTATGGCTCTACTACCATTCAGGGTGGCTGGCGGCCCTATCTTCACGATGCTCTTTGTCATTCGACACCGGAACCTTAGCATCAATCAGCATCTGCTTGTCTTTGAACGCACCGTTAATACATATAAATATATGTTGTTTATGGCCACGTTCCAGCGGCTGCCGACCGACCCAATTTGGCGAATTCCTAGTAGCACCTGTGTCGGGCTATCCGCATGCTATTTTTGGTCGCTGCATAATAGTTCTTTCGAGTTACTCGATGGTGGAAAAGCACTTTTTAACAAAGTTAGGTTGGAAGCAAAGCTTTGGCACTTGTATTTATTTAATTTGTTTGTTTTCTTAAACACCAGCAGTAACTTTCTATAAAATAGCTTTTTTCGTCTTAACAAATTTTTTGAAAATAATATTTCTACATTTTTAGTGCGTTTATGTTTGCTTAATTATGTTTAAAATTTGCCTTCATTCTGATATTTCCCCTTTTTTTTTAAAAAAGTAATAAATTATTCAAGACTTTTCTTTTTCTTTTTGGTAGGAGTTACCTCCCTTCTACGAAACTCTTCGGTTGGTTTACTTTTGAGTGGCCGAGTATCTGCGTGAAATCGTTGTAGATACTGGCATTTTAATTATAAAACCTTATTACGAGTTGGTTTTGAGTCTCGGAAGTTCAAGGATCTTGATATAAAATTTCAGTCAACCTTTATTAACTAGGATCTTTCAGTGGAATATTTTCTATGAAGTAATTCGCCCCCCACCCCTTGTAGGAACCGGATGTCAGAGTGCGTTGATGAAGGATACATTAGCGCGTAACTTGACGGGAAATTCACTGTACCAAAAGTCAGTAATACTAAACGTATGCAGAGTAACTGAACTCTTGAGACTGCATTACTGACTGAAAGAGTTCTTTCTCGCGGTCTGCAAACCAGCGTGTCGAAATTGGTTAATTTAGTGCGCGTGTGGCATGCTGGGAAGTCTGGGAATGGCTAAATGTTTCAATCTTACTACAATATTACAAACGATATCTTTTTCCTTAAACGTATAAAAATGGTATTGCTTCCAAACGCCACGTTCGCAGGCGGGAATGAATATTAGTCAGTTTCTCATAATAAACATGGCGGAAAATTTTCTTTTATTCCTGATAGGACGCCGATAGAGAAGAACTGTTAACAGATTCCGAGTTCGACAAGATGCAGAGAATTGCGTGGTTTTAGTGTTGTCGGCTTTCGATCACACGTCACGTGACGAAGAATGCATTGTCCGCAACCTGTCTTATAAGGCGACTTCGGAACAACCGCATGTCTGCCCATCAGAACGGGTCGGCGTCGCAGCCCCGACAATCGGATATCTTTGCTGTGGAATTTTCTTTCTAGTGCTAGTAAAAGCGACGCGAACCGTTGCAGAATTTAAAGAAATAAATTCCATCTGGAACATTTCATTACTTATATTTGGAGAAGAAGATGAATGCAAGAACCATCATTAGTCTGTCGGTTCCGGCGAGGAGGATACGTGACGTTGACCAAGGTGAAAGTAACCTTGTAAGCCTTTAAGAACTGGAAATTAGTGGAAAAATACAAATTGTTGGTGCTTATGTGAATAACAGCCTTCTTTAGTTCTAGATATTTATTTATTTATAGACCGTCTGCTGTTGTTAATTAATGGTAGAGAGTCAGCGCGATTTTTTCTTGTGTTTTAATTATCCAAAATCCCCTTTATTTGTGTATATTTTTAAGAGATTCTCATGTTGTTCGCGGTTTTTTGGCTGCGAGTTTTAGGCGAGATGTGTTTATGTTTCAGCACCGCATCGAGGCTCGCATCAGTCCAGATGACCTGCTCTACCAACCAACCTCCTACGTGAAGATGAGGGGGCGAGTCAGGGACGTCCAAGATAAAATGGACAAGCACCGGCAGCTGCTCGACAGGTATCTGAACTCCGAACATGGTCACCTTGGTGATGTAGAGGCAAACATTTTGAGCAAGTACGCAGAGTTGGAAAAAAGAATTCCATCGTATGTGAGATTGAGTGTTCACGGCGTGCAGTGCTAGTCATTCAAGCATGCCACTGTTTCTTCTTCTTCATTTGCTCTGCTGCAGTCGGTTTCCTGTTTAGCGCAGCTTTTTAAACTCTAACCTCTCAGCAGCTCCACCTGCTCTTGTCGGCCGCGCGAACTATAGGGCGTCGGGCCGATGAGTCTAATGTAGGAAAGACAGTTTAAATGGAAGCCGTTTTGGACAGACTAACACCATAACTGCCTCTACTTTAGCATCTACAAAGATACATAAAATTTTCATAGGGCTTTTAAAATAATATCTGTTTGTTTTCCCCCACTAATCTGGTCAGGTGGTTTTGAATGGCAGTCTTTATCACAGCTTGTGTTTAAATTCTTTGAACCAACACGTGAATTCAATAGACGACTACAAGTCATAACTTGTAAAAATACATTACTGTACCTGCAATATTCCAGCTATCCTCTCCATTACTTTGGTTATTAGTTTTGGAAGTGTATGACTATCAGGAAAGATGCAGATTGTCAAAGATGACGTGTTTCGTCAGTTTGAGGAGTCACTTTCCGCAGTTTCTGTTATTCCCCTCAAGTTATTAAAGGGCACTGCTTATTGTTTTCACACGTGAAAGTTACTGGTGGGTGTGTGTTTTCAGGTAAGTTAGTCAGAGCCTCGCTGTTAGTCGGGATTGACATCGGAGCTGGACGAGTAGTTCTCTCCGCGAAGATTCTAACCCTTTCCATACCTGTCCTCATCAAGTCTCGTCGTTACCCTGTTATCTTTTAATCCTTTCCTCCGGAAGCTCTAATCTCTCTCCAGTTTCTTTCCTATCTTATCTTCGGAAGCTCAAAATCAATGCGATGGTAAAATACGGGGTGTGTTCAGATGAAACAGACGGCCACGTGACATCCGGCCTCCTGGCTTTATTTGAACGTCCCTATTATAACAGACAGTAAAATAAAATTAAAAAAAAAACACTAGGGTAAAATACCAATTTTTTTTCTTCCTGTGTAGAATAATTTGGAATACAAGCAAACAAAACTGGTGAAATTTAATAGGTAAACCAACGAATTAACTGGACGTTTTGCTCAATAATGTGTCTGTATAATTTTGTTTTCTGTTGTCAGCCATTGACGTAATATGTCAGCACGAGACAGTTCACGCTGCCTCCGCACGCACCTTGCGGTGGCGGGATGAACTACAGTTTGTGGGAGTTTTACTGCTGTAGCTGCGTGTCTAAGGTAAACTCGTCATGGGCGTGTTCGGTCTCGGAGGAAGGTCCTGCTAACTGGGGGTTAGGGGGTGAGAGTCTGCCGGGTCGTGTACGTACCACGAAACCACCAGACAGATGGCGCTCGACGATCACTTTTCTCATCGGGCTGACGAACACAAATTGGAATTCCAATTTGTGATTGACTGACATTCCAGACAAATCGTCCGGGATCCCAGACCGTAACAGGTAATATCTATTCATTTGGGACGGTAAACATCAGCAATGATGCTACATTTTATATTTTCAGGTAGTTTTTGTTGTTGTTGTTTTTTTAATGACAGTGTCCACAGGCAGGATATAGGTAAGATCGCGTCGCCGGTTCTCCGCAGAGACGGGCGTGCATGGCTGACAGCTTGTGCTCTCCACCCTTCCTATGTCGCCGAGAGATGAGCTTCTGCCAACGTTTATTATTATTATTATCGGCTGACGCAGATATTGGTACGGTAGTCGCTTAACGTTTCTTTCCTTGATCCTACATCAAAGATATCTAAGGCAAATTGAAAGTATTATGCAAATTGTAATCTATCTTCTGCTGGTTTTCAAATTAAAGGAAGAACTCAGCTGTTTCGGGTTTGTTTTAGCTTTTAGACCCCGTGGAACTTTCCAATCTTTTACCTTTTTATTTGAATTAAACTAAAGAGCAGCAGTATTTCTCAAGAAGGTATGAAATACAGCGGATTAGCTCGCTGATCTCATACAGCAGTATGCGTGTGTATGTATCTATGTATCGAGAGTTACTCAGCATTGTCGTTTGTATTATACTTTTAGAACGAAAGCAAATACTTGGTAGTTTGTATGTATATTTATTGTCTCATATATATAAGAAACGTTTTCTGCTGACTTGTAAGTGACTGCTAATTGGTGAGTTATCTAGCCAAATGTAAGCCTACATTTTGCACGAGCTACTTAAGTTCTAACACTGACCAATGAAAAGGATTCTTCACAGTGACGTAGACTGCATATCGCCCATTAGCATGGCCGTGAATTTCCCAGCGAAATCATTTATTTAACACTTCTAATCCGACGGCTTCAAACGAAACTTTCACGTTCAGTTCGGTCAGCGATTTATCCAGCTTTGCTGCTGCTCCCTGGTTCCTGCTACAAACGTCGACACACTCAGTGCCGGGTGAAATCTGGTTATGACTCCGCAAAGACAAATAGGGCGCCCTTTTTACCCGGCCTTCGATGATAAAACGGACCTCTCACAACCGTAACAGGGCGGCGGGGGGTGGGGGCTTTCTCTTTTTAAATAAGGTAGTATTTATTTGCCTAGAATCGGAATTACCAACACACTCGAATTCCAAATAGGTGAACGCAAGAATATACCGGGTACGGAACCAAGCGAAGAAGTTAGCCTCGAGGGAAGGACCGGAAGCGGACCAGCGTAGCCGGAAGTACGAAGAAAAGAAAAAAACAAACAACAACAACAACAAACTCGTTAACAGCGTCGGCTCAGAATCAGTGGCCTCACGTTTTCGGGGACATGAAAGGGCTCGCGCCCGCCCACGATCACAACACTAGGGGGCGATTCCCGACCGGACGACTGACCGACTGCTCGTAGCACGGACTGGCGGTGACAAACGGCCGGCCCCATCAAAGTTTTTTCTTTGTTTTCTCACAAAGGCACACGTTAAACTATTTCCGTTGCAAGAATCCTTTTTGTTGCTGAAAGCTGTTAACTGTTTTGAATCTCTCGCGATATGCACTCGTGGTGGAAGTGCCCTGCTCTCTGTGACCCTGGGGCGAGGAGGAGGCAACTCTACCTGTGCATATCGCCGCTTGAGCTGTTTAAGTTGAGTAGTCGATTCCGTTTTTGTTTGTTTAGTTGTTTTGTTGGTTTTTTTTCTTCCTTTTTCTCGTTTTCATTCGTAGATGCATTTAATTTAACATTCATTAATCTTTTACTTTTGATTTTGAAAACTTTCATAACTTTCAGTGTTGGCAAGTGAAAGCACTTATTGGATCGTGCGGTCTCGACGAGAAAGACGCCAGACACGTAGGACTGGCTGGTTTATTTATTTGTAAATTCTGAAGTATATAATAACTGTGCGAAACGATTAGTAATTGGGATTGTGCCTTTCCAGATAAGCGTTTTGCACCAAATAGAGCCAGACAGCAAACTTTGGTCCAGTAACTGTTTTGGAAGCCTAATATATTTAATACCAGAAGTTAATGTATACGCTGTTTTCTTTTTAATCAGAGTTCTGTGCGATTGTGTACATTTTTAATCAGCTCTTGATGGTTTATGTGAGGAAGGGGGATCTGTAACTGTTCAAATTCTCCCTCAAGCCCCAGACAGCACCGCTTTCTGACTGTGCTTTGTCAACGTTTCACACAACTTCCGGGTGCACGTCGTCAGTAATATTACGGGTTATACGAAGGTAGAAAGCCCGCATCACGCACTCCCGCTTTGAGTAAAGTTTCCGCAAGAGCCAGGGTTTGGTTCCAGTAATTTAGCGTCTGTTATTAGCCTGGAGGCGGTGGGGCTGACGTTGATTGTTGTGAAGCTTGCCTGTAGAGATTGCTCGTACAGGTGAACCATTCTCATATTCAAGTCTTTCCAGGAACAACAGAGCTGACGCAGGCGCAGGCTTGGCATCCGGAGGAAGCTTCTCTGAACGCACGGTACGCCCTTCACCACCACCTCCTCCGCCAGTAAGTTGCTGCATGCAGGCGCACTGACAATGCTTATTACTTACTTCTCTTTTGTAACTCACGCCTAACTGAATGTCCAATTAGCGGCAAGTTGATACTTCTACGACATGCATAAAAAGATTGAACAATGTTATATACATATATATATATCGATATAATTTCTCCGTGAAATTCATGTGAAACATAGTTGTTAAGATCCATCACGAGCTTCGTTTACAGTTTGTGCGTCCTCATCGATTCTTTCTTCCTGATACCGTCATGGCCTGATCAAAAACACCGCCCCCTGCTCTAGAAGACACAGCGGACAACCGTAAAGACGCTACTCTGAGCCACACTCTTATGATTATTCGCTTTAAGTTTCTGTTAAAAAAAAAGACAACCTCCTACTCACAACTACACTGTTGGCTGCTGAACATAGCCCGGAAACTTTATTCTAAAAAATCAGACCGGTAGCCACTCAAGCTGCCGTGCGCGAAGATTCTCGGAATTCAAACAAATCCGGAAGTCTTATCTATGAGCAACGCCGAAGCCAGTTGGATTGTGAAAAGGCACAGCCACTAAAGCGTTTCTCATTGGCACCCTGTCTATAGGGACTGTCAATGGCCCTACCGAGGCGAGTTTAACGATGTGTCAAAGCTTTAAAGTTAGGAGGAGAAATGACTTTGAGACTATGCCTCAGTGTAGCTGAGAGTAGGGACTGTGAGGTCAGCCAAGACTTAGATCTTTCAGGAAGAGAGCTTCCACGTTGAGAAGAACTGGTTTTCATAAAAGGGTTCTTTCCCATCCCACGTTGTTAGAAACACGGAACGTTCAAAATTTATCGAAAACTGTAAGCGAAGCCATTTACGCGCTGAAGAACGGATGTGTGTGTGTGTGTGTTGTGTGTATATATAATATACGTGTACCATATACTGGAGTATCCTTGTCTCAATGTAGTTTGGGGGAAACTACCTGGCGAAGAATTTTAGTGTGTGTGCACAGGGTTTTTGAAATTTTCGATACGTTGTCAGACTTTACCTGACTATTCTGGGGGCCACCGTAACGACAGTTACCTCCGAAGGTATTGCCAGTGGTCTGTGATGTCGCCAGATTCATGAGAGATAAAATGGTTACATTTTAGGTAGTAGACATTTTGAATTTCTTGTCATTATAGACGCTTTTTTCAAATGGTTTCTTGATGCTGTTTTGAAGAAGTGTAAACTACTGGACAGAAGTAGGTGATAAAGATAACAAGCCGAAGCCCCCACACATTATATCATCAGCTGATCTCAAGAGTGTTGTTTCTACGGTGCGAATAAATGAGAGGGTTGACCTTGCCGCGCCATCGACCAAGATTTATCTGAGATCTGATGAGAGACTCGAGAAAGGGGGATGGGGAACTTTGACTAGGGTTGCCTCCTTAGAGATACGTAATGAGTCTCCGAGTACGGAATTTATCGGGTCTTGTTTCAGTTACTCCAAAATATGTGTATGTGTATATTGTAACATGTACTGTATTGAAATTGTCTGTAATGGTTTTTTGTTGTTTTTTTTTTTAAAACCTAATGAATGCTCTTTTTACCATGGCGCAAAAAAGGAAAAAGTGAAGGAGAAGTATTAATTAGATGAAAGCGAAGGTAGGCTTTGGTCTTGTTCAGCATGATGTTTTCTGTGGGCTAGAAAAAGGTGAAAGAGGTAGTTTGTCATATCTTCCCACATATCACACACAACCTGCCGCTACTCTGCAGGGAATTTCTTTCTTTTTTAAAAATGTGTATTTAGTATGTTCTTGGCACGTTTGCTTCTATAGACCTTAGTTACCTCCATTCGGCTTTGTTTAGTGAATGTGCACTTATCCATTAGCAACACGGCGCTGCATTGGCTTTCCTTCGTTGCAACTGCGCATGCTTGTTAGTGTTGCTCACTGGTTAGAGGTTACTAAAGGTGGCGCTGCAGGTGTAGTCTCGTTAATAAAGGCGCCCCCCTTTGCATGCATGACTCGCAACGTAGGCAGTTTTTTTTTAAATATTTTTTAGGCATTTTTATTAATCCGTTACAGAAACGAATCCACAAACATTAAAAAGAAAAACGGATAATACATGTATTTGGATTCTTCTTACCATCAAAACACGTAAATGAGTTTTCTTTATTATTGTTTTTACTTCCACACATTGAATCTCTTTATCTCGGGTTCAGTTTCTTGACGTAGATATCGTCTAAAGATGGCTTACATGGCGAATATGCAGCAGCTAGGGGTTTTGTGCTCGGCTACATGGTTTCCCCGAGTTTGCTTCACGACAAGACCGACTTGTAGTGTTCGGCTTAAGTTACCTTTCGAAATGCTGCATATTAATAGTGAAAGGGGAAAAAAAACCCCTAACCAGTTTTGTTTTATATTATAATCTTTTGGGAACGGCATAGATACGTACATGTAACACACCAACCTAATTAGATGGGTCGTAGATTATTAGTCACCCTGTAGCACACAACTGGTTACGGTAAAAGCTCTTATGCCTGCAGATTGACGATCGCCGGTAAACTAATTCTGGTGGAAGGATCGATACTGACAGATTGAAAAATGATAAGGAATTGTCGCTATTAAATAGCAGGCTTCTTGGATACTTTTCATACCATTATATATCAAAAATTTGGTGGGCTGTCGTGCGATTCATCTTACTGCCTTGACGCTTTTTCATAAAAGGTATTTAGTTTGTTTTTAAATCTTTTATTTCTCATATCCAAGGTAGCTTATTGGTCATGACAGAGAAGACCTTTTTTTTTAAAATTGTGAATATTATTTTAATAATTTATTAAGAAAAACAGGAACAATATCGTCTAAGCCGACACTAGAAATTCCGTTGTCAGTATAGGGAAAGTAAATTACGTCATAAGAGGATATTTATATCTGGAACTTTCTCCTGCCCCGAGATTTTACAGCTACAAAGGGCCTTGCATAGGATTTTCGATCTGCGTTACACGTTCCCTTTAATGATCTGCGTTATAACGAGACTCTGTTCTGTGATTAGATTCGATTTAAAGAACTCGATCTGCAGCTCGGTGAAATGTTTTTGATAAGCGAGGTGACAGTGTCATCTACCGTATAGCGCGTGCTGTAAGCTAGGTGGCGCTTCAACAAGCTCCTGCAGGCATGCTCAAAACGGACAGTTCGAGATGACGTATAGCACGTGCTGTAAGCTAGGTGGCGCTTCAACAAGCTCCTGCAGGCATGCTCAAAACGGACAGTTCGAGATGACGTATAGCACGTGCTGTAAGCTAGGTGGCGCTTCAACAAGCTCCTGCAGGCATGCTCAAAACGGACAGTTCGAGATGACGTATAGCACGTGCTGTAAGCTAGGTGGCGCTTCAACAAGCTCCTGCAGGCATGCTCAAAACGGACAGTTCGAGATGACGTATAGCACGTGCTGTAAGCTAGGTGGCGCTTCAACAAGCTCCTGCAGGCATGCTCAAAACGGACAGTTCGAGATGACGTATAGCACGTGCTGTAAGCTAGGTGGCGCTTCAACAAGCTCCTGCAGGCATGCTCAAAACGGACAGTTCGAGATGACGTATAGCACGTGCTGTAAGCTAGGTGGCGCTTCAACAAGCTCCTGCAGGCATGCTCAAAACGGACAGTTCGAGATGACGTAACGAGATAAAACACATTTCTGCCGCCATAGCTGTCTAACGATCTACATGTTTATTATATTCCTTTTCTTTATTGTTTATCTGTTATTATGTATAGTTTAAGATAAAAAAAAATAGAAAAAATGTAAATGGCCCGTGGCGTCTGAACGGAAAATCTGAAAGCCAACCAGTGAGCAGTACTACAGCGCGTGCGTGCAGCGATAGTAGTTATAATGCTTTAGCTCCAGATTAATTCAAAAGCCCTAAAGGTATTCATCGCTTCTGTCGCTGTCAGTTGGACCTTTAACTTTAAACTTATTAACATCGAAAATAATAAATTTTTTTTTAAATTTTTTTTTAACACGTGATACTGTTTAAGCCATGAGGTTTGAATTCGCCAGTATATATATATATATATTCAAAATCATTAAGAGCAGGAAAAGATTAGAAGACAAAAGTATAATTGTCGACTGACGCAGTCTATAGGTAGAAGCGATTAGAACAGCGTTTCGGTTTAGAGTGGTCAGTCCAGAGACCACGACAGGTTCAGGCAGTCCGCCATATAACAGATCAGATCTAAAAACTACATATAAAACACTAAATTGTTCAAAATACTAAAAGGATTATAGTTCGAAGATGGATAAATGCCAACAGTCTAGTGATTCATAATGAGAGATGTGTACGTTAGTGGACATAATTATGGGCTCATCTGGGGGGAAATGAAAAGATAGTGGGATTGCGATGTTTGTCACGTGTATCCTTTCTAACCGTCACGTGATGATACACACACGTACCTGTACACACTAATGAATCCATTAGTTTTGGACATGTGGCAGTCGTCGTAAACACACCAAAAAAAAATAATCGATTTATAGCGAATTAATTGTAAACCTCTCCTTCACCATCTAAAAATTAAGACTTCTAATAGGGATTCTCTTGCTAATGTCGGAGATTCTATGCCTTTGGTGGCGCGGGATAGACAACGCTCTCTAGCGGATAACCGCAGTACTATGCTCCATCTTCGATGTAGAGACTGGTGTACGACACATCAACATTGATAAAAAGAATGTTAAATTGTATTTATATTTTTAATGTTATATTACTTTATTCTACATTTGTGAAAAATGTTTTGGGAGTTATCGTTCTCTAGTACCCGTTCGCATCACCAGGTTTATCCGAGTCGGTTCTGACGTTGACGCTGTCTAAGGAAACTGATTTTTACTTATGTATTCGTTTCGGACTTTGCCAGCAGGTAAACAGCTTTTCTCTCATTCGGATTCCCGTGTTAGCTTAGGATTAATTTCGAAGGTTGATCTAATCCACCACAAGAACAATGGACTGACTACTTTAAACGGAACGTCTGGCCAATCGGCCGGAAAACGTAAGGAGTCGCTGCTTCGGTTGTGCGCGACGCGTAGTGTCTGCTTTCAGTTTGAGTTGCTCTTGTATAACGAATCCATCATATACCCCCAATGTTTGGCAGGAAGTCGAGGAAGACTACGGCTCGCCACGGGTCTCCGCTTTGCGCAGAAAACTGAGGAAAGTGATTTGCAAGAACCGCAGTGACCCCAATTACTACCGGGATTAAAACTGAGCGGCGCCGGTCTGGGACAGAAGCAGGGAGGGTAGGTAATCGAGAAAGCTGACAGGACGTTTGGCCACTAGATGGCGTAGCGACATTAAACAGCGCGGAGAACGTGTCTTTCTCGAATTTGGTCTTAAGTTTTAGTTTTTGGTGATAATATTAACCTTAAATTCGTTTCGCGCATAATTGTTTTAGGTATAAAGTGAATCAGGGTGAGTTAGAAGTTTGAGATAGTGGTCAGTTTATGGGCTTGAGGACGGGTTGTTACTCTGTGGCCGGGGAGATTATCCGAACGGTAGACCACTCGCCGAACCGCCTGGTTAATGGTTATGGCGACTTTGTTCGTTTGATGTGTGGGCGTCTGCCGGCAAATCAATAATTCAGAGAGACATTCCGAGTAAAGTCGTCGGCTTAGTTTATGATTTTTAGTTTTCTGTCGTGGAAACCGTGCGTAAGGTGGGCGGGGGTTCAGCAGGAGAGCTCACCCGCCCGGCTAGTCTGGCTGTTCGCTCTCGGTAAAGGTCGGTGAGCGCTCAACGAAAACGAGGAGTCTGAAGGGCAGCCATCGCGCTGTCATTAGAAATAATTACTTAAATTGTATTCCGTGTCAAAGGGTGTGGCTTATGGGCGCTATTCTTGGCCCAAGATTGCTAGCTAGGGCTCCCAGTGAGAGAGAGAGAGAGAGACCAGTGCTTACCTGAAGACAGCTCGTCAGCCGCAAGATTCTGACCAACACGTAAAACCGACCTGCCATCTAGCGGCCGTTCACTCACCTTTCCGTGACGTGTGGCGCGGACTCTACTGTGAATCAAGCGAACAGGTAAAGGAAGCCGACTTCATTGGTTTTCTAACAAACTCCCTGACGTCATCGCATCTCAACCGTTTTCTTTGAACTTTCACAAGGTAGAATTTCTTCTGTCTTCAAAACAGAATTATTTGTGGAGAAAATATAATTAATAACTGCGCATTCATTTGTCGGGTCAAATATGACCTTCAACACAAAAAGAAATCTTTTATTTTTCTTAAATGTAAAAATATGAACGTGTGTACACGTTTAAAGTGTCATTGGTTCCTGTTTATTATACTTAACACTGCTAACAAGGAAACCTTAACAAAAAATTTTTTTTTTCTTTCTAAAATTATTTACTGTATTTTTTTTTATTTTTAAATCTTGCTTTGCATGAAATGCCTTTTCGTGCTGGTTAGTACTTTTTTCGCACAAGAGCACATCCTGTGACGCCATGTTTGATTGCTATAAGTCAGCTTTATCTACCCACAGTGCACACGTAACATTTGGTTTTTGTGCGCTTCCAATGACATAATCAATGACGTAGCTACTGATTACCATCTGCCATTTTAAGCCAATCGTTCTGCAGCTTGAGCTTCACTGCTATCGCTGGGGTTGTTGTCGCAACTTCAATATGTGACTGAAAGTTGTTATATTTATCTTTTTCACGAGCTGAAGAAAAGGAAAGAGCATCCATAAAGGTAAGCCAAGGAATATACTAGTATCCCTAGGTTCTAATACCTGCATCTGAGCAAGCAATAGAGAAGATGGTAAGCAAGAAGTCTCGCTTAGTGTAGAGGAAGCACAGACATTGTGACTTGTGCAAAGTTTTCAGGTTAGAGAAAAGTCTTTCTACGCTGAACGGTTGGCGACTAATCACTGTATGAAATACCAGGTTTCCGGAAATGAAAAGGCGAAAATATTTACCTGGTCCATCGTGGTGTTTCTGACGGCCGTCAATGGAACTAATCACCTCTAAGACTTCTGCGCGTTAAGCAGGGTAATTCAATTTATCTCGTTTACTGAACAATGCCATTGTTGTAGATGCTAAAGAAACGGTCTTACACTTATATAATATAAACATTTGGCATTCGTACTTTACTAGTTGCTGATGTCTCTGCTGACTAAATCGGTGCTACGAAAAGAGAGAAAAAATCATTACAGCTGTTGACATCAATGGTGTCAGGTTAGCTAGCTCGAAAACCGCATCGACAACTATTTCTTCACTCTAATGGGTGGAATATAAGCTGATGAACCCCGTGACGAACTAAAACTAACAGAATTGGTGGAGGCGGGGAAATATGGACAGTGCCCGGTCTTTCTTTAGCAGTTATCGAGACTTTTGAATGGAGTACATCATTTGTTGAGGTCACTTCCTCCCGCTCCAACGTCACCGTTCCCAGACGTGAATAAAATTAATATATTATTGTTCTTCCTCTTCGTGTACAAGGTTCTTTTTCAAAACGTCTTCATTCCAGTGTTTTTGACTATTTAACGATATGTACGCGTCTGTACGTTTCTCTGTAATCCAGAATTAAACAGTCTTGAAGACAGACCGAAGTTCCTTCGTCAAAAGCGAGCAGCGCCTCATTAATTCCGCCATTAACTCGCATTGTTTCTCATTATACGCCACTCGCTGCAGAGAATGGATGTCTCGTGCATACAATGACAACTGATGGATGGGTTCGCCAGTCATCCCAGCAGACGGAAGCGTAGATATAATCTTTTTCGTGGCAGATCTTTCTGGATTTACGTGATTATTTGTTTCTAACCGATTAAAGTGTACAGTTCTGCAGTTTAAAAGAAAAATCGAATTCTTGGTTTGCACGAGCCGCCGTCAACGTGATCATCGTTTTTTTCTCGTTTCAGACGAAAGTAGCTGCTAGGAGAGGTGCAAAGTAACCCCACTGACTGACCGCAACTGTGCAGCGGAACTCTACAACCTTCCCCTGAATTTATGAGCATTTCCGATGATGATGATGATGATGATGATGATGATGATGATGATACTTTTGTTTTAGTTCTAATAGCCGGCGTACACGCGAAACTGTCACGAGAGTTTGACATATTTATTTACTTATCTATCCACTCTGGAGTCATGTTGTGATAATGTCATTATTAACTTTTGGTTGTCGAACGTTGCCGCTTTTCTTTCTGGAGAGATGTCGCTACTTGTCTGCCACCGACTACAGCTGAGAAAAGTCATGCACTTTATTAATTTTTTATAGACTTCTTTTATTACCTGGTAACTTCTTCACTTGTGGACATTTTGGCAGCCTCTGCTGTATGTGCATTTTCTACAGACATCAGCTCTTGCCCGTCCATATCTACTGCATTTAACTGTTTGACAGCGGCATTCTGTTAACATAGTTTGGGGGGGTCACGTGACGGGTAGACAGTCCAACCCACTGATCAAGTCTTGTCACCGACTACAGATATATTTATTTAAATTTTAAAAAAAAAGTTTCTGTTTTTTCATGTACTACTGCTGGAAGGAAAGATGGACATATACATATATATTTATTCTCGACAAAATTATCTGTTCTTTTCACTTGTGTAAAGCATCCAATGTTGTCTGTATATTTATTTATTCAATGCCCACCCGGCGGGCGTGGCCTGTTGAGCTGACCGACATTGGTTACTGAATGAAGCTTCCTTGATGTTAGTGCAGCGATCATATGAACCTAAGCCGAAAATAAAGCGTTGACCTTTAGATTTGCCTCTCAATCTAGCTTTCTATTGTTTGTTTAAGTTATTGTGTGTTACGAGGTGTCTGTTGGAAAGGTGGTTTTGCAAGAGGGCTAGAACCTGGTGCTTGTGGAAGCGGACTTCAAGAACATCTACGATCTCCGAAGCCGGGTGAAGCCTAAAATACTGCAAAAGGTTTACGAAAACGAGTCACTACTTCGACATTTCTGTCCATGATCGAGTTTTTTAGAGTCGAACTAAACACTTCTCAACACGGGTCGGCCTGGAGGACTTCTCTTACCTCTGGTGGACGGACTCTACCTGCTTACCTGTCGTATCTCTAGCACGGGGCAGGTGCGAGGCGGAAGGCGGGCAGTTTACCTACCGAATACTTTGGGAACCAGGAAGACAAATCCCGCTTACTTTAAAAATCGAGATTGGTGATTTATACAACAACGGTAATAATAATAATAATAATAATAATAATAATAATAATAATAATAATAATAATGTATGATTAAGATGGGCGTGTACAGAATCTGGAGCGAACTTCTTTCGGCCGATGATTGCCACAGTGCGATAACAAAATGCTTACCTTTGCTATCCACCAGCTAAACTCTGACTGTGAATAAACATTATTACGTTTCTAGAATCCAGAATCTACACGTTTAGTCCGGACACACGGCGAGGTTGCCCCTGGCGCGGCGAAGCGATGAGGTCGAGGGGCTGTCGGGTAAGAGGGTCCCCCTGCAGAAAGAGAGTAGCTGACGACTCAGCTGTCCCCCATCACAGCGGGTTTGGCGAACTCTCAGCTTCGATGATCTGAGAGTCTGAGAATCGAAATATTTTAGAAGTCCGGAAGGTGGGGGGAAGGAGAGATCTTCGGCCACACCTGGGCAGGTAAGTAGCGCGATTCACTCCATGCTCCTCAACAGGTAGATGTAGGCTAACAACGGACATCTGCAATAAAAGAAGAAAAGTCTTACACACGCGGACGTCAAAGTCACGCACCTGCCGAGGTGTGGAGGAATTCTAGTGGGTGTTGCGCGGGTGCGTTTTGTCAGGGTTGTTTGATCACTTTAAAAAGCGAGTATTGAACAGTAGGTTTCTGGAAGTGGTCAGATAGTTTTTACAAACACTGTAATTGGAGATCGACAGCGGCATCTTTCTCAGCGTCCGGCCAGTATGAACAGCAGGCGGGGTTCGAAGCCAAGGGAACTGAAGATATCCCACACACGGGAGGAAAAGAAAAGAAAGAGCAAAAATAGTTAGAGGCAAACAAAATAGAATCTGTGAGACGTTGGTTTCTCATACTGTAGTGACTGAAGAGCGACTACCGTAGTGCGCATGCGCACGGCCGCCGGAAACCAAGACCGATCACGTGCTAGTTTTGAAAGTCTACTCATTGGTCGGTGAGCGAAGAGAGGTAAGACCGCATTTGTAGACTTGGTATAAAATGGGGCATTTAAAGTACGTAGTACCCGATATTATACTATACACTTCCGCTCAAAACTTTAGGGGGGAGGATTCTTCATTGCGGTGAACAGCTGCATTCTTTTCTTTCTCTCGTTATGACACTAATCGTCATAAATGCAGCATATGACGTCACAGATGGCGATAACGACGTCGGGCCTAACTTATCTAAAAGGGTCTTACCACGGATCTTAAAAGGGTTTGTTTCGCTTTTGAACAACAGAGAGTTGTTGCACTAACCCCTTAATTTACTATTTTGTTAAAATATTAAAAAAATTTTTTTTTAAATTTAAAATAATGTTATTTGAGATTAAATACTTTTAGAAATGATGGCTTACACTTGACTGGTCTATTATCGGTTTGTATAGACTGGGGGTGTGTGAACGGCTCACCACCACAAATATCCTTCCTTTACATGTAGGGGTCTGCATAGCTTGGACACAGCTGTAGATCTATGCTCACAAATATTACCTATCAGTGTCACTTGTTATCTCTGATACCCGGCAGATGGCGGCACAGTATCCGCCGCAAATGGAATCTAACACGAATGCTGTGTTGAAACAGAAAACGATAAGAGCTTCTCTCGAATGAGGCTGTATCATCCACGTGTGACTGCAGAACAAGTCTGTTGAGTGCGCGAGAAGGCACACGGAGCCGCGGGGTGGTCCGGTGGTATATCACGGGAGTCCGATCCCCTGGTTTACCCGTACCTATCTTGCCCACTTCGATAGCCAGACGCGAGAGTCGGCGCGGGACTGGCAATGCTCCCTAGCGGGCTATCGCGGCACTACGCTTGCTCGCCAGAGTTGTCTCTCTTGTCAGAAAGAAGATTTATTACATCCACTCGACCTGCTGGTCTCGTAGTGAACCCCTGTTTAACAGTTAGCATGCACACGTTTTTCGCACAAGCTTGAGAACGAGTATTCCACGTTAATTTCCAAAGTCAGAGAGAAATCGTTGATAATGTCTGTGTTTACTGACTACTTGTCACCGATGTCAAACAACCTAGTATTTTTGACTGACCGCGGACTCTATCGTGTCAGCAGGTGCGCTAAACCCGACTAGACTCGCTTATTAACAATAGCAACAGCAAGGTGGCACGAAATGGGTGGAATACCTCCTCGCAATCCCCGTGAATGAGCTGTTAGATGAACAGCTCGGTTCTCCTAGAATTGTCTGTTACAGTTTCCAGCTTCGGCGTTAGAACTTACGCTTTAATGCGAACAAAAGTGTGAAACTATGATATACAACCTCTGTGTACGTGCAATAATAAAGCATTATTCTTTTAAACAGCATAAATGTAGCACAATTTCGATGGAAGTTTATCATTTTTAGAAAACCGAAGTGGATCACTGCAAAGTGACTGAAGGAAGTGACGTCATTGGTTAACAACCATCACTGTGGGTCTTTCCTGTTGAGAATAGATCACGATAGTACAGTATAGTTATCCGAACCCATGTCTTTAAGATGAGAGACAGTCTTACTTAGACAATTATTCAAGACAAATAAAATTAAAATGAAAAAAAACAGCACCAAATGTGAACGACTTTTAAAATAGGTATGGAAAGTGTCCTACTTAGAATAATTTACAAATAAGCAAAGAGATGATTATCCCGAACATCAGTTTGCTTCTTTGTACACGAAGTATATATAATCCTCAGTTAAAGGTCATCAATTGACGCTCGATAAAGTCGATCTCTTTTAGAATTATATATTTTTAAATATCAGATTTTGATTAGATGTAACGCTATCTTTTTAAAGTACCTACACCGTGGGGGGCGGGAGTTTTGGCATATTGGCTGAAGCAGTTCTTCCCTGCCAAAGGGCCTGTACGGGCGGGGAAGCTATCAAAACATCAATGGTGAACTGGTGACATATTTTCTCACAAAGTCTTCGGGTATCTCTTCGTTTGCTGCTCTGATGTTGTTTGTGTTGCTTGTTTCCGGTGCCCAATAGGGTTTCATATTTAGACTAAGTAGCCCGACCCCGGGAAAGCAACAGCGCTTCTAGAACATTCGGCATACTGCTTCGTTTTCCTGCAAGATGTGGTAGGTCAAGGATCCCTCGATCAAACACGCGGGGAGGAGTGTTTCCCAAAAGATGGATTTGCAACCGAATGGCTGCCGACGGCCGCTTTGCCTGACGGTAAGAGGGCTGGACCAACCATCTTTCTCCAGTCCCACGCGCGTCAGAGGCTGCGAAACGACATCGCCAACAGGTGTCGCGCACCAGACAAAGCCGGCAAACAGCCTCCACTCACATCTGTCGTCAAAAGTCCTCGCAGCTGCCGTTAAATATTCTGTCGATCCACGGTGCTGATGCTGCCAAAGCTGAAGGACAACATTGACGATGGCCACTGCTTATATACTGGGCTGACCAGCATCGATCGGGTTTCATGGAGGAACGAACATACGATATGGTCCACCTACCCTGTGTTTCTCCGCATTGCGGTTTCGCTTCCTGTGTGTGTGTGTGTGTGGTGTGTGGTGTGTGGTGTGGTGTGTGTGTGTGTGTGTGTGTGGAGATGTATCTACATTATCAGATCGGGGATCTTTACTTTAGTGGGGACGCATTAACCTACAGACCGCCCGTAGTTATTTAAATCAAGCAGAGAAACAGCGGCGTTGCCGTTGTAGCGCACGTCTATCTGGGCCTCTGGCCTGCGCGCCGCAAGGGGTCGCTGACGGCCCGAGGAGAAACTGTCAATGGAAGAAAAAGAAACAACAACAACAACCCTGTTGTACTGTTACAGACATCGCGATATTCCTCCCGTACAGTCAGGTCCTAAGATGGACAATAAATACCTAGCCAACAATTACCTGCCGTATGGCATCGCCTCTGTCGCCGGCGACTCTATGACACCAGCCGTCTTCCAGCAGCGCAAGAAAGTTCCATCTCTTTCATCACACGCTTTCCCCCCTTTCTGTTCTCCCGCGTTCACTCTCCACTTCCGCCATCAGATCCATTAACCGCCTTCTGCGCACACCAGTCGGGGCACCTCACACCTGGAGAGCGGATCGCGCGCCGCGGTCACAGGTAGACAGATAAATGGCGTGACGCCATCAGATGTTTTGATCGGCGTTCTCTTCGTTCATCGCCTCGCATCTGAGCTGCTGATGTTCACGGCGAACTGGGCGACTCCCTCCTCTCCCCCCCCAAACGTATTTATTCGTTGTAGCTGATCGGGAATACCTGGCTCAGTGTTTCTGTTCCTGGGCACCAGGGAGCGCTCGCAGCCTCTCCGCGAGGCAGTGCGACCTGATGGAGAGAACACCTGGCCCAGTGTTTCTGTTCCTGGGCACCAGGGAGCGCTCGCAGCCTCTCCGCGAGGCAGTGCGACCTGATGGAGAGAACACCTGGCCCAGTGTTTCTGTTCCTGGGCACCAGGGAGCGCTCGCAGCCTCTCCGCGAGGCAGTGCGACCTGATGGAGAGAACACCTGGCCCAGTGTTTCTGTTCCTGGGCACCAGGGAGCGCTCGCAGCCTCTCCGCGAGGCAGTGCGACCTGATGGAGAGAACACCTGGCCCAGTGTTTCTGTTCCAGCGGCTTCCGCCCCTATTCACTCCGTCGATGGCGATAACTCTACGTCGTTTAAAAACCTTTTATTAGACACAGGAATAAAAAAAATGGCGCATAAAGGTTACAGCAAAGGAATTTTAAAAATAAAAAAAACAAACAACAACGATTGCCAAAAGCGATCGGTGGAAACTGTGTTTCCCCGACTTGTTTCGTTGGTTTTCCGCGAAATTAAAGCTGCACTTAATAATATCTTTTGTTGTTGTTAAATAAGAGTCGATATGACCTTTTAACCTTACGTTTAATTTACCTACCGCGCTTTATTACGTACGTATTTACACAGAAATCCACACAGTGGTCGTAATAGAGATCCCCTTTAATAGAGGGATCGCCATGAATTGGTTATACGTTGTGACTTCTGTATGGGCAGGAGTTGATCTTCTATTCATTTATTGTATATGCGTAACGAAAGAGAGTACATAAGCCCATTTCGCTAGAATAAATCCAGTGTCAAGCCCGTATAGTGACGGACTTGAGAGAGTCTCGCTGGAGTGTCCTCCCTCTGGGTGTCACATTGTGACACTTAAATCGGTTTGTTTATTTCACAGATATTTAGACAGTCGAATACGTGCCACGTATTTGTGGCAGCCCCCCCACACCTTTCGGGTTGCCGAGGTAGGGTTACCTGTGCAATCTACGTAGGTGGGTGGGGCACTTTTACTCTCCGGCCTCTCCACGGAGTGGAGTCGCTTTAATGTCAAACGTCAGGGGCCCGCTGACACAACACGATCGATGTCACCCGGGGGGGGGGGACGGGCTTCCGTAGTTAAATGTCAGGTGACCTGCCTCACGTGACGAACGCCTGCGCCGAGTAAGCTGCACACGGGCCCCCAGTCCTCGAGCGGGAGACGCGCGCGCCGGATAAGCGGGAAATGTCTGCCGACGACGGCCCCGGGTATAAAGCCCCACCACGAGCGGCGGCGGGGTTGCGGAAAGGGCAGCTCCGGCTGGTGTCTCCGACTCTCGGCCAGGCTTCCGGCGGAGTTCTGTCAGAGACGGGGATGTCCCGGCAGCTGTCTCCTCACACCAACCCTACGTTCGAGGTAAGTGGACTCGACGTCGAGGTCTTTTGACTGTCTGTCTGTCGGTACACTTCACATCCTTCAGCTAACGGGGTAGAGACGACTGTTCCCGGCGATGATGACGATGATGATGATAAATAACCGAGAAAGAGAGATCTGTTATATGGGGGGGGCGCGGTTTAATAGAAAAGAAATTGACAAGCCAGAATCAGGTCTCGTGCATGAAATATGACATTGTATCGACACAGAAAGGTCGCGCGATATGGAGATTGCGTGTGAATTAGTCGGCACCCGGACAGCTTAGTCACGCCTGGTACACTGTGTCGTCATGGTGATGCTTACACAGTGCGCACACCATCTTAAGATAGCCAGGTGGACACGCGATTGACATCTCGTTAACCTGTCGGGATGCGGGGTGGAAAAACAGTACATCCCTAACACATTTTAGGGAACTGTCGAGATATCGTTGACAGAAATATTTGCGAAGACAAAGAAAAGGCAAACAAACAAACGGGGAAATACGTTTAGTTATCAAACAGCTTGGAAAACGGGGGTCTGCTGAAGGGTTAGCGGGGCCGGACCCAACTTCTGAGTAGCGTTCTCAACATTGTAACAACCCTGAACTCTACAAGTGGTTCATCCATACCAGACATGCATCATTCACAGTATTTCTAAAGAAAAGACGTATAAAAATCTAATCCTTTCTTCCCTACATCTACCTAACTGGGGATCATCTACTAACGCGGAAAACGGTTCTAAATCTATTCGCTTATTTTCTGACCGATGAAGTATTTAAAGCACCTTTTCTCTCGGCACGTGGCTCGTTCCCTTGTACCTTTCACTCAACGACGCCATGCATGTACTTTGCTGAAGTCTCATCTATAATATAGTGTACTGCGTATTATAAATGAGGCATGACTGGTGTCTTATAGTTGAACCGTAACATTCTTTCTTCTTTTTTCTTTTTGCTTTCACAAATAAAATACATCCGGTGCTGTCCTCTCCAGACTCAGGTGATTGCATCATCGTCCCAGTCTTCATCGTATACTCTAAGTTTCATTGTTACCACATTGAATATGAATATGTCTCGGTCATATGTATCGCTCACCGTTAGGGGATGGGAAGGAGATATTTAATTCTTGCTTTGCTGGTAGATTATAGACGAAAACACTATTTTCTTCCAAGATAAATCATTTCTATTTTTTTTTTGTGGGGGAAGGGGAATCAATAATGCAAATTTTGTTGTCGACAAGACAAAAATAATTCTAAAAAAGAACAGTAAAAGGTAAAATACAAACGAAAAGTTTGTTTGACTGTTCGGTAAGGCCCCGGCTCTCGGTGAGATGATGGCCGCCAAGTTCCGCTGGGGCCGTTCTGTTTCCCCAACTGAGCAGAAGAAAGGGGTCGCTTCAGAAGTCATGCAAGAAAACAAGAATCTGCTGTTGCGGAGACTCTAAGATGCTGTTCGTCTGTAAGTCTAATCCCTCTTAAAGCTTTAAGACGAGGGTAAATATCTGGTTTCCACTGAAAATGTGGAAACGATCCGACAGCTTTAAAGTTTGCGACAAAAGCCATTGGACATTTGAAGAGACCAACAGCTCAGCTGACGAGAAACAACAAAGACCCCCTTCCGATCCCTTTTCTGTCCAACGAAATTATTGCGGTATTTTAAACGAATCGACTGGAAGGCTCGCTATCAGATCGGCCGGCCCCCTAACCCTACAAATTGGTCTTTGCACTGGTCTACGTCTTGGAGAAAGCGTTGTTCCAAAAAAGAATCAGATCGAATGAAAGGCTTCCGTTGTCTTTAGGTGTAAAACCTTTCCAGAAAAATGATTACTTTGTCTGCCGGAAGTCGCGCGGATCGAACCCGCGTCGCTCTGATGTCAGGGGGTCATCGAGTCGCGGCTCTGTCAACGATATTTCACGTCAAACCACTCCTACATCCGACTGTCGATTAGTCAGGAATGAAATATCGTTTTGTTCTGTTTCCTTTAATCGATCTGACCGAAGTTCCATAATGGTTATTTGATTTAGCCATGAAGTAAGTTCGCGGAGTGGTTGTACTGTTTATTCGAATAGGCGATCGGTGACGAGGCCTCAGTCTCTATGAGCTGGCCGTGCGTCCTTTAAACAGGCGGAAAGCGTGCGTAGGGGGCCGATTGCAGGGGCACACCCGACACAAAGTCACCCGCATCTGTTTAGTCTACAGTCTCGCCGTCGGGGTCACTTGGTTCCTACCAATAATCACTGCGGCCTAATGAACGGCACTTTAGAAATTCGACTCGGCCAAATCAATAAAAGCTATTTGGGAGATCGGAGGCGAGGACAACAATGGCTGGGCCTGTACCTGAAAGGAATCTCTTTCAGGTCAGCGAGTGCGTTAGGATGACGTCAGAACCGAAACAGAAAGGGCGTTGACTGACCTCGAGGTCTCCTAGCCGCTGGGTCTCCTGCTTCAGTCTCCCACCCGGGCGGCTGTAACCCTACAGATAAGAACGTCCGGTTGGAGATGCTACTCGGAGAGGGGAAACAATCGAACGGAACCCGAATATTTCTCATGATACGTAAAAACGAATAAATTGACAGACGCGATCAGGAGAAATCTGGGAATTTTGAAAGGGATGGAGCGGAGGTCGTGGGGGAAATTATTGGTAAAGCCTTCGGCTGGCTTCCCAGCGAGTCTCCCGCAAGAACTCGTCGTCACTGCCGCTCTTGGGTTGGCGGGATTCCAATGTTCTAACGCCGAGGGACGATCAATGACCGTGGATGACGACCACCTGCATCCATCACCAGTTTAAAGCCGTCTTGGTGTTCAGGAGACGAAAGGAAGATTTCCCCAACAGAGAAGCAATTTTCTTAAATTTGCGGTAAATTCCGCCCTCTTCAGTATTCAGTTGGTTTACCTGTTGTAGGCTTTTAAAATTGTTTTGTCATTTTCTTTATTGAGATATTTCTTGACAAGTGCGCATCACCAGTGATGTGACAGGGTTAGTCCAGGTGACACAAGGTGCGCCCATCGTCTGGTTATTGGGTAAAGTGCAGTAACGGACCCCATTCTCGCTCCTACGTCTCTAACCATCTCTTTCTTTCGAGTTCCCACCCAAAATTCTCCTGGTTTTTATTTCTTCTTGAAGAATAAATTAAAAACTGCCATCTTTTTTTGCGTGTTACTTGGGGAATTCTTGTACATAGCAGCTCAGGTGCGAGAGATCTACCTGTGAACAGGTAGCAGAATTACCAAAGTTCTGTATCCGCATTTTCAGGATGACTCCGGTGACAGCAGAGCAAGCGACAGGGGACCGGAATCGGGGAAGGACACCCCTCACACGGTTAGTGACCCCTGGAAAGCCCCAGACCTCGAGAACAACTCCCTGAAGTGGTCAGGTAAGCAAAAGCTTTTATGGGATGCAACATCCATCTTCCAAAAAAAACCGAGAAAAACCAAAGTCCGCTGCCAGGCAAAGAAGAAAACTGCTCTCATATACATCGGAAGGTTTTTTTGAAGTACAAAGGCAATAAAATAGACCACAATGGATTTGCACTGGAAACGGGACTCCATCTTCGAACTGGGAATGCTGTCCAAATTTATCATTAAACCTGTAAAACAGAGCTCTGAAGCACCCGAGGAAATAAATAAGATGCTAGTTTAACAAGCTGCTTTTTAAACAGCAAACTTTGGATACCAAAAAAGGGGGGCGATAGCGTAAGATAAATAGCTCTCTGGGAATGGGAATCGGCAAGTTTCACCGAAAGAAATAAGAGAATTCTGTTAAATACAGCACTTACTCGTTGGTCAGTGAATTAAGTTATATGACAGTTTATTATTGTTATTATTTTAATAAATAAACTCTGTTAGTGGAAGTTTCGGAGAACATTTTATAAGCAGGCAAAGGTTCCTCGTGAAGATGGTAGCGACCGAAAGCTGGTCAATGTGAGTTTACGGTAGACAGTAATGTTAACCCGTCATTCCCAGAATCAACAAATATCCAAGAGCGATAACTGGCCCTCTCTACGCACGCTGTATATTCTGCAAGCCTGGCTGAAGCTCTTCTTCTTCTTCTCTTTTGTTCAGTTTATTGTTTACGTTTTCTAAGGGTGCCTCGATTAATAAATATTCGCAAACGTTACGCGTCCAGAGCAGAAAGAGGATGGAGTCAGACCAGGCTTAGGAAAAAGACACGCGCAGTTAGCAGAGCTCAGGAGGGATGACAAGGCAGGTGACCGGAGATGGTCTTAATGTTGCTGCCCCTAAGGACACCTGGTACTTATCGACCTGCACTGGATGCTGCCAACACAAGCAGGAAACTCTTCCGATAGAAGAGCCGACCTGACTCAACCACAAGAGAAACATCCAAAGTCCCTCGAGACGAACATGTATTGACAATGTTGGTATTATTATTATTATTATTATTATTATTATTATTATTATTATTATTATTATTATTTTATTATTATTACATTTTAATAGGCAATGATATACAGACAACTAAGCTTTTCCAGAGATGATTTTAACTTTATCGCTAGATAGCTGATGTGAGCGGGCACCGTTATTGGCTTCTTGTTGGTGAAAATCGAGATGAACAATTGTCCGGTGTCCCCTCGGTCCAGATGAAGCTCACAGACCGGCTTAGAAACAAACCGTAGAAAATATCAACTTGAGGAAAGATACTTTTTTTCTTTTCCCCACCATAGAACTGACGCGGAGGCAGAAGAGCCGGCGGGTGTTCGTTTTGTGTGGAAAGCTGCTGCTGCTGATGGTTTCCTTCTACCTGTTTATATGTTCGCTGGACTTTCTCGGCTCCGCCTTTCGTCTCATTGGCGGTAAGTCTTCCCGCCCCCCCCTTTCTTCTAGGTAACTGGCTTGTGTAGCCGACGGACCATGCGTGTCGTACGGCTAACTAAGTAAGTGTTCAGTACGGTCGCCGTAATGTAAACAGGAGCCTCCTGGTGAGGTGGGACATCGGAAGCGACTGAGCAAAAAAAGATCCTTGCGCGAGAAACGTACTTGACAGTCTGAAGATGGAAAATATGTCTGTAATTAACTTATTTCGTTGGTGGTTAACTTTTATGTTCTGTAATTGTTATCGCTGCCAAATGAACCGCATACCAGATATTTTAAATTTAGACCCGAAAAACATTGAAAAAGGGGTTTAGGTAAATAGTAAAGCAACTGGATTCTTATTTGTTTATTTCGCTATTTGAGATACACTTTCTGAACTAATATATTTTATTCTCTATAAATTATATACTGACATAATTGTAATTGTATTTTTTAATATATTAATAATTTTAAATAGATCTTAAACCGATAGACTTCCATCAGATTTGTCACATTTTTTCAAGCACAATTTTCTTTAAAAAACTTTTTTAAGAAATGAAAATACTACATAAATACGGGATTATTGTTCTACTGTACTTATAGTTCAGAGTTCTGACATCAGCTTCTGCGCTCTTCATCAGCTAAAAGACAAATAAACTTAATTTTATAAAACGTGGCATTGCTCGGTTTTGGAAATATTCCAGTACTCTTATGTAGGCTTTCTTGGATTCTCCTAAGAGAAACTTTCTGATATATAACTGATATACAAGATAATGATACACACGATAACCATCCTCGCGTGTCCTGAGGTCTTCTCGCGCACGCATCTCGCGAGACATTCCTTGTAATAATGTCCTATCCCTTTAATATTTGAACAGGAAAGAAAGCAGGAGAGACCATGAGAACTAGCGTGCTTCTAAGCAACCCAATAGCTGGTCTGATGGTCGGAGTCCTAGTCACAGTCTTGGTGCAGAGTTCTTCCACTTCAACGTCCATTGTAGTTTCTATGGTAGCGTCTTCAAGTATGTTCGTTTGTATCTTCTGAATCCCATTACAATTATTGCTTGCATCTCTCTCTCTCTCTCTGTGTGTACTGACGTCATATCTCTCTGTGTACTGACGTCATCTCTCTCTCTCTCTCTCTCCTCTCTCTCTCTCTTATGTTCGTTTGTATCTCTGAATCCCATTACAATTATTGCTTGCATCTCTCTCTCTCTCTCTCTCTCTCTCTCTCTCTGTACTGACATCATATCTCTCTGTGTACTGACGTCATATCTCTCTCTGTACTGACGTCATATCTCTCTGTGTACTGACGTCATATCTCTCTCTGTACTGACATCATATCTCTCTGTGTACTGACGTCATATCTCTCTCTGTACTGACATCATATCTCTCTGTGTACTGACGTCATATCTCTCTGTGTACTGGCGTCATATCTCTCTGTGTACTGGCGTCATATCTCTCTGTGTACTGACGTCATATCTCTCTCTCCTCTCTCTCTCTGTACTGACATCATATCTCTCTGTGTACTGACGTCATATCTCTCTGTGTACTGACATCATATCTCTCTCTGTACTGACGTCATATCTCTCTCTGTACTGACATCATATCTCTCTGTGTACTGACGTCATATCTCTCTCTGTACTGACATCATATCTCTCTGTGTACTGGCGTCATATCTCTCTGTGTACTGGCGTCATATCTCTCTGTGTACTGACGTCATATCTCTCTCTCCTCTCTCTCCTCTCTCTCTTATGTAAATAAAGCTCTCACACGCAGCAAATGTACGTGTGAGTTTTAACTTGTTCTAAATGTCATTTATCCTATGTTTAGTATAACAAAGCCTAACCTTTTATGTACGGAACGATAGGTCAACACATGATAGATTTAACTCCACAACAAAAGACACAGTACAGTGAGGTGACCCCGGTTCTGCTTAAATGTAAATGGACAGTGGAGGGTTAAACCAGTGCGCATGATGATCTCGGAAAGGGCCACTGGTCCATTTACTGTCGGATGGCGCGCAGGGCATTTCAGCCAGTTTCGCGCAATATACGGTATTTCTGAAGATGTTCTCCGGTACCACGACTCGGATAAAGTCTTTATTAATGACAGGAAACGTAGAATCGGTGTTTAAGTACGAAATAGAATGTTTTGATAGCCACCATTCCAGCTGGTCGGGCCCAAGGGACCGCGCACTACCTGCCGACTCCAGGACCCAAGGTTCCAACCACGCTGGGGATATTCTGAATATCTGTATTTCAATTAAACACCAAGCTGTGATGTAAAATCTGATTCAAAGCGACAACTGGACTCGCTATCATTCTCCCCAAAGTTGATAAGAGTTATCTCCCATATCGGAAACAAGAACACGGAAAGCAATAACCATTTGAAAGGGTCATTTGCCCGAATAATTGTGACGAAGTCCCTTTAATACAGTTAACCCGAATGTTTTAGTAATTTAACACGAAACTTAAAGCAGGGATTCGAATCGCATCGAAAGCATAATAATAACAGTGATAGTAAATTATTATCATCCTTGTGTAAGTTTCCAAAAACTGGGCAAATCTTCTGAAACAATAATAAGATCCTTATGTTAATAAGGAAGGGAAAGTGTTTGACCTGAGATGGTTCTGACAGAAAACGAGGGTTAAAACAGTATGTAGCTTTTATTGCAGTAATCTCGGTTCGGATGTCGATCTCTGTCATCATGGGTGCGAACATTGGTACGTCCGTGACCAACACCATCGTGGCGATGACCCAGGCTAGCGACCGGGGCGAGTTCCGGCGAGCGTTCGCAGCGGCCACTGTCCACGATATGTTCAACTGGCTGACCGTGTTCGTGCTGCTGCCCCTAGAGTCTGTTTCCGGATACCTCTACCACCTGTCAAAGGCCATCGTGAGCGTCATCGAGCAGCGAGATGATGCGAAAGACATCGAACTGCTGACAACCATAACCACTCCCTTCACAAATTTGGTTATACAGGTCGGTGTGTCTCTTGTAAACTTTAATATGCAGCCTCGACGGCATGTTTTATGGGAACGAAACTTTTAAGGAGCTATCACCTTAATACTCGATTTACAATCTATCTGTTATCACCTTAATACTCGGTTTATAATCTATGTCTTATCACCTTAATATTCGGTTAATAATCTATCTCTTATCACCTTAATACTCGGTTAATAATCTATCTCTTATCACCTTAATACTCGGTTTATAATCTATCTCTTATCACCTTAATATTCGGTTAATAATCTATGTCTTATCACATTAATACTCGGTTTATAATCTATCTCTTATCACCTTAATACTCGGTTAATAATCTATCTCTTATCACCTTAATACTCGGTTAATAATCTATGTCTTATCACATTAATACTCGGTTTATAATCTATCTCTTATCACCTTAATACTCGGTTAATAATCTATGTCTTATCACATTAATACTCGGTTTATAATCTATCTCTTATCACCTTAATACTCGGTTAATAATCTATCTCTTATCACCTTAATACTCGGTTAATAATCTATCTCTTATCACATTAATACTCGGTTTATAATCTATCTCTTATCACCTTAATACTCGGTTAATAATCTATGTCTTATCACATTAATACTCGGTTATAATTCTCTCTTATCACCTTAATACTCGGTTAATAATCTGGTTATCACCTTAATACTCGGTTAATAATCTATCTCTTATCACCTTAATACTCGGTTAATAATCTATCTCTTATCACCTTAATACTCGGTTAATAATCTATCTCTTATCACCTTAATACTCGGTTAATAATCTCTCTTATCACCTTAATACTCGGTTAATAATCTATCTCTTATCACCTTAATACTCGGTTAATAATCTATCTCTTATCACCTTAATACTCGGTTAATAATCTATCTCTTATCACCTTAATAATGAGTTATAAATGTAATTAATCCATTAAAAAATATATCATGAAGATTCTTCTCGGCAGAAAGTAGGGGCTTCACGCACAGCAGTCCTTCGGCCAGTCGTGTCGAGTGGCGGCCGATGGCGGACAGGAAGTCCCAGAAATTGGAGGGTTTTATGAGATGGCTGGGCGTCTGATCTTATTTTTCCTTCTCTGTTTGAAACAACTGTTCTGGAAGTGTGGAAGAATCTAATTTGCTTGCGATTCATGCTTCCAAAACAAATGGAAGGGAGCTTCTCCCTAATGGTTCCAGCCACGAGGGCCGGGTAAGATTCGACCTCTTTCGTTTCTTCTATGACGGAGACGGAAGCGGGAGAATTTCGATAGACGTCATCACCGTAAAATGTCTATGTTTTACAAACATTTATAACATAAAAACAATAGCCGAATGTGTGCCGACAGCACCTTTCAGGCCTAACGAACAGCGTATAGGCCGCCATCCCGGACTCTTTAAGTTCCCCGCAGTCGCGCGATGAATAGCAACAGAAACTTCCATTGGAAAATGATTTTTAAAAAGATGAAAATCCTACACATGTATATCTTTTTTAAAAAAAAATAATATTTAATGTAGTGATACTTAAACGCAAAATGAGTCGAGCCACCCATTCATTGAGATGATGAACCTGTAATTTTTCCTGCTCAGGGCAGTGACCAAGTCGACAGTGCTTAGAGTAACTCATGAGGGAAGATGGAAACGCCATGTTTGACTCGCTGCCTGGGAGGAGCCTATTGGATACTGATTTCGCTGCACAGAAATGCTGAAGAAGAGGGCATCTTCTCGACTGTATCGAAAGACAGAAGATAATTCAGAGCGAGCCTCTCGAACAAAAACCACCATGCCATCAATTTTAACTTGCAAGACAAACTTCTCCAGCGGGTGCCATAGTTGTAAGCATAATACTTGTACTGGTTGAGGATTATTGTGGGTATTCTAAATTACCCGTGAACTCGGCAGGGAAAAACCTTTCCCCGAACCTTCGAGAAGCTACCCTTAATTCTTTTACAAATTAACTTGAAAGGACTCGTGTTTGAAGTTAACGAAATTCATAGAACCTACTTGCTAGCACGTGCTAGAGACTGTTTTATAAAGATGCAAGAAGTTCTATTTCAGAGACCCTATATTTTGAAAATTTTTTGGAGGAACTCCGCCTTCGGCTATCACTATTTAAGGTAACCATATTTGGGGCCTAAGTATCTGGCATGAATGAAATAAGGGCCGGCGAAAAGGTTAGATCTGAAAACTCCAAATATTTCTATAAAACCATCAAACTGCTTTTCCCATGTTTCGCTGAACTCCCATGCAAAGTTGAGTCCGAATGAATTTTATTTAGGGTTGCCTCAAGAGGATGAAGAAGGAATAAGATGGGAGAAGGGGTATTTCAGAAAGATGTCGTTCTGTTGCGTGGTTCGCACTTAACGTAAGGGAGAGGCCGTACGTCTTTGGAGATACCCAGATACTGGCCTAGGGGGGGGGGACCTTACGTAATGTCTTCTCGACTACTAGGCTAGCTTGCTAACATTTCCAAGTTTTTAATTAAGATAATTAACGAATGGGAGAATTTCGTCAGGGTTTAGATTTTAAATTTACCATAAGGTTCACAGGTTTGGCAACTAGTTTCCTACTTCCAACCGGCTCTAAACGGGGACATCGCCTGGCGCGTAAGGTACACGTGGTTACACTATGAACCTGCACACACCTGCGCGAGGTGTTGGCTTTTACTCTGGAAATGAGACTCAGCCGTCCTCGGCAACAGATTCACGTGTTGGACAGAAGCGAGTGGTCACCACCAGGGGGCGAGGCAGCGACATCGGCGAGTTACTGGTTCAGGAGAACCAGGAAAGCGCTCTGAGATATATATCAGGTTTCCCTCGCTCCAAAGGCCTGTAGTGGTGCTGCTGCTGACAATAACTGGTCCAGCTCTCGAGCCTTCGACGTCCTGAGGTCCAACAAGCACGCATCCCATAATATGCAGAAGTGGCACCGCAGATCTTTTGGGGGTGTCAGCCGGAATATCTGTAACAACGACTGTCTTAGCATCGTGGCAGTTATGGCAGATGGATGCAATGATATCGCAAACCAAGAGCAATTCACAACCTACATCGGGTGGGTGGGGACTTCGCCAGCCTCTGCGAGGTGAAAGACATCGATACAGCCCGTCCACTCTGCTCCGCTCTTCTGCGGAGGAGAACCGAGCTGCCTGGCTGCTGGGGCCTGTGCCATGATGGAAGGCTTGAAGTCGGTGATGGTGACCACCCGGGAACGAACACAACCGCCAAACAGACCTGAGTCGTCCGAAACATTATTAAGGCACTGAGTTCGCAAAGGCCACTGGTTTCTACGGAAAGGAGACTTCAGCAGGGCGAGCCCGCCACCAGCATACGTTTTTCCAGGGTGGTCTGCTTTCCCGAAACAAACGCAGCAGGCGAACGTCCTTGGGGCTCGAGCCTCAGCCTATGCAAGGGGATAATGGGCTGGACCTTAGTGCTTCGGCGAATGAGTTCGTCCAACGCAACGGCCGCGGACTTCGCGTATTTGGGAACTCCTGGTGACCTCTATCGCTTAGTTTCAGCATCATGTACGCCACTTACTGTTCCCATAATTTGCATG
This sequence comes from Nautilus pompilius, assembly GCA_018389105.1. Taxonomy (NCBI): domain Eukaryota; kingdom Metazoa; phylum Mollusca; class Cephalopoda; order Nautilida; family Nautilidae; genus Nautilus; species Nautilus pompilius. The sequence goes on from JACATO010001117.1 coordinate 285,301, forward strand.
TGAAATATCCATCCCAGTGGCGCGTGCAGTGAAATCCTTACACGTTTGATGTTTGCATTGTGTACGTTCCAAGTCTCCATCTGTTTGATCTGTCTCGGAGTTTTCTAGTACTGTGCTTCTCGTTGGTTCTCTTTTGGCTGAGTTGAGGTCGACATGTGTACACATAGTTTCCCTCGTGTTACGGATATCTGAGAATAAAAGTTATAGTAGTAAACTACAAGAAGCGAAGTCTAATTACTGACGTGCAAAGGTAGATATCTTTGGAGAGCCGCTGAAAAGTTTAATTGGTGACTGATGACTTTACTTTGCCTTCCCCAGACCAACGTTTTAATATCTTAGCAGTGAATCTAAAAGGTGTCTAGACACTTAATACTGTACATAATTAGGTATCTACCAACTTAATACTAAATCAAAGTATGCACTATGGTACTGCTGAATTTAATGTATCAGCCTTCTCAGTAGTGAAGCAATGTATCAATAATCTAATAGTCAATAAATCTACCACTTCAATAATGAATGTGTGGAGCGTCTACAACTCTAATAATGAATTTAATAAGTTTTTCCACCTTAATATTGTACGTAATTAGAACTCTACACTTTAATATTAAAGCAATGCATCCATCACATTAATTCTGAGTCAAATGAGGTGTTTGCTAGCTTAATACTAAATTAGTTAAGTATCTACCTCTGCCACACGGAACAAGAACGTATCTATTACCAAAAACGGTGACCTAATCGATACCTTGAATACTGGTTAATCAATCTGCAGATTTATTAAATGAATACTTTATACATTTAGTGGCACTACTTCAGTAAAAAAAATAACATTACTGTGATCTTAATTGCTTTAGAATGATCTCGAAAACTGGCTTCTTATTTACCTTAACTTAAAGATGAAACATCATGTTGACTGTACGAGTTTTTATATGAAATTAGTATATAAATGAGTTCTATTTGGTTACTGATGAGATGATTATTACTTAAAATCGGTATTATAATAATAATAAACGTCATTAGTTGAAAGGTGCTAGATACTTTATTGATTCAATATTATAGTGGCAGACACCTCATAAATTCAGTATTAAAGTGATACTATTAGATTTTAGATGCAAAATAGTTGCTGATGAAGACTGTTTTCCAAAGAGATGATATGCGAAAAAACTTCTAGTTCCATCAAAGGCTGTTTGTTTGGTTTGTGGTTGGAGAAGAGTTCGTTACAAACGAGAATAGCCTGGATGCCAAACTGATCTCGCTATCTCTGTTGCCTTGCAGCTGGATAAGGAACTGATAGAAAAGATCGCACGAGGTGAAGATGTGCACCAGAGTCTGGTCAGAACCTGGTGCGTGACGGAAACAAAGAACGAGACCGTCACGCTGGCTAAGAACGCTCTTTTCTCTGGTACGTTTCCGTGTGTGTGTGTTTTTTGCAGAGACTCCGTCCATTGTGCACTCGAGCCAGCTCAGTTCCGCGCTTCGTCCGTTGTCCTCCCAAAAGGCGCCGCTCACTGCCAGTGCCGAAACTCGTTCGGAATCCGTTCGGCCGCTCGTCTCCGAAAATTGCTGCCGATGACTCCCCACACCCTGACGCTGCTGCTAGCGAGTTTTTCGCGTCTGAAGTGAAAAATCGTCTACCCGCGCGATGGATTTTGTTACGATGAGACAGTAAACGGGGGTTTCCCTTTAACAGCAGTCTGGCGTCGGGTGCCCGCGATGGGGAAGACCCTGATGGACTCAGACCCTATAAATCGTTCTTAAATTTAGAAATTCAGTCCCCGTTTTGGATATGTAGGCAGCCCACCTCTCCACCCTGAGACAGATGGTATGGAAATACGGATTTATATCCCGTCATGTGTAAAACAACCCGAAAACAGGTGAACGAAAACGTTTCGCCGCCGAAGACCAGGATGCATCCGTGGCCGGTCAGGTGATAAAAACGTCAGTCCTTTTGCCTTTCAGGCGCCGTCAGCTGTACCGAGGTCAGGGTGAATGGCACCGTGCAGACCTGCCGCCAGTCACCGGCTGGGGTCAACGTCACGTGGAACGAACACGTCACACGTCAAGTCACCGTAAACCAAGAAAAGTGTAAGACATCATTTACAGACTTTACTCGTATGCAATAACATATATATATATATATAATCCCTTCGAGCGCGGTCCAGTTCCACAGGCCAGGTGGCTAGCGTAGCTCTAAAACCCTCAGAAAGAAAGAGAAGATGCCGAGTAGCAGGAGAAAGGCCCCATTGTTTAGCTGTGGAAGAAAGCCCACGGACTAGTACAGGATAACGGAAATCGCCAAACCGAGCCGGATACCATCCTGGTTCGACCTCTCGACTATCCGCACAATAGCAACACACAGAGACGGAGTAAACATCATCTCTCTCTTTGGATGCCCATCATTAATAATGTCAGAGAGAGAAATTCATTAATTTTGTAATTTATATTTTTAAAAATGCATAATTAATTTTATATTTATAAAAGCTTAATAACACTGGAGGAAAAAGTCTTGTTAGTGTTTCAGTAAATATAATCTAGCTCTTATCACCTTAATACTCGGTTTATAATCTATCTCTTATCACCTTAATACTCGGTTTATAATCTATCTCTTATCACCTTAATACTCGGTTTATAATCTATCTCTTATCACCTTAATACTCGGTTTATAATCTATCTCTTATCACCTTAATACTCGGTTTATAATCTATCTCTTATCACCTTAATAATGAATTATAAATGTAATTAATCCTTTAAGATTCATCGGGGAACCTGTAATTTCATGATTAAGACTGAAGGACTCCGGATGTATCTATTACCGATCCCGTTCTCGAATTATGTGATAGCGGCGAATTGGGAGACCCCGTGTAGTTGTCGATGGCGACGCGGAGTAGCCCTTCTGCCCGCTAGTTCCGTGTCCACCTGGTATCCTGTCGTAGATCTGACGGCCGACTGCTCCTCGAATTTGCCATCGAGCCGTTGCAATGATGATTCTTCTTCCACGTACTTTCAGGTGCTCATATCTTTGCCGGTACAGCCATTAGTGATTCGGCGGTCGGGGTGATTCTCCTCGTCTCCTCCATCTTCATCCTCTGCACGTGTCTCGTATGCATTGTCAAAGTCCTCCACTCGATGCTCCAGGGTAAAACGGCAGCCGCCATCAAGAGAGTCGTCAACTCCAACTTGCCCAAACCGTTCGGCTTCCTCACCGGCTACCTCGCCATCTTGATAGGGGCTGGACTCACCACTCTGCTGCAGAGCAGCTCCATCTTCACCTCCACCCTGACACCGCTCGTGGGACTAGGGGTAATCACCCTGGAGAGGATGTACCCGATGACTATCGGGTCAAACCTCGGCACCACCTTCACCAGCATCATGGCTTCCATGACGGCCACGGGGAACCGTTTCGCGCCCGCTCTTCAGATCGCCTTCTGCCATTTGTTCTTCAACCTCAGCGGGATACTGATATGGTACCCGGTGCCACAGATGCGTCGGGTGCCGGTCTTCTTGGCGGAGAAGCTCGGCGACGTGACTTCGCGGTACCGGTGGTTCGCCATCGTCTATGTGCTCGGCATGTTTCTCGTCTTCCCCGGCCTGGTTTTCGGCATCTCGGCGCTCGGCTGGCCCGGGTGGGTCGGCCTGACCGTCCCCGTACTGCTGCTGCTGACCTTCGTCCTGGTTGTGGATGTCCTGCAGACGGTCAGGCCAAAAATCCTGCCCGGGAGACTGAAAACCTGGGACTTCGTGCCCCGCTGGCTTCGGTCCTTAGAGCCCTACGACAAGCCGATGACCGACTTGGGCAACTACCTGGGCCGGCTGAGGAGGAACTGCAGACTCCCGGTGGCCCCGCCATGCCACCGCCCACCAGCCACGACATCGTCAGCAGCCAGTCTCGGCGAGGACATCCCGCTTGGTGACGGACTTCCAGTCACTAAACTGAAACCATTAGTTTAAAACCGTACTCTGCTGTGCGTAGAATTTTCTTTTTTTTTAAAAAAAAAAAAAGGAATCCCTAAAGATGTTATTTCTCAAGAATTTCTCTTTTTAACCGACCCGCAGTAAAACCACTTTCACTTTGTTAACGCCATGATGCGGGATAATTTAAAGGGAGGTAATCTGCTAACCACAGAGTCCGGTTTTCAAGATGTCTCGATCAGGTTATACCTGACTAACTTGGTGGTTTCAACAAAGGCGAATTAGCTTTAAACCTAATCTATTATTCTTCCTTTTTAAGGTTCTATTTTACGAAGAAATCGTAAATTAAAAAAGTTATTTAACGATACGTAAACACACGGGTATCATTTCCGTTAACACGCAATCAGGATTTTCTGTATTTTCAATATATCCTCGTCCTTATTATAGCATCTACCGTAGCTAAAGATGTAAGGGAACTTGTCGACACTTTAATCAGCAGCCCTAACCCCCGATTACATTGTCGATTGGTTATCGAGATTCTTGGTTGACTGCTTCTTCCTCAGTGATGCCAACAAACAACAAAAACTAAGGGGCGTAACTCTTCGGATCTTTACGACATCAGGCTATGGAAATCCTACTGTTAATTACTACCATTGTAAGCAACTTTTCCTCCTAATAATATATATACATATATGCTTCTCACGCTTTAAAAGCAACAAGGAAGGATTTGACAGTGTGTCATGTACTGTGCGTCGCACAGCATTCGCAAAATCTAAACACAGGGGGGAGGAAAAAGCAGATTTTTTTTCCCCTACCAAACAAATAATCAGGAAAAGTGGAGTTTTCATAGGCAGAATATGTAAGCACTTGTAGCTGTATTATAACCGTAAATAGATTTAAATAAAGGGAGGTAAACCAGATCTGTCACAACCCAAAACAATTCTCGGCATCCAAAACTTGATGTATTTGATATCTTTGAACAACAAAAAAATGAGCAATTACATTCAAAGTCAGACGAGGCTGTATTATGTGATCAGGTCTGGCAGGGCAAAATGTACCAATTCACTTTCATTTGCAGCTGTTGTGTCATCTACAAAAATATCTTAAATACAAATTGTAGAGTAAATACATTTAAAAAGAGCGATCAAATAAAAGCATTTTTACCACTAGGCAAATAAGTCCTCCATTTTTTTTGTATTGGCGCAGTAATGAAAAAGCAGTTTTCATATAATTTCACCTATTTTTAAAACACCTGCGCTTAAAATTCTTTTGCTATATTCAATGAAAAAGTGTTCTGTATTTTTTTCTGTTGTTGTTCCAGTGAGGAGACGGTAAACATTCTAGAAATATTATAATTTAAGTGCCATTTTATCCGCAGGTGAAGATACTGTAGAATGAGCTATTGAAATGATCTTCGAGACTAGCTGAGGCTCAGTTAGTTTTACTGCAAACTGGGGTAATTAGTCATCAAATGACGATTAAGTAGAAGTTTCAGCAAATGTTCTAACCTCCCTCTTGATTGTAAGTATATTTTAAGTATACGTTAATCTTAGATTATGGATTTGCTTTTTAAAAAAAATGTAATAACAAATGAAAAAATACTTATTTTACTTAGCTAAAATTTCAACATCATATCTTCCAAACAACTTTTTTTTCTTTGTCAACGTTGGCGTTTTCTAAAATGATAAACTCCATACAATAAGACAACATACTAACTGATGGTAACATATTTATGATATATGGTACAAATAGACAAAATTATTATATATTATCAACATCTATAAATATACCAATCGCACAACATATACCTGTAATATATAAAATGCTATACCTTAATTATACAAAGGTACTGCAATGCAGGTAAGGCCAGTGTGTTTTAAAACATGCTTCAGTCAGATCTAATATAAAAGGGCCTGTAGGACTAAAAGGTCCAAAAAATGAAGAGTTATAGAAGTTCCACAAGTACTCATATAACACAATATCCTGATTTTACAAGATGCAAAAATAAAGATTATTCTATTTTTCTGTTTTTAATATTTCTTATTAATTTACAATAAATTGCCTACTTAAATATATAACTATTACATTTCTTTGGAAATACATTCTTCAAAGACTAAAGTTCAGTAAATTAACAGTAATACAATTCAAAACTTGCTTCTGTATCTATTATCTATTCAGTTGAATTTTCTTTGGGGGGGGGAGTTTCTTAATAGCAAAATTAAGTTTTTACTAAGAAAAATACAACACCAAAACCTTCAGAATTCAGAGAATAAAAACAGTTACGCTTAATAATCTTAACCAGATACAAGAATAAAAAGTTTGAATTTTGTTTTATTAGAAACTGCAACTGTGAATAATAAACTAGAAAGTTAGAATTGTAGCAAAGGAGACATAGCAGAAACTGATCAACAATAACACCACCTGAGTGTTTAATGAAATTCCTGAAGGCAACCAGATGATGATTAAAAAGGTGAAACAAAAAAATGAAACGACGACAGGACCCAGGTAGGTTTGAATCCAGTGTCATCGCCATTACGACAAATGCAGCTTTTTACATCACATTACTTGACATCCAAAATTAGAATCAAAATGGATTCTCATAACTCCCTGTATTTTGAAATATTTACACCAAAGATGAATATTTATAGTTATAGCAAGAGTAAGTAAACATTCTACTTCAATTCACAAAGATTAAAAATAGCTTTTTTAACCAAACAACATGAACAACAAAATATAGTGAAGTTTGAGAAAACAAACAATAAAAAAGATATCAGCATTATGGAATGGCTGCAATCATCAGATCTTCCAAGAAAGTACCTTTACTCTGCCTGTCAAATAGCTGACATTTTTGTTTAAGTGTAATTAATCATAACACCTGAATAGATATTTATTTTCTGAATATCAAAGCAAGGCTTAACTGGCTCCTTGCCAATGAGGACCCAAATATTTTGGTTAAACAAAAGGTGATATAATAATTGTGATCACCATTGTAGCTCCATAGCAAACAAGGAAACCTAGCATCAATAAAATACTTTCAGCAATTAGAAGATACATCAAAATAATATAGTTTTTAATCTTTATTTATATAAAAAGGAAATTTTACATTAATCAAAAGAACTGCTGAAATACAGGGTGGTTGCTGGGCATGTTCCGGTTAAAAGAATTTATACATTTTACCCTGATTACAATCAAATTTCAACATGTGCTCCTGCATTATCAACACATTTTTGTCAAATTGCATGCAAAGTCACAACACTTCATGTATCTTGGTCTCTAATGCTTTCAAATACCTTTTCTTAGGCTCACCCCCATAAGAAAAAGTCATGTGGGGTTAGATCCAGGCTTCTGGCAGTCAACTACTGTACCATCTTAGGTCACATCTGAAACAAAGACATCACAAACATGGATAAAATTTGCTTTTAATTAACACAAACAAAGTTTATACCCATATCAGAACAAAAGTTATAAATTATTTTAACTAGAGTGTAACATTTTAACCACCCTATATAAAAATTTTGATGCTAACAATCTAAGAGAACAAAAAATTTTACTTTTTAGAAGCTGATCTGCAAAACACATTCTATACCTTAATCCATTAGTGCGTAAGCAAACTCCACAGTTATTACTAAAAGTTTCTGGATAAACAAAAAAAAAAAAAAAAATGGGAGAGGGCCAAAATAATAGAAGTTCAAACATGTATAACAAAATGGAATGCTTGATGTATTTTTCAAGTCAATTAGAAGCTTCCTTGTTAATTGTTTTTCAGGTATTTTGTTTATTTATTTCTACTTATTATATGTGAGATAACCCTGATCATTGGTGATCAGACAAACAAAACTGTTTGGCTTAAATTACTTTCCTTGACAATATTTAAAAATCAGATAGTTCATGGAAAAAAGAAAAAAAATCATTTAAAATATGTACAGATATAAATTTCTCTTATTTAAACAGTGTCTGGCTTTTATTCATTAAACTCTATCAACAACAATACTTACCAAATGATGGAGATGACTAGCTGCTGTCTTGTTATTTTTCTAATTTTCTTTTTCTTCTTTGTTTCCGGACGGTTGGTACAGTAACATTGGATTTAGACTGCAAGCAAAAATATGACCATCTGTTATGACAGAAGAACGTGTGAGTGAGTGTGAGTACGTGTGTGTGTGTGTGATTTGAGTGCATGTGCATATGAAATAACAAGAAAGAAAGATGGTTTCTTTAAAAAAGAAAAAGTAATCTCTTTACCATGACATCCTTGTGATTATTGACTTCAAGCTCCAACATCTTTGTTTTAGGCTGCATTCTCTTTAGAATCAAGTCCGGAGACCTTCCAGTGTTGGTATCCCCAGCTTCTTTCTCTCCAGTATTATTCCTTTCTGAATGCTTACTCAATCTGGTATCAACTGGTAAATCCTTGCAGTCAATTCTCCTTTGACAGATATCTTGTCTTCTAATTAGAATATCAATATATGTGTAATAACAGAAATAAAAACTAATAAATAAGTAGTTGTTAACCTCTTTAAGTCTCATATATAAAAAAAAGTATGCATGCCTGTATATACAGAGATGTTCCAGAAAATAAAAGCAATATTTACATCAGTGTTTTCTATGTGCAACAAAGCTGTAAGTTCCATGCACGAAGCAATACCATTAACGTACAAGTACTTCAATGTGTCCTCTTGTTTCCACATTCCGCACTTGCGGCTTTAGTAAGTAAGCAACATGGCCATACAGCTGTCAGTGTGCACCAGAGAAGAGCAGTGATCTGTAGTTCATTTTCTGTGTCCTGAAGGTGCTCAATGAACTGGAATCCACCAGAGAGGATGTTGGCACATTATGGAGAGAATTGTATGGTGCAAAGAAAAGTGCACGAGCGGGTGGACAGGTTTAAAAATGACAGAGCATCAGTAGCGGATGAAGACTGACCAGGATGCCCCAGGAGTGCCAACATTCCGAAAAAGTTCAAAACCATCATCCTCTGGTAAGGTTACGTTACTCATGTTTTGGGACTCACAAAAGACACCATGAACCTCTACCACATCCTCCTTACAGTCCAGATCTTGTCTTATCCAATTTTCACCTCTTTGGATTCCTGAAAGATGCACTTTGAGGTGAAGATTGTCCAGGGATTACAATGTCCAGCAGGCAATGCAGTAGTGCCATGGCCAGCAATCAAAAAGCTTCTATGAGGATGTTATCAAGAAGCTTGAGTTAGTTAGAGTACACGAGTTGCAAAACAAGGGGACTATGTAGAGAAGTGACATAGTCTAATAACTGATAGCTGGCCACTCACTCGTTTTATTCATGAATTACATTTACTTTCTGAAGCATACTTTTTTAAAAATGTGACATTTTTGGGTGATATATAACATCCATTTTCAACCAAAAAAAAAGTAAACCAAACCAAACAAGCATAGAAAATGTTTGTAAAGAATGAAGACTGTAAATTAGTGATTAAGAGAGACAAAACAAAAATTATTAACAGAGTGCAGTAGTAGTCAGATCACTAAATGTTGGTTTGAGCTTTCTAATAAAAAAAGATTCCATAATTTTAAATTTAGAATTAGTTCTGTCCTGGCCAAAATCCTGATGTTATCTACTCTAAATTGATGACTGGTTAAGTAAGGCAGAGTCTCTGTACCTAGAGCACCTCTCATATTGGACAATCTTTCTGTTGTATTCAGAACTAGTCTTGTTATTCTATAGAAAAGGTTTATCTGGGGTGGGGGCTACTCTTAAATGGGAAAGTGTGTTCCAGTTAGTAAGCCTGGCTGCAGGTTAGTGTACCACAGTGAGCTTGTTTGTTATCATGGCAGCTGTTTAGTCCCAATGAATGGACTGGCATTCTGTGCAGGTTCCTTCCCAATTCTCTTAAAAAAGTTCTAGGTTTACATACTAAGTCTGAAATGAGTCAGTGGTCTCCTAGCTGCTGTATACAGCATCTGTAGCCAGTATAAAGCAGATTCTCAATGCAAAGCTTAAATGCAGAGATATTGTATATCAGCTGACATTTCCCAACAATATGGTTAAACAAAGACTTTCTTTTTAACCCCGCCTTATATAAGCATGAAGCCTTCCTGTATTTTTATTGTGTCTAAGCTAAAAAAGAGAGCCAGTTAGTTATTTAGTAGACCGTTCTTTAAAACCTGATCCACATGAATGAACTATTTCTTGTGGCTTAATATACGGCATGATACACATACACAATAAGAATAAATTAAAAACCAACCTACCTACCTACCTTTGATTTAGAAAATTCAGTCTTTTTTTCAGATGTTTCCTGACAGTTTTTGACAGAGTCTTATCCTCAAGTTTGGACTGAATGTCCTCTGTTGTCAAATAAAAGCTGCTTGTAGGACGAACTACTTTCACTTTCTTCAAAGATTTTACTTTGCTTTCCTCCTCACTCTCATCTTCTTGCTGTCTACTCTGATTTTTGTTTTTTAAATAGTCTGTTAAAGAATCAGAAAGAAATCTACTTACAAAAATCAAAGTTAAAATAAAAACAAAACCTGAAGTGTTTGACAAAAGAACCTTCAAATCCTGGTTGGGACTGACTAGGTTTGACGTATCACCCATGGCTTGGTTTCTTCTCACTCTTCTTCATCAGCAGCTTCATGGGCTTTCTGCTACATCTAAAAATGAAGATTTCTAGTAGACACTTTAGTCAGGTTCCAAAAAGTGCTGGTGACTCTTACCAACAATATCACCATCCTGCAAGGAAAGACCTGGCCACCCACTAATGGCTCAATGCCAAGAACATCCATGTCTATTTGTGACCCACAGCAGTTCACAGCAAGCTACATGACTTAGACAGACAGACACATCTAAACCAGCAATTTCTGCTTTTATTTAATCATATTAATAAACCTTCCCCCTTGACATTTAATTACTGGCAGAATTCAGCTGCATAAATCATTAATGAAAATTTTCAATGTTTTAAAGTCTTTCTTCACTATGTAATCAGTGATTTTGCTATAATGCTTTTCTTCTCACCCTGTGGCATTGCCAGTTTCTTAACCATCTCACCTGTCCAGCAAACTAAAGGATATTTGTTAAGTTTCTGCTTTGAATCATCAAATCAGACACACAACATTTTTAACAAAGTTATTTCAACTTATAACATCAATGCTTAAAGTCATAGTTACAACATGTTCTGTGTGGCTCAAATTATATTCAAGTTTGAAAAAAAATCATGAAAAGGAAAACATTGTTATTGGATTCATTTTCATATACAAAAATAATTACTGACAATAAACCATATCTCTGTATATTTTTTTCAAATATTTTTACTTGCATCCCATGAGGGAGCATTAAAGATAAATAAAAATGTATATAATGTTTGTTAGTGTCTAAATAAAGTTTCTCTTGCTGCTCCACTGTTAGTCACAACTCAAAGCAAACACCTACAATCTATTTTACAGCATTCTTTTCTTTTAAAAAAAAAACAAATATTTCAGACCTTTTTCTTTCTCATCAGCTTTTCGTTTTCCTCTCTGAATCTGTCTATTCAGTTTGTCAGTGATCAAGGATGCTGTAGGCACTGACTGAGTCTGGGGTTTGGTGCTACAAGAGAATGGTTAATATTCAGATTAAAAATAGCCATCATCGTAACAAATTTGAAAAACTAGAAAATGCAGTATATACTATTAACTGTAGACTAACTATATCGTTTATCATATCAGAAATTGCAATTCTTTTAAGTTAAAATTCACTGAATGAAAATGTAAAAATAATATACAATTAAATTTTTCTATATTGATGATTGTTGACCATTATTGATGACAAGCTCTAGATTCCATCTTAGCAAATGTTAGTTATGTTAATGAACTACAGTGGCTGTATACTCCTGCAGAATTGATAGGTTAGGTCAAACTGGCATTTCATGCTTTGCTTCATATTCTGATATTTCATCATGAATAGTCTTGTGCCACTAATTTCTGTCTTTTGTTTTGAGTTTCCAGATTATCACTAGAATGCTACATCTTTTCAATTTGACTTTTAAGCAATCTATACTGCCTCCATGAAAGTGCTTTCCCAGCTCAACTTTTGAGTAGATACCTTCTTTAGGAGTCTCCTTTTTGGCATCATCACTACAAGACCTAACCACCTCAGCCACAATTTTATGATAATGCTCCCAATGTCGGTATACTTCAGCGCTTCGGTGTTAGAAATTTTATTTTGCCATCTCATCCTCACAATATTTCTGAAGCAGCCCCAAAACACAAAAGTGGCTCAATTTTCTGATATGATAGCTATATGAGGTCCATGTTCCACAAGCATACAGCAGAAGCTTTGTAGTTTGATAGTGAGTGTGATCCCTCTCTTTTCAAATGGCAACTTGTAAAGTCTGCCAAAAACTGATAGCTTTGGATAACCAAAGGTATACTTTTCATCTAATGTGCATATCGTTAGGCAGAGTACTTCCTAGGTAGGTGAACTTAACAACCACTAGTGTAGCCATCGATGGCAATGACAAATGGCTGGTGCTGGCTGGTTCCAGCCTTACCTTTGACAGATTAATAGTGAAGCAAAATCACTGACATACTTCTAAAAAGCAATCCATATTGACTTAAAGACCGCCCAGTGTGTGCTTAAGAGAACAGTCATCTGCAAGAGGAACTCACAGACTAATTCTTATCACCTTAGTCTTTGAGTACAATCAATACTATAACAACATTTGTTATAGCATATTCCACTTCACTATCAAACATCATCAACACAGTAACAAATTCATCAGTGTTTTATGTAAAGTATTGCAAAAAAAATATTATTTTCAGCAATTTAAAGAGCTAATCGAGAACGGAATAAAACCGAATAACTTATAAAGTACATGATCGCTACATTAAACGAAAAAAATATTTTCTGGAATCCAAATTCTATATATTTGGGGGAGAAAATAGCAGACACAATTACACGTTCCTTCTGCTATTGTTTGTTGTAAGTCGTGCACAATTAAAGCCGCAGTCACGGACGGCAATAACGCTTTTCTGTAAAATGCTTTGACTTAGAATAAAGAAACTTTTAGTGTCACACAAAAGCGATCAAGAAAATCTTGTGGTCCGATGTCCGACTTCGAAACCGCTGTTTTCTCCGTAACAGCGACAAATTCCTTCATCGTGGAGTCTGCAGCCCACGAACAGAGCGGAGAGACTGCGTGACCGCTGGCTGGTGGACCCTCAACCCTCCTCGATCCAACCCCCCCCCCTCCTCACAAACAGATCTTAGCAGTAAGGGGAGAGACTGCGTGACCGCTGGCTGGTGGACCCTCAACCCTCCTCGATCCAACCCCCCCCCCTCCTCACAAACAGATCTTGTAGCAGTAAGGGGAGAGACTGCGTGACCGCTGGCTGGTGGACCCTCAACCCTCCTCGATCCAACCCCCCCTCCTCACAAACAGATCTTGTAGCAGTAAGGGGAGAGACTGCGTGACCGCTGGCCGGTGGACCCTCAACCCTCCTCGATCCAACCCCTCCTCACAAACAGATCTTGTAGCAGTAAGGGGAGAGACTGCGTGACCGCTGGCTGGTGGACCCTCAACCCTCCTCGATCCAACCCCCCCCCCCTCCTCACAAACAGATCTTGTAGCAGTAAGGGCCTGGTCGCTGTTAGTGTTGTCATGGGGACGGGTGGTCTCAGAATGGGTGCCCCCACCCCACCCCCACGGCACAGCCAGAGCCGGTATTTTCTGGAATCTTGTACAACGGGGGGGGAATAGAATAACCTCTCTCCTCCAGACGGCTGCAGGTCGGGGCCGGGGTGTTTAGAGAGGCCCGCCACCCAGGAGGCCGCCACGCTGCGGAACCGGACTTCGACGCCGGCCATCTTGTTTGTTTTCCGGAGAGAACTCTCCGGTGCTGAAGAGCAGAAAAGACCGTGCATGGCGCCTCTCCCACCCAGCCCGCTACCCCTCGACCGCCGTAACCCAGTCTTGGCCGACTGGACGCTTCCACGGTAATTCTATTGTTTATTTTGACAGGTGGGTATCGTCTAATGCAGAGACTCCCCCAGTTCAGTAGCCAGGGGTCCCTGAGTCTGCTCTACCTACCTCCTCTGTGTTGTGAAGAGGAGGATCGATCCCCTGGTACAAGTGCCTTACTCTGTTGGAGTGTACTAGGCTGTAGGGGGGGGGGAGAGGGGTTAGGGGGGGAAAAAAGGGGTAGATATTAAGTGGGAATAACGAAAAAAGTGAGATTGAAATCCTTATATATAATTAGACACAAAATAACCTCATTTTCCTAACAGTTGATGATAATTTAGGCCTAATTCTGCTTGTCTTTTTTTCTGTCTAACGATATTTGCCACCCTGCCCATCTCGATAGTCTCTCAGTTGTGTGGAGGGGAAGAGTTGGGAGTCTTTTACAACGGAGTTTTTCTTCATCTGTTGCAGGGTGACATGTTGGGAGAGTCTGGCACTCAGCTAGCTGCCAGTCTCCTGGTGAGTATTCAGGGCTTCTACTTGTAAATTGTGTGGCTTTCAAACGTCGTGATTTAAAGGCTACTGTCGAGAAACGGTGTGACATCTCACTGACACGGGTATAGAAGATTGGGGGATAATAACTTCCAATTCTAAATGCCTGGTACTTTCATGGCTACCGGCTATTATGACAAAGTAGAAGATGGGCAAAGTGGATTAAATGGCTTAGACATTATGCTGGCAGAAAAGGGATCACAAATACTGCTCAAAAATTGCACCTATTAATATATTGCATTTGTGCAGAAGTTCAAGACAAATTTGATCAGCTGATAGAGAAAAGTCCTGGTTGAAGGTTGGTGTCATAAGGGAAAAGCTATAGCTGAAAGTGCAGGATCTGATGTATGCAAACAGGCTATCCTACTACTCACTGGGTGAATGTTACATATGAGAGACATTTGTTTCATAAAATGATGCAACTAGAGAGTGAAACATTATTAGGCTGGGGTGGGGAGGAAAGCACTAATTTCAGACAGATGACCCAATAAGAGTTGAAGTCATTTAACCATGTTTCACTCCACCAAATTATTTCATAAATTACTTTAACAGGGCCATAAAGACATTGCAAGAATTGCACTGAAGAGCCTACGCAGCTGAAACTGTTAAACAGATGTAATCTATGCAAATCCAGAAAAAGGAAGAAGTACATAGAGCTACAAGTGGCATTAAACCTCATCAAGTAATCAAGTTACAGCTGTGGTATTGGGGGGAGCACATGCAAAAGATCCAGGATATTTACCTGAGGAGAAACTAAGAAATATGGTCAGCAAGCAGGTTTAAGACCAAGAGCTTTGTATACTTAGAACGTTGCCAAGGTTGATGCAGAGTCAAGTGAATATGCCATTTTTATGTATTTTGTGCAAGACAGCTGTGCAGTGTTCACTTAAGTGAAAAATGGTTTTAAAATAAATTGACTTTTGCACAAGCACAAATATAACAGATAAACATCTGCTTCAGCAACTGAAAAGCGAGGGGATAAAAGTACCAGTCACAGATGAGTTCTAAGAGATTTTTTGTCTATTGTTTCTAACATTATCACTCCTTAAAGACACATCCACAGCCATGGTTTTTGCAATAACAGTGTAAAGGCCAGAGGTTGTGGTCATTGTTGGAGAAAGTAAGCCTTTGCTTGGCAAGAGGACAGCTACATAATTACATTTTTTAAAGATTGATGCTCCAGTGAATTTTGTAACATTACAACAAGTCTGTGAGGTGTTGGTAATCAAATATTCACATCAAAAAAGATGTGCTTAGTGTAATTCAACCATACAGCTTTCAGCCTTAAAATATAGAAGCCGAATTAGATGAGTATTTAGCAATGGATATTATAAAGTCCATAACAGGTCCAACAACTTTGGTAAGTTTTATTGTGGTTCCAAAGCCAAATGGGAAGATAAGAATCTGCATGGACATGAGGATAGCAAATAAGACAATGATTTGGCAGAAACATGCTATACCCACTGTTGATGAAATCTTACATAATCTCAACCGAAGCAACATCTTCAGAAAGCTAGATTTTTTTTGGAAATAACACCAGATTGAGTTGAGATTAGAAACCATGATAATCACTACATTTAATACTCTTAGATGATTGTTCAATTTGAAAGATTAATGTTTGGGATAAGTACAGCTCCAGAAATATATCAGAAAATAATCCAAGATGTGCTTCAAGGTTATGAAGGTTCCAGAATATAACTGATGCAGGCTTGTAATAGAGTGAAACCTGACCAAAGACTTGAAGCTGCTGTACTGAAATGACTGCAAGATAAAGGCTTCACATTGAGAAAAGATCAAATGAGAGTTTCATATGGCCAAAATGAACTTCATGAGACTTGTCCTATCTGAAAGAGGCATTGGTTTTAATGAAGAAAGAAAGAAAGCTGTCACAGATGGTAGAGGAGCTGAAAGCATTTAAGAAATGCGAAATTTATTTGATCCTGTGAACTTTACAGCATGTTCCATTTTGGACTTAGCTACAGTCTCAGGCTAAAGAAGATTTACTAGGAAAGGTGTGCCATTTTTATTTGGAAGAGGAAAAGAAAAAAAATTTCCAATGAATTGACACAGATAACTGCTGATGCCTGAACATTGGCATATTTTCTTCTGGGAGCCAAGGCAAGTGTAATTACAGGTACCAATCCAGTTAGACTTGGTGTAGTGCTAATTCAAGAATAAGATAAGGAACAAAATTATAACCTAATTAATAATGGATATTAACTCCATTATTGCAATTTTTATTGCTATGTTTTGGAAAGTTTATTTTCTTGCCATCTTCAATTGTAGTTTTAGTGTCTATTGATGATAATATTGACATGAATCACTGGTGAGATTCAAAACCAGGAACCTCTTAGTTGTGGATGTAATGTGCTACCAAGAGGTGTTCTTGGTTTGAATCTCACCAGTGAAATATGTGTATAATATCCTAAATGGATACTGAAAGTACAACTGAAGATTGCAAGAGGATAAACTTATCCAAGAAATAGCAATAAAAACTGCAATGACAGGTAATAGTCCATCATTAACTAGGTTACAATCATTGTCAAACCAAACTTATATACTAAAAATAATTATTAGTTATGCAAGTTGCAGCCTCACAGATGTAGAGGGAAGATATTCACAAACTGAAAAAAGGTACTAGTTCCAGTGTAGGCTTGTGAAAGCTTCCATACATACATATATGGCACTGAATTTGATTTAGTGACAGATCAGTAACTGCTTGAAATTATCTGCTTGCTTTCTGCAAGAACAGAGAGATAGGTACTCAGACGCCTACCTTTTTCTTTTACTATGAAACACATCCCAGGGTAAAAGAATATAGCAGACTTGCTTATTGTTGGGACAGAAATCTAACTTGGAATGATCAAAGAGTACATGAGTTCCACAGCAGAGAAAACTGTGCCAGGAGCAGCAACTATTCAAGAAGTTGGGTCCTTAGTTAATGATCCAAAATTGAAGGTGGTCTGAAGTTGTCTCAGCTTTGGCAAGTGGACTGAGATTATGTACACAAAATACTTGCCTGTCAAGGATAAATTGTCTGCAGTTGGGAAAGTAGTACTCAGGGTACCAAGAAATATAGTCTATGGAGAACTCTGGCAACACTTTATAAAACTTGCACATGAAGGGCATATGGGGATCATCAGTACCAAACAAAGACTGAGAAGCACAGTCTGATGTCCTGGGATTGATAAGAATGCTGAAAAACTTTGCAAATTCTGTCATGGTTGTCAGCTCATAGAAAAGTGCAACATGCCTGAACCAATGACTATAAAATGGCCAAATCTGGCAGTGGACTACAGATACTATGAAATATGAACTATAAAATCCACCAGCACCAAAAAGACTATTGAATTTCTTAAGAGAGTATTTTCTGTTCATGGCCTCCTATTCACATTAAGCAGTGAGCAATTTACTGTGACAGAATTTAAACAGTTCTTAAAAGACCAAGGTATCAACCATCAAAGAGTGACTCCGTATTTGGCTCAGGTTAATGAAGTGGAACAGCAGGACTGTTCCATACTCAAACACCTCATAAGATTCCACAAGCAGAGAAGAAGGATTAGAGAAAAGAATTGCAGAAATACCTAGTTGCATATTGTACAAAATCACATGTAACTACTTGAGTGAGTTTGGCTGAATTGACCATAAAATAAGAACAAAGCTGCCAGAGTTGTGACATCTGAGTAAGGGACAGAGACAATGACATGAGTCTAGAGAGAAGCTATATACTGATGAGAAAAGAGATGCTGAATTAAATGATATTACAGAGAAGATAAAATTCTTTTGGATCAGAAAACAAGCTACTTTAAGATTACCTGAAGAAGCTGAGGGAGACTGAAGCAGTTAAGGCCAACCTTTGTGATTTCAAAGACAGTTAAGTAGAATCATCCAAAGAAACTTTAAAGACTGCACTAATCTAAGAAAATGTTCAAGTTGAACACTACATATTACCTAAAAGTATAGTTTTGAAGTGTGTTAATGCAATTTTAAAGGTGATTTCCACATTGCCAGAGTAATATTTTTTTCATATAACTCTTTTTACGTAGCCTGAAATAATATTTTATAAGGTTAGTACAGATTTTATTCAATAATCAATAATGACCACAAAGTAACAGGAGTTCATCCATTTTAATTCAGAGGCCAGATTATAATGCACAGTAGAGACAGACTGCCAGCCCATGCAGGTATGGTGCTTTTACTTTTCTCATTTAAAAGAGAAGAAATGGAATGTGAACGCGTAAGTCTGGCAGAGATTGTTAAGAAATTATCTCATCATGGAACCATTAAAGCACAAGTTCATGGATTAGTTATACAACTATCACAATTGTCTGATTTACATTGAATTTTTCTACTCATTCTATGGTAATTTAAAATAATTGCAAGTATAGTATTATCACTGAGACTTGTTGAAATAAATTAACTTTAAAATATTTGTCAAAATTCCCTGATTTACTGTGATGTTATTTCCAAAAGAACAAAGAAGTTTGATGTAAGTCTACTATTTTAGTGAAGTGCCTTATGCTTTTGTTTTCTATATAAACTGATGCATTGTGGGATGATGTAATGTGAATAAAGATGGCTGAAGCATGCAAGTTGTCTTATGTTGTGGGGAAATCTGTGTGCATCTTAAAGTGCAGTGCAGTGAAAGGCATTATACAATACATAAGTATATCAAAATCTAAGCAGGAGCTAGCTGTTAGTGTGGACTTAATGATACTGATGCTGCAACAATAAAGGGGTTGTTAGCAGTCATTGAAAATTTGGTGGACAAGAGCTGTTTGTGCATGCAGTGATTGGTAGGGGAAATTGGAAATTCATTATACAGTGGTGGTGATAGTTGGATATGTAATTCACAAATAAACTCACTATTTTGGCTGTGTTCAAATTATTATAGCTTGGATCTGAAGGTACACCATGTAAAAAGAAATACTAGATGATGCTAAATATTGTTTTCTTTTTTAAAATTTATATCTTTAGTTTTATCTGGAAAGTATGTTTTGTTGGTAATGTTTTAAAGACTAATTTTTCAAAAGTTATTACTGAGCTATATCGAAGTATTTTTAAAGACAAACTTGCAGATTATTTGGAATGTATATTTTTAAAATTGTATTGAGGATTAAAGAAGTTTGCCAATAAGTTGTACGGCAAGAGTAACAGGTATCCTTTTTCCTCTTTGGTTGTTAGACTTAATTGAAGTATGCAATCCAGGGTTTATGTCCTCTTGTTGACAGGTAGGGTGAAATACAGGGATATTTTACCAAAATGATTTGGGAAATGAAGGATCTTTAAATAATCTTGAGTGATCAGAAAAATTCAAATCTTCAAACCTGTAATTCAAAGATTAGAGAAGATTTGATTTATGAAAAAACTATGAAAATCTCATTTTTGGATTATTTCAAGTTAAAAAGAATTTTATGATTTATAATTTTCAGCATCCATATTTTTAGGGTAGTGGATTCATTCATGGAACTACTGTCAGTTACACCACCATTAATTCCAAAAATACATTGGGAGGATGGTGGCTAAATAACCCTTTTCTCCTCTGTAAGTTTTTTTTTTTTTTTGTGCTAAAATAATTGTAAAAAATCACGTTTTGTGTAGTGTTTTGGTTTTTTATGGTGGTGTTTTTGTATTTTTGAAAGATGCCTGGGTTGGAGAGTTAATAAAAGTCTCTTATTCTTTGTTTTTAACTTTGTCTCTAGCAGAAAATAAATTTGTCTTTATTAGACCTCCCTCCTTTTTTCCCCCTGTTTTTCTAGGCTGGAGGAGTGGCAGGAACAGCTGTAGACATTGTGTTGTTTCCCCTGGATACAATCAGGACTCGTCTCCAGAGCCAGCAAGGCCTGTGGGCAGCAGGTGGTTTGCGTAGCATTTACTCTGGTTTAACAGCAGCAGCCCTGGGCTCTGCTCCTACAGGTAATAAGATTCAAGGTAGTGATGTTGGCACCTTCAGAGGACTCAAACAGAATCTTGACAGTAACTTAGAGCTTGTCTCTGTTAAGTTTAAGTATTTCTCATCAAAAAACTTCATGTAAGAGAGGCAAATATTATTTTTTGGGTGGGTTTCAAAGAGCAAGAAGACTGGGGCTGAACAAGATCTGCTCCCTCAAAAACTAGCTGACTGGCAGTTCTTGGCTATCTTTTCTGATTGGCAAATACCATTTACTGACTATTTGTAATTGATGAGCAATCAGCCACTGGGACATCTGCCCAGTTAGAGATTACACTTTTGGATGTTTAAACTTTTACCTAGATTTTACTGACTTCAGTGATGTCAGTTTCATAGCCATATGGATTGTCTCATTATTTGTTATCATGATGATGATGCATAATCAGCTAGAGGTGACCTTTCAGCAACAAGGCCTAGCTGACCTACAGTCTTTTGTTCTTGTCTCACCAGTCCATTTCTTACCACAACCACAAGAGATGGAGTAAGGGGTGGCTTTGTTGTTGAAGTTCTCGCAAAGTTGGGCAAGTTTTCAGAAGTTTCTTTGATCTATGAAGTTAGTCTTTTGTTTAATTGCTTTCCCAACAAAGGATGCTGGATAGCCATTCTTGACAAATGATGATGTCTTAATTTTTTATCCTTGTTGAAAGTTATTTAACTGAAAAGCCGATGAAGTAAAATCTAATTAAGCAGATGCCCTAGCAGCTCAATAGGTTAAACAGGGTAAACATATTCCTCAATAAAAATAAATAAAACTTTCACCAATATTTGCTTACTAAGGACAGTCTTGCTGCTCACGATGGTGGCAGATAGTAATCACCAAAATGCTGCTTTATTATTAGCCATTTGAATTACTACTGATGTGGTGGTGGGAAAAACTTTTATATCTCTGTAAATAACACATTACCAAGACACTGTTCTGTTAAGTAAAAAGAGTTTTTGTAATGACTCACATATATTACCATTCTCATTGGAGTTTCAGTGAATTCAGACTTTTGATACTTTTTAACTCTGCATATGATGTCAGCTCTTTTGCCAAGAATCACATTCATGCATGTGGCTGTATGACATTGTGCATCATGGTTTCTGATAACCCTGACTTTTGTACACATCTCAGAGTTAAAAATCTCAAGATGGTTGTCTGCAAAGTATTGATATGAAAGTATTTAATTAAATGCTATTCACTTGATGACCCGAGAACTAATTTAGCATTGAAACCAAACTGTAAAAAGTAGTGATATAAGTTTAAAACTGCATGGACATCAGTGGTTCTTTAAACAAAGGAAGAATCCATTTTTATGATTGCTAGATTTTACTTTTTTTGATTTGGTTGTACTTTAAAAAAACTAAAACTTTATTTTTATCTATCATATTATTTTTTTTAGCGGCTCTGTTTTTCTTCACCTACGAGTTTGTGAAGGTATCATTCTGTAAAGCTTTTGGAGAGAGATGGAGCCCTGCAAGTCACATGACAGCAGCTTCACTTGGAGAAGTGGTGAGCTGTTTGTCAGCTTTATAGTATATTATTATGCTCACACACAAGTTAATGCCATCTCAGCACCAACCCTTAATCAGTTTTTGTTTACTCACACTTTGGGAATCACTGTGGGGACCAGATTGGCAAGTTCACATGGCATGCTTGCTTAATGTGGCTGTGGGGACTGTAGGATTTTGATCCTGCCCTTTTCATACTAAAGTCAGCAGTATTCCTGTCCACTGACACACAACTCAGTACTATCTTCTGTAGGGGTATGAGAACACCTTCAGTCTCCTCAGACACAGTTCATTTAGAGAATGAGGAAAGTTTCCAGCAGCAGTAGAAGTTAATACTTCATGGATGTACAAGTAAGGCAAAAGGCTGACTGGATCTTGGCAGCATGCTCCAGCTGGTTCGTTTAGCCAAAGAAAACTACCCAGTGAAGAGTTGCCTCCCTTTAATTCTGTAGGAATGCAATATGGTGGTACAGGATGAAAATAGCTTACTGTCAATTCAAAAGTTTAACAAGTTAAATTTATAAAAGATATAAGTGAGTTTATTCCAAACTCCCACATCTGAAACTGAGGGCTGGCCTTAAAACTTGCAGGCTCCAAAGCAACAGCAATTTTTATTTATGCAAGATTTTAATTTGATAATTACAGTACATGGTAATGCATGGGCTTATTAGGTCATGTTTTAAACTGTGCAGTATTGTATTTCTGCATTATCATCTCTAGTAGAAGTTGGATGATGGAGCTCCTTTTGTTCACAATGATCCTTCTCTAAGACTTTACAATCTGCTGCAGTGCCAGTATGATTAGCATCTATACTCATTTCTTTAAATATTTCATCATCAAATGGATTATTTTGATGCTTTCATCAGTGTCTGAGGCATCTGTGAGCTCTGACTGATTTCTAAGAACAAACTTTTTAATGGCTCCACTCTTGTTTCTTGCTGCTCTGATCAGTGTCATTCTCTTTTAGGTATATCTTTTACAGAAGTAACATTTGCCATTTATGTAGGCCCCACTATTGGTGATTAATGACTGACATGCACCCACTCTCCTGCCTTACGTGTCCCCTTAGCAATTGAGGGATGCATGCACCACAGCTCAGCTGGCGCAACTCAAAGGTCACTCGATTCATGGCCAGTGGTAACAGGCAGATTACTGCCACTTAACTTCTTTCTCTCTTTCAACAAATTTGTTACATAACCCATACAGTAAAATCACTAATTTTAGAGCCATCAGTTTAAAATTATTTCTCTGACAATGAAACCAGCCTCATCCTGAGCTTCCCACTGAGAAGCCAATAATTGATTTAGATAAACTATGCTAATGTAACTATTTCCATCTACACAGATCACTTACAGCTTCGTAATACTAGTTTTCAGAGCCCAAAGTGACTGCCATGCTTGCATATCTCAAAGACTGGCACTGCTGAAAAGGAGGAGTTCCAATAAGGGTATTTTGCTCATCGCCTCACGCTGAGAAGGGCTGTGCAACCAATTTGGTGTGTAGGCCTTCTCGTAATCTAGACGAGGATCTGAACCCTCCCCATTAACTGGGAAGCATATAGCAAGACAAGTTGCCATCATGCGAACACCTTTTCAACTACTTAAAAATAATTATCCATTAATTTATCAGATATTTTTTGGAGAAAGATGGAGTTTCTGTAAGTCACATGACAGCAAAATGTTTTTGCTCTGCATTTCTATAATTTATTTTTATTCATAGAAACTAATGAATGCATTAAGCAAAGAGTGAAGATGCTTGTGGTCATGTGTTTTGCACAATTGCTCAGATTGCCTTTCAGCTAATGAACTCTCATGACATTACTGTTGAATGAGTTTATCTGCATATAAAAGTCTACTTTGTGTTGTTGTTTCTCCCCCTCTCTCTCAGGTAGCTTGTGTCATCCGAGTACCGGTGGAAGTCATCAAACAGAGAACACAGTCTTTGCCAAATGCGACATCTTTGTCCATCTTCAGACAGACCATACATGCTGAGGTAAGTTCCAACCATATCCGACTGTCTGAATTACAACATTGACTGGTGAGGTTTAGTAAATATACAGGTTCTTAAGGAATCATAGTGACCTTTTCCAGGCCCTTTGGTCTTACAGTAAAACCTTGATTTAATGAACCCACATTCAACAGACATCGGAAGCAACGGATGCTGTCTGGTCTTGTTACAAAAGTCTGCATTGAGTTATGTGCTTGGGCACCTTTTGTGCATGCATATGTAATTAGTGTATGTAAACATCCGGATCTAACAGACTCCTGGCATTAAAGGGCACCCCTTCCCCATCATCAGTCTGTTAAATCGAGGTTTTACTGTACTTACTTAAATCCAGTGGAACTGGCCACAGTAGCTGACTAGTATACACTATGATGGTATCCTGCATTTATATTTTCAATAAAACTGTCTGAAAATTAAAATAGACTTCACTACCACCATGCTATTACTCCATGTGGTTTGTTTTTATTTTACTTTTCTTAGGGTTTTAACGGACTTTATCGGGGTTACATCAGCACAGTTTTCAGAGAAATTCCTTTCTCCTTCTTCCAGTTTCCTCTGTGGGAATATCTAAAGGTAAGATCTCCGCTTTGTACAAACTCTCACTGCAGCTTGAAGGTGTCTGCATTGTCAAGGACAATTTTGAGAAAAGCAGTTCCTGTATAAGCTCTGTTGTTTTTCTGGAATCATAATTTATTCCAGAGACGACGACTACTACTTCGCATACTCTGCAGTTATTCAGTTTTCAGAAAAATTAGCATGAAAAGATTAAGAACAATGGGATACCCTTTTCCTTAGTTTACCAAAGGTATAGCTCTCCTTTGTTTTCTGGAGATAACTTTACTGCTAGTATGAATTCATCGAGTTGTACTGCTGTCTTGGTGTGTAAAATGTACACAAATACAGTGATTTATTGGTTTGTTTTAGATTTCTAAATTACAGATAAAGAATAAAGTTATGTTTGTTTTTGGAACTATTTCACTATTGCTTAAAATTACACAAGGCCAGAATATATTAGGGATTTAGTGAATGTAAATTTTCTCTTCCTATGGTGTTCTTTATGAAATTCTTATTTGTGGATAGTGCCAGGAATTTTGTTCTCTCCATCCTGATGTCTTTTATTAAACAGAAAAGTCTTAAGAAGAGAAAGGAAATCTATGTCTTTCTTTATGCAAATCAAGTGATATGAACTCATGACTACAGCATCTCCCATGCAGCCACTTTCATGAGTTCTACATAAGAAAATTAATTTATCTTTCATTGGTGAGAATAAAATCTAAAAAGCTTGGCGAGCTTACGTTTTGGAGAAAAGGGTTCATTCCAGATCATAAATACTTCACGAGGCATTAGTTTATCATCATCATTTTTTTTTAGGTGAGGTGGAGCAGCTGGCAGAAGATGCCTGTGGATCCCTGGCAGTCATCACTTTGTGGAGCACTGTCTGGTGAGTTTGTTTTCCCCTCCATTACCCTGACAACACTAAGACGGTGACCACGTGTTTCTCTGTTCACCCATGTTTCCTTCTCCTTTAAGGTGGAATTGCAGCTGGACTGACCACACCTCTTGATGTTGCAAAAACCAGAATCATGCTGGCTGAGGTAAGTGGCTGGTGCAAGAACTGCAGCTGGAACTTTCTGAGATAATCTATCATAAGAACAGGAAGTCTGGCATGGGGGGAGGGGGTGGTAGGATTTAAAAAAAAACAGGTTCAAGACCAGCTTTGCCTACTTGTACAGCTTGAAAAATAGAAACATTTACCGCACAAGTGCATTCCAGAACAGTCTTCATAAATGAACTTTGATGATTGCAGTTGAAAAATTTTAAAAACGAAAATATTCTTTATCTCCTGCGTCTGACCAGGTTAACTTATGTTAGCATCACAGCAGGATGGTCATATGAAAGAGGCTGTTTCAGCAACATATCAGCATTTTTGAAATTGCTAAAAGGTCTGTTTTACTTGGGTACATATGTCTCTCTAATATTATTTGTTACTCTCCATAAAATGCAGACAATTTCACCATTAGTAAAATAAAAACATTAACCACTCATGCTCATTTTGTAAAAAAAGTGTGAAGCACATACCATTACATGACTGAGTTATCTCCCATTGATTTCATGAAAACACTCAAATTGTAGAGTAACTGATATGATAGATAATCTACCAGCAGTATTTCACCTCTAGTTTGTGAAGGACTGTGGAACAACTTACCCATTGGTAGCTTTTTAATATGCAGTAGTGAAAAATCTCATAAGTATACAGTAATATCCTGTTGAAAACTGATTTGCTATTAAGCTCTTTAATTTTTTTTTAAATTGTGAATTCGAATGAACAGGCACACCTGCCATTTTTGTTTATGCCTGCTGAGCCAATCAGCACTCACCTGCTTTAGCTTAAACATACACATGGACACTCCACCTCATTTGTGGATTATCTATACCTACTGTCTGGAAAAGGGCCTGCAAATAAATCAGAGGTGAGGTGAAGTGAAACTAGAAGCAGGTGAGTGATGCCTTTAATTTGCCTACATAATCCCTTAGAACAATTTTGAGAAATGCTGATAACATTAAGGTGTGCACCAAGACACCATTTCATTAGCTGCTAAGAAGTTAATCCAATCTAGGATCAGTGACGAAGAGTTTGATTTGGCTCCTGGAAGAGTCATTTGATGCCCAGTGTGACCACTGCCTGGCGCTACCTCTCACACACCTACCTCTGCTGTGGCAGCTCACTACTACAATGTCTTTGGCATTTAATACATGTCATTGTAGTATAATGTTCACACATAGCTTAATTTATTCTTCAATCAGTTGTCTGTGTGTACCAGTAGCTAAGTTAAGCCATCGAGTATGGTATAATGACCCTGTTGAAAACTCTTCTCCAGTGTGTATCAGGGTGGTGGTGTACTGAAGTAACTGATGGATAACATCTTCTGGTAATTTAATGTGTTAAATTTCCCATTAATTCTTATTGTTATACTGCCTAATCTTTATAAGGTAGGGAACCCAGATTTAGAATCAGAAGCTTCTGTTACTCCATTATACACCAAAGATGTCACATCTGATTTGAGCTCTAACTGTTTATGTATGTATATTTCTGTCAGCATCTTGTAATGGTTACTTTTGAACATCAGCACATTCTTATAAAATAATTTTCATATTCCACCTTCATCAGTAATAAGCATTCAAGAAAAAAATCTATCTGGCAATTATTATGTAGAACATTTATGAATTTTCTCTGCACCAGTAAGATTCCTCTATTCTGCTGAATTTTTTTTTCATATAATTCAATCTTGTAGCTGGCTTAGTTTAATTTTCCATGCTTAAGAAATCTGGTTTATTTATCATCATAGTTTGTGAAAACCTTATTATTTTCAGACTGGGAGTTCTCTGTCCAAAGGAAACATTGTTAATGCTTTCTACATTGTTTTTCATCAGAATGGGATGAAAGGGTATGTAGATTGTATACAGTATGCTAACTTTGATTGCATTTCAAATGCCATACCATCCTCTTCAACTCTTAGTTTGGTGGTAAAATAAAAGAAAAGAGTTACACATCTGAGGCTATAAAGTCCTACTAATCTGACAGGTATAAATAAACACTCTGAGAATTTTATAACCTTAGGAAACCTGGTAAAATTATAATGAAGTTTGTAAAAAGAGTAAACCGAATACTTTGGTCATCTCAATATATTATATTATACTAAACTTTATTGATAAAGTACATTTAACATATCTGCTTTGCTTTTGTTAGTTTTCTTTGTGTAATGAAAAGCTGCTTCAGTCTGTCTTCTGACTCTGGACAATTTTTTTTTTAAGTTTATTTGCAGGAATTGTTCCCCGAGTTGTCTGGACTTCATTTGGAGGAGCGATCTTTCTGGGCATTTATGATAAAACAAAAAGTATCATAATGAAAAATTCATGAATATTGTACACATTTACAAAGCTGTATGTAGCTACTTTGATTGCTGGCAAGAAAAACAGCATCAGATAACTATTTCTGAAAAATACTGGAGTATTTATTCATCTACATCGTAACCATAGAAACATTTCTTGCAACTTAGCATTATCTTTTACATAGTGTACAATGGTAAATATACCTGATGAGGTTGTGTGGAGCCCTTGGTGATGGACTTGTTGGGAGGGTTCTGATTAGACAAACCAACCAAGTTTATTACAGTTTCTATTTCCCTGCCAGAAAATAAGAGCCCTGAGCTGCTGTTAAACTGCATTGTATGCCAGAATTTTGTATATAAAATTCTGTTTGGACAGACGACATAACGTAATGAAGTCACAAAGGTAGAGGATGCTGATAGTGACTGTTATGACTTAAATAAATAAAAATAATTTCCTTTGCCATGGTGAACAATACGTTCATCTTTGTTGGAGTTGCACCATACTTTTGTCACAATGTCCAACTTCCCCCTCTCTTAAGCCTTTGACATGATTCTGTTAACACCTGGGTCATAACTTTTCCTCTCGGTCTTCAAAAGAGCGGTGGATGGGTGTGCTGTTCACAATGTCCTGCAACTCTTCTAGCTGTTCCTTCTGGAAGCTGTCTAAGATGTCAAGCCGCTGCCTTAGTAGTTGTAGTTCATTCTGATGCTGGTGTTCCTGTAATAAAAACAAACATTGCTGAGACAACTGACCTCTGCCACCTGATTGTTGTTTTAGTTCTCAAATGAAAAACTAATTATAGTCTGGCCAATTACATATATATCTTTTATAAAAGTAAAGTTAGGCATTCTATTTCTAATTAGCTTTCTTTTTCCCATTGGCTGGATATCATTCAGTAAAACATCCATAATTCTGCCCAGCAGTGCAGTGACTGGTGCCACAATTATTTAAGTAAAACTGGTGGTGCTTCACTTCTAAGTTCCTTCCTAGAACCTCCACTAAAGTCTTATAAGTAGACACGATTTAGTGAAGTATACCTGTTGTTATTTAAAGTGGAAACTAGATAAGCCTACATAGCTTTATAACAAACACACTGACCATAAATCGGATAAGATGTAATTGATTGAATATTTTTCTATCTATTTTGTAGTGAGTTTGAAAAGTAGCAACATCAGACCTGATACACCACACCTAAGATGCAGGCAGACAGAAGTTATACATGTTTTGAAAATATCAGCAGAAGTGTAAATTAATGGAATAGGTAAGCTATTTAAAAAGTATACTGAGTTTACCTTTTGACAACTGCCCACCTATGAAGTTTAGTTATCAAAATGACACATGAAATGATAAACATGCAGTTTTTCATGGGGGAAAAAGAATTAGGTTATGCAATATCTAATTTTAAACCTTGGTTAGTTGATACCTGAAACAGAATTTTAAAGATATATTTTCACTTAATAACTGCAGCAGGAATTTGTTACTGATGACATCCAGCCTGCCAATGACAATGTTTTAAAATTGGATTTCATATTATATGAATATGGTATTTTAAAAGTGAGACTTCCAATAATAAAATTGTTGGACTTTTTTGTAATGCACCAGATATCTAACTATAAAGGAGAATGAGAACACCTCATGCTTCCTGTCAGTCAAGTGTTAACTAACACTCATTTGTCACAAATAGTGAGAAATCATTACTCAAACTCAAACAAGACTTTACTGTAAAAAATATTTACCTGCAGGTTAACATTATCACTTTGCAAAACAGGGTTGTTGGGGTTGGGATTTATCATGGAAGCAAATGTCAAATCTCCAATTGACATGGAAGTAGAGGTGGCATAGATTAATTTACGGAACTCATTATGACGTCTCTGCAAATCCTTCAGTTGCCAGTGCAGTCTCTTGTGTACTTCCTGCGGCACTGCGTTTCTGGAAGAGAACCACGCAGTTATAATAGCATGTGTTTGTCAAATGAATCTGTGCAGTAAGAAAAATAATACTAATGTAGAAGTGATGCACATTTAGACTATGAATATTGAGTTATTTGGCAACTTTAAATGACATCCCACCAAACGTTTAATCTCTAATAATGAGAAGAATACAGGCAGCTTGACGTTACATATTTCTATATATAAAACTGATGGTTCGTCTAGAGAGAACAGCAAAACCATTACAATATGAAAATCCTTCAAACACTAAGGTTTCTTTAAGTTTAAAAGAAAATTAAAACGAGCCTTCTCAATTTGTCTATTAAAAACTGGTGGAAAGAATATCACACATAATAGACTGCAGCCTTAGCCATTAAATATATAAAATGGCACACCTTTCAGACAAAGCTTACAGCACACAATGCAGTTTCAAGCAAGGGGCACAGCAAATACTTACTCCAGAGACTTTTTCTCTAGTTCCAGCTGTTCTCTCTGTGCTTCAGAAATCTCCAGCTTCTTTTTCAGATATCGTATTGACTTGCTACATTTCTTTTTATACTGGAAATGCAAAAAGTGACACATTTCACAAGTTTACACAATACAATCTTTGACATTTAGTTAATACCTTACTCAATTATTTATTTCAACCTCTCAATGACCCCTGAGATGCAAACATCATAGCACCTCTTGTGATGACTCTTATCACATTAAACTAGGCTGTAAGTTCTGTTTACTTTTTCTATGCTGAAGATCAACCTAATTTTGGTTAGAGCACAGCTTGTAAAACATTCACCTACCTTGAGGTGGATGGTGGCTGCCTTACTTAACTTGGTGCTGAAGTATCCTAACTTCGTTTCCAGCTCCTGCCGCCTCTGGTCTAGCTGCTCTCGCTCCTCCTCCCATGATGCCCTGTACCTTGCAAGAATCTTATCGTTGTTCTCATTGCACTTGTTCATCTGCTCTTTGGTTGTCTTCATTTCACTTCGCAGAAGCTCCACCTGGTTGTGCAGCTTCATGTTCTTGTCAGATATGCTCCTTTCATTTTCATACAGGTTGTTTATCTCCAACTGGAGGCTGCTCACCTGGCTCCGCAGCATGCTGTTGTCACCTCTCTCCCGCTCCATCTCTTCCTTCATCAGTTGCTGCTGCTGCATCTTGGTTCTGAAAATACAGCAGTTGTGTTGATTTACCTAGAATTCACTGGAGTTAAGGGAATTAAGGGATCGTACAGCTGTCTGAAATACCAAAAAGGCTAAATAATGCAACAGTAACAGACCATTAATGGTCTGAGTGTTTGAATACGCAGAGAAAAATTCTCTAATTAAATACGTTTTTTTTCTTTTAAAGTGGGGAAACTGTTATTTGGTGACCCCTAGTTTCTTCTTTAATGTGTGTATCATGAAGAACAAACAGCCTATATATGCTATATTGTTTCTACATGCTTGAATATTGAGAGAACCTTTCTAAAAAGGGGGGGATACACAAAACCCATACTGATTGATGAAAGTATGTTAGAATAATTTAAAATACCAAATACAGTAAAATCCCACATAGTGAAATTCAAGGGATCAAATTTTTTCATTGGTTATATGGGAGTTCTTTATACAGAGGTTCTTCAAAACTTATTTTTTTAAAATCCCCGAAGATAAAACACAGCCATGCTTGTGGTTTGTTTATTAATTAGATGAATCAGTCACAGAAATAGCAGGGCCAGAACAACCAGTTAAATAGGATGATAGTGTCTTTACAGGGACTGCTTTATCATTTCACCTGTTCTAATTCCCTGAACAATTTTGAGTGTGTGTGTATATATCTGAGGCTGAGAACCCCTCAGTCCCACCGAGTGTCTCTAAAGCCTAGTTCTATTCGAGAAGCTCAATGTCTGCTGAGACAGACTCTTCAAGCATCACGTCTCTGACCTGCAGTTTTGTTGCCACTTCTTGCCAGCCTTCAGCCTCAAAATAAACTCTCCATCACCCACACCGTTCTCTTCTGGAATGTCTGTGGTGGCAGCAGGCAGAGAGATCCTGCTTTCATGAAGAAATTTTCAATCACAGTTGACTTGATCTCTTCCCAAACTAAAGAGAGTCTCCACATGGCTCAGAACTCCCATTTTAGCTTCAACACTTCAGAAGAACACTCCATTCTTTGCAGCAAGTACTGAACAAGTTGCCTTCTATAGATCCTCTTGATTTGAGAAACCACTCATTGGCTACAACTTTCCAGTGCAGGCTCTTAATGTCATTTGCAAGACGTTGACCCGGAAAAGAATTTCTCTCTTTTAATTTCATGTGTGCATCCACACTACACAGCCATTCTCTGAACAGCCACAATGTCATCCACAAGTTTTTGTAGCAGCAAGGCAGCCTTTTCACATTTTTAAACCATCTCGGTTTATTATACTTATTAATCACAAAAGATTCTAATTTCTCAGAACCATCAGAGTTGCTGCAGAGAACAATTGATCTTTCTTGTACCATGGTGGCAAGTATAGCAGATTTATCCTCTACAGCTACATTTTATCTGGAAACAGATTGTAAAAATGTCCAGCCTCATCTCAATTGTTACTAAATACCAGAGAGCAAATGGTGGTCTGGGAAAAAACCACTGGCTAGCCTAAGAATTATTCAATGCAAGCCCCTTCAGGTAGATGATGTAGTAGGGTCATATAGTAACTGGTACACGTGTAAAATAACATGCACGTGATACTATTATATCATTGTAACATCAGCAGTTGTTTTTTTTTGGCTTGAACAGTAAACGTGGAACTGGACTCTGCTGTATTGTTGAATTAATTTAAAATATAGTCCTTTGATCTGAGAACAGTATAATACATTATTATACTCTTAATAAAGAGGCTTAATTATAGCAACAGTGACATAGGATTTGATATATAGGGGGTTCATCATCCAAAGAAGATAGAAAGCCTATACAGATGTATCATATCTCGCTGGGACCAGAGTAACACTTCAATAAATGGAGTTTTCTGTTATGGAGAAGTTTGCTAGGTGAAGGTTTCACTGTATATACAAATTTATGATTCCAACCCTTTATCATTGCATTTTTTAAAATTTTACTTACGTCTGTCTGTCTGTGTTTAGTTTAGTTTATTCTGAAACCACACACACTGCCTAAATCTGAGTAGAGATAATACTTTGTGGTGCAGCCCCTTTGATAGCTTATGCAAAGCAGCAACAGTCTGACATCAACAATCTTGACCTGTGGAATTGCAGCCCATTCTGGAAAAGAATCTGTACTAGAGAGTCCTGGGAAGTGAGTTTACTGGGACTTTTTCACAGGAATCAGTCAAGGATAGCCCACATGAAGTCAGTAGGATTCATATCTGACAGAGTTCTGATGACCTGACTCTAAGAATTGCCTTCTTTGAATAAACTACCAGTGGCATAGACAGGCAGAAGTCCCTCTCAGGGAATGCTGATGTCCTGGGCAGAGATTAGTTCTTTCATAGAACATTAGCTATGTCCATCCAGTGACCAAATTGCAACCCACATCATGACAAACAAATTGCTCTATTTTGTCATGGTTTGCAAATGGCTTAATGAGAATTCCTGCACTACTTTGCCCATTAAAGTCAGCAACTCAACTAGCATTGCATGGGGGGGGGGGGGTGAAGAGTGGTTTGCATCTTGCCATTCTTCCACACATTCAGTGCTGTGGAGATAATGTCTAAAGGTTCTTATGAACACCTACTCATGTTCTGCTACATTTGTGTAGCCAATTTTTTAAGGATTCAGTTTCCCTACTCTGCACAGCATGATGAGTATGTTCTGCTGGCTTTAGGTTCTAAGACACAGTTGCCTTATCACTCTCCTGAACTATAAAATCATCCAGGTAACAGTTTACAGTGGAATATCCAGAGCCCTGGAGATTTCCCAGTGGCTTTTACCAACGTCCCATTGCTCAAGTGTGCGCCCTCATTCAAATCAATTCCTGCCAACATCCTGTTTTTGACATGGCTACCTAGCTTGTACCCATTCTGTTAGCTTGCAATCATGTGCCTATCAAGCGAATGGACTGACTTAATAGAGAGGAAGGCTATTTACCTATATCAAGCCTGTACACATACAGATAATTCAGAGATGTCAAAGGGTAATGATTGAAATAAAACAAAGGCAGAATACAACATCTTAGGAAAAGTGAGCTAAAACAATGGTCAAATTACAACATCCAAAAACGATGAAAAACTGCTAAAATAAGATCACTGCACATCAAAACAATCAGGAAAAGCTCAATGAAATGTAGATTCATTAGTTACTACTACTAAGGTGAACTAGCCCCTCTAAATTCTGTAAATAACCATCATCAATCTAAACATTAATAAACTGATTTGGTTGACATCAGCCATTGCTGCTGCTGTCATCTATTTTTACATACATCCTTTTAGCTTAATGATGTTCTAAATGGACTAGGCCTTTGTACAAGTTGCACTGACCCTAGTACACATCACCAGTCATGCTAATAACAAACCAGCCCACCTGAGAACAAGTAGCTCCCTCTCTGATGCATCCCTAGCTTCTATGGCAGTTTGCATCCGTTCTTCTATCTTGTCTTTTTCAGCCTGGCGCTGAGCCTCCTCATCAATCTTACTTCTTTCCATTGCTTGTAACTTAGTTTCCAGCTCCAACCTGATGTTTAAAAATATAAACAACTGAGCACAGCTGAGATGTTTTTGGAGTATACATATAGACCTTTTGAATCTTGTCATCACTCTGCCAATAGAGAAGACAGTTAAGGATGCAGAGCACTAAATAAATGTTCAGATAATACTTGTCTGCATACTGATGTCAATCATGACAAAATGGATTCAAAAGATAAATGTACCAATTACAGCTGAAAAAAAAACAAAAACAGGGTTCTTTATATCTAAATTTGCTTCCTGTTTATACACTTTCTCTCTTGTTTGTTTACTTGCTGGTCTACAAAAAATTTGTACAGTAGACATAACTTCATTACAATATCTAAGACTATATCAGGATGTTTTTCTGATAACTACCAGGAAGCAGGCATATACTGAAATTCTTACTATATATTTTTAAAAGCCATAATAGGCATTCAGCAACAGTCGACCTTATGCTGGGTAAAGCCTCTAGCCTCTTACTTTTATATGTTGTCGAACGACAAAATCTACAAGGGAGACAACCCCGGTAAACAAATGTAGTGCTGGGGTTGTCCACTAGAGTGTTGCTAGTCTTCTGACCTCAGCAGGGAAAGTAGAACTCTTCAGATGTGGGAGGAAGTGAAAGAAATCATGTACACCAAAACAGGGCTGGTCCCAAATGAGATTCAAACTCGAGCTCCAACCATAATGGTCTTGAGTTATCCCAAACATTGCTGTTAAGAAGCATACATAGGAACCATGCAGATGCAGTAGGAACCTTATCAGCTTTATCACAGTAATGTTCTAAACAAAATGATTACTTACTTTTCGTTTTCTGTTTGTGTGATCCTCTGCAATTCCTCCTCTCGCACAGTCTGGACTCGATGGACAGCCTCTCGCTCCTTGTCGATCAGCGCCTGTGCTTGTTGGTCAATGGTGTGCTTTGCCAACTCCAGCTGGCTCTCCACATCTGCAGAGAAATAAGTCACACTATAGGCCCTGTGGTTTTCATATGTTAGAATGTTTAGCTGCATATCTGAAAACTCTTCCATCACTCTACAGTGGGTCCCTGTCCCCCAGGCAGTCATAATTCTCATGGTGAATGGCCAGCACCTGATTAAGTCTACATGTAGTTTAATTTTTTCTGCTACCTAAGTGAAGAAATAATTCCCAAATTAAAAAAATATATATATCTCTGAATTATCCCCTTAACTAAAATACCTTGTTGTAGAAAATATACTATATCCAATGAAACTTATTGACCTTTATATAGTCTAAACAAAAAAGGTTGTCAGCTTTCAATTACTTAGGCACCAAAATACCAAAGTTACAAAGAAAACTAATATATAGTACAGTAAAGAAATCAAAACATACACAAGTTTTTTTTTAAATAGTAAATCATAGCAGTGTATATATAAAACTAGTTTCTATACAGCATCATAGTTAAACATCGTTTCAACCTTTAACCCATCATGTTGCCAATAAAGACAACAACTGCAATGCTGAGTTTAGGACGTAAACTATTTGTTCAAATATATACTATACATGACAAATAAAACCCTTTTACTTTTTGAAACATTGACCATCTTGTCCCGTTCACGCTCCAAGTCCCCTCGTTGTTTCAGCATCTCCATCTTTAGGTCAGCCAGCTCCAACTTGCTTGCATGCACAGTCTCCTCCACCTTGTTCTTCAGCAGCAAGTTGTCACGCTCCAACTCATGAACACGGCTACTGAGAACACTGCGCATCTCCTCAGCTTCTGTCACATCCTTCTTCAGGCTATCCATCTGCTTCTTGAGTGACAGTCGTTCAGCCTGGCAGGAAAGGTGAGTAAAAGGAAATAGAAGCAAGCAGGGCACAGACAATATTTTTTTTTTAAATCTTCGGCCATAAACCCACCCAGGTAGCCACCCCTACCTTTGCTGTGCCGATAACGCTGCTCAAAACGACCAGACACCAACATTTACCTCCAGTGATTTCACGTTGGCGGTCTGCTCGGTCAGCTGCTTGGCTTGCAAGCGTGTCTGGTGCTCTGATTCAATTCCATGCTGCTCTCGCTGGGCCTGCACTTCCTCAAGCTCCGTGATGAGATCCCTGACTTTCTGGTGAAGCTGAATGTTCTCCCGCTGCAGGACCCTATTCTGCTCTGAATCGTAGCCAAACTCCACCTGCATTTTGGTTGCTAACATTTCCTTCTCATTTCGGAGATGAGTGATCTGCAGTCAGAAAACAAAAAAAAATTCTCCTCGAAAATGTTCAATATTTAGAGAAACGTTCTGAGGCTGGATTCTTTCAAAACAAAACTTATCTTCAGAGACTTGCTGCAACAATCTTTCCAGTGTTCAGTCTAGGTTTTCCCCCATTTTTGTGCCAAGGATACAGAGTATAAAAATAAGTGGGCTGATCTCAGAAGGATATGCTTGCTCAGTGGAGCACAAAATTTTTTTTTTAAAATGTTAATATCTGAAGCTGATTTTATTTAAAAAGAAAAAGACTACAGATGTCACTTTTAAACAAACCAACCAGTTATGATTATCAACCAGAAAGACTAGCAAATCTTTATTACGTTTCTACGGTTTCTTTGGTGTATTTCAAAGAAGAAAGAATAGTTAGTGAGGGAGCCAAAGTTGGAAAATTTATGCCCTAGGTTTACCTCCATCCCTTTATGCTTGTGAAGTTCTTCGAATGCCTGCTGGTGCTGCATCTTCTCGTGTTCATACTCAGATTTAAGAAAAGAGAACTCATAGCGGAGTTTGTTGTAACTATTCCTGTAGTCTTCAATCTGCTTCTCCTGACTGTGGAGCTTCTCTTTGAAAGGCTTCTCCACATCAGCAATGACCTGCTGCCGAATCATCTCCAGACGCTGGGGAGTTAGTACCTGAGGAAGAAATAAAGCAGATATACAATGGGCTATTTCAAGCCCTGATGATAGCCAGCCTTTGTGAAAAAAGAAAGCATTCATGCATCAGTAGTTGACACATTTTAGTCCTCCAAAATGGTTAATAAACAGCTGCTGATGTAAAGAATTTACCAACACAAAACAAAGATGCAAGTCAAAATAAACCTAAATCATGTAAAAATCCATATTTAAATTAAGGATCCGTAGATATATCTCTACTGTAGGAAGTTCTTGGAAGAACATTGGAATTCTAATGCTTTTAGGTAAAGGACTGCATTTGGAAAGCAAAGTGTTGTTGGAATAAAATGAAAGAAGCCAATTTTTTTAAAGGGTTAATTAGACTGTAGATTGTCAGCTAAACACAGAAAAACTCCTGAAACTCTTCCCAATACAAAGTGCAAAATAAATACCTCTCCTACTGTATAAAGATAATTAATTTTGAATAAAGTAAATAAAATAAATGAAATGATGGATTCCTGCTTTGATAAAGGATTTTAAAAATTGGTTCTAATGTGACCCTTATAAAAAAAAAGATAACAGATTCACTCACCTGTGTTTTTAAGTCAATTATCTTCACCTGTTTTTCCCGAAGTTCTTGTTGCGTCTGTTCATATAGACCCTTGTATTTCTCCTGAACAATCTTACTCTCTTCCAGAGTTGCCTTCAGGTCCTGCTGCACATTCATAAACCGTTCCTGAAGTCTGCAGAATAAGATTACCATCATAAAACATTTTTTACAGATGGAAATTTTCATTTTATAACTTAAAAGACTGTTCCTGCCACATGATGCAGAAATGAGAACTTGGAAGATTTTTCTTTTAACTGTAAGAGACCTATTCAAAGATATATGTAGCTGATGCCCTTGGAGTTGACCCCAATTCTTCTCTGGTACTGAAAGAACAATGACTAAAGGTAACCTAACTTAACCCAACTGAAGATGGAATTTAAGCCCATAGGCTTGAGTTTCCTCAAGTGGTCAAGTACATCAGCCAGACTAAGGAAGAAGGAAAATCATACCTGTATGTAGATGATGCTCAGGCCATGCCAAATACAACCCATTGTGATGTTGCAGCCCCTCTGAATTCTCCTGAGATAAGATTGTACTAAACATACATGCTCCCAAAGCCTTGTAGGTATACCGTATGAACAATTTTATGCCAGAAACAGTACCAACAAATTTAATCTTATGCAATCAAATGCAGCAGCAGCTGTATAAAATAAATAAGCACAAAAAAAATAATTAAAATGCAAAATTTTCTGGAGAAAAATGAGTGGAAAGCTGAGGCAAACACCAATGTTTCTGAAAAGATTAATAGTTTCCACCTGGTGGTGCAGAAGTATCAGTGGTACAATGTTCATCGTGCAATAATTAAGCTAGAACCAAACACGTAAGACTTTATCAATCGTACAGCTGCTCAAAAACTAGGGATCACTGGCTGTCAATAACGACTACTCGGTAACTCCATAGATGGACTTCAGATCCTGAACAATGCTAATCAGTCTAAGAGAATACCTTAAAAAATCCACAAAACAAAGTGTGTCTGTCTGTCTGTTTTCTTTTTAAATACAAGCATTGCAACATATCTGCATCAGTAATCATTCTTCCATAAGGTAAAATGGATATGATCTCACCATCGCTGAAAATCATCGAAATTAACTCGTTTACATTCATGCTTGTGAAAACTGCCATACTATGGAATTTACGCAAGACAAGTTATCTGCCACTAATTGCAGTTTTTTCCTTACACAACAATAACAAGGGAGATAATTCATCAGTATCTTGTGACAATGTATTTGAATCTTGACCTGCATCCCACATTAATTTGCCGCAGGTGGCGTAATATGCAGAATAAATTACTTACAAGTGAAGTTATACATTCTGACACAAGTGGGGACTGATTAGGAGGTCCATTCACCCCTGAAAATTGGATTTGGGTCAGTCTTTGAAGATTTGGACATCAGCAGCATGGGATGAGAGAGAATGGATACCAATGCTTACTGTGCATGTTCGGCCTTCAGCTGTTGGTAGTTCATTTTGTGCTGCTCGCTTCTCATGCGTTCATCTGCAAGTAACTTCTGCAGCTCTATCCTCTCACTGAGCGGGAGGTTCTGGTCAAGGTGGGGGGGCAGTGGTGGGCGAGTAGGGCTCCCCATCAGCACAGAAGTGTTTGCCATCTAGTTCTCCTTAAAAAAAAAAAAAGGAAGTTGTAAATAGAAGAAGAGTAAAACAACTTGAAAAACAGAAATCCATCTGTTATACAACCACAAAGCAGTAAAACCACTTTAAAAAAAAATTACATTTCGTCAAAAACTCCTCGTGACAGAACCTTTCTTTGTTAGTGTCTGATACATTGACATTTCTAATAGGGTCGGACTAGACATGGCAATCTCGAAAGCTAAACAGGATCTCTGTTCTTTAGGCACCTTCTGCAATGACATGAGATTGTATGCATCACAAAGGAAATTTGCTTACTAAATGTAATAGTTACCTGACCCTGCGACTGTCCTTAATAAAACTGCTCGCACTCACTAAATTTTCAAATTACATTCACATCGTGAGTTTCGTTTTTCTCACCCTGCTTATTTGTTATTATTGAGTGCTTCACTGCTCACTCATTCTACGGGAAGACAACGTCCTTGGGCTTGGGATCATCCCAATTCTGGAAATCCAAGGTGTTTGCTGTTTTCAGAGCTGTCATCTGTAGCTATCTTGTATTAATGGCAATGTTGTTGAAATTTAGGAGCTAATTTACGTTCGTGCTCAGAGCTCCTAAATCATCAGCAACAACTGATATCACTCCTGTTGATGTTTTTCATATTGTCCGCAGTCCTATCTTGAGGTCCTGGTATCATTTGTCTATTTTCTCTGCCTTATTTTTTTTTTTTTTTAAATGTTTCTTCCATATGTTTGTCTTTGGCACATTTGAGGTCCATTATTGTAGTGCGCTTCTTTTCTCTGTCTAATACTGCTATGTCTGGTCTTCCTGCCTGCATCTATTTTGTTGTCTGTGAATTTGAAGTCGTACGGCCATTTGTTCTATAGGCCTGACTATGGTCCATGTTGTTAAAATTTCATTGGGCACACAGACTGCAGCGTCATGATGATCATGGTATCCTCTGATCATGTGCTGCTCTATAGTTTCAGGTCCTGCACTTTCTCTTATCCCTTTCTTTAGGACGTCATAAGCATACACTGAGCCATTCATAACCATTACAGCATATCCGGGTTTACTTGTTGTAACTTTTCTGGCCATATGATGTTTTGTTCTTCCAACATTTCTTTCTGACCCGCACACGTTGATAAAGGTTCTTCCAATGCTTCCTCTCCTTTTATTGTGTTCAGGCTCTTTTCTCTACTGTTTCTACATATTCAGCCGTTGCGTTTCTTTCTACCTCTACTATTTCATGTACCTAAGTAACATGGCAACAATGAACATTTTCTTTTCTTTGAAGAACAAACAAAAACCCCAGCAACATCCTAATAGGCTCAGATTGAGCTACATTTGGGAGAGGAGTGGGAGGTTTGGATGAAATCAACCTATATCTGCTGCAAAAAAATTTAAATAAAAACATGCAGACTTAACAATGCTAAGAAACATCATCTAATTTCAGTTAGAATCTTTTAGAAAGCCTGGCTTTCTCAGACCAAGATGCATGCTGCAGATACAAATAAAAACATTTCAACTTCAGTTTCTCAACATGGGACAAGAACTCCGTGTTACAGAGTTTATTCAATAAAGATGCAGTTTTAACAAGTTCAGTCACTTTAAATTTAGGGGAGGAAGAATGGGTTGGTTCATGTTATCTACAAAGTCCCTCAAAAGTTTATATTTAGGGTAGCTAAACCTGAGATTCCCCTAAGACAGGTTATCACCCTTTTATAGATACATGCAGTAGCCATCTCAACTTGTGGAACACCGTATCAGTTAGCTCTTTTCTTATCCTTCATCATCAGTTAAATTATTTGCATGAACCAAACAAATCTCATAAAATAAACATCCAAATATTACATTCTGAACGCAATAAAAACAACAACTCCCCACACCAAAAAGGTTTTATTTTAACTCCCTTCTTTTTTTCAGGCTGCACCCAGAACGAAAGTCTCATGAGTCCACGGCTTGAAGGGAGGTGATGGTGTTTTTATAAGAGTAACAAAACCCAACAATGCAAAGGCTGTCCTGATTTCATGACAAGCAGCGATTACTTTTATTGCTTCCATCAGCGGTAATTGTTCGCTCTGAGCTATAAACATGGTGTCTGTCCCCTCAATGAAATCAATACAGCTGGGTCTGCAGACCTTTAATGGCAGCAGCTGATCAGAACACAATCAGATATGATGTTCACAAAGTAATCCTAATGGATGATTACAAAGAGACATGAGCAAGCTGCATTTAATATCAGCTTCTGCCTGCCTGTCTCACAATGATAGCCAGACTGTATTACTGTGGTCCATTCATCTGCATGCTTCATAAATCTAGAACAGATATCAGCCATATTGTCTGCTAATGCCACCCCTTTTTTTTCTTCCTTCTAAGTCAGATTAATATTTCATATCGCATTTCAAAATTTCCAATTTTAAGAGGAAAACACACAAGTGATATTGTCCATGCAGACAAAGAACTAAAGGGGAGGGAGCTTCAATTTTATTACAAAAATGCCAATTATCTGCAAATAGATGGAGAACCCAGTCAAAATTACTACATATGAAAAAAAGAAAGAAAACTTTCAAGTTAAGGGGAGTCGTCGCATCAAAACACTTACAATATTGCACCTCAAATTCTTCAATGCCTTGCTAGACTACTGTAATCTATCAACACTGGTGAACTAGGACTTGGCTGACCTTAACAACCTTCTTTCCAAATAGATTTCAGCATTCTTATGATGCCAGGTTTTGAGATATCCCAAGCCATCCAGGTAGGCAAGCAAATGTTTCTCTTTTACGCATCTGTTCTAAGGAACATTTCTACAGCATTTTTTTCTGCTTCCGTCATAAGATGTCAGACCTATTTTTGAGATCTAAAATATACTAGCATAAAATACTGGAGAGTGGATTCCCTTGGTCCTATTCTTATTTAATTTTATTTTTGAACAAAACAGTAAACATAGCAGCAGATAAAAGCCCTTTGTATTCTTATAGATCAAGGAGAGCCCTCTCAAAGAGGGTATTAAGCACCAGTGAACAAACAATACCTTTAATGTTGCATTAGGCTTGAACAACAGAAAACTTTTCGCATCATGTTGGCAGGCAAAGGAGTGTAGGCCAGTGAGTCATCTTCAGCAAGCACAATCAAATCAGGCTCACAGAAGCCATTCTTAAGAAAACAGTTAGTCACTGTTTGCTGGCTGATGGCATCCCGTCACTCCTTTCCTTTTCCAGGTACAAAACCATCTGAAAGGCATCTTATCAGGACCAACCTCCAAAGCAGCAATGATTTATTCATGCACGCAGCTTTGGCAGTGCTGCTCCAAGTTCTTGGGGTGGCCCCATGTTCGCGGACTGCACCGCACTGGTCAAACAGTTATCAACCAAAATAGATTCCTCAGTTTTTCTCACAAAGATGTATGTCCCATCAGAGAACTAGCCCTGCTCTTTAAACAACTCTGCAGCTACCCAGTTCCC
Organism: Nautilus pompilius; assembly: GCA_018389105.1. Taxonomy (NCBI): domain Eukaryota; kingdom Metazoa; phylum Mollusca; class Cephalopoda; order Nautilida; family Nautilidae; genus Nautilus; species Nautilus pompilius. The sequence goes on from JACATO010001117.1 coordinate 328,076, forward strand.
ACTACTGCTCGACTGACAGACATTTTAAATCTTTCAGGCAACAACATGGCTGCTGACTTTCTACAATGACAAGGAGTTAATAATTTTCTGACCCCGGCACGATGACCCACAGCGGTACAATGATCCATTTTTCACCTTTTACCACCAGCCAAATTGTCCGCTTTAAAGAAATTTCCCTTAACGGAGAAACCATGAAAAAAGAGAGTCTGAACTTATCCTCATTAAAAATGTCATCCTGAATTAATGACTCTAGAACATCTGGTAGGATATTGCTCCATGCTCTCTTTTCTTATAGATTATATAGTAGTAAGCTTTCCACCAGGTCAGCCAGTGATCAGAGTGCGGACTATTCCGTAGGCCCAAACTGCCAGACCCCTAGCTAACTTTCTGCTAAAACCATGCCTTCCCAACCGTGATCACCGCCTGTGACACCTGAAGTACACCAAACATTAAAGCAACAAAGGCTTGAGTTACACCGGGCGATTCTGCCAGAGATGAATCCACATGTTCCTTTGATAATGCCATGCTTATTGCATTAAAGAAACCAAATTGACACAAGGGAGAGCAGCTACTGGTTTTACAACTTTTGATGTATATGAAATCCAAGAGGATCTGCCAAACAGACACCAATGATTCCCAACAGCGGCTAATACAAAGTTGTCCCCAGAGATGCCGCAATAACTGACAATAATCCCATTTATCCAGATCCCGATCAATCAAAGACCACTATAAGAACCCAGCTAAGAGAAACATTATTAACCCTTTACAAAAACAAATAAAAATGATTTTTTAGCATTATGGAACTCTTCCGTACTGCGACCACTGTACGGTACAAAAATAAGCATTCATTATAGTTTAAAAAAAATTACTTATTTGACAAGTACAAATGCCTCAGTTAGCAGAGAACATAGGAAGCATTCAGCATTATTCTTAACTGAATAAAAATACCAACAAAACATTAAACTATTGCAGCAAAGCATATTTTTAAACATTTTCCCATCTTTAAAAAAAAAGACACAAAGAATAAGAGCATACTAAGCAAAAATCAAAACCCTCTGTCCATTCAGGGAGCTGGGATGTTTAAAACATGGAAAAATGCAAAAATAAAATCAGTAGGTATGCTCAAGTTGGGAAGTTGTCATCTTCTCACTGTGGTATTACTCCATAATATTTTAGTAGTGCAAACATCAAAAGTACACTATATACCCTGATCTTACCTAATGCCAACCGCACACCTTCAATGGTCCTTCCTATCGCAAACTGTACACACTTCAAAAATTCCCTTTAACCCATTCACCACGCTAATTCACTAGTCATTGTCGATATTCATGGTAATCAACTTTTCTCCACGGCTATCAGAGATTGCTAGAGAAAGCAAACAATATGTTATTGCAATTCCTGTGCAGATATACCTCCTCCCTGCATAACCCCTTGTTTTGAAACATGTAAAGAAGAAATTCAAGAAAACTTGCCATAAACGTAGATAATGCAGATAAATATTTCATGTTGAATTTCTCTGATCATCTGACATAACATATCCCTTTCTGCATCCAACTTTTCATTCTGTAGCCTAATACTGTAATGTATGTGCAGTACTGTATAGAACCAATACATACAAAAGTTATTCATAAATTAGCTATCTTTACACATGCTTCTGGTGAACTTTTGGCATCATTTGACTTAGCTGGGCTAATTATTATAATACCACCTATTTATTATAGATTACATTTCCACATATTTTCCACTATTTTTTTTAATAAAAATAATTATTTTCACTATAAAATATTTGTTTCAATAAATTCTAATGCCATATATGTTAACTTGAGATCTTTTCACACAATAATAGTAGTAATAAAAGGTCATATTAACATTTTCATTTTTTGATGGCAAAATGACAGGGGACTGACCTTGAATCAAATCCACAGTGAAAGGGTTAACGCAAACTGTGCAGTACCTTTCAGCGGGCCTCCCCAATGCAAACTGTACACACTACAACAATTCCCTAAAACACTGTGCCTTATAATGTATAGCTTTCAAACAAATATAGTAGTGGTTCAGAACTCACAATAGCTAGCAAACTTTATCTGACTAGGTGAGAAGAGGTAAAATAACAGTGTGCATTAGGCGAAGATTATTGAGAAAAGTTGACAAATTTTTGTACTACAGTACAAAATTATTATACTAACATGATAAGCAACTCGAGGCCGTGAAAGAAAGTCATGGCTTTTTAAATTAGGAATTGATGGAAAACAGAAAAAATTAGTGCCAATTTAAATAAAAAGGTATTCCGGCTCTAAAGAATCAGAAAGATTTATTTCAAGATCCAGCTGGAAACAAAAGTTTAGAAAAATAAAGCCAAATTGTCTGAGAGAATGACAAAGATGGGCAGAATCTCATCAGGGTGTTTTAAAGAATAGTCTTCAAAGAAGAGTAACTGCCACTAAGATCTGACTTTGCTGTACATTAGATGAAAAGGACTGGAGCCAAGTGTTGTGACAGATGTAATCAACCAAAAAGACAAATCTGACGAGTGGTAAAGCGGTTCAATAAAATTATCTATTGCCAACAATAAAGTACACAGGGGAGCATGATGATGATGTGTCAAGGGTTGGGGGAAGGGGTGATTTTGAGATCCTGATGGTATATTATGAGGTGGGCAGTGCATACTAATTTTAAAATGAGATGGACCCTAAATAAACTATTCGGTCAAAAAGGCTCACGAGTCCTAAAACAAACAATGTGGCCCCATCCCAGAGTCATGACTTCAATTCCATTAAGCAAATCTGGGGTTTGAAAAAGCAAGACAGATCCAATGAAACTTCTTCGTCCATGAGCCAAAACAGGAACAGGGTGGGCTTGTCTCCCGACATGCTGTCAATGCAATGGATGGCAGGTATCTGCGCATGATCATGAAGTGAGATCTCAAAAGGGTTAGACATTCGATACGTCATTCAACAGTCATTTATTATATACGCAGTTGTTACATTTATAAACATCACAATCTTACGAGGTAACCACAAAGTAATGCATGCAAGAAATAAGCAGCAAAACCTTTTTTTTTTTTTAAATAACAAGCATTCATATCCAACTATTTCTGGTTCCTCGGCCAGTTTATTATCCTTCCTTTTCCGGTTATGAGGGGAGGGGGGGGTTTGTGGATCCCTAAGTTATGAGATGAGGGATCATGTGATCACGTACTACTGGGTGGTTGCTGTGAAAGGTCCAAGTTTCCAATGTGGAAGGAGAGCCCAAAGGAGAGCCCAGGGCCAGCCAGGGGGGGGGGACTACAACCGCAAACCCAGACCCCCTAACCGCCAGTTCGACCACAGGGGTTAGTTTATTAAAGCAACAACAACAAAAACCAACAAAATGATTAATATGAAATTTTCAGCAGAAAATAAAAATGAAAAGAAACTTTAATCGCGACTCAGAACTGAAGACAAACACAGTAATTGTCTGTAGAGGGAGGTCACTTATTTTATAAGCCTGACCTTTCCAAACCAAAAGGGGGCTGCGACCAAGACTAGAGGTAGTTACAGGTTCTCTCACCAGGTGGATGTGCTGTAGTTCACTGTCCAGAGGGTGATACACACAAACACCGGGGTGGGTGGGTCCTACCCCCCCTCCCCCTTAATCAGCTCCCGAGAGCTGGCAGACAAGCCACCCCCCACCTAACAGCAGGTGGTGGTTACAATAGAGGCTGGAGGGGGGTTAAAAGCTAACCCTTTCACCGACCAGGTGCTATAATTACCGGCCGGCCGGACGGGGCCGATCCAGCCCCTCCCCCCCCCCTTGTGCCCGGTCGGTCTCCCTGGAGCTGCTCCCCTCGTACGACTGCGGTGGGAGAAGGAGGGCCTCCCGCCCCTAGCACGTAACTCGATTCCACTTGCCTTGCCGAGGGAGGGACACACACCCGGCTACCTCGGGGGGACACCACAGCCAAGCCAACCGCCTTCACCGCTCCATGCTCAGGCACGTCGCTTTCAAACTTCGACAACAAAAGCCTGGCGCGCATGCGCGTCAGCTTCCTGCCGGTTACCTCCCCTTACACTCCTCCTCTGCGTTCTCGCCTCCTCCTCCTCCTCCTCCTGATTCCTCAGAAATATGCCTCGTTTTATACCCCCATTTCCCCCTTTTTCCGTACATCGTCAGACGATGTACGGTATTAAGAGATTCATAAAAAAAACCCCCAGTAACGAGGATCTGTTGTCGTTCGCCGATTAGAATTTTAACGATATTTGACTTAAAAAGAAGAGTTCGTAACGGAAGTCGTTTGTCTCCTCACCACCCATCCCCTATATACTGTACACACTCAACAGATGATGGTGGGCCGCCTTCCGTCCCAGTTAGGGGTTAACAGGACCTTAGGGGACCAATAACGAATGCTCGTCGCTGTGTGCAGTAATAGTAGAATGCATCGGAAAACACAATGGGGCGGGTAGTTGTGTGGTTCCAATCCGTTAACTAATATCCAGGGGCAGTCAGTATTCACCGATGGCAACCGTTCTTAGTTTAAATTTATAGCCTGGAGCAGATAGAAGGAAGTTGTTAAAGTTAGGTAAACAAAGTTACAGATCGGGGGGAGGGAGGTTTACTATATAATCATCTACCGAATCTAGAACAAAACGAGAAGGGTGCAGATGGGGCGGTGTTCTCCGTCCCCTGCTAAACCGACTGAATCACTCGTGACTGTTTTTTTTTAAATTAGATGAGTGGAAGAGATCTCTTCTAACTCAACTTCTTAGCGATCGACCGGAACACGAAATGGTGGTGGGGGCAACAGTGAGGTGAAGCCACATCGAGAACTTTTTCCGCGACGGATTTCGTCGGGGCTTCTAGTTTACCGGCAAGGATGTAGATGGCCAAATCGTGGTGATGCTCTGGGGTAGCTTGGCGGTAGACAACGAGAAAGAAAGGGGAAAAAAACGCTCATGATTCAGTAGAGGAACGCCTTCATATTGTCTTACCTGAGTTTTAAGGTTAAAAGTGTGGGTGGGGGAGGGGGTGATATCGGTGATGGGAGAATTTTTGGTTTAACAGAAACCAAATCAAAAATCAAAGTTCGTTTTTCATTCCAAGTCGAACTTGCAGCCAAAACCAAATTAGTTTTTCTTTTACTTCTTATTGCAGGCGAGGGGAACAGAAAATAGACGATTCGCTCAAACACTTCCTCGATTTCTCTTTCTTTCTCGCATTAAAAAATTCATCAAGCACTGTGGACTTTAATTAAAAGGCTTCACCTCCATAACTACTTTCTTTTTAAGATAATGCATCCCATAACTGATTTCCAACTCAAATTCTAATAGAACCACGGGCCCAAATACTAACCACCCTAGCTGAGACTTGTCCGAACAATCTTCCTTGTTTAATAAACGCTCACATAATTTGAACATTTCACTTCTCAAAGCAAATACGTGTATTTTTTTTTTTAATGAGCAAACTGGCGTGCCGAGAAGTAGTAATAATCAAGAAGATATAGCCATTGTACGCTTACTTTTCCGACAGGTGACTGTTTGCCATATTTATAAATCATATGTTAATTGTGTAAAATAAGTGAAACCCACTTTCCGTTGGTGTCGTGGAGAGAGTACGTAACCTATACATCACTACACACCGTATAATTCTGATAACATTCATACACATGTTATCTGATTTTTAAGATAAATTATTATTATTATTATTATTATTATTATTATTATTATTATTATTCAATGTCAAGCCAAACCTCTTAGAAGCTTGTAAATGTTCTTTAATAATTAACAGCAATAAAGGAAATAAATTTATATTTAAACGGTAGTTTGACAGCGGCAATTAGCGAACTAAGTTTCGAGCCGCCCGACGGAGATTGGATTACGGCCGAACGGAAGTAGCTCTAAACAGGACCGCACTCGTATCGGCATGTGACGTTTTTACAACTTCCTTTACGACACTCGTTTACTGAAACATCAGGACTTTTCCACATTAAAGATTTTTTTTATTATTTTTTTTTTTAGAAGTTCTAACGTATTGCAGGAGCCAACATTTATTAGGAAAATAATCTTTCAGATGTCCGACAGCCAACAAGGAAGAATTAATATTTATGCCGAAGTTGTACAAAGTGAGATGTTACCAGTATCTAGTAAAGATGCTGTTTAAAGTATGGTTTCTTAAATGTATATGGTAAATTATCTGAATTTTTTGGAACGAAGGCAATTGTTGTACTGATTTGATCGGTGGTATATTACACACCTCCCGATTCCATTGGTGGATAAGCAAAAGGTTTAGTTCTTGTTTGAGTTCCATTGGCAACACAAATGGCGAATCTCGTCGTTAATTCCGCTCCTGATACCGTGGCATTAATTGCAACAAAAAGAGAAGAAAATAATTATTTATATATTTGTTTTAAATGTGTAGATTTTCCTTTCTTTTATAAACGAAGTTAAAGTGATTATGTGATTTTAAAATATGCACGCTTGTTTTGTTACATCATTTGGTCTGGCAACTGCTTTCGCTTTTTAAAACATTGCTGCTGACACAATCCAAGTACAAATCTTTGTTAATTAGTGTGTTTTGGTGATCTTGCGTGCTTATTTCGATACATAGCCCAGCCGCTTTTAGTTTTTACAATTGTAGTATTTTACCTGGAAGTTCATGGATAAATTTGGATCTATAAAGAGTAGGTAAATAAACTGTAAATGCTGCTAACCTGTCAGTATTTCATAGACATCCAAATCAGAGTTTTTAACACTTAACGCTTTTAAAACTAGAAAACACTAACTACACATAAAAAGTTATGCATTTTTTTCGGCTTGTTTTCGTATATTAATAATAATAATAATTTGAATGTTTTTGCAATTCCCCACCCAAGATTATGTCGGATTTTAGAGAGAGAGAGAGAGAAAGAGAGAGAGAGAGAGAGAGAGATATGATGTCAGTACACATAGAGAGAGATAGAGAGATATGACGTCACTACACATACACACAGATATGACGTCAGTACTCAGAGAGAGATAGAGAGATATGACGTCAGTACACATACACACAGATATGACGTCAGTACTCAGAGAGAGATAGAGAGATATGACGTCAGTACACATACACACAGATATGGCGTCAGTACTCAGAGAGAGAGAGATATGACGTCAGTACACAGAGAGAGATAGAGAGATATGACGTCAGTACAGAGAGAGAGATAGAGAGATGTGACGTCACTACACATACACACAAATATGACGTCAGTATACATACACATAGATATAACGTCAGTACTCAGAGAGAGATAGAGAGATATGACGTCAGTACACATACACACAGATATGACGTCAGTACACAGAGAGAGATGTGACGTCAGTTCTCAGAGAGAGAGATAGAGATATGACGTCAGTACACATACACACAAGATATGACGTCACTACACATACACACAGATATAACGTCAGTACACAGAGAGAGAGAGAGAGGAGAGAGAGAGAGATTGATTAAAGAAAACGAAATGATTTCGAAGAACCTGAAGATTTTTCAAAGTGACGGCGAATCGCCATAAAATAAATAGATTGCTAACACTAAAAAAAAAAAAAAAAAAAAATACACTGGGAAATTCTAAAAGAAATCCGACAGAGCTTAAATAAGTATTTGAGTGGACAGATGTAGTTTCTTTTAAGTAAAGGGAGATAACTTCATTTGGGGGGAGCCAGTAAATCTTCGGCGTCCAAATGTTACCAAATTTACACAGTAGAAAGTGAATAATGACCACCACCACAACAACAACAAAGAATTTATAGATAACAGGAAACATTTTTGTTTAGTTTTTTCGCTAATATGTTTAATAATACTTTATCTTTCTAATTTCCGCCATACAAATATTATTTTATGTGCAGAGATATCATTTAGCTTTGGCTCTTTTGAAGCCTCGAGACAGCTCCCAGCTTTTTCGGCTCACGACACTATTCGTAATCACATGTCCCCCCGTTATGTCAAGAGTTATGGTTACGAGGTCTTAGAATAGGTAATCCAAATTAAAGATTTGTTGGAGACAAGATCGAATCAGTTTTAATCTGTGCATCCATCTCACCTGATGTCAACAATTCCTCTTGGCAAACAAGATGGTTGGTTGTCCCCCGCATCCATTTGTTAGAAAACTGCTTTTATAAGGGTGGTTCTTAGTTTATTCCTAATCGAACCAGTTTCCGAAAGTACCTGCTCACCCACCCCCCACCCCCCTCTGAATCCCCAGCTTCCTTCCAACCCTTTGCTGCAGTCACTTCCCGGTGTCGGAGTGACGATAAGCATCTGAATTGTTTCTAGACTTCCTTCTTACCTCTTGAAAGATGCTTTTGCCGCACATGCATTTTATCTTCGCTAAGATTTATATTCACCATAACACACCTGAGAAGGTGCATCTACTCGCCTGCTCATCCCGAGACCTTTGAAACGTGTTAGTCAACTCTGTGTGTGTGTGCGACGTCACATCATTTCCGTGAACGAACAATGTGGGTATATTACTCAATCATCAGAATAGTGCTCGAGTCTAATTTGAAATCCACGCTGCTGCTTACAGTTTCTAAAACAAGTTTGTCGGTATTTTAAATAAGCCATATTTTTCTGAAATGTTATCAAAGGTTATTTTATGTTTTTTTAGACAGTTTTTAAATGATAATCTAAAAATAATTATTAGTTACTTTATACTATATTACCTAGATCTCTTAAAAGCATTCACTTTAATTGGACGACTCGAAATAGAGCTTGATCGGTCATGGACGGCAGCTTACCTGGAGAACAAAAGAACATCCGAAAGCGTGTCGATCGTCTTCCTCTTCTGACGTCAATGGAGAACGGATGATGCCGTAACCATAGAGCGAGTTGGTCTCTCTGCCGTCTCAGGAAATAATGTATCCGCGCTGTCTTCCCATCCTATAACAACAGTTCATCACGATGCCCAGTCCTGATAGCGACACCAAACACGCCGAATGTCGCTCGGTGACTCGGAAGCAAAAAATCAGAAGTTTTCTATCAGCCGACTACAGCAACCCAATCAAAAAATCTCCAGACGGCACTTTGATGATTATCATCGCTGAGTAACTATGACAATCGATCAGAACACCTGCTCGTCTCTCCGTCAGGATTGACAATAAGATCAATATGCCGCTCAAACAGCAGCCGCAAGAGTTAAATCTCCCAAGGCTCTTGTGTCACGTGTCAGGTTGGGGGGTGTGTGTGTGTTCATGTTGTTATTGCGGAGAAAGTCCAGAGTTACGTGCTCATTCTCAGCAGTACCCGTGGAGACTCTGGATGATTAACCTGACGTCGCCATCATCGGGGTATTTACGGGAATTAGCGGTTTTTGTGGTCCGACGTGACTTTTAGATTATCATTATTAAAGAATTTTAAAGTAACCGGCGTCGACCGGATCGGTAGAGGGATGCCCGGTCGTGAAACTGTCTAGACAGGTGCCCCGCCATGTCACGAGCTGGGGTTCTTTCGGCTACCTATGCGTTATTTAACAGAATATCGCGCAAATTCTTGAACTGCTTCTCTCTTTATCTGGGTTTTTTAGAGAAATATTACGTTATATATAAGTCGTGCTGAAGTCAGGGACCATAATCAGTTATAGTAAGACCACTATTAATTGACACACACACACACACACACGATATAATAACAAACCAGAACGAGGCGCCACCCTTCCCACTTGTAGTTCCAATTCGCTCCGCTTGGCGGCCTCCTGTGTGGAGGCGACTCGTTCGCAGTGTCACCCCCGTTTGAAACACGCTTCGTGGTGCAATCTCTGCTTTAGTTCTAACCGTTGTGTTGTCTTCTGGCTTCAAACAAACTGTTTTGTTGTCTTTAATCATAATCAACCTCGCGGCAGCGCGCAAACTTCTGTCTTATTTTAGAGCTGCAATGGTCATTGAACTTTACCAGGGCCGTGGCATCGAACCTAAATGCCGCCATTTTGACGCTCGCTGCCTCCTCTCTAGAACAGCCGACTCCGTCACTGACCGCCGGCCGCACGCTCAACTTGTTATACTGTTGGAATAAACAGTTTGTTCAGCTTTAATTTCCAATTTTTTTCCAAAAATAGTCTTAAGAACCCCCCCCAACCAACTGTCTGAAAACAAACTAGAGAACTATTTTTTCTTGCGTAGTTACACACTCATGAAAACCCGACTACCAAATTACAGATTTCCTTGCCCTATATGGGTTCATTGTTTCTGGTATTTTCCAGACTTCCCCGCAGTTGTTACCGCGACTCATAATATTAGTTGATTCTATTTATCTCTTGCTGTTCTTGTTGTTTTTATTATTTTTGTGCTCTGTAACCCGAATCAAATGTTGTTTTTGGACAATTTTTCACTCAAATGTAAACAGAAAGTAATCGATGTCCTTCGGTCGCTGCTGATCAGGATTCCAGTATTATTTTTAACGTCTTTGTATTAAAACTAATTAATTTGTTTCCATTAGATTAACAGGGGGGGGAGAAAGAAAGAGGTTGGTCGGCGGCATTCTCCCGCCTCTGCCCGGTGCATAGAAATCGCCATCGCCCTAGTGTCTCCATGGCAACGCGGAGAGATAAATACGTAAATGAGTGTCGCAGGAAGTGCTGTAATGTGAACTGTCGTTTTGCGGCAGTCGCAAAACATTAATAGGTTTTCCAGAGTTTATTCAGTGAAATGCCGGGCGGATAGAGTCTGACCCGCGCCAGGTTTACACAGTCTGATCTCAAACAAGTGCGGTCAGCGGAGGCAGGAAGCGATGCGGAGCTGCAGGTGAGATAAGGTAAACAGCCGTCATGTGCTCATGGCTCCGCTCACAGCCGTCCGTCCGTCCGTCAGTGCCCGCCCACCACCGAGTGTCTGTATCTGTTATTGTTGCACAGCTAAATAGTCGGCTTGGAAGGGAAAACAAGAAAGAAAACCGCCCACAGCAGTTTCCGTCAGGTGCGAATCGCAGACTATAACTGTCTGTATCTGTCTCACTTATGGTGTTATACACCGAGCAGATCGGATGGCGTGAACGGCGAGGAATATCCACCAGCCATTAATTTATATTAATTGTTTCGGGCTGAGATCACCACGGTGATGGGTAGCTTTAATCTGCCTAATTTATTCAGTTTGTTGATAATTAAATGATTAAAATAAACTAAGACACACACAAAGAGAGAGAGAGATGGAGGGGGGAGAGAGAGAGATGGAGGGGGGGGGAGAGAGAGAGAGAGAGAGATGGAGGGGGAGAGATGGAGAGAGAGGGGGGAGAGAAAGAGAGAGAGATGGAGAAGAAGGGGGAGAGAATAGAGAGATGGAGAGATGGCTGGGGAGAGAGAGAGGGGGAGAGAGGAAGAGAGAAAGAGAGAGATGGAGGGGGAGAGATGGAGAGAGAGATGGGGGGGAGAGAGATGGAGAGAGAGGGGGGAGAGAAAGAGAGCGAGAGATGGAGGGGGAGAGATGGAGAGAGAGATGGAGAGAGAGGGGGAGAGGAGAGAGATGGAGAGAGAGGGGGCGAGAGAGATGGAGAGAGAGAGGGGGGCGAGAGACAGCTAGAGAGAGAGAGATGGAGAGAGGAACTCTCTTTCTCCAGAAATCCTGGCTCATTTGATTACTTTCATTATTTATTTACTCCTAAAGCTTAAAAAAGAATCCGTCCGGTTAGGTGGGGGGGTGTGCTTGGAAACAGCTCTCTCTCTCTCTCTCTCATATAGTGTGTGTGTGTGTGTGTAAATCTGTGGATAATTTTAGAATTCATTATTTTACTTTAGATTCGTTCATCCACTCACTTCTAATATATTTTTATTAATTTTGATTTTAAATTCTTGGGGAAAAATTATTTAAGTTGCGCGTTCGGAAAAGAAGATGGCGCAACCTGGTTGCTTGTTCTCCAGCCCGACAAACCGTCTGCTCGATTACCCGCCAGAGGGCCGTGTTGTTTTCGTTTCTTCTCCTCCTCCCACCTGCCTTTCGTACTTAGAGAGAAAGGAAATGGCTGTATGCGAGCGGGCTCTGGCGTAAAGAAAGGCAGCTTTTAAAGTATATACAAAGAAGAATAGAAATAAATGAAATCTCCTAGACTGCGCTGTGTGTGTGTGGGGGGGGCATAATTTTGAAAGGTGTGCATCAGTGATAGTTTGGGGAACTCATTGTCACGGGTTAATGACGTCACCACTCAGCATCAAGCGAAGAACTCTGTTATTCTTGAAAGTTTTGAGTTGGCGCGCGCGCGCGCGCTAAGCACCCTGGGAATTGCACGGCGACTACAGTATTTGTGGACATGAATACTACAGATTGTCGGCAACACATGGTTTATTTATGCCATTTTATAACAATGGAAATACACGTTACCTTATTAGTTCATACACTTGCATTTGTAGTAGTATAGTAAGTGCACGTGTCGAAAGTTCATACTGGCAAATAGAGGACTTGCCTCATCAGAGAGAGAAGAAGATCACAGCTGCACCCGATAAGAAACTATCTTCAGAACAATGATGCGGAAATCAATAAACAGATAAAAGTCAAAAGCAGTATTCATAATTTGAACCTTGTTCTTATCGTCGCGGATATCTTAGCTCCGGGTTCGGTTTACGTGGAGTTTTTATTAAATAGAAATTCGAAAGACGGTACGGGACAATGAGTGTCTGAAAGAGAGAGAGAAGAAAGGGTTGCGATAAGAAAGCATTCAGTTAAATCGACACTTGTTAGAAACATTGGAATTGGGAAGTAGATTCCAAAAAATGGCGGCAGTTAGAAATAAGGGTTAATTGTCTTTTTTCGGTCTTATTTTCAAGTTGTGATTATTTAACCAGTAGTTTTAGAATTTCCGTAATCTTTTAAAATTATCATCGTTATTATTTATCAAAACAGCAACAACAAAAAAAAACTACAGTTAGAAATGGTAAAGTAAATAAAGTGAAACTAATATCATGGCGATAACAAGAAGATGTATGGGATGACTGGGTGATTGAATATCAAAGGCCATGTATCCAGACCTGAAAATATTTTCCGTATTCTTACAATTTCTGTAGTTTCCGGTTTTAAAAAAGGATCGCATAGCTCTGACGGGAAAGAGGGGACGACATCTAGCGATGTATATTGTTATTATTCTGTTGTCTCTTGTGCTAGTGTTCTTCAAACTTACCTTTGCGCTCGCGCTGTCCGTCGTCCTTTGACTAATGCCAGTGTGAGAAGTCCCCAGCACAGCGACACCTGTCGACTGATGCTCTCTCTCTATCTCTGCCGGCTCGAGAACATTGGAAAATGGATTTGTCCTGGTCGCATATAAATAAACCTTCAAGACACGGATTCTTCGGCAAAATCGATATTCACAGATAATCTATGCGCAATTTCCCCCCCTTTTTTTGTTCTTTCTCGCATTTATATAATATACCGTATTCTGTTAGCCGTTCGTGATCCCTTGTTTGTCGCGGTGGGCCGACGAGGGGCCCGTGCGCTTATCCCCTCACGTCCGTCCGCCCGCTCCCCTTGGGCCCATCTGCCGCAGAACTAATCTTCAGAATCGTCACCATAAAATCGAACAAATAATAATAATAATAATAATAATAATAATAATAATAATAATAATAATTAAACACATGTGGGAAAACTTCAACAAGTGGGTCCAGTAACCCCCCCTCCGAGTTTTATTAACCCCTCTCCCACCAAAAAACGTTACAAATTAGCTCCGTACTATCGAAGTCCGTGGATGTCAGTTTCGATTCCTTCCAGCCAGCAGATCCATAGATCCAAATCAAAGCCTGAGCTGTACTCGCTTATTGGATCGTTAACGGAAAGTTACAATATTAAATGAATAATTAAAAAAACAAACAAACAAACAAACAAACAAAGCATTAAAGCAGTAACGCGGTTTGTGGTCAAAAATTCCGGTTGAAGCGAAGCAGGAAGTGACTGTAAAGTGAAAGTATTCCTTCGATTTTTCTCTTTAATCGGCTAATTCATTGCGCGAGAACCCCTCAGATATGGATGTTTCTCTTACTTCATCCTTGATAAGCCAAAAAGTTTCCTTTATCTCTTTCAAACACACTTTTTTTTCTTTTAAAGGGGGGGGGGTGTTGTCCTTTTCTCGAGTCGTCCATCGCCATTTCTCTCGCTAACTCTTAAGAAGAAGAGTGGCTTACGTTGCCATGGAGACATATCGAATCGACGCGCGGCTCGCGAATGTTTTCTTAGACGAGGGTCTTGGCGGTGACGTGAAGAGGGCGCTCTGAAGACGACGGAATAATTGCACGACTTCTTCCACGCTTCCTCCTGTTCTTCACAATCCGCTCGCAGATTGTCTTTCTATTCTGTAGCGGCTGCATCATACAAACCAATTAAACTAAGGAAACCAGAAGATGACAGGCAAAGAAAACTTCCTTTGATTTAGTCCCCCCCCTAATCCATTCCTTTATATCTAGAAAAAAGTGCGTTACTCGGAATATCGGGGCAAATTAGCAATATTCCATGTCATTAGTACTTTCCAACAACAGATTCGAGGCACATAGTTACCACAATCTGGATTACGTTTGTGTGTTCTCAACAATCCAATTTTATCAATAGTTCTATTTTAAAAATATAACAGAAATACTCTCTTTTTTTGGTATTATTTTCCGTTAAATTTCTAAAAAAAGGGTAGTATAAAGTCCCTATAACTTATCAACAGAGGTCCATAATACACGCTTAAAAAATAGAATTACACCAATCGCAAGCCGTTTTGGTCTTCAACTGTAGGTTCGCACTTTCCGTTTGTTTGTTTGTTTTAGTTTTTAGAAAAAATTATTCTTAGCAACCAAAAAACGGTGGCAATGCGAGGGAAGCGAGCCACGTGACGTTATTAAGTATTCTGTCGTGGGGGGGGCGGGCCCCTCAAATATTCTTTAAAATGGTCGCTTTGCCGCAATTCTGAGAAATGAGCTGCTAAGTCAGTGCGTTTGAAACAGATCTCCTTAAATGCCCACGTGTACTGTTCCATATGGAAGCGGAGGCGTATCTATGGACCCTCGTCTGCCACGACGTGGTCTCAAGCAGGTCCAGTGCTTAGGATCTGCTGCCATGAAAAATCCAGCAAGAGGAAGAACCTCCCAATCTACAATTTGATTTGAGTCAAAACCCGCTCCACTCATCTGAACTCGAGCAATATCGCTTCCTTTTTAGAAAGATGGCGAATACAAAGGGCAGCCTATCCGATGCATTCGAATTGCCAAGTTTACCTGGACAGGTGTAAATCCTTGACCATAGCGGAAATCAGGGGTCCGAAATAGGTTCGCGAAAAGTGAAACCGCGTCGGTTGGAATGGGTATTTACCTAGCCCAATCTCATGATATTACTAAACCTAGGCTTTCTGACTCTCCTACTAGGTGCGGAAGCACGGAACACTCGGGGTTTGCTTCTTCGAGAAATATTCTCGCCTTTTTTTGGGGGGGTTAAAGAGACTGGTTCCAGAGTATTTAGTTGGGAGAGCAAAACTAAACGGAAGTGGAAGCAGAGTTGGTGGAAAGGTGAACTGAATTCTTTTACTCGGAGACTGGGAGAAATAAGTGCGTCAAGTGATGGGCTCTCAGAGAGAATGCTAAAGGTTAGCGACTAAAAGAACTTTGAGCGACAAGGGTGAATGATTCTACAGAAAAAAAAAAGTCTTGATTTTCTGGTAACTAAGGATAAACCGGAAATTACAGCATTAGAAAACACTTCATCTTGAAGTGATCTGGATGAGGAACAAGTAGCGCGAGTATCTGTGGTATTCCATACTATCATTCGTGCAAAAGCCTAGGTCAGTTCAGACACATCCAGCTCCTCTTCGCACTAGATCCGATTTGATTCCAAAGATGCTCTAGGAGAGTTTATGACTAAACCAGCAAGGGACTCAATCACAACTCCCTTGAGAAATTGCATAACTGCTGCCGTACGATGAGATGTGGTGTTGTCCCCTGAAAACTGGCGGGTAGTCATCAAAACCTAAAAATAACGACAGATTTAGACTGTTTTCAATAATGTCTGTTAGAATTTACGGTTCCGGATCAGTTATGAGACACACCCCACCCACCACAAGTAAGTCACAGCTTATCCGTCTCCTACGTCGCCAGGTTCTCGTTCGACCATCTATAAAGTGCAGAGGGATCTACTTTCACCGGACCCTCTTCAATGCCCTCAAATTCCACCAGAAACATTAATTGGACTAATAAATTTAGCTGCCGCCCATCTGATATCGTTGGACCTTTCACAGGGGCAACGAGCGTCGCAGCCACTACTATTTAGTGTTCCGGTGGGCATTCATTGGCTCATTTCGTAAATAGTCGCCCTGTTCTCTTCCAGGGACGCCCTCTACTGCCCTATCAACACCGACGGAGGGCAGCTCGCCAAATTGCCTTCCTACACGCATCTTTCGTTCGGGGTTATCTGCCATCTTTTCCCATGTAGCGTCTCAACGCCATCAGTCTTTTTTCTCTCTCTCTGTGTGTGGTGCCAGTGTAAAGTTCGTGTATGTGTGTTTATCTCCGAGGAGAAGGGAGTGGAGTAGGCCGAAGCCGTGTGTGGAGCAAGCTCCTGGTGTAGGCCTAAAGGGGCCGTGTTGAGGCGCCGAGGCGACCCATGTTGGTTGAAGCCGAAACTTCGAATTGGGAGTGATCGCTTCCCCAGCCAAAAACCAATCTTGGGGAAAAGGGCCTCAACACGTCAAGTCCGAAAACCGGTCCCTAAGTGCCTAACCTTTCCAGCCAGACAGGCAGGCCAAAGGCAAAAGGCGACCCTCGCCTCCACTCTTTTCAGGTAGAGGGCTTTCGGTCTACAATAGCCACAGAGTACTCGCCGCCCCACCCTCCAGGGTCGAACCCAAGTGACCTCGCCCAAAGGGCGTGGTCCTTGGCCGTTAGAAGGTTAATGGCACGATCCGCCGTAGCCTCGCCTTGATCTTAGACAAGCAACCCCTCCCAGAATTTATCCTGCTCAGCGTACACCTACAAGCAACAACATAAAAGATGAGATAATTTCACTCAACCTCAAAGAATGACAAAGATCCTTTATTGCTGCAACATTTGGTTAATATAAAGGAAACATCTGGCGGTTTAACTCAGGTCGAGATGATCGTATTTGCTAGCGTTTTACCTAAGAAAATAATGGGGTAAATGGCGAAGCTGGAAAAGTGAATGTATAGAGATATCGTGTAGGGGGGATATGGTTTTATTAATCGTTAGAAAGAAGATAAAACAGAGAATCCTGATAAATATTCACCCTAAGTCGTTATAACAAACAATGACCTTTAGGGAGGGAGCTTCCCAGAAAATGCATTGTATTTCAGGTACGTTAAATCTCTGATCGCATACCTAAAAACTAATTATTAAATATATTTAATATAATTAAAATGAAATAATAAAAAAAGACACGTTTATCAGAGTGGAGCTAACGCTGAGTCAGCGCTAAGACATGCTAATAAGATTTATTATATTATATAATGTATGACAACCACCCGATAGTTCTGCCCTTCTTGTCAGAAGAGTGTCATGGCGGTTGCCTTTTAAACACTGAATTATAAGATTCGGTGTTATCACGGTTCTGAATGAACCGGATCACTTCTCGTTGATGGATATCTGTAAACCTTTCTTCTTTTTTCCATCACTTGATCGAGTGCTATGAACCGTTATGGAAGTATCAGATCGAATCTCATTTTTCAATTATTGCAGCTACTTCATCATTTATTCTTTTCATTTTATCTCCAACGCACTGGAATGTTTGCTGGCCGTGGGCCATCCCAGCCCATATAATGGAGACCCCCCCCACTTTTTCCCCTGGAAAAGTTGACGAATAAAGACGACGCCAAGTTATTATATCCCATTCATTTTCTCTGAATGGAAGGATTTACTCCTAGACATTTTCGGAGAAATTTATCATGACATACAATCATAAACCGACACTTCCCAGATGGCGACCCTATTACTCAAGGAAGAATTTTCGATATCGATTTCCCCTCCCCCCCCACCCAACAGCCATTCTTTTTTATTTCTCTAATAATCAGTTTTGAGGAAAAAGGATACAGCAAATGGCAGGATGTTGAAGAACGTGTACTATCGAATGATCGATAACAGCTCCACAGCCAGATTTATTATATTCGAAAATGTCAAGAGTCTACGCGAATATCTCTCCATTGTAATATACAACTCCCATGATTGATTACTCGCCCAAGGATACGTCTAATTCTGCTTGTATCGATTACTTTGCTTCATTATCTCGTAGTCCTTTCTGGCTAACAACATTTCTTTCAAAACACTAATATTAAAAGTAAAAAGCCGTCCTCCACTCCCCCCACCCCCCCGGGACATCTCCTATTATTTGCTCATTCGCCGCATGGAGTAATGAAAGCCTTATCACGACTTCGTGCTGCGCGCAGATAAAAAAATCACCCGAGATTCCCAGTCACCAGTAAAGCGGAAGAATAGCCGGGGTTCGGTTCGGGTTCTGTTCTTCTCTTGCAAACAAAAACCGAATTCGGTTGTGGGGGGGGGGGGTTGTTGAAAAATTTATAATTTCGTGAACTTCCCATGCTCCTTCGCGGCGCGGCGGACATTTTCTTCCGGGAAGGTTCTTGCCTCATGACGTATCATTCCGCACGACCGACAGCACCCCCGGTCCCTTAACGGGGCCGCGCTCCCCCATCTTTTTTTTTGCCTATTGTAAATATTAGCGCATTTTAAAACTTACCAACAGCTGTAAGGGCGACCCCCCCCCCCGGGGGGCTCCTCCCGAGTTACTGGGAGTAGCATCGTTGCGGTAAGCGGCCCGACTAGACGAGCTCTCGCGAGAAGCCCCCTACAGCTCTGTTAACAACAACAACAACAAAAAAAGAAGAGAACACATTGTTATTCCTTTTTTTCTCTCTTTCTTTACAATCAACGTTTATTTCAGACAGTAGAAAGAAACTGCATAAAAATAAGGTTGTTGGAACACAAAACAAAAAACAAAACAAGTATCAAGCAGTAAGTCTAAAAAGAAAAAAAAAAAAAAAATATATATATATATATATATACATAACATACATATACATCATACACACATATACATATACATATATATATATATATATTGATACGTAAGATACACCTCACATTCCAGCTGGTATAATCTTTCAATAAATAAAATTTCTTTATTTAAAAAAAAAAATCAAAAAAAAAAAAAAAAATCAATCAACAATGGATGGCTACAGATGACATCTTTGTCTACTTAAATATATATGTATATTTTTACATAAACATATATACATCAAATTTCTGATTCAAATGAAAGGAAAAGACAAACCGTCTTCTATAACTGGAGGAGCAGTTATCTCCCATTCAGATAAAAAATTCAATGCACCAAGATAGACACAAAAGGGGAGGTTCAGAAGAAAATCGTAGTTTTTCCGAGGGATGGGGGAGAGATGATAAATCACAAAATGCTTGCAGAAGTCATGTTTTTAAACAATGCCTTTCTTTGACAGTTCTTTTCTGCCAATCCTAGTTTTCTACCTCCATCTTTGATAAACCAGAACAAAGTAATTGACATCTAAGACAAAGCACAACACACACACACAAAAAAAATAAATAATAAATAATAGCGATCTCTATTTTGAACCTCTACAAAAGTCAATCTGCTTAGTTTTAGATATTAATTTTAATATAACTAAATACTGTAGACTAATGGAGTATGCGATAAAATTCATGGTCTCTATTATTCTAAGAATGAATTAAAGGTAACGTACTAGAATGTAAATAGAACAAATGTGTGTAAATATATAAAAAATAAAAACACCACCTACTGGCAAATAAACTGCGATCAGCATACTTGAGAACAAGTAGTCTACCTCATTAAGCAAATATAGTTTTGACTACGGCAAATGAGATTCTTAATTTTGATTCAGTATTTTGTGCGAGTAACCAAAAGGTACAATATCATTCAAAATAATAGACAACCAGACATTAAGGCAAAGCCTTAGCCAGGCGCTAAGTTGAGTTAGACACTAAACTGTTCACACACACATGGATGGGCATCAAAGTGAAGTCACTTTAGCCATTTAAAAGTTTCAGTAAAATGAAAGTAGGTATTTGGATAAAATGGTTTTATTTACTTACTTATTTTTACTTTACAAGTACTGCACTACATATATATGACTATAAAAAGGGGTGACATCTCAAACAACAAAAACTAATTCTAACTCAGAAATTACACAGCATGCTGCATCTAAAGGCTTGCAGACAGCTGTGTGAATTGGGAGATAAATGTGAAGGTGGGTGGATTAAGATACCTAAGATGCAATCAATATTCCACAGATTTAACCTCAGGTTAGGTTTGATACAACTCTGGGTATCTGCCAAATTCAGGAACACCTATAGGGAAATTTTTGATAGTTTAGTTTCTAAATGATCTTTCTTGTGTCACACAACAATAGATAGTGGAGCTTAATAATAAAATAATAATAATAATAATAATAATAATAATAATAATAATAATAATAATAATTATAAATTATATTTGGCTAAATAGGGAGCAATATGTGACACAAGGTAATAAACAATAAAGGTGAACACATTTTCTAGAAAGCCAACAGACCAACTGTTTTTCTTGAACCAGCCCTTCTGAATGGTGTCATACATTTGTTGTAAATGCAAAATGAAACAATGGGAATCTAACAGTATGTCCCAGAAATGCATGAAGGAATATACACAGGTAATACGCGAAAACAAACATCTGTATTAAATATCGTCACGAAGTCTATAGTAAAATGCCGCTATGAAATTCCGATTTGTCAGCAAATCTCTTCACTTCACAAGTGGTCCCATTGTGAGGCACAGGTCGTGTGGTTCTGACAATGTAGAACTCAGCAGGTACATGTAAAACATGGAATGAGATCCCATTCGAAACAATGATATATATATTATATATACTTATATATAATTCCAGATATTTTCCTTTTCAAGGTCATTTCAATATTTAATAGTAACCAAAGTTTCTAAAAAAATTGAAATGATTTCTTAAAACTTATGTATATTTTTCAAAAGTACAATAATATAATCACAAAAAAAAAAAAAAACAACAATTTCAACAAAAATGTTCTAACTGCAATTTTCTTTTTGGTAAAGAGTAATTTTATAATTTCTTTTAAGATCGGCAATTAAAAATTAAAAATGGATATATATATATAATATATAAACTCAGGGTAAAAATTCATAGTCATTTTATAAGATAAAATTCTAAAAGCCACTAACAGTTCTCTTTCGCTCTCTACACAAAATCAGGAATTAAAAAGAAAAAAAAAAATAATATATATATATATGTGTGTGTGTGTGTGTAAATTAAATAGGTTTGTTAAAAGCTATTGGTTTATCTGTTTTCACAGGTTTGCAAAAAGGAAAGTATTCTGAGGCTGGACTAGTTTTCTTTAAAAGTATTCAGTACTGGTTATCGTGTTGGCGACTATTCCACATTTCCATCTAAACATAGTTATACAGCACTCACGTACAACATCTTTCCAAAGATTTTAATTACTGTCTTGTCGAATAACGTGAGAAGAAATTATGAGAAAGGAAAAAAGAGGGGGGGGTGGGGCAGCAACCTTCTCTTTAGTGTTAAAAGCATGAGAGTCATCTCAAGACAGCCTTCGGGTTCTTAGTTTAGAAGCAGGAATGTAACCGAGAGAAATTTCAGTGGTATATTTTTGATTTTACAACCAGCGTACATCCTTAACTGTTTTGATGCCTAGTGGGGCTGAATGAAAGCCATTTTGATTCATTTGGATGACTATTTCCAGCCAAGGGTGTTTTTATGAATATGTATCATGTTAATAAACAATAAAAACTGTAATTAAATTCAGGTCTCTGTTTTCAATGCAATTCAGCTTAAATAGGGGCTATAAATCACTCAATTGAGAGGATTAGCAACATCAGTACGACATGGTTTTCAGAGTTTCTAATTTCAAGTGAAGCAGAATTCATTCATTAAAAAAAAAAGATGATAAATGATAAGATGAAGTAAAAGATGTAAATAAAACTGAAGAGAATGAAATATAAGTTTTAAAAACAGTATATGATATGATTTGATTGAATCAGTCAACGTTTTGTATGTGAGAAGACAGTTACAAGTAAAGATTTGGTTTCAAACTAATACATCTATATTAAAATCCTAGTGTTTTCAATTTGCTATCATTCTGCTGCTGCAACATCATATATATATTAAAAAATTGTAATAAGAAAAATAAATCTAGGGATTGTTTAAGTCAAAATTTACATTTATTTTCTTTTAAGTCTGCACTACTTTCTAAAAAAATCCAACTGTAAACAACTTTTGCCAGTTCACTTCTATCAGTTAAAAGAAACTGTTTCTCTATGAAATAAAGAACATTAGGCCCCATAACAGCTAGTAAGGCCACACAACCTGTTCACTGCACATCAGTAGCAACATAGACACGAATTTATAGTGTTCATTTTGATTAAGTGAGAAAAATCCCCTAAAAGACCAGACAGATGGAGAATTAATTATCCTGCCAGTGTTCTAAACAATTAAAAATAAAAGTCTGATAACTATATTAACACTCAACTCCATTTTACAAAAATGAGACAAAAGTAGAAAACATTCACTCTAACACCAAAATACCAAATCCTAGATAGTGCCAAGGTGCTAAAAACACTGTTAAAGACAGGAAGACGGCTACATTAAATTGATATACATGATAGCAGTTTCATTTAGTCGTTTGCACATGGGAGACTTTTATGTTTATTCTAAGTTTAAGCCAACTCAAACCTTTACCGTTTGCCAGAGTCGTTATAAATGATTGAAAGCCAAAAAAATAGTTCTACTTTAAGAATCTGCCTCTGCTGAAGTATCAACGTAAACAAGCATCATAAAAACCAATCTAAACCCTCCCAAAAACTAAGCATTAGATTCTCAGCATCTTGTCTGACCAACAAGTTGCATTTCTAAACTGTTAAATCAGACACAACAAAGCAACTCAACTCTTAGCAAGAAGCCATTAGTATAGATAAAAATCTAATAAAACAAACCAAAAAAAAAAAACAAAAACAACAACAAGCTTGAGTTTCATGCTAGAATTTCAAACTTCCATTTCTCTATTCCAGGATAATCTCCAGCCTAAAGCCAACCAGGAAAATCCTAGTGTTACATATCATATTTAACAAGATGTAGAAACAATTTCCGACGCACACAAGAATAAACCAAAATACATACATGCCAGCCAGTAGAGTCTGCATAAACACAGTCAATAATTTATGTCAATCAAAACATCATATCCATTATTTATACTACAGGTGTATTAACTATTATTTACACAGGCACATGGTACTTTGGACAAATTTTCAACAAACAAGGCAGAATATATCAAATTTTAAATTTATGAAAATGCTCCCAGACCTGTAAGTAAAAAATAAAATATACAGTAAAATGGCATTTTTTAAATTACAAAAATGTAGCTATATATATATCTTTTTTTTTCTTCTTATATTCCTGCACACTAAAAACTAATGTAAAATTATGCAGTGGATTTTAAAGGATCCCTAAATTGCAGGTTGTGACCAAAAGTTTAAATTATCTTTTAATTATTCTTTCAAAAAAATTATTTTACATTTCAATTGTTAGTGAGATTATTTTAATTTAAAAAAATAATCGGATTTGTGGCGGAACCACAGGGCTAAATAAAACTGGTAAAGTCCCTCACTCAGAGTAAAAGATACACACACGTCAATGTGTCACAGGAAACTAGGGGTCTGCAAACTAAACTCACCGCAACCAAAACACTAATTACTGAGGGAGAGGGTGGGGCTGTTGTTTTTGTGACTTAGTTAAAACTATGCGGCACACAGATTATAAATATTGGCAATATTGAAATGACTTTTCAAGAGGAATGCGCAGTAATGTTAGAATCTCTGACAGCAGGCCATGAGGGCATACACGGGGCTATTTAGATGTGTCCAGTGACTAGACAAACAGGCAGAAAGGGGCAGTTTGTTTTCTGTCACTGGTTTGTACAGAAAATATCAAGGGACCGCGTCTCTAAAGGCGTCTGACACAAAGCACCGACCAACAGCTACACTTTTATTTACCTACAGTCCTGAAGACACGACGAGACAGAATCAATCCCTGAGTGAACCGGAGACTAGAGTTTCTTTCAGGTAGGGAAGGGCATGTATCCATAAGGGGGCTGAGGGTAGGCTGCGCAGTACTGCGACATCGCCGCGGTCATCGCTGCTGAGTTGGGAGTGGCCTGTGGCGAGAGCCCATCTTTGTGAAGGTTGTGGAATATTGCTGGTGGATGCGCGGCAAAAGTGCCTGCAGTGCAATCAAAGTTCTGGCCAGGCATCCGGCCATAATCCTCAGGGTTGTAGAATGGCTCCTGTTTTACCCCATGGGCCTGGGGTTGGATAAAGCAACTCTGGGATGAGAAGTCGAAGGAGGAGGGTGGCAGTGGCTGGTTGCAGGTTGGCCAGGCATTCTGCGGGGGTTTCTGGTGCTTGTTGTTCTGGTTCTCTCGCTTCTCTGACTTGTCCGTCTTCACCTTCAGCTCCAAGTCTGGAAAACACACCTCAGCCTCGTTCAGGACCTTCTGGTCCCCCCGCAGATAGTCCCTTAGTTTCTTAAGGGCCACGTAGAATGGCACTTTGTCCACGGCTCGCGGCAGCTGGGAGCAACGAGCGCTGGATGAGGGCATCACGAACACCATCTAGAAAACAAAACGTGGAGCAAACCATCACTATGGCGAGACAGAAGTATCAAGTGGGGATCACGGGCAAAGTCCTCTAACCCTTATTTTGGACATAACCACCTTGAAGGATCCCACCCGATTACACCTAATCTGCATCTATCGCAGAATCATCTACATGCGTATATAAATAAAACAATGACTGCGACAGAGAAGACCCGTCGTGTTACATCTTCCGCTGATCTGACCGCGTGAGACCAAAATAAAGATTCAATGGGGTCTTGAAGTGACATAAAGCAAATCTATTCAAACAGATAGGAAATTCTGGTGGTGAAACCATCAAATATGACAACAACAACAACGAAGTAGGGAGTTAGTTCGAACGTTTCCCGTCACCCTTATATTCCTAGTAAATGGGGTACAAAGAAATGACATTTTAGTAATTTAGTTGGTGCCAAGGACAACTTTTTTGTGGACAATGATGTTAGTTGGGTTAATACTACTGGGTGATGAGAAATGTCTGACCTCCACTTCCTGCAAATAATGCATCACCAAGAACTTTCCATTTCTACCCTGACAGCAACACTTTGAAGGTCACTGAATTGTGGTCGTCAGCCAGGGGAAGACCAAACAAAAAACCACCAGACACGGTCATGGCAGGTGCTCCTTAGAAACTGAGGAGGACCCAAAACTGCAACAGTGGACACTGAACAGATAGCTGTGGTCCAGGTAGAGCCAGGAAGCAGAAGACTATGCACAAACTACTGGGCGGCCTAGTGCCGCATTTAGAAAACAATGCAAACCTTAGTTTCCATGCTACAATCTTCAGCTAATTTATATAGATCAAAGTTTTTTTTTTTTTTTACATTAATAATTTGCAACATCAGAAAACTGCACTCAAATTGTGTTCCGCTGGATGGTTTAAAAAAAACAACAACAACCATTCATTTAATTATCAATAATTGCTGAAAACTGCTAACCCCAAAGACCAGTTTTTACATGCCAAAGCCACACTAACAGATACTCTATTGAAGTCATTCCAAGCTGCAGTCACAGGGAATACGATGAACTCACATGCCAGCAACTTTCACAGAGTGGAAAACCAGTGCCGATCTATAAAACACAAATATAGATGAGGAAACGAAACTTACGGTGTCTGTTCCATCTAATGGCTCTGGTTGCTTTCCAAAAATAAAATGTTTGTTTCCACTGAAAATTTCATAAATACCTAAAAGAGAGAAAGATCAGGAAATAATCTAACATATCCAGCTGAATAAAAAAACACAAAAGAAAAAAAAGTAAGTAAATTAATAATCAGGATTCTTTCTTTCTTTGATTTTGTCTTAAACCAAACACATGTACGAGAATGGTGTTTTTAATTTTTAGAAGAAAATCTCATTTATTTTCTGTCAGACAAAAAAAAAAAAAAAAATAGAAAGGGAGACAACAAATGAAATACAACAAGTTTTTTAAACAACAAAAAATTTCTTTACCTTTCCCATTAAAAACTGCAATTTTAGGATGATAAAACTTCAGCTTTTCCAAAAGGATCTTGCCACCGTCTTGAATTTCCTTCCTTAAAAATTATTAGTTTTTATTCATTAAAATATATTATAGTTTAAGGGACATAAGTGAATAGCTCAAAGTTAAAGTGAAAACAATAATACTTATTCGAGCATATGTAAATATAATAATAACTTCACTTATTACTAACTTTGTTAAATCACCACTTCCTTTGGTTGTCCGGTTCACAATATTGGTAAAGCCAATTCCATGCTTTAAAAGCTTGTAGTCATCGTAAGCTGTCATTGGCTCTGCGATAATCTTAGACAGGTGGAGGCACTTCCCTGAAAGAAAGGCCACATTATCCAATATACTGTAGCAAAGTGGAGTTTTCCATTAATTCCTCATACTTACATACAGAAATACGAATTTCAATCAGTACATATTTATGACATATTGTCATCTTAATAATAATAATAATTATTATTATTACTATTTATAATAGCTCAGGATACATAATACTAGTGACTGAAGTATTAACAATGTAAAAGCTTTTTTTTTACATAGATAAATCAAGGGAGACCAAAGAGTTAATTTTAAGGATTATCTCCCTTTCTTTTCATTCAGCAAATCACCTATAGTAATAAAGAAAAAGGTTAAACATTTTATCAAAGTCTGTGGCTGAGAATATACAAATAACTCACAGAAATGATTTCCCGGCCCAGCATAGTGATGCCCAACATAAGCTGCAGTCAAACCTGGGTTAAATCCAATCTGAGAGAAGGAAATTAAAAGGCTAAATAGATAAATACATTAAAAAACAAAACAAGTTAAATAATATCTCCTGTTTTTTTTTTTTAAAATAAACTACTCAAATCTCACCTCAATAAAAACCTGATTATTTCTTGGAAAGTTCTCTTTTGGTCGTTTAGAAAAGATTGTTGTTTGGTAAATGTTAATGGGAATCTCTTGTTATAAAGTGTATTGAGTAGTTTATGAAGAGTACTGTAGAAGTGACCTAGAATACGGGGTTTTAAAATCATTCTCAATCAGTTTGTACATATTTTGTACTGGTGGCAGGCTGGTATACCTTTATTGTTAGTATTTCCATTTCCAAAATGCTAGACCCAACCTTCATACTGGCACACCTCATTGCTCAGCATACAGCAATTCTGCTGCCTCACATAATTCATTTTTAGAGCTGACATTCCAAGGAATCAAATCACAGATTGCTTGCAAGTTTTTCATAGGGGTCATTTTGCAGCAAGTTGCGGTGCTGTCACCTGAAAGTAAGCAATTATTCCTTCTCCCACCCAAAGCATTGTGCATTAAATCACAAATATTTTCTAAGCAGCCATTTTCTTTGAAAAAATCAGGTGCTCAAGACTTTTCAAAGATACAGACATGAGACTTACTACAACAATGTCCAGGTTTGGGGCCAGGTGGTCAGGTAGTGTTCTCTGCATCACCTCTTCTTCTGTCATTCCATTAAACCGATCTCTCTTCTTCTTTACCACCATGTGTTCCGTAATCTTTTCTTGTTTCACTTTCTTCAGAGGAACCAACATGGTGGATGTTGCCTCACTACATGGGGAATAAAAAAACAAAACAAAACACACTATGTCCAGTTTGTGTCACCCCCTTTTTTTCTAGAAATAGTTTTTTAAGTATAAAAAACCCCAACAAAGTAATTCTTGTGAAAAAAATGTTTCCCCAGAAGCTACAAGCCACGAAACCCTGCCATGGAGGACTAGCTAGCTGTTAAGAGCTTACTTTGTTATTACTTGTGTCAGATTCACACATCAGCTCTCTATTTCTCATTGGTCTGAAAAATGATTTAATAGTTTTGTCTGTGTTTCAATGAGATTACTTTACATGTGTCTGACAACGGCTAGCTGGCTGACCGATAGAATGTGGAGAGCCACCAGTAGGTAGTAATGCAGGTTTATCACCTTAAGATAAATGGAAACAAGTTTCCACACAAAAGCCTAGACCTATACATTCACCACAGTTACCTACCCTTATACTATAGCCACAACCCTTCCCAATACTTGTGGAGTTTTCTCTTTTTCTTGTAAAAAATGCGAGAAAAATACTATTTATCCAATGCTTGCGTAAAACCAAGCAGATTGACATTTTAAAAATCTAATAAAAAAATTAGCTGATGACCCTGATTACAGAGGGCAAGATAAATGAAAGTAAAAACGTAAGACGGAAGTAATTATGGAATAAGAGGATCAAGTTTGTTATTCAGGTGGAGACTCAACATTTGCTGGAGAGGTTTTTCTAGTCTTTAGAAATAAAACCAAATGGAAAAAGGAAAGAAGAGAAGCTCAGTTGGTTTATTACAAAGAAACTCCCACCCCCAAAAGTGGGGGGTGGAGAGACTTGGTTGCTTTTGTGTGTGTTGCTGTAGTTGTCGTCATTCTTCGTGGCCAAAAAGCTGTAACAATAGCAGAACTCCCGTGTGGATTGGTGGTGGCTTGCATCGTGCCATCCACATCCTTGCCCACGACCCTGCGCTCCATTGGTAAGGGCCACACGCTGCTGAAAACCCCTGCCCTCATTTTTTAGACACGAGAGAAAACCCACGTGGCCAACCAGACTAGTCTACCACCGGATCAGCTGAGATAGAAAGAAATGCTTATTCATGCACTTTTAATTAATAATAATAAACAATTGGAGGCACCAAATACTTGAGTTTGAAAACAACAACAGCAAAATTCCAAAACAAGAGAGATTCAAACATGGCGGGTACCGAAAAACATACTACAATAAATCTGAGCAAACACAAATCCACTTACTTCTCATCTTCTGGTTCGGTTTTAATTTTTCGCTTTTTCAGCGATTTGTCCACTACGGATTTCTCGGGATTCATTGGTAAAGGGACAGGTGCCGTTCCACATGCTGATGTAGGAAGTGCAAAGGGATAACTACATAAATGAAGAGAGCAGGCTGTTGTCAACATGTTTTGGTATAAAAGCAACATGGATGCCAAATTTCACAACAATAAGTAACAAAGGAAAATAAGAGAAATTAGCTTATAGGTTTTTACTTCTCAGATGCACTATAGTTGTCCCTTCCACAAGGATCTGACCTTAAATTCAAACAAAAACAACTGATATTATCACATTAGGGACAATTCGTAAATAAACAGTCCTGTTATCTCTCATTCCGGTTACTGTACTGTACAAATGAAATCCTGTATGTACAATGGCGATTTTCATCTTGGTTATCATAGCTGTAACATGGAAGAAAAGGGGAGCTGTCGGAGATAAAACGTTTTGGTTAAAAGAGAAGGGTTTTTCAGTTTAAAACAACCGTCAGATATAAGCAGCTTGGAGATTTAAAAAGTATACGGATATTCAACTAAAATGAGAGTAGTTTTGCATTAGACATCCACTTATATCAGGTCAGAAAATTCATCTAGAGAGAGACTGGAAAAGTCAGCCTACTTCCTTCTTTAAATGTTGAGAAACAATACAAATTTCATTTACGGAACAGCTGTGGCGCAACTACTAAGAAACTGTCCGTCTATATAAAGTACATTTCTAAAGTAATGTTCATAGAATGAATGCAAACCATTTTCTCTAAAAACTCCAACAGAAATAGGTGAAAAGCGGCCGTGTAAAGTATGTTCTCGTAGAAAATAGAAAATAAATTCTTCTAATATTTTTTAAAGTGTGCAAAACCATCTCTTCTGTTTTTATTTCAGCCTCTATTTTTTCCTAATATGACCGCTTATCCTCTTCCACGATAAAGCCTGATCCAAACAGTATCTCCACTGTCGCCTCTATTTATCCATTCTTCATTTCCAGAGTTCATAAGTAGCCCTGACTTGTCAACGGCCAGGGAGAGTTGACATTAGTAAATGTTTTACCTGCTAATTTACTTCCTACCCCCGATTTTGAATTTTAGATCTTAAATACCATGATGCTTATTTCTTCCCTTTCCTCAAAGTGACATTTTATCGTTTATGGCAGATTTAAAGATAAAAAGAAAAACAACTCAATAGTTTGAGATGCTTACAAATATGGACTTGTTATCTCCATCACATGAGCATCCAATTCCAAAATTCACGTTCCTATAACAAAGAGAAAACAACTTCACGTTACATAATGATCCTCAAAAAAAAAAAGTAGTTTTCCATGATACTTAATTTACTTGTTTTCTAGGTTTAGTTAATATGATGAATGTTAAGAGATGGCAGGAATCAGTAACCACCGAAACATTGCCACCCAAAGAGAAATATTAAACCGGCTGACACAGTTACTATTAACAACCACACATGGTAATTTATCCCATTTGCTAAAAAAACTTTTTTTTCTTCTAATATCCAACTTTGCAGACTGGTTAACTATTTACCAATTACATTCTCCAGATTTTCTTGCCATCTGGAAAACATTTAAGTATCTAAACATTCAAAGAGCATCATTTTATGACTATCAGATTTATGAGCTATCTATGAGCTAAATTAAGCAGAACCCATTCTTGGTAATCATTCTAAATAAGTCCCCATGATTTTAGCATATATTACTACTGATGCGATTTCAATGCCAAAATTATTAAATACAAGAAAGAATTTAATAAATATCCTCATCTTTGGATACATCAGAGACTACCTGCTTGCAGTTTGGAGCTCTTTATAAAATGTGAGAAGAAAGTAGTGTCCACAGAGCACAATGTATGTCAATTACACGGCAATGTTACACACAAAGTTGTTAGTTGTCTTCTTGGCAGGAGAGCTATGCACTGAATGCTTAATTTAACTGAAATTCCTTCAGGCTAATAATTTACATAAAATATTAGAAAAAATGTATTTTTTAAAAAAATTTAGTAGTACATCTGTTTGCAAAATACTCAATGTTCCTTTAAATTTAAAATTCTAGACAACTGGTGCTAGGTACTTTCAAATAGTGTCTATCCCTTTTTCTTTAAATGACCACCTACACGGCAAGTTAAAGATGTGATCAAATTAAGGTTTATACAGTGGTAGGAATGTTTCCAAATGGTCTCATAGTCAATTCCTCCACTCCTTCCAGACTGTCTGTAGCCAAAATACACTTAGCTTCATATTTGAAACTTCACTGATACTTAACATTCTTAGACTTAAAATTAGAAAGGGTCATAACCCCTCTCAAATGGATATTCTAACTAGTACGTCAAAAATTTTAAAAAATCAATCACGTGAGAATTATAATTTTATGCCAACATTTGAAAAAAAATGCAGCCAGAATGGGATTTTACATCTGAAAATGCTTTTAATAAGATTTTTTTTTCATTATGGCCCCTTTTCGGAGATGAGGATAACCAGTAAATTCTTAATTTAGAATTCAGCCAAAAGCTGCTGGGGTAATTTTCTTCTCTAGATTAGTCAATCTGCTACCATTAGTAAAATTAATGGATCAAGCTTCTGGCTTGATTTCATTGATAACATACATACAACAATAACTTTTATTTGCAGAAGGCAGGTGTTTCTTCCAACACAGAATGTAGATAAAACAAAGCTAAACTCTCAGTCAGGGAATAAAGAACTGCTTCCTTCACATATTATCTTGAGCAAGACCAGTCTCATCACACTTTATAGAATCTAATTTAATCCTGTTGGATAATGAATCAAAATTATGGTAAATTTAATAGGATTCTCTACTAATATATCATGCAAGCATGAAATTAGAGAATGTATATATTATAAGGAAACCTGTTAGATTGATATTTATACAATACATAAATGTCATGTGACCCGTATAAGCCATGTGGGAGTTCAGGAACTATACAAGTACTATAGTGGACAATCGTGTAAAAGGCTCGGCGCTGTCATATCCATCAAAATGGTCTCATGATGGTTGAGAAAGTGTCTATGAAAACTATTACCAGTAAACAGATTCTAATGATCTAGTCCACAGATATTATTAGCACCTTTGCATGCTGCAAAATATGGAGTCTGGAAACTGTTTTCTATGAATCCCATTATCTAATATTTTGGATGAACATTCATTGTTTTAATCACCAGCTAACAGGTTTTCCTTATCTAATTTAGACATGGGCTCGTAGAATGGGCTAAGCATAAAAAATCCAACATCACATGTGGTCTGCATACTTCAAATGAGTCCTAATCAATGTACACACACATACATAGCAAACAACCTGATAAGAATTTGGTAATGTACCAAACTGAAATTAACTCCCTTTCCAGGTAGGTATGTGAGAGAGAGAGAGAGAGAGAGAACATATCTCTCTCTCTCGCAGCCATTGTTTTCACACATGAAAATTTGGTAAGAATCCAAAATGTGAAGTTATCTCGCTATCTAGGTGACAATCCAGTAACAAAACATTGAGCCTAGACAGAGTACCCATACAAAGTGAACAGTTCTTAATTCTTGCTCACTTAAAATCTACATCTTTTGAAACTAGGGGCCTAGTAAGACTGTCTTTTAAACTGAGACACAAACTATGCTGTATGTGCACAAGCAACAAAACCCCTTTACCCAGTGACTCTACAGATATGTAAATTAAAGCAGTGTTTTGCTCAACAATAGAAACATTTGGATATAGCATTTAAGCACAGATTAAATGGTTTCCGTTAAGAACAATATACACATTCAGCTTCTTCTGTAGGTGTTGGCAGAACAGCAGCTCAATTACAGTTGCATCGGGACGAACACTGTTTCATTTATCATTCAAATATTTCAAAGCCAGCAACAACACTACTCTGTAAACACACACACAGCCTAAGATATTTTCTAGGTGCACTATTTCAAGTAACTTTGTGCCCCAGGTTTCTCTAGCTCTGATCTCTTCTGTTTTTTTTTGGCCTAGACTAGCATTTCAACTGCATAAAGAAAGTATAGTCTAAAGGGTAGGAAGAAAAGAAAAAGATTTAAAAAAAAAAATACATTTACTGTTTCAAATTGGGTCTGAACCAATGATGGAGAACTCACAAACAAAGAAAATACATTCTTGAATAATAAAAATTGGGAGAAATATTTTCTGTACAGTTTGCTTAGTTTTTTTCCCCCCTTAAAAATTGTTCACAGCAAACGCATTTTGTATAGAAAGTACAATTTTTCTGTGCATTCATAATCAAACTGATTGCCTACACGACTCTCAAGGTTCCCATTGGAGATGATTTTTCCTTTTTATCTCTCTTTTCACATTTATGTTATTTTTCTTCTAATAAGACATAAAAGAAAAGATTTTAACTTTACGGAGAAAATGCATTAATAATAAAAAAAAAAGGTCTCATCTATTTTAGTAAATATGCGAAATTTGCAAGATCAATATTCCATGCACTAGCTGTCCTAGAGAAATCTCTCGCTGATGCTACGTTCTAATTTTCTCCATTTCTAATTCTACCTATTACAATTATACATAGAAACAACTTTTTAAAGAAGCCAATTCAACCTACAAGAAGCGCAATATAAACTAAAAGCTTGGCAAGTTATCAATACACTTTCAGATGATTTCTTAAAAAATACATCTATTTGGGTACAGCAACAAATTATGTCCGTGTCAGATCTGGACTTAAAAACCACACAAAACAAACATGATTCTTACAATTCAAGGTTTCTAGGGTCTATCTAGCGAACAATGTCAACAGAATTGTATTTCAAGATAAAACATCAATCAGTAGTGCAATACTATGTCAGTTCAGATGCCAAAGAGTTAAAACTGCATTTAAATTCACGTGCTTTTAAAAGAAAGAAATTCAGAATTGACTTTACTGCTACATCGGTTACCTTCTGTCCGTGTACCAAACTCTATCAACATCCTACACAAATTTGGTACTAAACTTTCACATTCATCAAACAACTAAGTACACGAATTCTCGAGAACGTCTCAGCTCTACAGAGTGATATAGTGAATAGATTACTTGTTTTATTTTAAATGTATATCCAAACTAAGACTTGGGGTTGCTAAAACAAAGTAAGCAAAAACAGGAAAAATAGCAGAAAAACAGTGTCTACGTGAGACATTTAAATTACTTTTTTTTTTTTTTTAGGGGCCTGAGAGGAGGAGAAGGAACTAAAAAAAATTCACGACTGACTGATCGTTTCTACCAGAGGTTCTGGTGAGGGAAAGAGTTCAGGGTACAGACTTAATACGGATAAACGTGCACCATTTCCAAACAATGAACAGCACATAATTTACATTTATCTATCTATGTCAGTATCTAATTACAAGCAGAGGACATATTCTCACACATCTACATGATGTCTGTATAACACATCAACCAGAACATTAAATCAGTAACAGCACTTTAAAGTAAATTATTGGGGAATGGGCTAAGTGAACCGAATGCACAGGTAGTGACTGCATGCCACAGTGAGATGGTCTGATTGAAGGCGCAGGGTGCGTTCACGGACCACGACCCAACAACATGCCAGCTGAACACAAGGGGCCCGCGGGGGTGACACAGAACGTGAGGTAGTTAGTTCCTCATTCCAAGCAATATGGACAGACGACGTGAAAGGTCCAAAATCAACATGGGAACTGGTGAATTATACCAGTAGTCAGACCTCCCTGGGCCCAACTAGCAAGCGGGCCCGTGTCTTCCAGGAGGGGCAGGAGAGGGGTCTCTGGACTCCCGTCGAAAAGGTTCTCATGGGGCAGGAGAGGGGTCTCGCGTTTCGTAACTATCCAACTAATCCGTTTGGAGACAAGTTGTCCCCTCTCTCTCTCCTCCATCTTGTCTGAAATCGCTTGACGGCGATGGTAGAGGGAGAGAGAGAGAGATGAGCCAAACTCCTCACCGCACAACAATGCGGCTGGCTGACAGACAGCGCGTGCTCTCCCTCCTGGCATCGCCAACCGCGGCAGTTAAGATAAACAAGTAAACAAACATTCGCCACATTAAGCGCTAAACCGACTTCTGATCGTCTCAGGGGTGGGGTGGGGGATTCCGATAAAAATCTTCGCTATTACACACACACACACGTGTGTATGTATGTGTGTTCAAATTTACACTCGCCACGGGGTTCGATCTACGCCATCAGCAAACAATGGATAGCGAAATTCGGCAACGGCCAGGAGAGGGAACCGTTCGCAGCATCAGATGAAGTCCTCCTCCTCCTCCTCCTCCTGTTTAACGCAGTCGGTCCCAGCCATAATATCTGGTACGAAATGAATCATCATCACCACCACCATCGCCGCGCTATCTCTGACATTCTGCCGGCAACACTCGAAGGCAAGATCTGTAAACAGGTAGGCTGTTGAAATCAAGCCGTAGCTGGCAGATATTTCCTTTTAAATAAATCAATATGGCACGAGATGAAATGGTCGGGGCTGTGCGCTATATACAGCCGGGCGGCGGTCTTATGTAAATAGAAGCTCGCAGCACGAACTGTCCACGTTCTTGTGCACCGGAGGATACCTCCAGCAGCGGGGGCCCGCGGGCCCCGGGACCGCCGCCGCCGCTGCTTTCTTTTTTCCTGTCCCCTTTTCAAATATAAAATGAAATATAAACATTGACACAGACTGGCGACCGATCGACCGACCGACCGACCGACCCGGCGCCGTTCGCTACCATCCGTCGGTCGGCGGGACTCGAACCGAGGCGGCGGCCGCCCCCACCCCCCACCAGCCAAGACAACACCGACATGCAGACAGACAGACAGACAACGAGCAGCAGCAGCAGCAGCCGGGCCAGACAGACAGAGAGGGAGCCAGCCTCCCTGGCCGAGCCCTGCCTGAAGCGAGATATCGACGCACACCAGCCGCGAGCACCTGACCGCAGGCAGGCAGCCAGCCAGCCAGCCTGCCTCGCGCGCCCAACCCTCACCCACACGGGCCATCCACTCCACAAATACCGACCCCCGGCCTCGCTCCACACACACCACGGCCTATTAACACCTATCTTAATCACTCAGAAACACTTAAAATACTGCAACAGTCCGATTTTCTACCTTTTGTTGCACTCCTTCTGCTTTGTTCTTCGAAACCAATGAAACGAAGTAAGTCGTCGCTGATTGGCTCGCCCGCCCGGCCCGTCCAATCAGGACTCCGGAACACTCGCCGGAAGTGACCCCGGTCGGTTCAAGGTGACAAATATGGCAGCTTCCATGTAGGTGCGATGCGGACGACTCACGGTTTTCGCCGAACGCAAACACTCCACACCTAATTTCGTTTTTCAGAGCGGTGTTTTTGTCCGATCCCCCACCCCCCCCACCCCCAACCCCACCCACCACCCTAACCCCCCCGTCCGGGGCTCGGTGCCGCCGGAGCTCGGGGAGGGGCCCAGCCCGACCGGTGATAATGTCGATGTGGAGCAGCAGCAGCCGCCGTAAGTTGGGAGCGTTGATGAACTTGTGGCCCGGAAAGAAGACGTTTGGATTATATCGATTTTTACCGATATTTTTTATCTTGGGAGCCGCTGTTGAGTTCTCTATGATCAAATGGCATGTGGGAGAAGTCAACTTCTGTAAGTAGCCATGGGTGAACGGCCGACAGACAGACAGACAGACGGACCGACCCCTGCACCAGCCGCCTCTCGCCTAATTAAAAGTTAAAACAAAAGCTTCGCTAATTAATCTTTAAATGATTGTAATTATTGTTCTTTAAAAACAAGTTATGTGTGTGTGTGTGCGTGTGTTCAGCAGGATAGCGCGGCGGCCGTGATATTTGTTTATTATTATTATTATTATTAAAAGATTGGGTAAATTTGACCCGTGGTTTGGTGACTGGAGAATAACGGGATCTCCGAAGCTTAACATTATGGTTGTTATTTCCGTGAAGTGATCCCTGTTTGTTCCAGCCTCAGCAGAATTACTCTTGGAGGACTGAGCGGTGTGCGGCTCTTATTCAAGAGATGTTATAAATACGTGTGCAACTGCCCTGCAAAGTGCTATGGCTACTCAGCCAAGTTCTGAAAGGGCTTTGTAGCATCTTTTCTATAGATGAAAAGAAAGGGAAACTCTATAGGCCTTTGTTCTGCAAACAAAACTTGAAAACATCCATAGAAAATCGACTAGGTTTTTAATTGCTTTACTTTACTTAACCTTTATTATTTTTGTATGAGATATTTATCTTCTTGATCACAACTGTGTACGAGGCTTTTGTTATTTTTCTAAATTTGTATTTAGTTTTTTTTTTTAAAGACATTTTTATTGTTGTAGCTGAGGTACTTTTGAGTTTATATTAGCCACTCAGGAATGAAGCAAAAAATAAAACTGCTGCTTTGTTTAAGGCTTGCTACTTCACCATTGGTTGCTGCTTTATGGAATTAGTCAAATTATTTTTACATGCTGATAAATTACTCAAGGAATGTCTAACTTAAAACTTCACAGTTGAGAAAAATATATTATCTTTTGTTTTCTGCTTTCCACATTTTCTTAATTCCAGTAACATATATATCATAGTATTGATTGCAGTGGTTTTTTTCAGGCTATGACTTATGTGGAAATAGTTTGTAATGTTTACTGTTTTTTTTTTTTTTTTAATGCATTTTAAGAATATTAATTTTACGTACTACTAACAAAGTCAGATGCAAAGATTCCTGGCTTTTAAACTACTTAAAGACTATAAGCAGAGTGCTGTTAGATGTTGGATAGTGTGGTTGTAAACCTGCTATCAGTGATATGTAGTTTGGGTGTTTCCCATAACTTTATTAGCAGTAACATAACTAACTAATGAAATTATGTTTTATGAATCTTTGTTTTCATCATCAGGGCTTAGTCCTGAAGGTAGATGCTTTGATGGTGCAGTGGGCTAAATTGTTGGTGCAAAACACTACATTAAAACTTAGTTGATGGGTTCAAGGCTGGCTTAAGCCACTTGTAATGCACTCAGAAGTAAACCCTAAATACAGTGACGGGGAAAGATCACTAAGATGTAGGTTCATTATTGGTTCTGTTACAGCTA
Source organism: Nautilus pompilius (assembly GCA_018389105.1). Taxonomy (NCBI): domain Eukaryota; kingdom Metazoa; phylum Mollusca; class Cephalopoda; order Nautilida; family Nautilidae; genus Nautilus; species Nautilus pompilius. The sequence continues at coordinate 366,074 of JACATO010001117.1, forward strand.
ATAAGGTGATGGGAAATGCCTGAAATAACTCTATTTTCCTGAAAGTACATTACCAATAATGTTTAGTTCTTATACTGTTATTGGTTGGGTGGGAGTAGAGGATACACCCATACAGAAACTAGCAAACATGGGAAGCACCTATGTACCTACATGGAGCTTGTATAGCCTGCTTCTAACTTATAATCTCTTTGCCATTCCCCAATGTACAGAGTCAAAATACCCCAGCCATTTATCTCCTTTCACAAGGGATTCATTAATTCATCCATGTACTCGTATTATTTCATGGTTTTCCCCAATTTTTTTAAATAATATGTGAAAAAGTGATTGATCTCGTCGTCATAACTACAAGATTTTTATTAGGCATTTAAATTAAAAGAACCAATCACAGATGTTAATATTGAGCAGCTTATGACACTTTAAATTCCAGTTAATATTGCTGAACTCAAACCCTGTTTTCCTTTTGCAGACAGTGTGTATAAGAAAAAACAAGCTGAACGAATAGCTCTCAAGGACCATGAAATGAATGCCAGACTGGCAGCAACACGTGATGTGTAATTTGTTGTTCTCACTAAAATAGTTAAAAACTTAAATCAGGACCTGAGGATGCCTGCAGGAACAACTTGGAGCCAATATTTGAAGTTTATTGCTACAGCCATATTTTCAATGTTTGCTGGATCTCAAACTGTTCATAGGTTATATCAACCTCTTAATGTAAGTCAACATATGGAAACTCTGCAGTTTTTTAAAACTTGTCAGCTCACTCAACATAGTCACTTTTATTGTGTCTTACTGTAAGTTCCTGAATTCCCATCTTGTTTGGCTTTGTCAGGTAATTGGCCCATGAAGGGTAAATAAAATCATGTAGTTCCAAGCCATGCCAGTCATTTCCATAATTATTGTTTGGAAAGTAATGATTGTTCAAATGTGAAAGCATAATTTCACATGTGATCATCAGCAACCAAAGTGGGATGAATAAGATATTGGGATCATGAACTAGATGCAATCATTAGAATAAAGTGTGTGAAGAACCCTTATCTTTCTAATAAAGGAGAAAATTTTGAAAACCTACCAGTATTAATTAATTATCTTAATCTGCTGCAATGACTACTCAGAAATAAAGTGAAGTTGATGGTTATTCTCTAGATCTAATTCTGCTAAGTTTTCTATTGGAGTAGTTGCTAAAAATTTTCACCGGCTAGTTAAATTACAAAAGATTGTGGTGATACATTTTTTTGGCCCCTTTTAAATGAAGACAAATATCCTGAATATGTTGTCTATACCATTTACTTTCTGAGCCATGAACTATTCTGTATGAAGTACTGCTATTGTTTTGGTGTCATGCAGAAATCTCTTCAAGCAAAACTACCCTAGTGAGGTAGCATAGTGCTGCCATTTGCTACCAGAGAGTGTTACCTGATCTCCAGCACAATGGGCCCAACACTTCTGATTTGGGTAAGGAAATTTCTACCAGACCCCTTCAGATGTGAGAGAAAGCCCACACTACTGGTTGGTAAAGAAGAGCAAGAAGAAACCATGTTTGGGAGATACAACCTCAAACTGAGCCAACACCTCGACTGGGAGTTGAACTCAGGGAGGAGGGGTCAGCTTTGGCAGTCTAGCCACAGGGCTCCCTGTTTGAAGTGTGTAGGAGACAATCTGAAACTAGGGTTAAAGTGTCTAAATGCAGGAATTATGCTTTAAAACTGAAACATGCAAAGTATTCATTTTAATTTTGAGCCCTAAGTTGGCCCCCTAAAGAAACCTTTTTGAATTATCATTACTATACTGAAAAAGTTCTCTCAGTGAATCAAACACCAAGCAACTATTTTAAAGGAGTAAGGATGGCAGTTTGGTAGGCCAGTGGTAAAGAGCCCATGTTAGATTCCCAAAGGGGATTGACTTGGCATGATTTCTCTCTCTCACCATTTGGTTGGTTAATTCAGCCACATTTGAATATGTCATGCAGGGGTATAGGACTTGGTAGATATTAGTGGAAGTTTGGTAAGACTGCTTAGAAGTGTTTCAGAAATTAAGGATTTAGAATACTCTGAGAGGTTAAAAACTTGCCTGGTTTTGTTCATAGACTCATAGGAAGAAATCTGAAAGAAGTATTTGAAAGCTTTGAGATTTTGAATGTTGCTTACTAACAAATGTTTTCAGTTGTCAACAGTTACAAGTAGCAGAGAACAATCATCATTTACTGTGAGGTTTTGTAAATTAAAATATTTATGGAATTGTGAATGAGTGAACTGTTGTTAACTGACTGTCATCTACTTCAAGGAATACTCCCTATTTAACAGATTTTCCTTAAAATGCCAGCCACACCACAAGTTGCTTATTTGTTAGGTTGGCTCCCTAATTCCTGAACTTGAACAAATTCTACTGGAGTAACCTGTGATTGCATAATTAGACAGGGCTAAATATATTAACAAATATCTGACTATATACAATATAATCATTGCACCATTTAATCACGGTGCTTGGATTGTAGGACTGAAATTCCACAATTATTAATTTAGTGACATAGTTCGAAATTTTTCCAGTTGGTGGGAGTGCAAAACATTGACATTTTTTGAATGCTAGATACATGAACTATGCATCAGTAAACTTCTCTAAACATTTTGTTTTATTCAAACAAGTCATTCAAGTTTTTGCCTTTTAGGTAATATAATGACATAATGAACAATCGTGAAGTTAAAAACACAGAAAGAGCCTAAAATTCTAAAAGTCTGTTTTCTTACAAAGCAAAGTTCCTCAACAGCTGTGCTGATGACATCAGCCTGATGTAACATTATTCCGACAAGCATGTGTGGTCCAATTGCATGCATGCACATAGCTAGCAACACATTTCCAGCTTCTCTTGGTGATCCAATGACTTGCTCAGATAAATAAGTTATCCACATATGATCTTGGTATGCCATTTAGTAGTATTAGCGCCCTAATTACTTACATGCATATGCCAAAGTATTGCTTTTTTGGGTAATGTGTTACCCTTGCAGTTCATATTTCCATTTAAAATTTGTAAGTTATACACTGGTTTTACTTAATTACTCAGCTGCAACATTAATTGGATATTCTAGTTTTTCAGGTAACCGATTCTATAAAGTGGAACAAATCTCAGTAGTGCTAAGTAAATTACAATAATGGAGATTTTTAAGATCCTTAAATTTCCTCTTTTTATCGCAAATATCTGGTGAGTGGGATGGGCAGCCCCACTACAGTTACATCACTGAGTCAAAGGTCTTCCTAAAACTATCCTCAACCATTAAAAGGATACTAATGCACTCATAGGGTTAACATATTGCTGTTTATTATTTTTATATTAATAAAATTCTTATAGAATATGAATAAAATGTTTATTATATGGATCTGCTGGTGCTTCCCACTTTATTTTTTTAAAATATAAGTACAAACAGCATTGCCAAGTTTTTTGCATTCTTGACAGGAGAGCTTCAGCATCACCCAACCGCAGTTTAGATCTTTTCAATGAAAATACCTTAAAGTTAATCATAAAAGTAGTTTATTAAGTGGGAGGAGAAGATGAGTAATTTAAGACTGTTCATTAACAGTTTAGCTTCTTCCACACAACCAGCTGCATTGTATGAACTAGGTTGGTTTATCGTGTTACCTCCCAAATATAAACTTTACTAAGAATTAGCGGCATTGTTTTTCTGGGAGAAAGTTTGTTAAAAGCAGAATGCAAGCCTGAGCTTGGTCATTTTTCTGGCCTTTATTTTCATAGACTCTCATCAGCGATTTTGTTTGCTGTTAGGTCAGAGAAGAAGCTTTTTATATTTGTTTTTCTTTTTTTTTTTTCTTGTAGGACATGGAAGATGTAATACAATTAGAGAGAGAAAAATTACATCACCGCTTGAAAAACGCACCAACTGGTTCAGCTCGGTAAGCTGCGCTGCTGGCTTCTTGCATCATTATAACTATGAAGATAACTTGGAGATATTGTTATCATTGAAATCCTTAAAAGAAATTTGTTGTTACAGGTATGAAGCAGGGGATTTAAAGAACATAATATCCGTTAGTGTTGAATAAATTGAGGAGTATTTGTCACAATTTTGTTGGTAGTTTAATCTGTTTGGAAAATGCAGCCCTGAGCTGTGTGAAAGAGATAGACCAGAAATCTGTTTTATTCTCTCGTATTCTTGCTATTATCTACAGATTTACAAATTACTTAATAAAGAAAATGGATGTCTTGCAATATATGAATACATGACATGTAGTATGTAAGAATGTGATTCAAGTCTCTTAGAGTTTGCTTTAAGTACCGATGATGTGGTGGCTGGTCTGGTCTATTCACAGTTCTATTGATTATTTCAGATAATTTTTGCATTTATTCCAATTTAAAATCTTATTTTAGATTTTATCGTCTGGCTTATTTCTTTTCAGAAATCTTGCTGCTTGTAGCATTGAGTTACGTCTGCTTCCCAAACTAAGATCAGTTCATAGCTATACATTCCAGTAGCTGCCTGTCAGCACAATAACCGCTCAGTTCTCATTTCTGCGACACTAATTTAGAAATCCCAAGGTTGTCATTCATAGTGATTAATTAGTGTTGTTACTTGTGGAAAGTCATTCAAATGTTCTCTGTGACAAGAGTTAAATTAGAAAATTTTGCTAGAGAGTGCTCTAGAAAATGTTTGAGGTATGTGATGACAACTTTTTTCCATTAAACATATACCCAACTTATATCGAGTAGGTGTCTTAGCATGGCTTGTATAAATATACCCACCACATTCATATTGTTTAGCCAAATACTTTTAATTAAATAAAACCAATCAAGCATATTTCTGTACCGTACTTTAGTAGCATATATATATATATATATATATATATATATATATATGTGTGTGTGTTAGCAAAATTTTTGATTAATAAGGTGTGAAATTTCAAACAAGTTTGCCAAGATGACTACATATCCATCATCCAGAGACTGGTTTCAGTCAACTATAAATTATTTTTGCATTATAAAACACATTTTCACACTACATACCACCATTCTTGCAACGTCTCTTTAACTAAATAGTTTAGTGAAGGATAGAAAATTAGCCTAATTATGATTATGTGATGTAGTACAAGTATGATTATTCATCAATTTCATTTTCAGGTACAGCTTGACCTGGAATGACAATGACTATTTTGCATCAGTCACCCTTATATTTTCTCTGAGGTCTGTAGTTTCCATTCATCTAGGGGTTTTAAAAAAAGCTTATGTGCAGCTTGTGTATGCAAAGCAAGTCGGATTTGAGATAATCCCAGTTATGGACTGACTTTCTAGGTTCTGAGACCCCATATTTATTTAAAGGACATGTTTGACTGATGTGGATTTGTTCACATATGTATTCTGTTGCTAGTTTAATCTAGTTGGAAATTTTAAGCCCTTAATTTTTCTTGAACAAATGAAGAGTTTGTGAGTCTGAATGATCAAATGATGTATAGTTTTGAGATGTTTAAAATTTACATAGAATCATAATAGTTAGCAGAAGCTAATGGAGCAGAAAATGATGAGAATAATTTTTTAGAAATCTAGAGATTCTTTCTGTCGTTATGTAAGTAATTCAAATTGTTCGCAACTGTTTTAAAAACGTCATGTGAATGTGTTATCTGTCATTGGCTACATATAATCTGGTAAGAAACAATAACAAGGGAGATAATTTATTGTATCTGGAGTTTGCTTGACTTGTAACAATCGGTGCCACCTTTAGACTTGATTTGAATGGTTTAGATTTGATTTGATTTGCTTTTTTTGCCCTATCATTTAGACAAAATTCCATCCTTTCTCAGCAAACCAGGTAAACGAATGAGTTTTTGTTTGCTGGTCTAAATTGTTTTCTCAATCTAGATATGTTGAGCGTCTTGAGTGATCATTAGAGCAACAAAATTTCAAATCCACTATTTTCCAAGTATGAACTACTACTGGAAAAATGTCTGATAGTGAGGAAGAGTCTTTTGAAAACAATAAGGAAAAAATCAGAAAAATACCTCACTACCTCGGCTTTTATTTTTGTTTAAAACAAATTGACATATAGCTATTTACTTGCATTGCTCACAGGTAGATCCGTTTTTCTCTCCCTGCCTCATATCCGCAAGTTTGTGTTTTTTTTAATATACTCTTTCAAATGTTGAGAGGCGGGTGCACTAAAACTTGAACATTAAATATTTTAAGTTTGCTGATTACTGACTGAAACTAACAAAATTTAATTCAATGAGCAACAAGTCTGGGTCTTCAGAAGACAAGAAACTTATTGTACTGTTGTAACTACAGGCCAGCCATTCTGTCTTATTTTTTTTTAATTCTATTTTTTAAATAATATTTATTCTGCTGTTGCACACACTCACACACACTCACTTCACACACACACACACACACACACACTTACTTACACACACTCACACACACACACTCACACACACTCACTTACACACACACACACTCACACTCACTCACTTACACACTCACCACACGATCAGTCTCAAAACCTTTAATTTTTCTAAGTTCCTAATTTTGACGATTATCTATTCATTAAGAAATAATAAAAAGGGAAGGCAGATTCCTGGTAGGTTGGCTCTGCTGAGCCAAGACTGGACACAGGGTAGCTGACCCTCACTCGGAATGAACTAATAATGGTAGTATAGATTGGTCTTTCTTTCAAAACATCATCCTTGTGTCTGTTAGATTGCATTTTAGGAATTTCCAGTGACTTCCTTCAGAGCAAAAGAGAATCTTCCATCTGTTTCAGTAAAATTTACCTGACATTTTGGTAGATGGCAGGCTGCACTTCATTTGTATTCAGCAAAGATTTTAGTATCTTGTGTTCAGGTGCAAGTTATGCGTGAATTGTCTGTTTTGTTGTGGTGGCGATCCATGCTGTTCATAATTTGTCCACATCTTATTTCATATTAATTCAAACAAACATTTAATTATAATGCTGTAAAGTGTCAAAAACCTGTCCTGTAGATGCTACTGCGCAGATTGTACACCTTTATATTTAAAAAGAATCTTTCTGCACCCGCTGTTCGTGTATTGGCGATTGTTCTTGCACAGGGCAAGGTAAAGGTAAACTAACTACGGCTTCATCATGCAACATCGCCATAAATAGTGACAACAACTGTCAAGATTGATAGACTGAAATGCAACCGAATATCTCCTCATGATGTGGTAGTAGTAAGAGTTGTCTCCCATGGATTATCGATTTATTAAAGTGAAAGGGAGATATAGATTTCGATGTGATATCGTTTACGTTCACGAATGAAAACAAAACAAAAAAAAACAGTTAAATGAGGTTGGCTAAACATGAAATACAGTGGGAATGCTTTGATGTCTATCTAATAAAAATTAAACTCGCTAGATTTTCCGCATCTATATTATTATTATTATTATTATTATTATTATTATTATTCTTATTATTATTATTAAAGAACAATAGGGAATTCTATAGAAATTTTTACCAATATTAATTGTCTCCCTTAAATCTGAATTCGAAAAAAATGGACAACTGCAGTAGCTGTATCCAGCCACATCCAGTTAAACCTCATGCTTCCACCTCTCATAGGAAAAACCGCAGTCTTGGTTTATATGAATTACGCATCATGCTAATACCGTACTGGGGTTCACCTGGCACACTAACCTTTCTGATCTGGAAATGTCTTCCTGGAATCGTGATTATGTTTTCTTTTACTAGAAGAAAACCTGAAAGAGAAAGATGAAAGAAAATGTCCGTGTTGCATTGTATGAAGTTTAGCAAGAAGTAGAGGTAATCTCCTGACTAATGGTGACCTCTCTTAATCTTCCAAAATTTAATAAAGTTAAGGAAGGTAGAAGAGAGAGAGAGAAAAATGATTGCTTGCTTTAAAACAATTGAGACGCCAAAATTCAAAATTTGGATATGTAAAACTAAAGTTAGGAGAAGATGAAGGGTATGAAGATATTAGAGCTGAAGAGTTTAAAAAATGTAAGAACTATCTGACAGCAGTTTTACCGAGTGTGAATTTTATGCTCAAACTTGGGACGGTTTTAAGATACCTGGGTAAACACAGCAGACGTCTGCTGCCGATCAGCTGGTCTGTAGTTATAAACAAAATTCTCTGTTTTTTTTTTGTGGCAAAGTCAGCCGATCTTTATGCAATTTAATGTATATTTTTCCTAACATGCAAGAGTCAGGCATATGTACATTCACGATGTATACGGCATCACGCTCTGTGGTGGTTATCATGTAGATTGGTCCTAATTTTAAAAAGAAAAGATAACTTTTGATGATTTTTTTTTTCAATGTTAGCACACGTATCTATCTCATATTCCTAGATAGGTTAACCCTTTTTCTAATTATCTAAACTTTGTAAAAGTAAAGGACTTTGTCATTGATGCCTCTCTCTTCTCTCTCTTCTCTCATTTCCTTCTCTCTCTCTCTTTTTTTTTTATTCTCTTACTCCTCATGATTAACTTGCAAATTATGCACATCATCATCATTGATGTATCTTGGTTCTGTGCCCCAGAAAACCTTCCTTAGCTTGCAGAGTTGGTGGGGCATAAGACTGAACTTCACATCAGGGAATAAGATTTTAGAAACACAGTTGCCATGAATTCGAGTACAAGTATTTATTTAAAATTTTAAGCTAGTTATTTTCATTTCATTCAAAAATTTACTAGACTTTTTTTGTTCAAGATTATAACTGTACAATTATACTATGTACATTGATTTATTTTGTTTGAATTTGTTATAGATTGTCTCATGTCTCAGGTGAGACTGTAAGTTTTAATGATCTGTTTTCAAAATACCATAGGCTTTATGCCATATTTTAAGTGAGAAAAGAATAGCGCAGAAAACCTAAACCATTTTCCTTCAAAAACAGTGGATATACATCTAGATGCTGTACTAGACCAGTGGCAGGAAGTGATTATGGTTCATGCCTGGCTTTCAGATAAAAAAAAAGCTGTCCACCATTTTGATTTTTAGATGAAGACGCTAGCAATGACTGCTGGTAATTTATATCTTATCTTTATATTTATTACTAAAGGAACTGTAAACTGGCAATTTATGTCAAGCTGACTAGGACATTAAACTCTTAAAAAAAATTTTTTTTTCTTAAATTGCAGTTCATAGTATTTAAATGTAAATTTTTCTAGAAATATGTTTTATGACTATAGCAATGAAAGAGTTAATTTTCTAAATTCTAATTAACATCTGTAGCAGCCGAGGTCTAAATCTGCGATGTTTAAGTGAATTTAATGAACAATTGCATACATTTTTTAACAAATTAGTTTACAGAAAGGAATTAACTGGGGATTCCTGTACCTAGAAATTACATACATATCTAAGATTATGTTACACAAATAGTTTATCAGTTCAAAATAGTTTATAGTATTGATATCTGGAAATCTTCCCAAATTCTACTGCCTGTAGCCAGATGGAATTGATAAATATTTATAAGAAAAAAGGGATAAAGTCAGTGTGGATGTCTGTTGGAGAGAGTGTACTTATAATAAGGGTTGGATTAATGGAAGACATCATACAGCAAAGTCAAATTAGCCTGTCATATTTCTTTGTAGCTTCACATTTGGTTTAGTTTATACAAAGAGGCAGGAAACCATTATGGCTTATGCAAGCCCTTCCTCTTCCACCCAAAGCAAAGCATATTTCCCTTTACAGTTTTGAACTGGTTGATACTACTACTACTAATTTTGTGTGTGTTGGTCTGATGCATTAGGTATAAGTAGGTATTGTCTGTATGCAAAGCACCCAGTGATAAGCTGAATTGCTAAAAGCTATTAGTGCTAAAAGAACCATGTTTCAGCTGAATAGCCAGATATCTGGGCCCCTGAAATGGTCCATTCACAGCTTTCCTGATCTGTCATGATAACATCTCCCTGACACTACTAATTAGGGTGTTTGGGGGAAGTTGGGCCAAAGCAAAAATAAACATGGGCTTGGGATGCTCAACAGAGAAAACCAGGACTTTGTTGAACATGAAAAGACAGTTGGGACTGAGAGATCAAAGGAGAAACCTAACACTGCTGACAACTATTACTGGCTTCTGTTAAATATGTTTAAATATCAGGCCTATATAAATGTTTTAGTTAATTTATGATTACAGGTTTTTGAGTTTTTATTTTGTGACAGTAAAATGAAAGATTATGAAATATATTCAAACCCCATGGAATTTTAAAGATTCTCACAATTGGTTGAAAACCAAATCATATTTTTAAGCATTTAATGTAAATATTTACAGTAGAACACAAAAAATTCTAGTTACCACATGTAATCTATGGACTCCCTTTAATAGCACTATGTCCATTTTAAAGAAGGACTGCGTGTCCTGTAGTATGATGACAAACTTTGATATGTAATATCTGGATGCATCCTAGTTTTGCTGATGCGACAACTAAAGCAGGATTGCATGCTGATCACGTGTTACAGCCAGACATACATTAGCAGTGAGCATGTATCAAATTATATTGGAAGTTAGGGGAAACAGCCACTGAAACTAAGTCAAATGGTGCAAGTAGTATTTAGGTATACCTGTTATTTCACTCTAATGAGGCCTGAAGATGGTTGGATACCTGGAGGGACTGTTTTTGAACAGGTGTTTCTGCTTATCCAGCAGTAGCTTTGTTCATTAAGAACTACATACTTTTTTTTTTTGGATTGCTCGTTGAAGCATTAGCTGAGCTATTATCTATGATAAAATCCACTGCCAAGGAAGAGTACAAATGATAAGCAAGCAGGAAGTGTAGAGGATGCTAACCATCTGTCAAGAAGTGATCTGAGTATGCACAGTCAGCAAATACAGATCCTCTGGTGACTGACTCGTGAATTACAAATGTTTTGATAGCCAAAAATGAACTGATCTTGGCTTATGTTGGAAAAGTTGGATAAGTCGATTATCTGGAAGTCAGATAACAGGTTGTTTACTGTAGCAACACCTTTTACTAAAACATTTGAATGGTTTTCTTGATTTAGAGATTATAGAACATCTGTTGAAGATGATCCAGGGTTTTGAAGGCCACCAACTTCACATGTGGGTCATTAAGTTCTGAAGAATAACATTTTCTATGGTGTGTATCAATTGCAGAATTATGACTGGAGCCAGGTTCTCTGATGAGAGTTAATTCAACTTCACTTTGCTTATGGTTATTTATGTGTTTGGCATAAGCCAGACCAAATCTAATGCTGTCTGTAGCGTGGTGGAGAGAAACACCACTTGGGTGGGTGGTGGTGGTCAAGTTGGGAGGTACTGTGTCACATGACCACAAAGGTGATGGAACTTTTACAGCTCAGTGTTACCTGGATAAAGTAATTAGAACTGTTGTTATATCAGGTGAACTTGAATGATAATGCATGGGACTGTCATTTGAGAATAGCTTTAAACCATCTTCAAGCAAAAAATATCCAACTTCCATGTTCTGCTCATTTTTCCAACCTAAGCTCCATAGAGCTTGTCAGGGATAAGCTCTCTGGGTTGGTGACCACATTCTTCTTGGACTGTCAAGCCTTGATGGAAGAGTGGAATTTACTGCTTGACATCTAGTGAAAACTATGAGAGACAGGTGAAAGGTAAATATGCAAGCTAGAAATGGCTATATTTTCCACTAAAGGCCATGTGATATTAAGTTATGCAGGGGGTGACTGACTATTTGTTGTTGTCATGACATTACTAGATGCATTAATGTTTAGTCATTGCACTAAATGAACTATATATTTGGTCACTTTTGATTTGTAGGCAGTTTTGTACATTATTTCATTATCCTTATAATGCTTTAATCAGAGTGGTTTAAATTTTACTAAGAATCCTGCAAGTATTTACAGTATTTAGTACCATGTGTTACAACTACTTCCATAAGTTATTTTAGATGCCAAAAAATGTTATTTCATACTGTGGTGCCGATGGTAGACCATAAAAACATTCTTCACATTTTAATTGTATCTTTTTAAAATAATATAGTACTGGTGCTGTAACTGAAGGATTGGTTCACTATTCAAAGGTATCAGATAAACTGATAAAATGAATATAGTAGAAGACTCGTTAATAAAAAAAGTTACAAACTTATTTTTATATGATACTAGTCTGGTAAGCATTACGGCTGCAAAATCATGTTCTTGCAACAACGTTTTTTTTTTTAGAAATTAGGCAAAAAAGGATGCATTTTATTGATATTTAATAATTAATTTCTAGTTTAGATTGATCCTAAATAGTAATTGCTTAAGTTTGGACTGAAAAGATTTAATATTTTTGGCAGTTTATTTTTACTGGCAAAGTATTCCAACAGAAAGGAAGGCTAGTTATTGAATACAGAAAACATAATGGTAATGACTCTAGATATAATTGTTCCTTTACATATGTTTTTTTATTTTGTTTAAACAGAATGTTGCATCATTGAGGACTCATCTGCTTTGTATAGGTTCCATTCTTCTTGGCTTTGCTGATGTAAAGTTGATAACTACTTTTTATTAATGTCTTTGTCTGTCTGTGTGAAGTATTGCAAAAGATAACATCGTTAGTTTTGTCATTGTGTTTCTAGCTGAACAGGTGGGATACAGGATTTGTCAACAGAGCACAATAAATGACGGTAGAAACATGTAACTGGTGTTGTCAAGGGTATCCACAGTGTTGTTTGGGTAATTGCCTCAGGGCCTGGACCTTGCAGATGACAGTGAAATATCATGACACTATGCGGAGGGACTTGCACATCAAGTGTACTCTGGGCCTGCCTCTGTTCTCATTGGCCCTGGTTATTTATGAGACTGGTGGTTGGACCATCTCTCCATTTCTTTTCCTCCTAGCATTTTCATAGGTAAACTGTTATTGTGTGATCTCCATGTACTCTGCATAATTTAGGTGAGGCCATAAGGATTTTCTGGAAGCCTGGCACTAGGTGAACCAATTTCTCATCTATTACTGTGATCAGATTATATAGAAAATGCTAGGTACAGTACATGTTTCCATTAATGAGAGGAAGTGTTTGCAAGGTCTCTATGTTGCTGTTTGCCAGTTGTAGATAAATATTAAATCTGTTGCCTTCTCAATGAGACTGCTGGATCGTTCCGGTCCAACTTACTTGCAAGGCCTGTCAACGCAAATGCCTGCTTCTCCAGATAACTTAGCAAAGCCCACTTTTGAACTATGGAATGCTAAAAAAAAGTATGTGTCTGTACTCTAGGATTTGCTGCAGGTCACAACAGTCCCATTTGAGATTTTATGAACAAATTTCCTGCTTTCTTATTACCATCATCATCTAATTTATGAAAGTCATCCACAATTACTGGGAATGTTGCATAGACAGGCAGGCAGTCTGTCTGAGATGCCCGTCATCTCTCTCAAGATTTTTACTTTTTCGCATCTGCTCATTTTATTTCTGTTCTTCTGAATCTCAAGCTCATCTCCAAACAGCAGAGACTATTTTGATGACAAATTAAATGCAAATAAGCCTTCTTAACATCCATGACGATCCTAACCAAGAAAACTTTGGAAGTATAGACGATGCATAAATTAAGAATGTGCACAACAGTGAAGCCTTTAGATTAATTTTTCTAATTCTGGTCTACACACCGCTGACTGCTGAATCATAACAGTGGCTCTAGCACATCCAGCCCAGTGTTGTTTATCATGTTTGTTAAAACTCCAACTCCTATGCCAGTGTCTGCCTGTACAAAGGTTATGAATTCTTAATCAAAGGTTTGTTATTTCTCTTGTTAATGAAGCAAATGTCTATTGATGTTTACTGGTGGTACCCACACCTGTTAATTCATCGACTCTGAAAGTATGCCATAGAACATTATTAGTTGTCATTTATAAGAGAAAATATTTGGCTTGCTGCCAAGTTCAAAAGTTCATTCTGAAATTCTGGGATCATGTGCATCCATAGGATTTCATTGTGCTAGGCCTTCCATCATTGTGTTTTGTTATGCAAGCTTCACCAGAATCTCTGTAATGGATGCTATAATGGTTTTGTAATTCTTGACCTGTCTTATTTTCTGATGAATATCCACAGAATCCTTTTGAACTTGAAGACATGCCTTGTATTGTGCAAAAGCCAGTGGTAAACTACATTTCTTTTAGACTGATGCCTTTCTATCACTTTGGGGATATCTGAACAATTGCTGGTCTGTCCATCTTTGGAAAGAAAAGAAAACAATAATATCTGTAGGCAGGCTATCTTCTTAGTCCAACATGCTGAGTTTGTTGTTCTTTCCATAGATCAGGGATTGGCAACCTTAGGCATGCATGCCACCATTGGCACACGGCAGCATAACCATTGGCACACTGGCGATAAGCAGTGTCCTCTCAGCTGCATGCCAAATCACCTCTTGAACAGCCATTGGCTGTTGCGTGGCCTGTCTTATTTAGTTTGATTGACGGTATGGCCTCCCCCGCTCACATTTCCCACAGGAATTGCAGTGAAGTGGTTCAGGTTCAGTAGATGATGGCAACCCTACTATCTAAGAAAGCTAGAATAAAGGTTCAGGCATTCCAACCCTCATGGACAAAAGAGTGGGGTTTTGTTTTTCAGAAGGACCCTGCTGTGTATGCTTTATGATTTGAAAATGTTTGTCGAACGTTGAGTGTTAAGCACAATTTTGAGACAAAGCACGAGAAAACTTTCAAAGATCAGCCAGACAAGGCGGAATCCATCAAATGTACTGTGTCCAGGTATGGGGAGCAAGTCAACACCCTCAAAATCTTTTCCACTGCTAAAAACCATGTGACTGAAGCAAGCTATCGCATTGCTCACTGCATTGCAAAATGGGGAAAGCCATTCACTGATGGCGAATATATTAAGGAGGCTTTTCTCTGTAGCTCAGAGATTCCGTTTGAAGGCTTACCAAACAGAGAGACATTCAAATCAAGAATAAAAGATATTCCCATGTCAGCTAGAAGTGTTGAGCGACACATCGAAGAAATGGCAGAAAATGTCAGCGCACAGCAGATAGCTGGGTTAAAAGATGCTTTGGTATTTAGCATTGGACTTGATGAGAGCATGGATGTGAATGTCATGGCAAGATACTATGATTTGACTGTAAGAGAGGAACTCTGCTGCTTAAAGCCAATATCTGACAACAAAAGGTGAGAACAGCCAATGTGTTTATAGAACATTTTGAGGAGCAAGGGATTGACATCAGGAAGATTTTTGGAGTGACAACAAATGGTGCCCCGCCATGGTCGGGAAACGGGGGAGTTGTCAGATTAATCGAGGAAAGTTTGTCATCCATCATGAAACTCCACTGCATAATACACCAAGAAAACCTCTGTGCAAAGATGTCAAATTCAGATGTTAATGAGGTTATGGCTACGGTAGTAAAGGTTATTAACTTCATTGTTAAGCGATCTGCCCTGACACACCGACAGTTCCACTCCCTGCTTGAGGAAATGTACTGCACATACAAAGATATCCCTCTCCACTCAGTGGTTAGGTGGCTACGCTGCGGAATAGTTTTTGGAGCGGTTTGTCAGCTGCTTTGATGCCATCAAGGACTTCCTGGCTGAAAAAGGCCAGAAATACCCAGAACTCGAGGACAAGGAGTGGTTGGGAAACTCATGGTTCTCATGGATATTACGGGATACCTCAACGAGCTCAATGTCCGAATGCAAGGTGCAGGGCAAACTGTTTTGGACATGTTCGACACATGGACGGCTTTTGTCAGCAAGCTAACAATCTTTTCAAGCAATGTTGCTACCTCCACTTTCCGCTACTTCAGACACGTAAGGGAGCTGTCCTCGTAGCACAACATCAGCACCATTGAAATATGCAAATACATGAGTGAGCTTAAGTCTGAGTTCACAACACGATTTGGGGACTTTCAGAAGTATGGACCCATGTTCTCTTTCTTGATCAAGCCAGACAGCTTTTATGGACATGAATTGGATTTATCTATGATAGACTGGTTGGATGTACAGGACATGGAAATACAGCTAATTGAGCTGAAAAGTTCAACACTGGGGGTGACTAAGTTTGCAGAACTATAGAAACAACTAGAAACCACGGCAGTGCAAGATCACAGAACCTGCATCTTTGCCTGCTGGACATCCGTGCCGAAGAAGTTCAGCTGTCTCCAGAACATTGCACTGGCTTTGTTGTCAGTCTTCGGGTCAATGTACCTCTGTGCAGCATATTCTCACACACGAAGAAGGTGCTCAGCCCCTCCCGCAGTCGTTTGACAACCGACCACTCCAAAGCATGTGTGCAACTTAAAGTGACTAACTACAACCCCCAGATAATGGAGCTCAGCAAAGGAAAGCAAGGCCAGGGATCACACTGACTGGTAGGCATCTGTTTATTTGTAATACACATAGGTTTGCATATGTAGCTGTTTGTCCATCTCTTTTTTTTCAAACTCAGATCTGGATGTTTTCATGAGGATGGCAGCATTCCTGTAGAGTACTGGTATTTCTGTTTGATACATTTTATTCTCCCTTTTTGACATTTGCTCCCAATGCAATATTTTGTAAATGAGTTACTGAAAGCAGTGTTTTGAAATGGGGTCCGTGCATATAACTTGTAACCTCATGGGGGACAGATTTTACAATGATAAAATGATCATTACAATGTCCTGATTATGAGAGAGAAATGTTTCTTTAAAATGTTTTTGCTTTGTATGTAGCCTATATGGATGGAATAAAATTCCATGTCTGTTGGAAATGTTTTTTTGATGTGGTGTCATCATTAAACTTAATGTTGATATGGCACACTAATTAACAAGAACATTTCAAACTGGCACTTCATGTCAAAAAGGTTGCCGACCCCTGCCATAGATCATTCTATTCTTGTGCTGTTTTATCTTTATATATTTTAGTTCATTTTAAAAGCTCTTGCAACTACTTCATTTTATATAATTTGATATAGCCTTCACATATGTTCATACATGTTTATATTCTGGTTGGATAGAGTCTATATATATTGATATAAACTCTCCTTTAAAAATATTTCATGGCAATTGGGCAAAAACCAAAATGGCTGTCTAAAACAAGCATGCAAAATGGCAATGATACCAATCTAAAAATGATCACAGTCAAATTCATCATGACAGTAAAGGATTTAATAATGATGTGTGACTACTGTTGACCCCAGAAAAAGCTTGTACACAACCAAATCAGAGGGTCCAGCTGTTGTGGGAAGTTTCATGATTCTTCAACCAGGGCCTTTTCCAGTCGATCATGGCACCGTGAGTGGAGTTGGCAACCACAAATAACGTTCATTCGGTGCTAAGTTCAGAAACCATGTCAGGTCGCACCATGCAAATAAAGGTTCGAATCCCAGTTAATGTATTTTCCATTGCAGGCATAGCTGTCAATGGCACTGCACTTGAGTGATATACAGCGGTGGTATTCTAGATTGTCCACAGTAGCATGAAGCCAGTTGGGAATTGTCAGTGCTGAAATTCTATGGTTGGTTGTTTTTGGAGGTCATTTTGAAGAGACTGTGCTGCTGAAAAGCAGCTTCTTCTGGCAAGAGTGGTGGTAATGATCCCCACGGGAATGTTAAAAGTCTTCTCTAATAGGTTTAATAATTGTATTTCTTCTAACTGTACTTATTTAGAATTGTTTTTTTTTTCTTTAATATGAAGACATCAATTAAAGTTTTCAGTTATGCTGAATAGAAAAGAAGACAATTTGTTTACATCAGGATAAGGAGACAGTGATGATGTAGGCTATGAAGTATGTCAGGTACTGAAATGTTGAAAAGATGATGTGCTTGTGGGCTTCAGAAGCTCCCTCAATAAGGAATTTTTTTAAATTTCATTTTTTTCCCCTTGGCTTGTGCTGTGTTCATGTCAATATTTAGTTCTCTATGAAGGCCTCCTGGTGGCTAAATCCAAAATGATTTTGCATATTCAGCCTTTTCAGCAATATATGGTGACAATTTTATTAATATTTAATATTCCTAAGATTGTAGGGAAATTAGGCTGGAACTCTCATAATTAAAAAAAGAAAAAAATCCCAGAAAATTCTATAGAAGAAAAAAGAGACTAAATGTTTTGCTTGGTAGTGTATATTGTGATGTGTTGGTAGGACAGTCAGACAAACTGAACGTGGAATTTATCATGCACATGAAAAATCTATAACTGGTGAAATAGGAGATAAAGACAGCGACGTCATTATGTAAGAAATGTTTAGAAAATGTGACTTGAAAATGTATTAATTTTTTTGTTCCCACATTGTTGTTTATTCTAATCTTATAAACAGCGTTTGATCAGAGTAAATGCCAAATATTGTTCTGAGAAGGCACCAGAAGCATACCAAATTAGTAATGTATATTCCACAAATCACAAAAATATCATTAATTATTTATCTCCATCTTCTTTAAACTTGCTAAAGTTAGGTGAACAGTGAACAAAAGAGTTTAATTCTTTTGCTTGAAATAAACACCTTGCAAAGGAGTAAGTAAGCTTTGTTTTGGAAATGGACTAGATAAAGTACTGTCCAACCTAATCTTGAATATCTACGTATTGCATGCTGGCATTCTTTCCAACTGGAACTGTGCCGAAGTGAGAGCCATCCTAGAGTTCTGGGCCTTACGTAGCATTTTATCCTGGTTTGATGTTAGGAGATACTACTTCATTACAGAATTCTATACAAGAGGAATAGAGTACCCGCAAAGTAATGTTTAGTGAAATATTTCAGTATTTTATTGATGACATTTTTAACGCTGCTATGGGCAACTGACTCAAAGCCAGGTGGCTACTCATTAGTAACTTTACTTTAGTACCGCTGCCAGATAAAATATATACTAGTCTTTATTGGTTTATTGCTCAAAGGATAGAAATGAAAAAAATAATCTGGACCAAATTTAATCCATTCTCAAAATTTCCGATGCAGTTGGGTCTTGATTTGTGGTCTTTTGTGATGCTGGTGTACTGTAGTAGATAGCATTGGTTGATAACTTCGTGTTTTAGATATGGTGATCGATTCTGTCTTCCCTTAACTTGTTGTCAGTGCATAAATAGTGTGCACAGTCGTCATCTATCTCTGAAATGAAAGAATCGAACCTAAAAAAAAGAAAGTGCTGAATTGTGGAATTCAGTGTTTTGAAACCTGTATAGATGTTTATCCAAAAAAAAAAAAACAAAACAAAAAGAGAGCTTTTCAAATAACTTACCCATCTAGCTGAACAATGGATGTGACCATAGCCACAACAGATTGTAGGCTTAATAGCGAGGACATTCTAGCTTTTTCTGTAGCTTGGTAGAAATGCTCATCTGCTAATCGATATTTTTGGTTTTTATGAGACCATATACATTGGCATAAATCTTGGAGTATCACCAGATTTTTAGACATAAATCATTACTAGTATATCTCACAAGGAGGTTTTAAATGAACTTTGCAGAATGATGTGTAGATGAAAAGTTCAAGCATTTTTAGCACAGTGATGAAGGAAATTTTGCTAATATCAGAGCGTAGAGTTTTTTAAAAGTTAGCAGCTTAAAGCTTCATTTTTAAAAAACAAATTTTAAATCTTGACAATAAAAAATGTTGCTATTTAATTGTTTTTAATTCGTTTTTAAATCTAAAAAAAAAAAACCAAAAGGCACCAACCAACCAGACAAACTTATAACTCAGTATATAGGTATCTTACCTAGTGGGCAGTCAGATCTGACAGATCACATGCTGAGCTTGTTGGTTTGTACTTAATTATCTCAGTGTTAGTGACTGAATAACTCAACTTTACAAATAAGGTTGGTTGATGTTGTCCTTGATGATTTAAAGCAGAAACATTTTTTTACTCTCTTATTTTTGATAGATTAGATATTTGTTGTTGATTAATGAGCACATTCAGCTGTTTAATTTTGTTTGCTGCCAAATCTTATCTTTTTCTCTCTCATTCCATGCCCAACCATCCACTGTCTGGAAACTTCCCTAACATTTGTTATACCTGGCTCAACTTTATATATGTTGTTGTTTCTTGGCTTAAATAAACACATGAAAATATTTTGCATCGTCTCATTAATGAAGAAGGTAGAGTCCGTTTTCTTCAGGCTTTGGAACTTGAAGACCACCTGCCCATCTTTTAAAAAAAGTCTCCCTAATTAAGATACAGGCATCAGATTTTGTTTATATAGCATGAAATTTTCCTGCAGAGTTTGAAAATGGCACAAAAATGAAGTATCCAGGTTACTGTAGGTAGATGGAAAATTGAGAGTCCACTGGCATGAGGTGTTACAGATCCAAACAAAGGATGAAGATGTTCAGCCTAACAATAGAGAAATAGGTTTTTATCTGGAAGTTTTTTGTGACTTCTATGTAATATACTCACAAAACTAATCTCCAGAAAAAAAGATACTTTAACTCTGGGAAATTGAGTGATGGAATAGGTGTTTTGTTTATTTGTTTGATGAACTCAGTTTCTTAGATAGGAATTTAAAAGGCTGAGTTTCCTTTCTTGTTGACAGGTGCTTATCAAAAGTTTTACTGTCCGTATTTTCTTTGGTTGAGGGGAGGGGAATTAGAAAATAATGGTGCCAGTTCTCACAATTTGTGCTTTCTGAGAACTTGTTGGTTTTTTTAATGAGAAAACCTGAGAAGTCTCATGCTCTTGGACTATATTACAAATTGATATAACCCAGTATTTTTTCAGATTGTGTTCTGATCAAGAGATTTAATCTCAGTGAAGGTTTATTAAAAAATGCACACACAAATATATATTTTCACGTGAGACAGAAAAAAATGTGTTGTTGGTCATTCCTTGTCACCTCAATTACCGGCTCCAGACTGACCATCCCCGATGTCTTTGAGATATGGAACCTGTAATCTCGAGGAAAATTTTGTATAGTGGATAGTTTGTTTCTATTTTATGGTCTACTGAAGTCAGGGTAGGTGTGTAGCGCTTTAAAAAATATCTGATCTGTTTACCAATTTTGTCAGTCTACTGTAGCAAAACAGAAAACTATTAAAGATATGTTTCTGAAATTTCCAGCAGTTGCTAAACTCTAACCAGATAGTAAGATTGTGGCTTTACTTGATAGCTTTGGTGGATAGTTTCCCCATTATTCAGAAATAATTGAAATTTTGGACTCGAGACACTTATGGGGGGGCATATTCAGATAATATGGACATCATTAATTTATCATGAGATCATCTTCCGTATCCCAAAAACCTTTCAGCCTCTCAGTTTTATTTTTGGATAATTATGAGGCAGAAAGTTGATAGTGACTAACTGCGAGTGGATATATATATGTGTTAATTTTTTTTATTTTCTACTTAGGATAAAATGTACACAATTAATAGATGAATTCTTTTTTTAAAGATGAATTTACAAATGTATTTACAGTAGCCAACAATCAGTATAATCTTACAAGTTATGCACAACAGGCTGCCATTCCACCCAAGTTTTGAGATGTAGTCTGTACCATTTTAAAATGTATCCTGGGCCTCTTCGTATGGATGTTGTCAGCTGACTTTCACATGCTAGATTACTCGATGGAGAAAACAAACCTGTGATGCAATTCTTCTAGGATCTCATCCATGCAAAGTGGATTTTGTTCTATTTGAATAGGAACATTCAAAATCTGGATTACATACATGGCTCCTGTGTAATATGAATGTCCACTATTTAATCTTGACGCCTGTGATATTAAAAAGAGTTACTTTTGCATGCATTTACCACCAGCATCTTTCTTAAGTGAACACAATAGCAGAGGCAGTATAAAAAGTGGAAAGGATATTCTATACCTCACACCAGCAAAATGGCGCTATGTTGTTAAAAGAAATTCTATAATATCCATGTGTCTTCCAGACTCACGATTGGCTCACTTCACTTATACACTGTTTTAATGACACTTAAACACACAACAAATGCGCACCCTGACATCTGTTTTTGAACTCCTCACTCCTGTCATTCCTAGCTTTTGGACCATTCTTTCTTTAATCACGGAGCTGTATCAGAAAATAAACATCATAAAAATTTGGTTAGCCACAGCAGTATTTCCACAAAGCCTGCATATTAACCTTAGTGTATGAATTTGTTCCAAATACATTTCACTCAAAAGATAACCACAATCTATTGTTTGTATTCCAGATAGGAAGAAACTATTCAATGTCTAGACAGTGTCATTGTTTACATGGTCAGTCAGGACTGGGTTCTTTAGGCCAGCTCCACTGCTAACAGGGTGGTGGGGACAAGGGGACAGCTGTAGAATCATTAGATTGAGAGCAGTGTGACCAGCAGAGGATAACAGAAGCTGTACAGCCTTTTCTCCTGCTAAGTGTGGAGAACAGTGAAATGTGGCTATCCTTAATTTATGCATGAAATTTGTCACAAGCTTAGTGGGCTAGTGATTCAGTGGATAGAGCATTCACCTAGCAGCCAGCATTTGTTCGTGGGTTCAAATTTCCAAAAAAAAATCAGGTTTCCAACTAGTATCAGGATTAACATCTTCAACAAGGTCCAGGTTATTGGATGTTATCCTTGCATAATCCAACAGCCCTTACAATGGAATGATCTCCAAAATGTCAGTAATTTAATCCACTACCTCTCTTTATTTTTCACCTATACATAAATAAATTTTCAGATTTTGTACCCATCAGACTACAAACCTGAGAAATACCAGTAATGATGATAAAAGCCAATCTCTTACCTGGATGATAAGGTTGAGAATCTATTTTTAATCATCTACACAAAGGAAAAATAAATCTAAAAGTAGTAACATTTAGTGTTGCTATAGAAGATTCTAGTTATGTATATTCAATTCTTGTTTTTGTTACTTTACTACTAATTCTATGAAATTGCATCTATTTGCTTTAAGCAGTTTTAGTCTTGTTAAAAATATATATTTTAGAGAAGCATGGTAGTATTGACTACCTATTTCATTAACAGATTTTCCTTTCTCTGTTGCTATAGTTATTAGGCTGTCAAGCTTGTGCTTCATTATGAAGCAATAGTTAAATTAAAATGTCAAGATAGCAACAATGAATATAATTTTCATTTTCATTATAGAACATTAATGGAAAAGGCTTATTAACAGCGAGAGACAAAGAATAATGTGGCGGTGTTATTAATGAGCCACAGAATTTACCATCTGGATAACCTTTTATACTGGTATCTTGGCATCAACTTGTATAAATGCCATATTGCATACAATTAATATAGCCTTTTAGTTATATGTAGCTGAAATTCATTCAAAACAACTAAGTGTCTTATTTGATAAATTGCCTTTTCTTTATAAATACATCTAATTTATTATCTGATAAAAACAGCCTTGAGCTTTTATAGTTGTTTTAAAACTACAACAAGTCTGCTTAGGTGGTATAAACCTGTATCCATCTTTGAGGAATACTGGATGGGATTTGTCACAGGTGTTTGTGTTGTCTGTGGACACATCCAAAGTTTTATTTATTTTAATTGATTTGTTCTTATCTACCTTAGCTGATTCCCAAACTATCAGGCAATCAGCAGCCTTGAGGATCACACTCTTTCCTCTAAATTATCTCCATTGGATGAACAGGAATATTTCTGAAAAGGATAGCTTACAATTTCAGCAGGTGCAACCCACACCCTGAGATCTATAAGAACTCCTTTAGAGTTAATGCGGCTGACCTTTCCACACAGAGCGCTAATTCTTTCTTGATAGCTATTTTAAAAAATACAAAGCATTTATAATGCTGCATTGTCATGGAAAGAAGAAGGGTGATTTAAGAATTATGAACTTAGGCACTTTTCACATCCCTCTGACAGTTTAAAAGCAAATGAACAGAACACATGAAATTCCTAATTTTCCTATGTAGGTTGTTGCTAAAAGATACTAAAGATGATTCATCAGAAAGGAATAGGGTGTGTAGAAGACCATCCTAGAAAATGCTAAATGAGACTACTCAATTAGTAAACACAGCCATTCTTGAAAAAAAGTATTTCACAACTCAAATTTCATCATGGGAGAATACTTCAGACACTGTGAAGTGTTGGATTCAAAAGACCATTATCAAAAAAAAAAATGAAGAATAGAACGGGGGGGCATGAAAAATGGGATTTGGATTATCCATAAAATTTACTTAATCTTAAATCTCCCTTTCTGCTATTAATCTCAATGACTTATCATCTCTGCTGTAATTTTTTTAAAAATGAAATGCTGATAATTAAAGATAGAAACACTTAAATCGTTCCTTTAGAATAGTTCCTTATCAAAGAGCCTGCATTTTACATAAATTATTAACTTTTGATATTTAGAAATAAAATCTTTTTACTTAGTATACTGGCAAAAGAAAGAAATATTCTCAAATTATTGTGAACAGAATAACTTGGAGATTAACTGGTATATATAAAACAAATTTTATTAGGTAAAATAACTCTTTAGTTTATTTGCACCAAACCCAAAAATTTTAAAAATTGTTAATTGATTTTTTGACAATTTAACTTCCAGTCAGCTAAATTTTAACTTAAAGGTGTCTACGATAACTACGTAGAATTTGGCAGTAATGGGAAAAATTCAAAGATAAGTAGTAATGTCAGATTGTAGAATTTTTGATTTGATTAAATGTATATTTGTTTATTGGTCTACCAGAGGTGGTTACTGTTAATATTAAAATCCAAGTAATATTTTTAATTTGTAGTTATTGAAGAAAAATTAGTTTAAATCTATGCACTATCTTGTGTTGATTAGTATAGATTGTTCCCTGTTAAGTTTTGGTTCTGTATACAATCTATTCCAAATCGGTTATAAATTAAATTATTCTTGCATAATAATTTAACTATTTATGATTGTATTTTAAATGTTTTTATAAGGCACAGTATAAGGGAAAGATTTCTTTGCACAATATCATGTGAAGAATACATCTCTCAAAATTGAAAAGTAGGGGACATGACTTAGTTACAGTCTATATAGTTTAAAATGAAATGTTGAGGATACTATTAAGGTTTTTATTTTACAATTTATTAATTAAGTACCCAAGAATTCTTTGATCCTATTATTTTAGAATAATGAACATTATCTAAAAATTCTAAATCTTAAAGGGTTTTTGTCTTTTAAAGAGTTTGGCCACCTTACACACCTCTTCACCAAGAAGAGTACAGTTATTTTAGCTTGGTCTCTGGTTATATTGTAACACTACAATTAAAGCTGCATCGCAAACCTTCCTTTCCAATCAAATATATTTTGTTGCATAAAACAAACAGCTTTTTAAATGTCCGATTTCTATTCTATTCTATTTATTTTTCCAAATTCCGACTTGCTTTTCCAATTTCAAATCGTCTTCCTGATTAGACCATCTTCGTGGTTGTAACCTTTTCCTGCTGAATTAAATAAAATGGTAATTTAGCATTGAGACTCATTTGTGTACAGAAGAAAAGGAAAAATTGGCATTTTTATTGATTTTCCCCCCTTTTTAGCTGAGAACAGGACACTCGCTCTGCTGTACCCTGCATCTTTTTTTGCAATGGCAGTACTGCAATTTTTGTGAAGAAAAACCACACCATTGGAATTGCATCTAGACCCTGAAACTAAATCTCTCTGGTTTTCCTAATGGCTGTATGAATCATTTTGAATTTTTATTATTATTATTATTAGTCGTCGTCGTGGTGGCGTTGTCGGACTCATTGTGTACATGAAGTTCTTCTCGCTTTAGCGTTGTAAAATTTCGTGTCAACATGAAAAAACAACTGAAAATCTTTTGGAATTAAAAAAAATAGATAATATTGAAGTTAGTCATCTATGCAGAAATTGAATAATTTTCTTAATTCTTCATTCAGGTGTTAGCCACCATGCATGGCTATACTATGGTCAGATCAGTTCAAACAGTCTAACAAAACACACACAGTCATGAAGGCCGGTGGCTTGGATACATAGGTTAAATTAACGTTGTGAATACCTGAATTAAAACTGTTTAACGTAATTAGGCTTGAAGCAGTGTTTTCAAAGTTTTAAGATAAAACTAAATTTTAGAGAAAACTCTTGTGCTGGTAATAGATTTAAAAGAAGGAAAAAATATGCAAATAAACAAAAGTATTTTCTCAGTGTACAAAACAGGTCCGATCCAACAAAAAATAGATTTGTAAATGAAAATAGATATTTCTATGTCTTGTCATTTTAATTATCACTGGTGATAATTTTGATTTTCCATGGACCTATAAAAGAACGTTCTGACTACAAGGTAACAGCGTAAATAGAAAAAAGAGATTAGAATAAAACAAAGAAATAATTCTTTTAAAAGGTCAGCGAGTTGATGATGTTCAAGGGGGTTATTGCTAAAGTTATAAGACTGCATTAATTTGAAACCCAGGGTTTAGCCCTACTAAACAAAGGCATTCACTTGTGATTCCCTTCCTGACCACTGTTTTTCTCCCGTGGGTTCACAGATCTAATGTATGGTGTGGTGGTGATGCCGCTTTACGGTTCATATGCATTTACATCAGAACCCATGGAAGCAATAGCCAGTACACCATCAAATATTCAGCAGCTGTGTGGCTCTTGTTTACATAGCTTAAAGAAAGTGCCATTCATGCATATTAAATCTGACTTGACTTCTAGAAGGCCAGAAATTGACACCTACCATTGTTTTACAGTTCTGTTTTAGCATAAATATTTCCAAATTCTTATATCAAATGTGCCAAAAACTATTTTACATCCATTTTCTTTCAAAATGGGATATAACATAGTCCCAGTTTTCCTCAGATATACTTAAAAAAGAGTTTCTGGAGTAACTGCCTGCCTGTCTGGTGTTGCTGGTACACTCAGTCAGACACATTTTATATTTCTGCAAGAGAATTCTCAACATTAGCTCGATTGGGCTCTGAGGCTGCTTATATTGTTGCCACAAAGCTAGTGGTGTTCTCCGGTCTTGCTGTCAAGCTTTAGGTCGGTAATGTTTCCTACATTATGACAATGATTCACTCCCCTTTGATATGTTTAGAACTGTGGAAAGTATTTTTACTGTAGCTGATCAGAAGACTTTCACTACAAAGGCAAACCATTAGTAACTTGTAGACTTTCTAACTGGAGTATAAAATTTGTTTCCCAACAGTATAGTATCCGAGCCCGACAGCCTTCTAAAAGAATTGTGCCATGATGATTATCTCTCTCATAATCCACTACAAGATAAAATAGCGGGACAAGATTCCTGCCCCTGAGATCTTTGGGGGGGGGGGACTAAATTTCCAGGCATAGAAACTTGGCAACTGCTCTCATGGCAGTCAATTCTAAAGGTACAAAGATTGCCTAAAGATCAAGACATTTCTGTCGAGGTGTGGGGGTAAGAAAAATACAGCAGATAGTGGTGGTGAAAGACGATTCATATTGGTGCAGCAAAGATTGATGCCGAGAACCAGACTAAACAGATACAAAATGTCCAAAGTGTGAACGAATTTTCTTCTCTGAGATTGAATTTTATAGCTCATATGAGGACTCACAACCAAAACAGAACTGATGGAGATGAAAATATTGAATGGCTTCATTGACAGTAATGAACCACCATTATTACTGTAGTGGTAGATTAAATAAAATCAGTTAATAATCTGTATTTTAAAAAATCAACAGTATTAGTGAATTAAAGAGGATTTCTAAATAAGTTTGCTATAATATAGCAATAAAATCAAGTCTTTTAGACTCGATAGTTTTTCAATAACTATATATATATATATATATATATTTTTTTTTACTGTAAATTATAAATGATCTCTTGTCATATATTTTTAATTTTGATTTTAAATCCTGTATGATTTACTTCTGCTTCATCAACAGAATTTTAAGTAGCAAAAGAAACTCGGAAAATTGTGATAATATTAGTCGTATTTAAGTTGTAGTAAATAACACATTCTGCTTGTATCCTAGACTTTCTACCAGTGATAGAAAAGTTGAAATTATACTTTTTATGCATTTCAAACAATAAACTGGGTAATACAACAACAATCTGATGTGATAGCTTAGATTTTTTAAAAATAGAAAGATGGTTTGAGATTTAAATTGTGCTTGAAATGAGAACCCTTCTGAAGTAGACACAACTCAAAGTTATCTGTCTGTTTTGCAGCATAATGAAGCCAGACCAAATGATGTGCAAGATGAGAATTTTTCTTATCTTTTATTCTGAAGTAGCTGCATTATTTTAATTTGAATTTCTGTTTATTTATGGAAGCCTATAAGAATGCTGACCTAACCGAAGTCTTCAGGAAAGTTAGTATTAAGATTTTACTTTGTTTAGAAGTTTACAGTATATTAAAAAGAAAAATAAATAAGTAAAACTACCAATAACAATTGCATTTTTCTGCAAGGAATGAAAATATCATGAACACATTTGTAATTATTCTAGGTTCTGTTTTATTCTGGGATTAATTGTAATTTATCACCACTGGAGATGTATATAATATTTAGTTTTTATATTTGTTTCTTATTTGTAATAGTATTCAAGATACTCACAAAAGAATATATGCCAATATAAATGAAGTACATTGCAATACAATTTTGATAATTTAAAGTTATGATACAAGGATACTGACCTTGATGGCTCTACTGTGGTCTGTTGATTGTGGAAAATTTTTTATTTCCATTGAGAAAGCTTCAGCTTTACTTGTTCATCATTTGGATTTTTTAAAATTCCATGAAAGAATATGAAAATGTTCTGGAAATTTAAAAAAAAAATTAATATTTTATAAAGAATATTTCAATATATGTATCCTAATGTCATGTAATATCTGAATGGTCTTTAATTTATCTTATCTTATTAATTGTACCTTTATTTAAAGAGAG
This sequence comes from Nautilus pompilius, assembly GCA_018389105.1. Classification (NCBI taxonomy): domain Eukaryota; kingdom Metazoa; phylum Mollusca; class Cephalopoda; order Nautilida; family Nautilidae; genus Nautilus; species Nautilus pompilius. The sequence goes on from JACATO010001117.1 coordinate 394,744, forward strand.
AATCTGATATGAAGAAAAATTCAAGAAAATCTTTGCAAAGATGTGGTTTATGGTTTTTCTAATAACTAAAATTATTCTTGTTTGCATCTCAGATATAACATATATGTATTATTTCAGAAAAGTTTACTCCATCTTTAATCACAGCTACGAATGAGATCTCTTTCTCCCCTGAATGGAGGATAAGTCAGCCTTAAATTTTAATTTTAAACATATTTTATCTTTGGATGTTTTAACTATTTATATTTGAAAGAAAGCAGACAAATAAATGAATGGTATTGTGTTTATCTGAATGTTCTAGTATATGGTACATAACCTGTGAACTTTTCAAAAGGTTTCATATTCGTATTCTTGGAATCATGCGGAAAGTCATTCTGCTAGATTCCATTCTTCTATCTCAGTTGTAGTGATCAGCAAACAGTTGGTTATCTCGGGTGCATCTAAATTAGAACTGCTTTCTTTATTACTTATGGTAATGCATCTCTTCTCAAATCTGTTATGTGGTTTGCAGCTCGAGTCATCAACCCAAGGTTCAACTGTCTGGTACATGCTTCAAGGGAGAAATGCCAAGGCGGTTGAAGAAACCGAATATACAATATGTTTGTCTGTCATATCCACAGATATATACATATAAGGTTTTCACTTAATCCACAATTTCCCCATTATGTATTGGTATTTGTGTTTTTATTTAATAACAATATGTTGTGATGCAGTATTTGCTTTCAAACTGAAATTTTAATTGTCCATGATATATAATGTATGTGAGTAGTTTCCAAAATGGCCTGGACCCATCAGGGCTTAGCAAACGTTTGGGTGGTTCTGGCAGCATGTAAGAATATTTTAATGATATATATATACTAAAAAATGATTTTATGCCCTTTTTTCTTTTGATTTCTTAAACTTTTAGTCCTAAATGCTATAAATCTTCATTTAAATGTGATTTTTATTATTGTTTTATATTTTATTTATTGAAAAATATTTTCAAACCAGTTGTTTAACAAGTTCTGGTTGTTCCGTGTGTGCAGAGGCTGCCACAGTATTTTGAGAGTTTATAAAGTTATTTAATAGAAAAATAGATTTTAATTTTATATATCTAATATCTAAATTATGAATGAAATCTCTTCAAACATTAAATAATGTAACAGTGGCTTTCAACTATAGTATGTAATAAATGAAACAACTAAATTTGTAATTTCCGTTTTATTTCAATTTATGTACAAACTGCATCCCATTATTTTGAAAGCAGCCGCAACCAAAAGCATTAAATTTCACCTCTGCTTCTCAATACTAAGAAATGGTCTTACAACATATCAAAGAACTAAGTAAGTGAGAATCAGGGAGCAATCTTATTGATTGATATGGACAGTTGGATAATTTTTTTCTTGGGTCTACTGAAAGGCCATGACCATCTGTTGAATCAATTTTTCACTCTTCATTCTACCATTTAATGCAGAAATTGTCAGGAATACCAAATCCTTGATTCAATGTCAAAGTACTGATATTGTTCATTGCATAGTTTTTGATCTGGCACAACCAGTTTAGAGCAGTTTTGGAGCTTGAAGATCTGAAAGATAGATGGAAACTATTTTATAAATATACACTAACAATGCACTAAAAGCGAGGTTCAGTTTCCCAACCTGAACTGATGACATTCTTGTTGAAATCTGGAATTCTGCAAGATACCTATCCGAACTTCAAGAAGTGCTCTTGTCTTGGTTATTCTGTTGATAATGCAACAATTCAACCTGACTTTACCACCATGGGAAGAATTTTGACTAATTTTCAAAATCATCCAACTGATGAAAGTTTAGATCATCTAATGCATATTTTAAGTGAAGGACCAAGTAGGCTGACTGATGGGTTCTTGGAAGGTATTTTGGAAAATCTGAAAAGTGGTGAAAAATAGTACAGCGTTTTCTTTTGTGTGTTTCTCAACCAGTATGTACTTGTTGGCGGGCAGATTTAGAAATCCTATCTTAATAAGTTAAGATAGACAATATACCAAGAATGCTCAGTAATTTAAATGCCTACTTAATTGTAACAATAATGTAAATATCTTACAAGTAAACATTTCAGCACTTTCTCATAAATCAGAAATTAGAGAATAACTGGGCACTCTTAATATATTCTACATTTCCCAGCAGAGAAGTAAAATATCTAGAGCTGTTGTATATCTGGAAAAACGTCACCAAACAAAGCTTGTGTGGGTGTAACAGTAGCCATTTAGAACTAAAGCTGCCCCCTTTGTAGAGCCCACTTCTAAGTGATCCAGCCATGTCAGATACCTAGGGATCACACTACGGTCTTGTGGCATCAGAGAAGCCCAAAATTTATTTCAAAGAGGCACTTAACAATATATTTATATTGACATAAATCTCAACATGGGTAGACTATGAAATTAATGATTTTTTAAAAATTGAATGGAGACAGACAAAAGTGGAAAACATCTGAATCTTACAGGGTGAAATTTGCCTCAGCACCCCTGCAGAGTCAGGCCTGGGGTGAACCTTAACCCTGAAATCAAAACACTTCTAGTTTTTATCATTGAGAGTTTTCTGTGAACTGTGGATGCAAATGACAGCTTTTGCTGATACAATTGAAATTGCATACATAGGAAAGGGGTTTGTTAAAGAAGGGAAAGCTGACATTTTTTCTGGTGTGATAGAAAGATAAAAGGAATAACGATGATGAGGATAGCACTCTTCTCATGCAAACAGTGTGGCACCTGGACACGGGATAATCGCTGCAGCGCCATCTTGTGTTTTTATAAAGCCTGACACAGCCATTGGCCCAGTTACGATGCCTTCCTGGATTTTTATTTTTTTAATTCTGTAAAGCTAAACTGTACCATTGTGACTTTCTGCTGTTAGTAGACTAGATTTATTATTCTTGTAAAATAAATTGTTTCTAGCAAAATCTATTTTTATACGATATCTGGCAGAACATTTATTCAGGGTACATACAGAAACAAGAACTGCAATGTTGACTTGTGCAAATGCAAAATTGATTTCTGTGCTGCTTTAATGGCTATAAACAGGTTATGCTCAAACTCGAGTTGCTTCATGTTATTACTGAGCTTCCAAGTACAAATATTTATTTCTTTTGTTTATTTATACATGGTATTCAACAAATAAATCAATGTTTTTCTTTTTTTTCCCCCCCCCGCTAACTAATTATAGTGGTCTTTTCTTTTTCTGTTGTTTATCTGCTCTGTTGCATAGCAACCATCCTCATCTTATATACTTATCTCGCTAATGTTCTGAAAAAGAGGCTTCTAAAATGTGAAGCAATTTTGTATGGGTACCGCTGATGAATTCTCAGCGTCTTATTTTCTTTTTGTGCTTTTAGTTTTAAAAGGTCCACAATTTTATTATTTTTTTTTTAATTGGTTAATGCCATTACTGATAGCAACTAATGCTGGGAATATATTCTACTCATCGGCCATCACCAAGGAAACCTTTTCTAATATAAAACCCCTGGGTCATTGCAATTCATATTTCTCGTTTCTTTTTGACAACCAAACATTCTCTTCATCAACATACTTAATAGTCTCAGATGGTGCTTTTAGGTCTTATTAAAAGTTCCTTGAACTAAACTTGGCAATTCTAGTATTTTTGAATCTTTCTTTCTAAAATCATTAACTTCTGAAGATGTTTCCTTAACAAACTAATATATTTGAAATGATGCCGGTTCTGACCCTTAAAGTAATAATAAGATAGTAGTTGTTTTGGCTTACCAGAGTTTTACAACATGTTGCTGTGTGTTTAATCCTACAAATCCAATTTTACTGCAGTCACTATGTCTAGTTGTGATGTCATTTCCAGGTTCTCAAGGAAGCCATGAAAAGAGACTAAGCTACTTTACCAAGGTATGATGACGATCATTTTTCTCTGCAAGTTAAAGCAAAGAATGAAATTTACATAGGCTAACAATGGTATTGCTTTCAGCTTTAACTCTGGAGCAGCTACTACTATTTAGTAGAAATACCAGGAATTTTTAGTGATACACAGATAAAATGAACAACAAAGAATTCAATTTTAAATAAGATCAAGAGATGCTGACATGTGCAGAAGTATCTGTTTTCTTTGATTTCCTCTTCCTCTGCGACTTATCCATCAGCCCTGATAACAATGAGACATTTTCATAAATCATTTTCTGATTATGATAATGTTGCACTGGGGAGACGCCAGGTCGATGTAAAAGTGATAGCAAATTCTTAACTTATAATAAACTAAGAAACTTCTTTTTTTCATATTTGAAAAATAACAATTACTAGTTGGAATTATTTTATGATTCAAGGTTTCCAAGCATAGTCCTGAATTTAAACCTAAAATCTTTAATAAGATAATCTTTCTTTTTAAACATTTTCATTTTATTTTACATCTTTAATATTTTATATAAAGTAATTTTCTCGGGGTGCTGATCAGTTTTGGCTTTAAAAGCTCTTTGAATTTATCAAGAATTATTTAATTTTAATATATTTGTATTTCCTTTTAACCTAATTTTGTAAGTTTTATCCCTTATCAATGCAGCCAGAGACTAATGAAATCTAATAGAAATGTGAAAATTTGTAAATAAATTTTAAAATTCTTAAATAGATATCTTCCAACTCACTTCTTTGCTGAGATGGCCAGAAATGTTGCTAAGAATTGTTTACAAAGTATCGGTATTGTAGAGGAGTAAACAAACCCATCATTTTGTTAATGCTATATTTTCAGCTGAGAACCAAGTCAAAGCGTCACCGACCAGGTAAGTAGTAAGCAAACTTTAGAATTATTTTCCAGCCAGGTTTGCCTCTTGGAGCATTTTCGGAGATAGTGTGACTGCTATTCAGATGCTGGCTAGGTTTACTATAGATCAGTCGTTTCAGATTTTAAAAAAAAAATTTATAGATTACATTAATACTCAAATTTTTTCTGTAAGTTGCCAGGGTAATTAGCCTTTACTGGTTGTCTACTACACATGGATTTAAATGTCATGAAGCTAAATAATACAATTGTTAAAGGGAGACAATTCTGTTTTGTGTTGTAAAAGACTGAATTTTTTTCTTTCTTTTGGAAATTTAAATCTTTAAAGGGCGCATTTTCCCATTAACCATAGTATTTGTTTTTTGTGTGGTTATGTTGCTAATGTAAATGTCAAAGATTAGCTTGAACTGTACATGTGTATATCTTAGGACTTCTCTCTAAGAAGACCATCAAAGGAAGCAACTTTAAATTAATTTTATTTACGATGAATAACTTTCAGGTAATATCAGCGCACCTGGTGGTTTAAAAGTAAAGCTGGAATTCATATTTTTAATTCTGAACCAAATGATACATCATCACTGTTTTGTGACATGACATTTGTTTATTTTAAGGAACGAAAGCTCTCTGATTATAATTTTGTTACTCTAGTCTTTCAGTATGACCGACAGGTTTTTCTTTTGCCTTTTTGTCTTACTTTTTGAGGAATATTTCATGATTTCTGCATAGAATCTCATCTGACTAATGGGGTCTTTGTTATAAAGCTTTGACCCCCCAACAATAGTCCAAGGGAGGCAATTCTGTTTTGGTTATTGTTCTTTTTGTTTTATTCTCCTCTCTCTCCATTGTAATGCAGTTTTTCCAGCCATCACGATTTTGGGAACTACCGAGATCGCGCTTAGCAGGTTCATAATTTCATTCCTGATTTTTCTGTTGTTATCTGCTGAGTTTCATTTCTTCCCATCTGTGTTTGAAGCCACTTATCCTTTTTATGGAAACCTCTGCTTAGTCCAACTTCAGCTTAAAAATGGATATAAACAAAATATCTTAAGATAGTGGGGATGATTTTGAGCGTTAGGCGAGTAATAGTCTTGGCTTTTATACTTTTCCAATATCTGGGAGGAAAAAAGGAAGTCAGAGTTTTAAATTCCGCCAGGGTGCAGCTCAGCTTGTTTACTGTAGCACCAGAACTCCCCCCCCCACTCTTTTTTCGAGGAAAACCTTAAAAATCTCCAGTTTTCAGGGGTATATAGAACAGCAACAAAACCAAAAGTTGATGTATCCCTAATAAAGAAAGGAAAGCAAAATACTTAGTATTTTAACAGTTTCTGAAATATAAAGAGCAGTGGTAAGCCAGCAGCCATGTTTGTTTCATCAAAGTCAGCAGGGGTCCTGCGTGTTAACAGCTTCAGTCTCTGTCAGGAGGTAAGCTAATGAACGAGGTGACAGCTTGTTAGAGGATGGATGGATGGATGCTCGCCTCCTAAGACTGATTAAGTCATTAGATGAACAAAATGAAGAGACCCATTCGGTTTTCAGTTTTTATTTTTTAAAGACCTACCAAAGAGCAAGAGAGAGAGAGAGTTGAGACTTTGGTTTGTCAGTAAATTCTAAAATCTGCATCCTTTTTGTTTCTTTCTCGGTTTTTTTATAAATTAAAATACTCGTTGTTTGGAGACTGTCACTAAATTCTCTACCACCAATCATCAGAGGGGGAATCGAGATGATCGCTGCTGAAATTACCATGTATATTAACAGAATTAACCAGGTCGAAATGAACCTTTCCTCTTAGTTGCATTTTCAGAAGATGGTTATTCTGGAAGAATATTTCGGATAACATCTTTTCGAAAAAGCAAATCAAGTTCAATTATGCAAACTTAAAGCAGAAAGAGAAATCAGTCAAGTTTAATAAAAACAAAAAAAAAAATTCTATCATCATCTGTTCTACAAAAGCCCTCAGTAACTGGAATACATTTTCTTCATATTTATAGAAGGCGGCCGCCAGTGTAGGATGCCACCCGTCCCGAACATCGTACCAGTTGGTCTCCCCCTCACTGGAGCAGCTAATGCTGGCTGATATATTGCCATTTTAAAAAATGTCTTGAAATGAAACTGTACTAAAAAACTAAACACTCAAGTTTGTAACTGCCGTTCTATCGATTATTTGAACTTGTAGATTAATGATTGGAGTCGTCGGATAGTAATTTTGATACTTCTATTCAAATTCAGTTGAAATAAATATTGTTGGGATCGGATTTTATTGGTTAAAAATCCCTGCAATTACACATGCAGCCTGTTTAGAACTGATTTCCAAAGAAATTTACAGCTCTCTAATTTTTGTTTTTCAAAATTAAAGCCTTTCTTGGTTTTATAAATTTAATCTTTTTAATTGATTTTTTGGAAGTACAGAATTAACATCGCCAGGCCTAATAGACAGAGCCCCAGATCATATTGTTGCTGTTTCAAAATGATTGGGTGGTGTTAAACTCTGTTGCAAACAACCAGTCACTTAAAACCAATTGATGCTGAAAGTCGTTTAGTTTGTCTTGATGACACTGCAAGAAATCTGTTGGAAAAAAATAGCACTAGTTTAAGGGAAAGGCAAATGTGATTAGCATAATGTGAAAAGCCATTGGTCATTTACATTAGTTATCCTTTGAGAACTTTTAGCTAATGCTAAGGTAGCAGCAGCTGAGGACTTGAGTTGCAGTAACCTGATTAGTAATTTGATATCTTTCAGAATTGTTACTAGTATTTCCTGATTGTACTGACATTAAAGTTTTGGAGATAGACAGCACAAACTGCACCCAGTACCAAGCTGATAGTTGCTGATGCTAAATCGACTTTGAGAATCACGTTTATCGATGGAGTTTAGCAACCAAGAAAGGTTTTTGGCTTTTGAATCAGATTTGACTTTAAATAACATTTTAGGTATGAAGAGCAAAAAAATCCTGATTTTATTTTTGCTTTTTCACATTTTTCTCATTGCTTATAATCTAACATTGTACATTCGATTCTGAATTTAAACTGCAATATTCTTGGTGGTGGCTTTAGTACAAATTAATAGTTGCATTAAAATCCGTATTTGAACAGGTGAGTTGCTGAAGGAAGCAATACTCCAGTTACTATGTTGACACTACACATTACACAAAGGTTTATCTGATCAGTCTGTCGTCCTAAGTACACAGAAGGAAAACCACACACGAATGTCTATGTAAGATATAACTGCAACAGCTAATTGCATCTATCTGTGAGTAGGAGTCTTATAAGCTTTAGGGTTTGCTAAGTCTTCAGGTAATTTCAAAGCTATTCACGTCAATTGCAAACCAAGTCATCAAAATATTTCTAGTCATTGGTTTACAATATTTTTTGGACAAACCACCTCTCTCGCTTTAACTCTTCAGTAATACAAAATGCACGTTTTCTTTTCCATTCTGGAATAGGTTGTTTGATTTATTAGCTAGTTCTGTTATCTCTACCTGCTGCCTTATATTTGTTGTATGCACATATTAGATATTTCTGCAGATACGCCCTCCTACCAATTTGGTCTTGGCTGCTTTTATGGATCTGCATACATTATTCAAATTATGTTAAGATTTAAAAATTTTTGTGTTGTTTATACACAGAAATATGCTATAGATCCAGTATTAGATCATTAACTTTCAAGGATTGGCACAGCACGGTTGGTTATCGATCTGTCCTTGATATACCATCTCTTTGGGGTAATTATAATTATTCCAGTTATAAAACAGTTTATGTGGCTGAGACAACATGAACAGGAAGTTTTATAATTCAGAAAAAACTGGAAATGTCCTGTCACAGCCTGCGTAAGAGACTGATTTAGAAAAATAAATAATAATAATATAGCTTCAAAAATGAGAGACATTGCTTTCTGATATAAGAGAAGGGAAATGGAAATAAAAGATGATCTTTTCTAATACTCTGTGGCTAGTCTGTAACAAAAATAAACTATAAATTATTATGAAACGTCTATTATTATTGTATGACCTAAACATATACCGAACCTATTTGCTTGCTTCTGGTTGAGTGATCATCATGTCTTCTCATGAATTATGGCACCATGACAGAGACAGTATGGTTTTACAAGTTACAGTTCTAGATACGGGCGAGCTGGGCCTGGAGGAAAGATTTTAAATCAACAAAATATTCAAAAACATCCAATGACCATTTTAGCTAGGAGAATTTCAAAAAGGGAAAGAAGAATGCTGAAACTGTTTGCTGTTCTCGGAGAAATCCTATGCCTGATGACAGGGGAGCAAACAGTAAAATGTGAATCACCTGTACAATGAGTGTTTGAAGGTTGGTAAATGTATAGAAAAAATAGTAATAAATAACTGAATAATTTATTTTGTATTATCATAATGCAGTTGTATTTAAGATGGTTGCTTTTGTCACAGTACTGCTAAGCTGCCTGTCAATGTCAATACAACGGAGGCCACTCAGTCCATCACGTCCCTCGTCTTTGTCTGTTTTCACACACATTCAGTTCTAGAAAAAAAGAATCAATTTAGTTGATTGGTTAGTGGTCCTCCATAATCTTCTGCAGTCCCTCTCATAATTGAATAGACCAATTTCACCTTGGCAGTGTACAGTAGGGATAGACCCAGCCAATGTTGTTTCAGGTGGCTGATATTTCATTTCCACCACTTAGCATTCTCTGCTCTCCACTGTATAATATGTCCAAATATTCCTTTATGTTAATGGTGAAATAACAGTGATGAGGTAAACTTAGAGTCAGGTATGATCATTGAATTGTTGAAAGTTTACATACATGCTGTCATATACTTTCCCAGTTACAGGGACCAAGAACCCTCCCTATCTTTGTTACAAGATTAAATATCACCTGCTTACATGCCGAGTGAGTTGTACAACCACCACTAAGCATGGAAGGTCACGGGTGAAAGAGTTCACTAGAACTCTTCATTTTCAGATGTGGGAGGAAACTCAGACTGGCTGGTTAAGAGAAGTGAAGAGAAATAATGCTGAGGAGGTAAGGCAAACTCGCAGTTCCTGGTAACAGTTCATGTGGAAGAGTTGGGTAGATAATCATCATAAGTTATGTAGAATTTAGCTTCCCCCACACACGCCATCATGGAAAACATGGCACTAGGTTCCGAGCAGAAATATCACCAGTGTCTGTTAGAAAGTTTTCCTAATTACACCACATCGAATGCTGTCCAATGTTATCCTTGCTGGTGTCTTCTACTTTAGTAGAGCTGTGTGGTGGTCGTGTACCTGATAAACACAGGCATGCAGTACTTAAGGACAAAAATAATGAGTGGAGAATTAGGTTGCAGGAGAGAAACTACTAAAAAAGATGTTGACGAAAGACGTTTGAGAGCTACTGCCCTGAAAGATCCCAAGCTTTATAAGAGGAGGGCAATAATTACAAAGTGTTTTCAAAACAAGGAATCCTTGTAGCGAGAGCCACAGCTACACTTAATATATTTGACAGGAAAATACCAATAAACTGTTAATCAGATCTGTCAGATTTTTTTTTTTTTTTTTTAATCTTTTAACATATTTTCAGGATCCAATTTTCCACTAAAAAGCAAAATAATATTTTTTCTGGTTGTAATAAATAGAAAGAAAGATTCCCAATTTAAGGGAAATGTATTTTTAACACATTATCTGGCAAACCACCTGTCTTTGTGAAGGATTTCTGCTCAGAACATTAGTATTCAATTACTGGTACAAAGACTTCCCAGTGACATTAGCACATGAACTTCAGTAGTCTCAAAGAAGCTGAAGTCTTATTTGCTTTGACATCCTCAGTAAAATTTGTGAACAAGATTATTGGTTGTATTATATTTATTAGGGAAGCAGTTTATTAAATTCCAGCTCTGCGGTGGTGATACGCTAACGCCTCCTAGATCAGACTTCTAGAAACAAATTCATGTAAAAATGGCTTACAATGGAAAACTTCACTGAAATTTCCCTGCTTCATCTCTCTCTCTCTCTCTCTCCTTTCTTCCACTTCTCCAGGTAGCAAATGCTGATATACTCTCTACAGAAAAAATCCATTATTGTGCTATAGAATTTTCTGTCCAGACATCTTGTGGAAAACAGTTTCTAAACTTATATGGGCATTTAGTTTCTATAATACCTTTTTCCTTAGCCCTGCGATTAGTGACTCTGGAATCAGATGATGTACCTAACTAAAATGGATTTACAATCAGCCTGCAATCAGAAAGATCTTAATTTTCCATCTACTGTGTATGTATATATTCCGTGTTGTGTTCTGCACTGAAGAGGTGCTGCAAAACAGCTTTTGTGAGCGACAAGTTTTGTAAAAGATTTGAAAAGGTTTGCACAGTGAAATATCTACTCTCTCATCTCGCTGATCAAAATTATATCTGGCTTGATCCGCATTATCTTTACGCATTCTTTCTTAGCAGGGGGGGTAGGCAGAAAAGGTTTAGAATCACCAGTAAATGTTGCATGCTGGGAAACAAAGGTGACTACATAATCATCTAATTGATCACATTTTATTAGGGCAGTAATAATTTCATAATGGAAGACCATAAATAGCCATCCAGGTTTGTTGAAATATTAGCAGCCTTTATAGAAGAAGTAATGCTCACCTGGCCCGCTGTGGCTGCTGCTTGTTTGTTCCTTGTTCAACAGGTGAGAGATGCCTCCCATCACTGGTTCCTGTGGCCACTTCACATCCTCGCAGTTTATGGAAGTTCTTTAACAAAGATGCGTAAACAGTTTCCTCAGAGAAATATTTTCTGGAGTTAAATAGATTTTTAAATTATCCAGTCACCTCTAAAAATGTATTAACCTACGTTTAGTCTGCTAATACGTCGCTGATAAAGGTCCTCGTAACCATGACGATGTATACGGATTTTTAAAATGAAGTCATCAAGTTATGTAAAATGTCTCACTCACCGACGTTAATCAGCAGTTAATCATTCATTCTCTCCCTGCTTTATAGCAACATGTCACAGAAAGTGTAGTCGTCTAAGTTTATCTGAATCACATGGTAATCTTCACTTTCATTTTTCTACTATGATGACATTATGCTTTTTTAGTGTCAGTCCACCATTATCCAAAAGTATAAGTTTGTGTTAGCTGTCAGGTATGTAAACCCTTTTTAAAAAGCTGTATGTGCCTCAAGTAATTTTGCAGACAGTATGAATTTTAATACTTAAGCAGAGCAGAATGGAAACCTTGTATTTTTTTTGCATAGAATATATTTACAAACTGAGAAATTTACATAATTATTTCAGTAGAATATTCTGACACAAAAGAATGGGTTCTCATCACAAAGGACTAAAACTCTACCATTGTTATTACTATTCTTTCTATGTCTGACAGAATGTGGCCTGGTTACTGATGTAAATAAAGCAGTTAGAATTTACATCTAGTACTGTTTGAAATTTTATGACGAATCAATTACATTCATTACTATAAAATATGTAGAAGAGATGGTTAAAAAGTACGAGATGATGATAATTTTGAACATCAAGTCACACACAGTTATGACTCAACAAATTCTTAAAAGGCTGCTTTAGTTTTGACAATGATTTCATGAATGTGTCTGTCAATGTACTTGCGTGGGACACAGATACAGACTCCATGTTTGCACAGCGGAGTTCTAAATTAAATACTGCTGTCGATAGTAAAAGCCTTTATCCTACTATATGACATTGAGCTTGATTAGGTACATTATCTTCTTTGTTTAAGTTCCCAATTTTTTCTTTGGGGGCAGAATATTGATTTTTTTTTTCAAATTAAATTTCCTAAAATGTCATCTTTAACATAAAAATCTGGCCGTGATCACATCGAGACAGATTTAACTAAATCAACTCGTCTGCCAAAGATGATCTTTTTTAAAGGAGAAATTTTTTGCACATAATTTGGTAAATATCTCCATGGTAACCAGGTGAATAAAAGATTGGATGATCTACACCTAATGATGTATGTGTATTCAGCTGAAGTTGTTTGTTTGAATCAGGGACAGAGAGAAGTGTTGCGAGGATTTTCCCTAACAGCATCATGTGGGGCATAAATAGATTCTTTCTAATCTGCAAATGTTCTGGATGAGTGGACAATTCACTTTGAACACAAACACATTCAACCTAAGAATTTATGATAAATTAATATTTCTGGTTTCTAGAGTATTCTTTACTGATACAAAAATAGCATAAAATATTTCTACTTGGATGGCTACAAATAACTTTCAGCACCTGTTTGATAAGCTAACAAACGGCATTTTCAGTTAGTGTTGCTGTCATATTGATTTTATTGAACATAGTATCTATCTCGCTGAAACCCTGCCATCAGACTGATTGATATGTTACTGATTGACGAATAGCAGATTGCTTAGTGTATATCATACCAGAGAGACAATCGCCGTGTATACTGAAGTGCTTAATTCAGAGATCGCTAGGGTTGGTATTAGATTGATTTTCTGATGAGTTATGATGCTAATTTAAGAATCAATTGTTAGTTTTCAGCATGGAAAGAAGGTGACACTGAAAGAATCACAACTGAAGAAAGGAAGCTATACAGTGGACACCAAACTTACCCAGCCATAAGATCGAAATATTGTACGTGGTGCTCTTTCTTGAAAGTAAAGAATAGCATAAATTAATTATAACATCTGTGTATCCCATATTTAGAAGGGCCCAGTTTTTGAAATAGTTCTATAATATTTGAACACCCACATCTTTTTCCTTAACTAATTAACTTAAATCACCTAGGAAATATGGTAGGTAGTTTTTTTTTTTTAAATTTCATGGTATTAAGAAAAAAAGTATCTAAAAGAACAAATCCACTTATTTTGCAACGGCAAAAAACAATTGCTGTTAATTTCTTCTGTTTGTATTATCACAGTATGAGGATAAACTTTAGAGCTCTTCATATTCTTTATTCTATATCATTTGTTATCTCCCTTTATTGTTCAGCATGTTCACTTGGTCGTGATGCTAGGTGCTAGACTGCTGGTTCAGAGAGAGAAAATGTACTGTAGTATGAACACATCGGGTTTTACAGTTTATATTATTACTATTGTTATTGCAAAATTGTACAAGTTATTGGGTGTAGAAAGTACTGAAATTATGACAGTTTCTTCATGAATTATCTTATTTTATTTACACAAAACATTAAAACACATACACACACCGACTCACTTTTTATTATTAAAAAGTATTTTTAGGACTGCTCCGTTTTTATGAGCATGAACTAGAATTCTAGTACCATTGTTTGATTCTTTACAGGTATCCACTGGATCATTGACTTCTTGTTGATTAAAAGTATTTTTTAATTCTACTTTCATTTCTAATTCCACCATTGTCAGATATAACACACATTAACACTTTAGAAATATGCATGTATAGTGTTGCTGAATTGTTATTTTTTGATGATACAATGTAAGAGTTTTTTTAAGTGTTCCATTTTCTGTACTTCTATACAGGGAATACGAAATTTCTTCTAGTTTTTCCTTTTCCCATTTTCAAGTTATCAATGAGAATCTTCCCAAAAGTCTCTTTTTGAAGTGCATCACAAGTGGGTAGCTATAATTAAGAGATTGTGTAGCCAGATTAAGTCATGGGTTTGCTGTGAGAGTATTGGATGTTTTCCATCAGCTTTATTCTGAGGAGGGTATGCTTCTGCTTCCTAAGTCTCTTGCTGGCTTCTTATATCAAATGTCAGTTGTGCTCCGCTACATACATCAGCAACCCTGCGGTTTTTAACAACCGAACATTTGGCAGACGAGTCTCACAGACACATTATTACCTAGAAAGAGATTATTTGCCAATCATAATTTTGTTTCCCGGTATTTAAACCATGGTCTCCATTTCTGACTTGAAATCAAGGAATTATTGATACTGCAACTACAATCTCCATTTAAATCAGAGTAATTTATATCACACTTTTGTTTTCCGTCTATGTAGTCTCAGTCATCCACATGTAACAGCTGGGCACCCTTTTGAAAAATAAGCTTGGTTTTTCATCAGTCCTTTATTTTTCTAAAGTTAAAAAAAAGGGGGGGATACTTTTGCATTCTTGGTTTCCCATCTATTAAGAGAAGAATGGAAAGCAAGTGCGCAGCTGAACACAGCCACAAAGAGTGAGGGGAGGAGGAGAAGACATTAAAGTTATGGAGCAGCTGGAATTTGATATTCAGGAGAAAATTCTGTATGCACAAAGTGTTCTGTCAAAACTTAAGACTTCCACTAGATGTGGCTACCTAAACATACGGCATGGTGACTCAGAATGAATATCTCAGCATTCAGACTTGTTTCTAAAACCATATTGTGAATTATTACTAGAAGTAAACCATTTGACTTTTGATTTGATGAGTAAACTGTAAGTATACAAAATCCAAAGAATGGATTTACATTTACAAAAATTTTTTACTTAATGTAAAATGAAAGTAAATGGATTTATTTGATATTAACCGTACATTACAAAAAAATGAAAATTCCAGTCTCCTTTAGGGGGTTTTTTTGTTGTTGCAAAGTAACCAAACCCCCGGATCGATAGATCTCTCTCTCCTCTCGCTCTCTGGCTGCTACCCATCTCTCTCTCGAGACTCTCGGTTTCTTTTTCTGTTTTCTCGCTCTATAGCTCTATAGCTCGAGGTTAGTTGCGGGGTACTAGAGCATAGCGTAGATGGTGAGTGGTTCTGGGTTCTAGCGCTCTGAGGTTGCTCTAGATCCAGCGTCGATTCGCGGTGGCGCGAGGATGGGGTCGGGGGGAGAGATCTCGGGGGAGCGGTTGGGGGGAGTATGGTTAGAGATATTAGGTTTTAGTGGCAGAGCTCGCTATCTCGAGGATCATGGGTTATCCTCTCTCTCTCGAGAGTCTCTCCCCATTCTCTCTAGCTCTCTCTCTCTCTCTCTCTCTCTTGTTTCTCTCTCGTCTCTCGCTGTTTCTCTTTCTTTTCTGTTTCTTCTCTCCTGTTTTCTCTCTCTCTCTCTCTCTTCTCTTCGCTCTCTGTTGTCTCTCTCTCTCTCTCTCTTCTCTCTCTCTATCTCTCTCTTCTCTCTTTCTGTTTCTCTCTCTCTCTCTGTTTCTTTTTTGTTTACTCTCTCTTCTCTCTGTTTCTCGCTTTCTTTTTCTGTTTCTCTCTCTCCTGTTTCTTTTCGGTTTATCTCTCTATCTCCCCATTCTCTCTTCTCTCTCTCTATCTCTCTCTCTCTCTCTCTCTCTTCTTCTCTCTCGTTCTCTCGCTCTCTCGCTCTCTCTGTGTTTCTTTTCTTTTTCTGTTTCTCTCCCTCTGTTTCTCTCTCTGTTTCTCTCTCTCTCTCTGGTTCTCTTTCTTTTCTGTTTCTCTCTCTCTCTATCTTCTTTGTTGTTCCTCTCTTCTATTTTTTTGTTTCTCTCTCTCTCGGTTCTTTTTTGTTTCTTCTCTCTCTCTCTCTTTTCTGTTTCTCTCTCTCTCTGTTTCTCTCTTCTCTTTCTCTTCTCTCTCTTTCTTCTCTCTCTCGTCTTTCTGTTTCTCTCTCTCTCTTCTTCTTTTTTTCTGTTTTCTCTCTCTCTCTCTTTCTTTTTCTGTTCTCTCTCTCTCTCTTTCTTTCTGTTTCTTCTCTCCTCTCCTGTTTCTCTCTCTCTTTCTCTCTCTCTCTTTCTCTCTCTCGCTTTCTGTTTCTCGCGCTCTCGGGTTCTCTCTTTCTTTTTTCGGTGCTCTCTCGCTCGCTGTGGTCTTCTCTCTCGCGGTCTCTTCTCTGCTCTCTCTCGCTCTCTCTCTCTCGCCAGTCTCCATCTCCATCTCCATCTCCATCTCCTCTCTCTCTCTCTCTCTCTCCTCTCTCTGTTTCTCTCTCTCTTTGATTCCCTTTAATATAATACCCTTTCATAGTGCTATTTTTTAGTGACTGAGAAAAGGGCGCAAATGCAGAATTTTATAATCACTTGAGTGGAAAATATCTAGTTATTATTACCTATTTAATATGTTAAGTAAAATTACATACAACTATCTAATATTAATGAAGAAATGCTGTTTAGCATAAAAGAAATCATTTTAATGTAATACGCATGTGATTAGGCAGAAAATATCAGTAATCTTTAACAAAATTTTACCATAATAACCAACTCTTCAACATTTTATTCATAAATATATTCAACACGAACCTAGTAATGTTTGATTTTACTTATTATTTTGTCAAAATCATAAGCATGTTGCACACTTATGGTATCCAAGGGTTTCCATATCCTTTTGAATTGGAGCGAAGGGTTTAAAGTGGCACTGTATTCTCTGCATGATTCATAGCAGGTGTTAAAAAGTGTAATATGGAATTCCAAATTTCAAGCAGGAATGCCATTATATGACTATAGATTCTTTAGTCTGCCATGATCTTCAACTCCAAATAAATATTTTTTTGCTAATTATACCTTTCCATATGCTCTGGAGTTTTCAGAAATTTTGCATAAGCCAACTCTTCTTAAATACAGAATTCAATTGTCTCCACAGTCACATGTCTTTCCTTTTGCTCATCTAAGATGTCTACACTGTTTTTTTTTTATGAAACACGATCGCCTGATAATGGCTGCCACCAGGGTTTGGGTTCCAAGACATACAGGGTTGGGGCTGCCACTGCATTTCTTAGAGTCATCATCACCACCACCACCAAAAACTGGCCAGCCCCATGTCCCCCAGGTCTTTTAATCATCATCTGTCAAATGATGTATTTTTGTTGCTTTATAGGGAGCTGGTAAAATCTGACACTATTTCCCCATTAACTCAGCTGATATAATGATATCCTTGGGATGATTCAGCTAAAGATGTAAGAGAAAACAATCTTTCTGTTTATTCACAAGTGGAATTAGATGGCAAATTCCAATATCTTTAGATTTTTGTGACCAGCAGGTTGTTAGAAAATGATAATAAAATTTATTGTAATAATAAGATTTAAAATTATTAGGATTTTAAAGATAGCAATTAAAATATAATAGACCCAGTTTACATCTTTGTTAATGTTAAAAAATCAAAATATCAACCAAAAGTTAATCAGTTGGGCTTACCTGGTAAAGTCTGATTCACTTTCTATATTTCTTGTGTATATATTATTAGGAAATTTATAGGAATGAAGTTTACCTTTTAGCATTCCTATTTAAAATGCTTGAAAACCTTGTGCGATTTTAGAATTTGACAATTACAAAAACAATCCAAACAAGAGACTCTCCCGTGTGGTGTGTATTTACAGTTAGCAAGCAGAGTCTATGAACCTTTTTCCAGATTATTTGATAGCCCCAAAGTAGTGACAACATCATCATCATCATCATCGTGAAACTGAAAGAATCTGATAGCTAACTGAAGCACAAATGGTCCGCATTATTTTATGCCAATGTTCTTTGGTACTGTCATGCCACCAAAGGTTCGAAGTACCCAGCAACAATGGGTAGGTTGAAGGGTGCTGGAATAATCTATTTAGCTGTTTTCTGAACGGTCTGCCAGCAGTAAAATATTTCTAAAAAGGTCACAAGATTAAAAATGGAATCAGATGACCCTTTTGATGTTGTTTTTCTTTATTTTTAAAGGAAATAGTTTAACAGAACCCATTCTAATGTTTCATTTTACCACAGAATTCAGTATTGAAAATAATTATGGAAACAAAGGAAAAGCTGGGTGTAAAATGCAAATAAAAATTCATCACAGTTAAGTCATGTGTTGATATATGATATAGTACACTGTGATTGAATATCATGCAACCAATTGGAAAGTGCCACTCCTGCAGAAGACTATAGAAGCATAGACAGTGATATCATTATAGCGTGATGTGAGGTGAATACTATGGCTCCTGGGAAGGAAATATCACATGACAAGCATACAGAAATCAAAGTCGGTAGCTAGTGAAAGCTGCTGCTCGTAGCACAACGTAGCTCGACTTCATGTTTTGGGGCTCTATGCAGGACTCAGGCGGATACGTGAAACTGACACTGTTGAGACGCAGTCGAGGGAGAAAGCCCAAACTTTCCAAAATGATTTTAAGTACCTCAGGATAGACATCACTAGATGTGTAGCTTTCTGAAAACCCTTGCTGAAGAGAGGAAACCAAATGGCAGGGCTGAAATGGACAGAACACTGGGATGTCCAAAACCAGGAAGAATATGCTTTTTACAGATGGGTCCAAATTTGAACAGTGTGGTAACAGCTACAGTGAAGCATGGCAGTGGATCAATACAATTGAGGGGACTGCATATCAGTCAAGGGTATGGAGATTTGCATAAAATTGAAGATATACTGACTGCTGACAGGTAGGTTCTCATCCATTATGCCATTCCCTCAGGAATACATCTTTTTGGGCAGGGATTAGTCTTCCAACATGACAATGATTCCAAGCATGATGCAGCCAATGTGGTTAAAAACTATCTGGAATGTAAAGAAGCTGATGAAACACAAAGATGCCTTGGCCTGCTCAAAGTTTTGGTATGGACAACACTGAGGCTGTACGGAGTTAGTCAAACGGTAACTAAACCTTTGATGGATTGTGGAAAGTACTTCGGGGTACTTGGAACAACATTCCACAGTTGAACATTGATAACCTGTATGGGAGCATGAAAACAAGCTGTCATGGTCTATATAAAGTAGAGAGTTCATATCCCAAATACTAATGCACTATACAACATGTTTCTGTGTTTTTTCTGTAATATTGCACCATGTATTTATTATATACATCTCTCAGTTGCAATTACTCATTATCTGTAATATCTGCATGTTTCCATAATCATTTAAATACTGGATCTTATGAAAATTAACCAGTTGTAAGGAGGTGCATTTAAATTGGTTAAATAAGATATTTAATTTACATTTATATTTTATTATAAAATAAACTATGCATCTGAAAATATTATTTATAGTATATTATTCTTAGATGTTTTTTAAAAAAGAACAAATTATGGTCAATGACTATTCAGGGATATCTGATAATTAAAAATTGATATGAAAGTGCTCACGTATCTAGTTTTTATGTTTCACTATATCATGAAACTAGGAAAAAATCTATTACTGCAATACTTTTTAAATTCATTTTTTACTCAGCACAAGTAAAATTGCTTTTCAACGAATCACACACATTAACTTTCCAATCAAATTTAGTTATGCTGTTAGTATGGGCAGTCGTCATCCTCTGTTTTTTGAATTTTTGCACCAAGGAATGTTTTCTACTGGTCGACCTTTGTCTTTGCTGTCGGTGACTCGGTCATAATTTCACCTGCAAGTGAAAAAAGGTGGTTAAGTGCTTGGTAGGAGATGAAGATATGTGACAATTAGTATTTCACCAATTCATGGTCTTGTTTCGATGTTATACACAAAGATGGTAAGCCCAGAAGACAGCTTTAAAGTAAATAAGAACCGACTGCATCACATGACAAATGATTATTATATATAAGTGTTTAGCGGACTCAAAATGAAGATGGCTGACTGACTCATAACTAAAAAAATGAAGCTCCAAATATTAACTTGAAAATAACTGGCAGAAATGTGATAAAGGTCAGTCGTGCAGAAGCGATGAAAGTGTGAGATAGTTTTAATAATTATTAGGATAATAGTTTTAGCAAGAGTGATTAGCTTGCTTGCCTCTTGTAGCTGCTTTAGTTGATCAACCACATAACTAACTAGTAAAGGATCCTAATGTCATCCAAACGTATCATGGCCAAAATTAGGTAGGTTTGTGATGAAGATGATGGATGATGTGTACTCCTTTGATTATTTATGGTGGATTTTGTCCCTTGTTCTGCTCTGCCTAGAATAGGTGGGAGAAGCCCATGTGTAGTGTAATTATCTACATCATTCACTCTATACAACAAAAAAATGCCTAATTATAGAATTAATATACGAAGATAGATAATTATTATATATACCAATAATAGCTGGGTAAAGGCTTGGAAAGTAAATACTATTTATAGCACACTCTGAAACATGCAGACTTTTTTCTGAAAATGGTCAGATTGTTAATGGTTAGTAAGATAGGGAAATACACCTGCTCGCTGGGCTATGATATAGAAAAACACTAGTTAGAGCTGAATGAGCCAGATGTGTCAATCATCAGATTTACGAGAAGCTCTAGCGAAACATTCGGTGCCTGAATACTTGAAGTAAATACATCATCAGAGGAGACAATTGAAAAAGAACTGGCATCAGTTGCCAAAGTTATAAAAAGTATAGAGAAGTTAATCGAAAGTTGATGTTGCTCGGATGTAACAAATGCTTAAAATAGTCAATTATGACAAAAAGGAGTGATACTGTATCTGTTAGTGGATCTGGTTTTTTTGCTTTTGGAGAACAATGAAAATCTTAAACTGCCAAGGAAAATGACAGAAAGAATGATCATATTGGCTTATTAGCTTTATGACATTTTTTTAAAAGGCCAAAATCAAGGGTTTACATTTGGAAAAGAAAAATTAGTTTTGAAAAGTAAGCTGAAGGTGGCTCTAGAGACTTTGTACCCAAAAGGCATGAAACTACCGCTAACAAGGAGACTGAAAACTTGCGTATGGAAATGGCGAAATTGAAAATTTAACTGGATATGAGGAAGACGGATCATAAAAGGTATAGTTGAGAATGGAGATTATCAAATGAAAATGGCATTGGTTTTTATACAGTGAAAGTCCATTTATCTGAACACCAAACATCTGAAAAATTCAATTATCTTTAAGAGCTCAACTACTCTCGATTGGTTCTAAACCCAGACATTTGAATGAACCAAAATTTTTCAAATGCATTCTTCAAATGTTTATATTTCCCACAACTGAAATGTTTTTTTGTGATCTTTGCTTCAGTTGTGTGCAGCTGCTTCCACAGGGTGTCCTTGGCAGCACATTCACTTCCTGCATTGTTTTTATAGCAGGTGGATGCAAATCTGCTGGTGCTCTTATTTTTTGCGTTACTCTATTTAAGTACAGCAGCTTCAGCTACCATGGTCCCCCACAGACACTCCGAGTGTTGTACTTACTATGTAACAAAAGGTGGTGTTATCCACTGTAGAGTGGTTGCTAACTCAGTTGGTAGCACACATGGATTAGCAGCTGGAGATTCAAATCCTAGCATTGGGTGTCCATGGTATCAAACCTGAGATACTGAAAAAACACACACACACACACGCACATCATTCACTCTACTCATGACAAAACACACTAATTCAGTTACAGATATTGCATTGAGTTCTGTGGCAGAACATCGTCATCCTTTTTGTTCATTTGAAGTTCTTTTTGACAAAATCTGTCATTGAGAACATGTACAAGATATTCTGAGATGTGCGGAGGTTGGCTGCTGCAAATAGCATCATCAAAACAGCTGTAGTGAAAACCTTAGTATGGCATTAGGAAATATCAGGCTAACTGTTATCATGTGGCTTGTTTGTTATCTTCTGGAAGATCCTGTCACTATTATTGAGCATCTCAATTTTACCCCATAGGTAATAATGGTATTATGTATGTAAAAATTCTTGGCCTTTCTAGTTGTGATTATGCTCTTTTTTCCTAATACCATCAGTAAACTTGCTGAAGAAGAATTGTAGGTATAAACTGACAGATGAATGAAAGAAAACAACTGTTTGCTTGTCCGAGCATACCTGTAAAGGGAGGCCCACTGCAGATATACAGATAAAGTCCCTCCTCCTCAGTTGAGTCTTTTGAAGTTGTGTTTGTTTGTTTTTTTAATTTATTAAAACAAAATATTGCCTTATATATATATAAGTTTTATTTTTAAGGAAGGGAAAAGTGACTTATGTCATGCAAAGTACAAACTCAAATACATTTCGATTTTCTCTCTTTATATACTCTGCTCATTAGTCTATTAGATTTGAGGGAGATATTATGGTATGAAATAACGTTTTAAAGATGAATTGTGTTGGCTTGTGGCGTCATTCATTAGATTTGAACAGTCTTCAGTTAGAAGATCCATCCACAACTATCCAAGAATAAGCAAAGATTTGATTGAACAGAGCTACGCAGAAGCCATTTTACATTTGTGCAACTGGAGAGATTTTGTTACCAATCTAGAGATTGTTTTCCTTTATACTTTTTTGCTAATACATTTGGGCACTTTGAGGTGAAAAGCAGTTTTTAAAAATTAAAATGTTGTTGTGAGACTTTGACTATAGTATTAAAATGCTGAAGCTCTAAAATATTACTTGATCAAGTAACCTAATTATTGGTGTTTCCTTCAGCAGTTGAATGTACAGGTGCAGGTAGAGAGAAACAGCTTTAATACAGCCAAGTAAAAAAGACCTCAGTGCTTCCCCAAAGTAAACTTTTCACACGTAGATATTTCACTCAGAATTTCATGTAAATAATAATTTAAAACAATATTATGTGGACTGCATGCATTTTGTAATTATCAGGAATCACAATGCATGTTTATCATTAATGAAAAATTGTGCAACACGTAATGAATATGGCACATTACCAAAACCAAGAGTAACATAGTAAATAAGCAATGTAACACTAGTATAAAAAATATAGTAAGAAAGTGGTGTGCATTTATATTAGTACCATATCATTTCAGATGTCTGTAAAGAAACAGGTAATATTTTATGTACTTTTTCATCTACCTGACTTTTTTGTTTGTTTTAAATTGTAACAATGTTTCTGTGGTTTGTACTCTGTTGCACATGTGCTGTCAATAACAACCATGAGAATTTGTAGGTGTCTGAACCAAACTGCCAATCCTCATCTTGATTTCTCTTTGATTGGAAACTGTTCCGCTGCCTTTAGGAAATGATACTTGGAAACTCTCTGAAAAGTTTGCTGCCAGATGAACAGGATTCATTACTAGCATCTAAAATAAAAATTGTTGATGAGGACTTTTTAAAATGAGCTAAACAGGTGTCTAAATAATGAAAAGGATGCAGACAGCACCCCCATTTTTTTCTGTATAGTAAAATGTTGGTAGACCCTCTATTTAGATCCAATTAACCTGTTCCATAGATCCATGTCCTCTCCCCATCCACATTGTGAGCAGATGTGGCCGATCATTGATAACTTATGGAGGGCTGGCTCCATAGACTGTTGTATTTCTCATTTCATTAATTAAAGTTTGGCTATCCAAGTTTTAATCTACAGATTAAATAGCTTAATCTTCACCTGATTAAGTGATGGGCTAATTTGACATTTCATACTCTAATCAAATTTGTAATAATAAAAAAATTCTAGAAAAATGTTTAGTAATTATTTTCTTTGTTTTATGTAATTTGGACAAGATTTATTATTGAAACTTTAAGAACTTTTGTTAAAAATAGATTTTAAAAAACCTCTCAGTAATATGCAAAAACCTTCTACCTGTATGTACCTGGCTCAGCCTTTCTCTATGCACATTTGGCAATGACAAAGAAAAAAATTTATGTAATGTTTCAGAAGTGAAGATAATCTTTTGTAGATGAGGTATTTTCCAATTACGTGATGTCAAGGATTTCTCGTCATCTTAAAGAAAAGTTGAGGTAGAAAATATCTTCAGTATTTCAGTGTCTCTTTTTTAAACTTATTCTATGTCCAGACATAATACTTTTTTGTGTATTTTGCTCATTTAATTATAACTGCTTCGTATGAAGTTTCTATAATATTCTACTGACATCTGCCCTAGTGATATGTTTACTTTTCCATTTTAGGTAGTTTGGTATTCTCTTTAATTTGTCTGTCTTTATGTAAAGTACTGAGCTTCAGGCTGGTGGTTTCACCTGTCTCTTTTCACTTCTCCACCTGATAGAGTTGATACCATCGCCATCAGCAAGGAATGAATTCTTGGCCTAATTACTACCTATTTTGATAATATGTCTGTTGTGAAAACAGTGCTGTCTGTTACCCTTTGGTGAAGAGGATGGTTGTAATTCATTTTTGTTTGATCTAGATGTGATCCTTCTTGTCTTTAGACTGCTCTTTAACTCTTTTGCTGCCAAAGTTTGCTGTTTTTTAGTTTGTACACCTAAAGTGCCCATCATTTCAATGTTTTTAGCAGAAATAAACCTTTACTGACACAAAACATAGTTTTTATCCATCTCTGATCTTGTGCTTTACAATATTTCAGTAATATTTCTTCACAGAATGGCAAATGTCAAAGCATTCACGCTACAGACAGGAACATTACAGCGCTTACAGAATACTCAATTATCTTGGCAAAATCCTCGCCATTTCCATACCCTGCAGTGTTCTCCTGGGTCTGAATCAGCCATAATTTCGGCAATTAATCACCATTCTTGGACTAGGAAATGAGGTCATTTCCGTTAACAGATTCACTCCTCCATTGACAGACGATTCCCCCAAATGCATTTGCCAATGTTTAAGTGTCACAGAAACTACATTAGATCTATAATCACTGACTTTGGTGGGAAAAGAGTTAAGAGCCAAACCATATAGCTACATTTATTGGATGGCTTTACTTATCACCAATTCATAGATGTGGCTGCCTAGAAGAGAGATGTTTCATATCAGTTTGATTAATGAAAAGCTGCCATGTACTCTGCCAGTTTAGTCAATGATTCCATTTAGTCATCTAAATGGTAAGTTCAAAGATGGATCTAGAATATGTATGCACTAAATGACTGGAAGAAGAAAGAAACACCTATGTGAACATATCAAATAAAAGAAAGGATTCATGTGTGGCATTTTACAAATGACATATTAATGGTAAATCTTTGAACCTCCTTTTTGTTTGGTTCTTTTAAACTTGTCAGGAATAAAGTTGGTTAAATAAGTACTAAAATAAGTTAAAATTAGCAAAGACTATGCAAATTGCACAGATGAGCATTTGGTGCTCTCTATTGTAAAGAAATAGCAGGTTTTGGCAAAATGTATAATAGGTTACGAAAATATGATATAGTCTTCATGTCAAGCACAAGATGAAAATAATCTTATTATTGTTTCTTGTAGGCCAGCTTCACATCACCAGGCTTTTAAATTGCCAATTTTTTAAAAATCTTTATTAATTTTTCTATTAGAATCTTGGAACGTATTGTCTTTATCATTACAAACAACAAACTTTTGCTTTTTCTAAAATTTGTTTTAATAAATTTCTCAAATAATGTGATTGTCCACTCAGTTTTTTGTGCCTGCAGGAATTTCTGCTGTGACATATTATGTTTATATTTTGAAAATGTTTCACTCGCTGGAGAAGTTTCTAAGCCATTCTAGAACAAACAAGCAGATCATTTTCAAATAATAAAAAGTAAATATGCATGGGAAATGAGGAAGCTTAGAAACAATAAGAGATGTTTTCCTTCAGTAATGCTAATAAGAAGAAATATAACTTGTATTAAGTTGCTTATTAGTAGAACATTGAATATCCAAACTAGTTGCAAACCATGAAGTGCTTGAATTATTGTATTGTCTACTTATATCGATGGAAAAAAGTGTTGCATCATCTTTTAAGTGATTAATTTTTGTCAGTCCACCCACATATTTCTCTGGGTGTGGTGGTGTAACTCGTTTGTACTTACATGTCACAAGCAGTGACCTCTGCAATAGCACAAATTGTTGCTATCGTACCATCTTTGCTCAGCATTATACATGTTCTTGGGAAAATAACCTTTACTCTGCAGGAGATTTTCAAAATCTTCTTTGAAAGAATCAGCAATAAGTTGACTGGCTGGAAAGAACAGGAGGCTCATTTAAGCCTCTTCCTGTAATGACTAAACTCCCTTTGGGATTTCAGAATGAAGCTCCTGGAACAAAACAAACATACATACATACAATGCCAGTGTAGTTTTATTGTACATAATTCTTTTTAATTCAGTCAATTTACTGTTATGAGGATAATCAGTGGCCAGATAATTGACGCACTACTGTAGTTTCTTTATTGCATTCGTAAGAATATTTTTCTACAAGTTAATTATTTTGTGATTAAAAAGAATTTTATTCTGAACAATTTGGCCTGGTTTCGGACGTCTGCCAGATGTTCAGAATAAAGTTTTTGATAGCTTTGGGTTCTGGATGTCAAGGCAGAAATATTAAGACATTTGAATTTTGTGATGAGTCATTTTGTTCACAACAAATCTTAGCATCATTGTGATTTCTTTTTAAGAATTATGGTGCCGTCATTCAACTCTTCTACCATTTTCATCCTTGTTCTTTCATTTGGTCAAACTCTTATGCCCAAAACCTTTGCTTGCTTGTTACATGTGGCTTCCTGGCCAGTCATCTCACATCTACATTTCCGTATCTTGTAGTCTGAAGACAATGATTTCAGATGTAAAAGTATATTTTCATGATGCAGTAACCAGCTTGAGTCCAATTATGAAAATTCTGAGCCTTTAAAAAACTACTTGTCAAAAATATATATCTACACTTACAATTTTAATTTCTTACTGGAGCCAGCCAGACAAATTAATTCTTCTGACAAGATAAGCGTTTTGTCATAAAAGCTAGTTTTTCCACATAACTGCATATAATCTTTAATACAGGTAAATTTTAATTTACCTTTTGTGTTTTTGATCAAACCATCAGAAGTGCATTTTTTTTATAATTGCCTTTGGTAGCGGATGGCTGAGTGCATACCATACTGTCCTGCTATGGCAAAGGGGCAGAGTTTGATCCCTGGTTTGGACACGTTATGTCCTAGGGGACGGTGGTTCCCACAGCTGAATAGAGCTGTGCTAGAGGGGACTTTCCGTTTTCTGTTTAAGACAGAAGATCCAGGTAATGCCTGCTAAAGATAGCCATGGTGCTGCACAGCCTCCTCATCGGATATGTCTACAGTTGTAGAGAAGAAGAACTGACTTCATAAAAACTATAGATTGTTATGTAGAAAAAAAACAAAGAACCATCAGTGCGCTAGTAAATATGATAAATAATACTTTAGTTTACTTGAACAACAAAACTTCATGAATTCCTCCCATCTCCTCCCCCCCCTCATTATTATGTTTAAAAATACAACTTAGAAAATTTGGTTTCCATATAAATTCTTGTGGTTATACAGAGAAGTTTTTAGAAAATTTTTTTAAAATATTGGAATATGCAGATAAGCATAGTCACAACAACAAAAAAATTAAGAAGCAGGTGTGATAATGATAAACCAGCTGTGATATGAGCTGGAGATACCTACAGTAGCCTGACTGGAAGCGGGCTCTATTTATTTATTATAGTGGAGACCCCGTTCTACAAGTCCTGATTCCCGTCGTAGCAGATACTACAAGATACATCAGTCTCGCAGTGAATACCACATCAGCAATAAGTCTTCAGAATATTTTTGCTGCAAGCTTAAAAGAACTAAATTATAATTACGAATGAATTACTGACTAAATTATAGATGATTTTTAATGTAAATAAAACAAAACAAAAAGGCAAAGTTACCTGTGGCTGCCTAGATGGTGATATTTGCCAGTACTTAAAAAAAAATTGTTCATTAAAGGGGGGGGTCCAAGAGTTGGTTTTTTCTTAGATAAAACGCAATTATCCCTGTTTTCTCAAATACTTGGTTCTGTTTCAGCAGTAGTGCTTGGTTTGGTCTTTTACCAGGTCTGGTTGGTTCTATTTAAATGAAAATGGTAGGTGCTAACAGTTTTGATCTTATAGAAAGGATAAATAACAATGAAATAAATAAAAGTAGCGACGATGATTCTACAGAACTGAAAATGTGTCAACAGCTCGTGTTTACTTATACAACATCTCAGCCAACTTATTGGTTTTTTTTTCATTCTTTTTAGAAAAGCAAAATCGATTATTGGGCGAACAATGCCAAAGCATTCTGACTGTGCAGCTGTTTGTGATTCTATTTGATTGAATGCAAACAACTAGCTCATTCTTGGAAATTCCACATCATTCATAGCATGGCCTAGATGCTGCTGATAAATTGAAAGAATTCTCAGTTTTAAGATCTAGGGCTCGTCATTTGAAAATGTTGTGAAGAATGTGCAGCACAAAGAGTTGTGTTTTGAATGTGACTCAAACAATTTATAGAGAAATTAAATTCTCAGAGAGTTAAAATTTTGATGATAAATTCTCCTCTCGCATCAATAGTAATTAATCTCCCTAACTCCAGTGATCAGAAGTGAACGATTGAAGTACAAATGCAATTAGATATTTATTTACAAAAACTATTAAAATGGATATATTGAAATCTAACCAAATAATACTGCAGAAAATAGAAAACAAAATAATTAACTTAGATTTTTTTTTTTTAAATTCAAAGACACTGAAGTTCCACCAAAATATTTTTAGTAGGTTAGTAGAAACAGACTTCTACCCAGTGTAATCTCTCACAGAAAGCAATCTGAATAAAAAACCAAAATTGCTTGTTTGATTGTTGAGAAATGCATGAAAGGGTTCCATTGATGAGTTTTTTCAAAGAATTGGAGGAGAGTTTCTGTATATCTTAGGAGCATAGACAGTAGGGAATTGATTGAATTCTAACTGGGATCTGTTGATTTGATAATAGTTGGCTTTGATGATTAGTTCTGGAAGGTTCATTTGAATTTAATTGTATCAGGATAGCACTGTGTTGGTTGGAGAATCATGAATTCTTAATTGTCACAGCTGCTATCACTCTTCCACTGGAACATTGCTTCCACTAACTGTTGTACATATTGGAGACTGTAAGTTTTGTTGCTTATCTAAGTATTTAAAATATCACTATATTCCCTCCATTATACATCTATGCTGTGGTTTTCTAAAGTGCTGCTAATATTTGCAAATTTAAAAATAAGGAGGAGATGGACTAAAGAATACTGGGCACAGGCTGATTGTGTGGATTAGTTATTAAAAGCGAAAAAGACCCCTTTTAGAATTTTAAGTCTATTTGATTTCCGCACAATCTGCAATATGCAAGACTAGGAAGTTTTGTTAAACGTTTTGAGTAACCATGATCTTTTATTTCCAAAATCATTCTGCTACAACACCTTTGATCTTCTGCAAACCATCAACATCCTTAACAGGGATAGGGGCATCAAGACTGCACACCACACTTAACTCGTGGCCTAACTAAAGTTTCTAATGAGAAGAACAGCTCTGGGATCTTCACACAAATCTGTTCAGTAGCCCTGAGGTCTGATTGCCCTACCTACCACAACCTGACTACACACCCATCCCGTTTTAAGTTATACTGAATAGATCTTTTTCCTCATCAGTATTCTTAATAAAGCTGACAATATGGTTAAATAATTTTGGAGTTGGCTAAGGTCAGGGTTAGTATTAACCTTACTACCACATAGCTCAATATCATTTAGAAACATCTTCAATTTAGTAACTAACGCAATAGCAACATTAACATAAATTGGATTTCTACATCATCTTTGGAAAAATGTAGCACAATCTAAGGCAACGTATTATGCTGCTCTCTATTTGATAAGTAATCTGAGAGCCGCAACAGCAAGTCTTCATCAGTACCTGTGCCCCAAATTAGATATTGCTGCATTAAAGGCCTTACTAAATTTTCTGGTAAATGTAATCAGGAGTTTACCTTTAATAACTGATTCCAACATTTTGCCACAACCAAATAACCTAGTTGGTTGGTAATTTTCCATCTTACTCTTGTTAACTTTCTTAAAAGTGAATGAAATCTTAGCAACTTTTCAGCTGGAAAAAGAGGCCGATGTTGGGGTAGCTAATTTAATCTGTTGTGAGTTTTTGAGTTCCAAAAATACCAGGGACATTCAGATAAAACCTGGCCGGATTCTGTTTTAGCATTCCCTATCAAGGATCCGGGAATTTTTCTAAGAAACTTATTAATTTTTCATTTTACTAATGCTAGAAAACTTCATCAGTGACAGAAAACACTGATGCTTGGTTTGTCCAAACTGGGCAGTATAAGTTCTATGGATTTTTCTTTTCTGATACTGATCATTACTGCTCCAGAAAGGTGGTGACTTAAAGACCACCAACAAAAAGTACGCTTGTTTATTTGAATGTCACACATGTCCAGCCAGAAGATTGATAATTGTGACCCTTTTAAAGCTATCTATTTTGTGCGCACCTTCAATGACTTCTTAACCCTTCGTATACCGTCTGGGGTGATGAAAACAATTGTTTGATTAATTATAAAGACAAGCTTACAAAACATGATTTGTGTTCCCCACTTTAAATTACCTAAATATGTTTAATGCCAAATTAGAATTTAAAAACTATTTTACAAAACTTAAAGTACCTGTTGTGATATATGCAGATTTTATTTGAGCAAACTGATATCACAGAAAACATTATCCGTAGTATTTCTTGCTACATTGTATCTGATTATGCAAAATGTCGTTTTTAGGGCACAAACAAAAGAAGCAGAAAGCATCTCTAAGATTTTTACAAATGTATTAAGAGAAAAGTCAATAATATCTCTGCTATTTTATCAAACAAAGACCAAGGATCTATACATATGAATATCGTATGGAATTTATATCATCCGGTACTTGCCGTATGCGTGAAGAACGTTCTATGAATAAAGAATTTTTTAAAAGTAGAGAGATCAGTCATGGCAGTCACCACCGTACATGACGACTGTAACCTGAATTTTAAATATCCAAACGCCAACAATCTTTCACAATCTAATGTGCATGTCTTTTTTTTTTAAAGATCTAGCTAAAGAATATTATCTCTCTCTTTGTTTTCAAATGTCTGTTGTAATAGTAATCTGTTTTGTTTCAAGCATATTGGTAGAGAATTTTAAAATAATAAAGTAATAACCGAGTCTTTCAAGGATAAATGTTCAGATTCTTTTGGAAGAAAAGGTGTCTTTCCATGATTTTATTGACCATTCCAGTAAGTATAGTGCAGTTACAAAAAGAGAACCTTAAACTAGATTTTGAGTATTATAAAAAAAATGTGTCTCATGTATAGCATTAGAACATTATATATGCCTTAAACCTAGGAACTGTAAGTCAAAAGGCTCAAATTAGATCCATGCCAATTCTTTTGATTTTCCTCTGGCCTGAGATGCCTGTCTACAGATACTTAGTCCTCTTAACAGATGATGATGATATTTGGGGCAGGGTATTGGAGTTGGTTCCACACAGAAATGCAGCATTTAACAAAAACATAACTGGTTGAAGAAAGTATTAGATAATCGAGAATGTAAAGCTTTCCAAGTAGATTAGGATTCAGATAAAGAAAAATCTTATTTACTTGAATGCAAGTAATTTGTGTAGTTATGTTATGCATCATCCCCTACCTACTGGTAATTCTAAAGGGTTTTACCACAGTATCTACAGCATTACAGAAATAAGCTGACTCATCAGTTAAGTGTAATAAATGAAGTAGATTTATAGTTCCGTGAAGATTATCCATTAGCTGTAGAGTCTATTACCACAGAGAGAGTGGTTACATCATATCAGACTGAAATGATAGAAAATAAAATAGGGTCTAAGCCAAGTGTTAGACATCTCATCTTCAATTTAATTTAGCTCTAGGCATGAAAATAACAAAAGTTCAGAAAGCTATTAGTTTTAATCAGTTAGTTTGGCTAAAACTTTTAACTAATGAATGATATGAGGACCAATGGAAAATTTTTAAAAAATCTAAGAGTTGAAGTTTGTACAACCTCTTACTACTTCTCCATTAATAGCTGCTAATTTATACGAGGATGTTTCAGAAAATAAGGGTAATATTTACATCGGTGTTTTCTATGTGCAAAATGCCATGCTCCAAAGCAACATTAATAAGTACTTCAATGTGCCCTCTTGTTCACACACTTGTGGCACTAGTGATTAAGTAGACAACATGGCCACATAGTTGTCTGTGGTCTGAAGGTGCTCCGTGAACTGGAATCCACCAGAGAGGATGTTGGCACATTATGGAGAGAACTGTATGGTGCAAAGAAAAGTGCACGAGTGGGTGGACGGGTTTAAAAATGACAGAGCATCAGTAGCGGATGAAGACTGACCGGGATGCCCCAGGAGTGTCAACACTCCGAAAAAATTCAAAACCTAACCATCCTCTGGTACGGTCGTGTTACTCGTGTTTTGGGACTTTCTGTGACAAATCTTTGCCCATTTCATGGAGTATGAGGGGTGGTCGGAATCACAGTGCAACCTCAAGCTAGCTATTTAGACAAAAGACATTGAACCTATACCACATCCTCCTCACAGTCTGGATCTTTGGATTCATGAAAGATTCTCTTCGAGGTGGAAAATTTGCTAGTGATCACAAGGTCCAACAGGCAATGCAATTGTGCCATATCCAGCAACCAAAAACCTTTTACAAGGACAGCATCAAGAAACTTGTGAGTCGTTGGACAATGTGATGCAAAACAGAAGGACTATGTAGAGAAGTGATGGAGTCCATAACTGATACCTGGACACTTGTTTTATTTATGAATTACCTTTACTTTCTGAAACACCCTTATATGTCCAGGGAACAGTGTGTCAATCTCTGCAGTTTTAAATTAAATTAGTTGAAACTTAACCATTTTCATTTTTATGAATGAATGAATTTAAAATTTATGACCTAGAATTCTAAATGGATTATAGGAGAAAATAGCTGTGGCAAAATCACATGTTACTAGATCCTGCATTTCTTTAGACTATTCCAGATTGCATTTTTGGAAAATCTTTACATCAATTTGAATATAAAATAATAAAAAAGTGGGTTCGATAACAAGCTTAATAAACAGACGATGATAAATATTTTTTTTTAAAATAATCTTGTGAGACAAAAAGCAAACAAACTTCAAAATAATTTTATGCCAGGGGTATACAGTAACGTTAATATTTTTATATTTCCCTATTATTCTTATCTGTAAAAAAATATTTGGGCTAACTTGTTTAGTAAAGACATGAATTTAAATTATAGAAAAATGTTTGGATGATATATGTTTTTAGAAGAACCAAACAATGGGGTCATCTAATAATACTGATCTAGGTTTGAAAAATTTTATTAACTGCTAACAATATTGGTTTTTTATGTATATTAAATATTCTTTAAATAAAAACAAAAGATAGGTTTTAGAATGTAAGGATCTGATCTCACCTAAAAGAGATTAAAGGCAAAGTTTTTTGATGAAGAATATGAAAGCAAGATTTTTATGCCAAATCAACTAAATTATTTCAGCAAATTATAAATACAAATAAGCAGTTAGCTTTACCTGCTCCAGTAACTCCTCAAAATCTAGACATGGTACCTTTAACACCTCAAACATTAATACTACTAGAAGAATAACATGTTGATAGATTCTATCTTTAAAAGCTGACAGCAGCAGTCCTTAAATAGAAGTGCATCCAGCTGTTGAAGATTATTCAGTTTCTAAGGATGATCAGTTTGCATTTTCTTTACAACACTTAATCTAGTAAATATTCAATTGGATTGTCTACACAAAAGTAATTCCTGATAAGCTTAATATTGGTGATAACCATAAATAGACACAATTCCTGATTTATGGGAACTTTTAACCAAAACAAAATATTCAAAATTTTGTTACAATTCTAATTACAGTCTGGCTATTTATCACAACGATGCTGCTTCAGATAGTAAATAATGTTCAGGCAAACATCATAAAGCATTCTTCAGAGTTGCAAGGAAGACAGATTATTAGAAGTCGGCAAAAGACGTATGTAGTCCAGAAAGTGAGAGCGTGTTTTTGTGGTGGTAAGATATCTAGAACAGGTGAACAGTTGTTGCCTTTTTGCCCTCGATCCAAATCAGTTAACTTCACCCTCAGCATAAACTGGAAATAATAGTGTTTTTTTAATGAGATAAATGCAATTGCTGATCATTTATTACATAAACTACAGATGATTTTTTTAAATATCATAAATGACTGCTCGTGGGGAAATACTGTATTTTTCAGCGTTTAAGTCGATAGTTTTTTCTGCGAAGGCCCGACCATCGACTTATACTCTACATATGGATGAAATCATGATTCTGGGAACACGGGACCCTTAAGTACCACAGGGAAATTTGTGTGTGATTGTACATGCATGCTGACTCAGATTCAGTTACCTCCCTTTTATTTAGTGCTTAGGGGGCGCAGATATCAGTGTGTTAGGGGAGCTTCAGTTTGCCAAAGTTGAAAAAAAAAACCAACCCTTACTTTAAAATGCCTGCTATAAAGAAAAGGAAAGCACACACTGCAGCTTTTTAACTGGAAGTGGTGAATTTTGCTGAAAACAATGTTGGAAGTATGGCAGCAGTATGGCGTTAGGGAGAGGTGTGTTCGTGATTGGCAAGTGAAGGATTCATTACGACAGACTGAAAAAAGCCAAAAGCAAACTGTGGTCTACAAGGGGAGATTATTCAGTTTTTTATCGTGTTAATTGGGAATATTTATAAACAGACAAATGAGTGTTTTTATATCTTTTTTGGCTTGAGTTGCAGGTGGTCATTTAATGGAGTTTGGACACCAATTAGTTATTTTGAATAGATGATGAGGTACTGAGATTTTTCTTTAAACAATAAAATGCATTCAAATTGAAAATGTGAAAGAAAAAATTGAAGAGTACCTGAGAATTATTTAATTTTATTTTGGGCATTAACAGACCAGTTGTGTTAGATGGACAGTGAGTCTTGTCATCCTGTGTTAGATGGACAGTGAGTCTTGTCATCCTGTGTTAGATGGACAGTGAGTCTTGTCATCCTGTGTTAGATGGACAGTGAGTCTTGTCATCATGTGTTAGATGGACAGTGAGTCTTGTCATCCTGTGTTAGATGGACAGTGGGTCTTGTCATCCTGTGTTAGATGGACAGTGAGTCTTGTCATCCTGTGTTAGATGGACAGTGAGTCTTGTCATCCTGTGTTAGATGGACAGTGAGTCTTGTCATCCTGTGTTAGATGGACAGTGAGTCTTGTCATCCTGTGTTAGATGGACAGTGAGTCTTGTCATCCTGTGTTAGATGGACAGTGAGTCTTGTCATCCTGTGTTAGATGGACAGTGAGTCTTGTCATCCTGTGTTAGATGGACAGTGAGTCTTGTCATCCTGTGTTAGATGGACAGTGAGTTCTGTCATCCTGTGTTAGATGGACAGTGAGTCTTGTCATCCTGTGTTAGATGGACAGTGAGTCTTGTCATCCTGTGTTAGATGGACAGTGAGTCTTGTCATCCTGTGTTAGATGGACAGTGAGTCTTGTCATCCTGTGTTAGATGGACAGTGAGTCTTGTCATCCTGTGTTAGATGGACAGTGAGTCTTGTCATCCTGTGTTAGATGGACAGTGAGTTCTGTCATCCTGTGTTAGATGGACAGTGAGTCTTGTCATCCTGTGTTAGATGGACAGTGAGTCTTGTCATCCTGTGTTAGATGGACAGTGAGTCTTGTCATCCTGTGTTAGATGGACAGTGAGTCTTGTCATCCTGTGTTAGATGGACAGTAAGTCTTGTTATTCTGTGTTAGATGGACAGTGAGTCTTGTCATCCTGTGTTAGATGGACAGTGAGTCTTGTCATCCTGTGTTAGATGGACAGTGAGTCTTGTCATCCTGTGTTAGATGGACGGTGAGTCTTGTCATCCTGTGTTAGATGGACGGTGAGTCTTGTCATCCTGTGTTAGATGGACGGTGAGTCTTGTCATTCTGTGTTAGATGGACAGTGGGTCTTGTCATTCTGTGTTAGATGGACAGTGGGTCTTGTCATCCTGTGTTAGATGTCTGTTCAAGGACAAATCAGAAATAGTCACTCGATCTGGGATGTGCACTTCGCTTCCAATCATATCGTCCTTTTGGCATTGGCTGCCTTACTATGCCACTGTTTATAGATGAATGCCAATTCATCCTGAAGAAAATTAGATTATTAGCTTTGAGTATTTTCCTCATATTTTTCATCTTAGTTCGGGTTCACTTTTATTATCATCGTTTTGTATTTAAAATAGCATGTAGGTTATCATAATTGTTTGCCAATTGGTTATATTATTATTATTTTTGAGTGAGTTTAATTAGCAAATGTATTCCAACATTATTATAAGCAATACTATTTGCCTTTTTGAGCCTATAAATTCCACGTGGGCATGGACTGCATGATGCATCGTTAGCTGAGTGATCAGTGGCGAGTCTGAACACTACACAACTTCCACTTGTTAATGTGAAATCGTTGATTCCAGTACTTTCTGGATTTAATATGCTGGTATAAGCTGTTTTCATTATTTCAGCTTACTACCACATTTGATCTCCACCCAAAATATAGCAAACATGCTTGGTTGTCTTTTCAGCAGACAGCTGGCTCTCGTAATGACCACATGGAATGTGTTTCATCGTGTTGTTTGAGTTAAAATAACTGTTGAAAATAAATTATCAGATGGGACCTGTTTGCATCTAGTCTCCCTGGAGACTATAGTGAATGCTTTTTCTCTCCTTGAATGTCTTGCCTACATGGTGTCAGATTTATGGCCTGGTGAGCTTATACCTGACAGGCTTCCTACTCTACCTTTATGAAACTGATCTTAGGACAGCAAAACTAAGTTTTCTTAAGGTATGTGTAGTTAGTATAAATGATATTGATAGATTGGACACCAAACATTTAAAAGTTTGCAGCTGATACTAAACACGCCAATTTTAATAATTCATTAGGTTGATCATCACTCAAGTGGAAAATGTAATTCTAGGACAGGATATAGAGGTAATTGTTAACCAAAATCTCAAATGTGAAGAACAGGGCATTTAAACTGTAAACAAAACAAATAGAATCAATTAATGAGAGGTTGAAATAAACAAGTTTTATCAGTTCAACCGTATATATATATATATAAATAGTTGGTTTGTCCTCATCTTGAATATACTGTGAAGGTGAAGAGTTCAGCATAGATTTGCTAGAATGTTTCTCAGTTTTAAGCATTTAAATGCATTGAACAATCAATTTTTCTTACAACTAAACTGAACTTAAGCTATTTACCAAAGGAGAAATAGTAGGAGGCCACAGGCTGTCAGAAATCAAGGTAATCCAAAAGCAACTTGCAACCAAGAATATGAAAGAACAGCAGGACAAGAAAATTGTATTTTTCACATATTACCACACCAGGGCAAATGCACCTCAATTAATTTTATACGCTTACTTATTTGGACTGGAAATATGTTACTTTATTTCAGCCAAAGTAGCCTCTACTTTGCCAGTTTTGTTAAGATATGAATAATTTTATCTTGAGACATTCTATGACAGCCATCAGCTGGATTTGTGGGAAATGATGCAAGCAAAAGAATTAAACAAATTTGATTTCAAAAAGATTTTTCATCTTGTATATAAATTTTACAGGTCATGAATGCTAATAAATTTATCAGACTGATAGATAAGCAGATAAATTCTAGTGAGAGAAACATTAAGTAAAACAGAGAAGTGACCGATAAGAAATTTTTTGGTTAAATCTTCTCAATACCAAGCAAGATGGGTTTTTTTTTATAAATTCATCTTTATCCAAAAAATACAAATGACTTATTTTGGGTTACTAAAAGTGTCAGTTTTAGAAAATTTGTTATAGTTATGAAATACTTTGGGTGCGGTGAAAAGTTCCTCATATAAATCAGCTCGTTTAGAAAACAAAGGGTCAGAATTATTTAAACCTTAGTACTTGAGGCAACCCAGAAATAAACTGCTAAGAGGAGTCACTGTCCTACCTGAATGGCTTATTATTTTTTAGTGGTCTGATCAGCAGACATATCAGATAGCTAAACAATGAAAAGCTAGTGTGGAAATACTTCTATGTTACAAAGCAGAAAAAAATTTTTTTCTGATTTAATAACTGAGCAGTTTTCAGATCCCTACTCTGGTCAAAAAAGGGAGAGAATTCATCATCAAATTTCTGGGAAATCAGCTATCAAGATACAAAACTTCAGATCTATTTGTTGTTGTGATGTTTAAAGATTTAAATTTACACCAAGCTTTTGAAATGTTCAAGACCCCCACTCTTTACTCTTATATTTGCTGCCAACAAACCAACCAGACCAGTCCTGCTAGTCTTTTCAACCCCAACTACTGCCGCAGTAACTCACGGCGTGACAGACAAATGTCAGGATTTTGTCTAATTTCACAAACCATAGAAATATTCAGCAGCTATAATTTTACAATATGATTAAATACTATGCATTCATAAGCCAAATTCAGTCCATTTTTGGGTCTAATTCTTTCCATCCAAAAATCATTTAGCAATACCGATTTCTCCACCTCGGCTAATCTTGATGTCTATCCTTACTGTACTGTACTGACTCTATCATCCAGGTTGGGTAATTTTCCCAGGTGTGCCTAAAAAGAAAGCACCTCTACCGCTGTTTCTTGCCTTTCTTTACTTGCCATCCTTTCTCAGCTTCCATTTCTTCTGTATTTTGGAAAAGGAAAGAAAATAAAACTGATAATTAAATGTTCTAATGAAATTTAAGATTCTTTCAGTGATCAGAGATTTAACAAACAGTGAACTGATCACGGTTTCTCACAAAGAGGAATAAAATAGAACTGGCTACAGTTTTCATTACTTAAATCACTGAGCCTTCTACCAAGTGTTTTAAAAGTTAATTTACCATTCCAGAAAGACAGCAACATTCATGTTACCAATAGCAGCTAAATCTAAATTTTTTGTATCACTGGAAAACTGGAAACAAAAATTCAGAGCTATTCATCAACCAACCAAAATTTCTTCTAAAAGCCAAACTTATGCTCTACCACTACCACATCAGCTTATAACAGCCCTTTCATCCACTCACCTATTACTGACTGGTCTTGGTTAGGTGTAGATTCTGTTATATCCATGCTTTCTGTGGCCTGCTGCAATGGCATTGGGACACCATTCTCACAAGATAGATCAGGGCCCTGTTCAGAAAAATCAAATAACTCATCAATAACAAATCTGTCAATGCCCAACATTTATCCAACAGTTAATCTTGCTCTATTTAAATGGTGAAATACGAGCATAATCTTTACTGAATGCCAAATCAAATCCACATCTTTTCTTCAAACTTGTATGTAAATGTCAGTGTTCATCAGAAAAAAACCCCCTGGTATCACTTTCCAAAACCAAATGGAGGTTAGCCACATGCCCACCACAAAAAGTCCTAGAACTCTTCATTTTTTTAGATGTGGGAGGAGGCATTGTTATTTCTGTGTCAAGCACTGCATCTACAAAGGAGATGAATCTCATGGAGGTGTCACTGTTATCTGCTATGAAGCAGTACCGGTCCTGCTCCACAAGGGTCCAGCACCCCTGACTTCAGCAGGGACAGCCTTACTAGGACTTTTTGGTTTTTAGATGTGGGAGACTGGCAAAGAACAGCAAGAAGAAACTGTACCAAGAAGGTAAACCAAACCAAGAGGGTCCCCAACCAGGATTTGAACCCAGGCTCTCAACCATGGCAACCGGATACCATGTTAATAAACCTTTATTTGCTAATTTAAAAAAAAATTTACCATCTGTTGTTCTTATAATTATGGTTAAAAACTGATTCAGTCCAACTTTCTCTGAGCTCTGTGCAGTTATATTTTTAACACTGACTAACTTGATGCCATTAATCCTACCTGACTTCCACTACAGTATAAAATAACAATCCTGATATTTTATATATCAGGTTAAATCTTTAAAAGCTATTTTAATTAGCATATTCATTATGTCACTTCAACCTATCAGCACAAACTTGCGATTGCCTCTACTAAAATCTTAGAAATTCTTTTTTAAAAATTGTATTCCTTTAAAAAAAACAATGCTTCCATGAAAACAAGATTATACATCATTGCCTTGTTTTTTATCTTAAACCCATCCACCCACTCTAGGTCACTAAATTCTGGGTCCAACGGAAGAAAATGAAGACATTTAAGATCAGCAGAGTACATACATCTATCTCTTCATCACTAGCAGCTTTGGTGCTGTTCTCTACTGATGGTTTTGGTAACTTTTTAATTCTTTCTTCAACCTCTTGGTTTTTGCCTTCTCGACACAGCGTGTAGAAAGAACAGATCAGCTGAGCAATCTACAACAAAAAAATGCACATTAATTCATCAATGTTCACTTTATTTAATGGAAGATACAGGTAAAATCTGACAGGACATCACTACCTTAGCAAAAAGCTTTGAGAATTTGCACACACAACTGTTTAAAGGCAAATTTAGTATCACAGATTGGAAGTGGTTTGAGTTACAGCTATACAGTAAATGAGAGGAACAATGAGATTTTGTTCTAGTACTGCAAACTTTGGTCTTTGCATTAAATACTGTTATATACATAGACAATCCCTCTATAATCAAGTGAATTCCCCTCCTTTAATGGAGTAGCTGCAGCAGGCTGATGCTCTTCTCTCTGACTACATTTCTTCTTCCTTGGCAATCCTTGCTAATTCAAAATCATTAACTCCCCTGTTTACATACAGATCACTGAGTTTCCAATGGATTTCTGTTGGATTTGGCTGCTAACACATCTTCAGTTTAGTTCAACAAATATTAGTTTTATAGCTTGGCGTGGAGTCATAAGTTTGGTATACAAGACCAGTCCAGCAAAGATGAGCATTGATAATCATAGCTTCAATATCCCATTCATACCAACAAATAGTTCTGTTAGACGACCAGCCAGCAAAAACTTAACTGATTGCTTTCATTACTGATCTGGAAAAAGGTATAGTTATTTGCATAAAAATCATTTCCAATGTACACATTAACACAGCTACTGCTCAAATGAAGTAAAGAGGTAGCAGTCGACAAGCTAGGTCTTGTGTTCTGGTTTACTTTGATGCAGATTTACTACAAATATTATCTTCATAGTCTTGTATTATCAACAAATTCTTACTTAGGAAAGCAGAAGTGCAAATAGGAAATAAACAAACATTAGTGGCAAATCATTTGTCCTCCACCATGGAATGAAGAATTAGCTTGAAAATAACTGAAACTCTTTTTTTTTTTTAAATACAAAGATATTAAGTTATGTTGCTTGAATAGAAATTCAAGTTGTCAATTTTCTTGGCTTCTTTAATCCTCTATCTAAGCAGATGCCCCTCCATTTCTTTAACAGGTGTTGTGATGTTGTTGGTCACTTGTCAAGGAGAGAGAAGATACTGGAGTGACTGGTAGCTGTGGAGGATTTCCTTTTTCAGATTTTTAATTATTCAGATTTTCAAAAGAATTTAATGAACTTTAAATAAAGCAAGCTGACTATTTAAAAAAGAATATAAAACAAACTGCCAGCTTAAGACTTTGCGAGTACCACTTTAAATGTTTCTACTCAGAAAAAAATTGCAATTCAAAATGTAAGAGAGATAAATCCAGAGGTTTCTTTTGCAGTGATTCCAAAACTGAATCTTTGGAACGTTGATTCTGACTCAAATCCACAACTAAAAGAAGTGACATCAGAAACGAAAAATTG
Organism: Nautilus pompilius; assembly: GCA_018389105.1. Lineage (NCBI taxonomy): Eukaryota > Metazoa > Mollusca > Cephalopoda > Nautilida > Nautilidae > Nautilus > Nautilus pompilius. The sequence continues at coordinate 436,617 of JACATO010001117.1, forward strand.
CAAAGTAGATTTAAAAACGAGAATCTATTCCAGACAAACCGTAAGATATCCCCTTTTTCTTTAATTGTATTCACTTCTAGATCATGTTATTTGTCAGCCCTGACAACTATATCTCACAAGATGATTTATAAAACAAAATGCTGCCACAAACACACTTTGCTAATAGATTTGGCATCTGGCTGGTTTCAGTCAGCAGCAGAAAACTCAGCCTTTAAGTATGGTGCCGTAGCTACTCCAAAAACAAACAAAGTTAAGAGAATTCTGAGACAGGGACTTCACAACCACATGGTTGCCTGCACAGATATAAATAAAACTGCATTCAAAGCATTTCCCCCCCCCTGGTAAACGAGATTTTATACCACCCGCTCAGACTATCTGTGGCATGAAAACAATTTACCATTTCTGCATGTTTGCACTTCTTTTCAATAATACGTCCTCATTTCAATAGTATGTTTAAAAACTGCCTGCTTGCAGATAAGATTTCTGTTTAGTCAACATTTGTGGCTGGCACCTTTTTAAATCCAGAGTCCATACTTTCTCTGTCAGATAATCATTACTATTTTGCTATACTCAATAGGTTTACAACCACCTGTATTATGAGAAATTACCTATACCACTTTAATCTATCATTTTCTTTTCTCCAGGAAGTTAAAAATGGGCGGGGCTCGTACGCAACATAAGCAGTCAAGTGGCCAGAGACCTAGCAGCCCAACAAGCTTCGCAGAACTGGGGTTGCTTTCCTTCCTCGTAAAATATTTAGCATTTTGCCATTTAGAGGAGAATGAAAGATTCTGAATTTTTTAAAAAGGAGACTGGAAAGGATTTAACAAAGACACATCCAAAGGATGGTTTAGAGGTGATGTTCAAAGAAAAGAAAGAACCTCACCCTAAGGGTAAAAAGATGCCAGCTGCAGCCAGAACTCCATTAGGAAAACCCAATGCTCCAGACTTTTGATCAGTTTTCTAAAAGAATTAATACCGTCACCACACGGCTCATTGGTAAGCAATTTAACAAGACCAGTTCTCCAGCTGGCCAGGATGTAATGGTTTGTATGAGCTCAGAGCTAGTAAATTGTAGTAGACATCAGTCTTTGCATCGCCCTAGAATGGTCTTCCAGTCAAACACACCTCAATATTTACACCTTTCCCCAAACTGGTGGTTTTCCTTTTAACAATGATATTCTTAGAATATTAAGAAAATTAAAATTATTAGTTTACCTTGTTTTGGATTTTAGATATTTGAGGGCTGAAGAGATTTTAAAATAATTAATTAATAAGCTGGAGAGTAACCATCACTAGGCTTGTAAATGAAGTGGCTCGAAACAAGAAAACAAACGGTATCTAGTTATAGTGAATTGTAATGCTTAAAAGTCAAACTAATAAGAATTAATTTTTTTATGAGGAACCTTGTACAATCTGACTGCTTCCTGCTTTTAAATTAGCTAAAAATAAATTACGGATCAGAATTATTCCTAAAGTATTATTCTGCCCACTTTGGTGTGTAAACAAATACTCACAGGCTCGAGGCTACCATCTTCGATGACTGTGTCAAACTCTGTAGTCAGTACGTTGGCCAGGAAGTCTTCTACTTCATACAGATCGAGTTCAGCTTTGGAAGAGAGGAAAGGTAAACCGGCTAAATTGTAATTCCATTTTAAAAAAAAAAAAAAGTCACCATGAAGACAAGGCTCAATCAACAATGCAAATAGTTTCATAACCATTGAAGGTCTTATCATAAAGCAGAACTAGGAGCACTAGCATAGTTTTTTTGGATGAATTTTGCAAAACTTAAAATAATATGTAAAGTAATTAAGCTAGAAATGAGTTTTACATTGTTTTTCTAAAACTTAAGTCGGACAAAAGTGGCTTTCCCAGTTGTTATTTTTTTTAAAAAAAAAAAGCATGGTAATAATAACATTTATTAGTAATCAATTGGAAAATGAGCTTAAAAAATATATTATTGCCTGCCCAGAATTTAAGGTGAACTGTTTTTGGTATTCTCCTTAGCTGAAGCCTGGATGTTGTCATCAAATAAAACTATGGAGTCTTTTTTAAATGTGCGGCATGTAGATTATTGAAATTAGCTCTCCTGATCAACTGAGGGAGACAGGGCGCTACAGACAATTTAATTTGTTACACATCCAGAGAGTGGTTTCAGTCTCAAAAATAAAATTAATAATAGAAAAGAAAATGTTCACTATTCTATGGATTATTTGGATTAAAATAAATATTCCAATTGCAAAGGGAAGAAATCAAATCGTAATAAGTAGCATCTCCACAAACGGAGAAATTTCAATGTAACTGTTTCTAGTGCGAGTCGATTCTTGAGAGTTTAATTTAGTACCAGATTTATCCACTTTTTAGTGAAAAAAATACAAAACTCTGAATAATAACTGTGAAATTAGACAAGGATTTTGCTTCAATGAGCAAAGGGGGAAAGTGCATAATATTTAGCGTTACTACACTCTGTATGCAGATAGGTGCTGAAGTAAAAGTTACTGGTAACTTGCTACTAATTTTATGAATTCAGGAAACCTGTGGATGGATCTCATTAAGGACTAAGAAAAAGATCTCACCATTTTCATTAAACCATTTCTCAATAGCATAAACCATCCACTCTGCTTTGGCCTTGCTTTCTGTCCCACCAAAGCCATGGTCAACTGCTATCTGCAATTGAAGCAGCATACATTTCAGCTCTAAATACAACGCTGCTGATGTAGAAAAAGTATACAATTTATTTTCACTTCACAAGTTAGTTAACAAACTGTATATCTGAGACTAAACTTAAAGTATAAAGTGCATACATATTCCTTTGACTGTTAAATACTTTCAAATTATCACTATGCATTTAAATGGAACACATGAAATTCTGGCAAATAGATGTATATTTATATCAAACATTTCCCTTGAAATTACTTCTCAGAATTTGTTTACGTGTATAATTTTAGATTGGAAAAATGCATAGTTTACAAACTAAGTAAATATGGAGCCCAACATGATCTGTGGGATCTGGTGATGTTTACAACACCTATCCTACTTAGGAAGATGGATAACTAGATATACAAAAATTAATTAAAATTATATTTTCCAGATATAAAAAGGCAAATTAATTTTTAAACAACTTCAAGAAAATTCCAGAGAAACAAACATTATCTGTAATAATTTTGAATGATGGACCTATCAAAACTATTATCGTAATACTTGAAGAAATGTTTGTCAGAAAACAAGGATACGTTCTTACCGTGTGCAGTCTTATCTAAAAAAAAGACGCTGAACTTGATTGGCATAATACTTTGGTACTAATAGTCTTATGATTTCAGTGGAATCAAGAACTTTTTAACTGAAAATGAAAAACTATTCAACATAAGATCTTTAAAATCACCCTGGTTACCAAAACTTAAGTGGTTTCAATATAGAGTTAGTTATAAAGCAAAATGATCTATTGACCCAGACTGGCTGCCTCTTATATATAGGTGACCATGTTTCAGTATCTCTAGAAACAGATAACACTATGCAGCTCCAACCATATGAAGAAAAGCTTATACTCTCTAATGTCAAGAACTCTGTACAAAGAATATTTTTTACTTCATGATCTATTAAATCTCCAAATTAGTTTTGCCTCTTCATTTAACTGTTCGGCATCGTAAAATTTCCAGCCGCTATGTACACGGTATTGTTTGTTTGTTTGTTTCATCCCTGTTGAAAATGTAACAAAATTTAAGCCTTTGGACTAGGAAGGATCTTAATACCTTTAATTTAAAATAATGCAGAGACCTGATTGTCTTTCTACATAGGTTATGTAATAAAATTTAAAAGGCTGTAATCAAACTTAACATGCAGTAAATGCTTTTTTGTCAGTAAAACTTTTGACTGTTGTCAATTAAGATTCAAGGGAAGTAATTCATGATATACTATTTTTCAAATGTCATTTTAATTGCTTCTGATATTGGTTACTTGAAAAAAAAATTTGAACAATACCATTTATAATTAGATTCTTTGAAAGATAAGGGTTCAAAATTCAATAAATCTAAATTAATTGCTAAATTAGTACACTTTATTTTAGAATATTTTACGACTAATACTAATAATAGCAGGAACAGAAATTCCAAATCAACATTTCTGCAGGTAAAACTAATAGTCTATGGGGTAAGTGAGACAGTCTTTGAAATCTAGAATAATAGATACACATGATAAGCGTCTGGTATACTATTTGTACAATGAAATGCTGTTTGACGGACAATTCTGTCAATGATAGCTAGAGCTGACAAAGTAAACACCATGAGAATAATGGGAAAAAGTGAGGAAGGGAAGTGATTGGAAAACGCTTACAATGGCTAACTACGGCCAGCGGGTCAGGGGGTGGCTTTAGCTAACTATGGCCAGTGGGTGTTAGGGGGTGGCTTTAGTGAACTATGGCCAGTGGGTGTCAGGGGGTGGCTTTAGTGAACTACGGCCAGTGGGTGTCAGGGGGTGGCTTTAGTGAACACAGCCAGTGGGTGTCAGGGGATGGCTTTAGTGAACTATGGCCAGTGGGTGTCAGGGGGTGGCTTTAGCTAACTATGGCCAGTGGGTGTTAGGGGGTGGCTTTAGTGAACTATGGCCAGTGGGTGTCAGGGGGTGGCTTTAGTGAACTACGGCCAGTGGGTGTCAGGGGGTGGCTTTAGTGAACACAGCCAGTGGGTGTCAGGGGATGGCTTTAGTGAACTATGGCCAGTGGGTGTCAGGGGGTGGCTTTAGCTAACTATGGCCAGTGGGTGTCAGGGGGTGGCTTTAGTGAACTATGGCCAGTGGGTGTCAGGGGGTGGCTTTAGCTAACTATGGCCAGTGGGTGTTAGGGGGTGGCTTTAGTGAACTGCGGCCAGTGGGTGTCAGGGGGTGGCTTTAGTGAACTGCGGCCAGTGGGTGTCAGGGGGTGGCTTTAGTGAACTACGGCCAGTGGGTGTCAGGGGGTGGCTTTAGTGAACACGGGTAGTGGGTGTCAGGGGGTGGCTTTAGTGAACACGGGTAGCGGGTGTCAGGGGGTGGCTTTAGTGAACTATGGCCAGTGGGTGTCAGGGGGTGGCTTTAGTGAACACGGCCAGTGGGTGTCAGGGGGTGGCTTTAGTGAACACGGCCAGTGGGTGTCAGGGGGTGGCTTTAGTGAACACGGCCAGTGGGTGTCAGGGGGTGGCTTTTGTGAACACGGCCAGTGGGTATCAGGGGATGGCTTTAGTGAACTATGGCCAGTGGGTGTCAGGGGGTGGCTTTAGTGAACACGGCCAGTGGGTGTCAGGGGGTGGCTTTAGTGAACACGGGTAGCGGTGCTCAATGTTTTTGTTCCTACTTTTTCACGATTTCCCTAGGAGGTAGCCGAGTTTAGCCCACGGCAGCAGAACACAAGTGACTCTGCATCATTCCGTATATGAGAAGAAAAACTCGGACGTAGTCGACATCATTAGCCTTTAATTCCGGGTGGGAGCAGAGACCCTACGTGGGTGCCCAGGGTCCCATCCAGCTCGGGCACGGGGATGGGGGACATTCGTGTCTTTTACAACAAACAGGTGACCTGCTGAGAGATTAATAAGGCTAGAGATGCTCCACAAAGGGATAAAAGAGGGATCCCAGGGAAGGGGAGGGGGGTCGGTCCTGGTCTACTACGTCAGCAGCCATCTCGCTCGCGTCGCCATGTTTGTTGTTTCTACCCCCCCTGTTCAGTGCGCAGCAGTTCCAGCGTTCATCCCTTTTTCTGGTTCCAGGTATGTAAAGGGAGGAGTTAAGCGAGAAGATTTATTAAGACGAACCTGCAGAGCGGACCAGCTATTTAAAACACTTCCAACGGCGAGAGCGAACAGCGTCTTCCGCTCGCAGGAAGCCATATCTAAAAAGAACGGTAACTCCCCCAAACTAACTTTCTTAAAAAAAACAAAACAATTTTTTTTAACTAGGGTTATTTCCCTTGTATTAATAATTAGAAGTGCTTGCAAGTTAGGTGTTGAAAAATTCATATGTTCACCGCTAAATTACACTATTATTATTTATTAATTTTAAAGCAGAATGTTTACCCGTTGACTAGAGTTCGTGTAGTAAGAGGAATTCTGTTCAAATAACTCAAACTTTCCAAATAAAATTAATGTTTTAATCAATTGTTTCATCAAAGGATAATTTCTGTTTTAGAAAACCCCACAAATTTTCTTCCTTTTCTCTTTAGTTAATTTCCTGCTTCTCTTTCTGATTTTCATTGCGCTTAAAACTGCCAAAACAAAAAATCAGAATTAATTCATTATTAACTAACAAAATACACAATATTTTCCTTAGCAGGCTATCAAAATCGTCATTTACTTAGACCACCTGTCAGAGTTGGTAAACTTACTCCTTAGAAACCTTCTAGAAATCATAGTATGCCAAAGGTGGTGAGAGTTTGGATAATGAACCCTCCCCTCCTTTCTTTTGTTTGTTGCATACATTGTAGACAAAGCAGGTGAGGGAGTTTAATGCCGTATCACCCACTAGAGAGCGCTGTCCACCTTGTGCCATTAGACAGTGGTTCCTATCGGTTTTTATTGCCGCAGACCAGTATTGAAACCTTTTATTTGTATATTCATTATGGTAACTAATTTTAAGAGGTCACGTGTTATTTTACATTGATTCTGTATGCACTCACACGTGTCATCATAACTGATTTTTAAATTATTATTCGCCCACAAAGTATTCTACTTTCACCACTGTTAAAAACCATACACATGACATCACCAGCTAATAACAGGAACGTGTGTAACCTACTGACGGGATCACATCAATGGTTGGATCATCTGTCTGACAGCGAGACTCACAGACTCTTTCTCTTCCAATGTCTGGTCTTGGTAGCCAGGGTGCTGAATTTCAGATATTCGCCCTTTATTTTAATCTAGAAAGACAACAAAGGTGAAGATGCATTAAAGTTTAGAGTCCTCTGTCACATGCCAGCCCAATCAACTGATCCTGACAAGGACAAATCCTTGTTGGCAGGGATAAGCGGATCACGGATCCATTCTTTCCTGACTCTCGGATCTTTTGAATTTGGGGAGTATGACTCGAATGTGTGACTTCAGGTGCTGACTTACTAACCTGGAAAGTCCAACAGCTCCTGAGAAATCCACAAAAGTATGGAACTTCAAAAATCCCCCTATCCACAGTTCCCCCCAGGTTGTGGTTTTACCTTCCATTTTCCCTTGCAGTGAGAAGTTCGTTCATTGCAGTCAATATTTTCAGCCAGACCTCGTCATTAAAATCTGCAGCTAATGGCAAGTTTCTATCTGCAGCTCTTCTCTACTTAAAGTCTGTCCAGGGCTTCCCTCTCGGCAGAGAAGCCACTTGTAATCGGCAACCATATCCTCATACAGTGATTCAAACAGACGTGAATTGAGTGGATGTGTTTTGATGTAATTAACAACACAGATCATGTTTTGCAAAACACTGACAAGTTCAGGAGAAAGTTTTTGGTTTGGCAAAATTTGGTGATGGATGACAGAGTGGACAGACTCACATTCAGGCACCACATCTTTTACTCTGGTTGTGAAACCGGACAGCCTTCCAGTCATCACTATCAGTACAAACTCCAACACAATAAGTCCAGCTGAGCCTGCTTGAAACATAACTGTCCAAAACTCTGAAGATTTCTGCCCCTGTTGTGTTGTTAGGCAGGGGAAGCTTGCACAGTAAATCTGCATACACATCATCTTCAAAAATATAATGCACATACACTAACAGTGTTGCCTTGTTTTCAATATTAGTTGATTCATCCACCTGAATCGAAAACCACAGTGATCCATTTATCCTCTTCAGCAACTGCTGTTCAATGTCTTTAGCTATTTCGTAAATCCTCCTTGGCACCAGTGTTTTTGGAAAGAGGAACTTGTCCTACCTTGCAAAGAATCAGCTCTTCACCAATTGTAAAAGGCTTTTTAGCTTTGTCAATTCAGTGATCTACTAGAAACGATGCTTTTTAGGCAGCCATGTTTGAGGCCACACATAATATTGTGAAATAACTGTTTGTGTCATTCAGATTTGCTTTTTTCCTCTTCAAAAAACCAACTGTTTTTCTCTGAGAGCAGGATGTTTAGACTCCACACATTAAAACCATATTTTAAATACAAGGATTCGTACCTGTGATTGAATGTTGCTCTATTTCAGTTTTTTTGCATTTTATATTTTTTGCAGTTCTCTACTCTTTATTTTATCCTTCAGAACACTGTCTTTTTTTTGCAGAAGAAATCTCTCCATGATGGAAGTTTGCTCGATCATCTATACCAGTCCGCTGTATAAAGATTGGGAACCATCGCCTTATCTGACAAACTAGTTCTATATTCCAAAGCTTACTGTGGCTTGTTGTCAATGCTCTCTGTATATGTAGTAATTCTAAAAAAAATGGTAACACCGATAAACTAATTAGTGTGGTATGCATGTCAGTTAAGGTGTCAGGGTAATATCAGTATAAGTATTAGCTTATTTGGTTTTCATTGGATGGTATCTATTTACTTAAACTAAGTTTCTGTATCATATCCATTCTCTGAGGTTTGCTAATATCAGAGGCTCTTGTAGATTTGCATCATTTAGTTTTCTCCATCTTAATATTTAAAATTTTTAAAATTATAGAAATGCAGTATTTTTATAACATAAAATGTTTTTTTTTTTATTAAGAGTCTCAGAAGGTGGTAAATGATATCGAATTATCTTGGCCAAGAAATAGACAAAAGAAATCTTTTAAACATGGACATTATTCTATAGAAATTATGTGGATTATTACTTATTTAGGAAGATTTCCAAATTTTACCTGAATGTCTTTTAGTAGGGGGGGGGGGGTTGGTAAAATTTCTAAAAACTTCCAATTTGTTGATATGTATCATTTTGACGAAATATTTGCTGCAATTTGTCTACTATGCTGTCACTGTAATTCATAGGAATCAGTTTTGATTTGAGAGAGCGGATCTTATCAATATATTTGATGTATTTTATAATCAAACAAAACAAAATGTATTATCTGTCAGTTGCCTTTGTTCAATGCAGATGGCTGACAAACAGATTGTGTGATCCACTGAGCCTCTCTCTGATTAAACAGTCTTAGTCACATCAGCGAACTTATTCGTTATTTTTACCCAGAAAGTAAGATTTCTGAGTTCAAATTGCAGTATTTGGATTCTTGGCAGGGGAGGGAGGGTTAAAAAAAAACAATATGCATAGTGTATGTAAACATAATTTATGCATTTTAAAACTTTTTATTTATTATAATTAAATTTCACCAAAATATCTTAATTGTAGCTCCCCTTTTGTTAATCTGTTTAAAATTCGGATTATTCTGTTTATTTGCACTTAATCTCATCATTCTGAATTCTTAAATACAAATAAAAATATAGGAGATCATTGTTGATGTAGGATAGTTGTGGTTCCAGATGATATCAAATTTAATCTTTCAACAAATTTTTATCTTTAAAAAATCAATTAATAGTGGAAACCAGCCAACACCTGGATGTAGTTTCATTTACTCTGTTTAAATTATAAATAATTTCAATGTTATTATTTTTAACTAATGAATTACTAGAATCTTTTTTTTTTCAATTTCTTTAATAATATGGATCCACAAATATTTTTATACTCAGTACATAAAGCAACTTCTGTACAGGAAAATAATGAGCAGAAAAATGAATTTTGTAAAAAAAATACAAGTGATTTTCACTACATTCGTTTGAAAGAGAAATTCAGAAGTCTAAAATTTTAACAATGAATTTGTGACTTAATTAAATTCAGTAAACTATTAATTGAAATGTTTGATGACAGGTTTGGTATGTATCAATGCCCACACTTTCAATGGATTTTGAAACACACCATTGCTGCAGATACAATGGAACATTAGTATGTCCAGAATATTTAGCTTCACTGGTATCCTAATGTAAATTTAACTAATATTCCTGAAGTTATGCGTTTAACAGACAAGATGTATGTCTACACAGGTAGCTGTAAATGTTATAAATTAGAATTTTACATGAGCAGTTGTATTGGCTGCAGTAGAATTAATAGTCAAAATAGCTAAACTCCTCTTTATACTTTTACTGAATTTGAACAATATTATCTTTAACTTTTGAGCTGTCAATTCTGCCACATCAAAAACACTACAAATTTACTCTTTTTACAAAGAATGTACATTTAGTTTTTCTTTCTTCTTTTACATCTTTTCACTTTCTACTGCATGACTTCGCAGTTCATTTCAGACAAATGCTACATGACTTCCGGGTGTGATGGCGACCGTCTGAAAGCCTCAGCTGAAGCCGATGTGAGAAATAGCTGGAGAGCTGGACGTAAGCACTGCAACTGTTTCCTGGCATCTTGATGCAATTGACCAGGTGAAAAAAACTTGACAAATGGGTGCCTCACGAGTTGAATGAACAACAACGAAGATCTGCTCTTCGTTTGTCATAAGAAACAAAAACGACCCATTTCTTGACCAAATCATTACGTGTGATGGAAAATGGATCCCTTATGACAATTGCAAATGATCAGTGCAGTGGCATGACAAAGACCAGGCGCCTAACCGCATCTCAAAACCCAGCCTCCACATAAAGGAGGTCGTGGTCACTGTCTAGTGGACTGCAACTGGTGTCATCCACTATAACTTCTTGCAACCTGACAAAACCATCACAGCTGAAAGGTATTGTCGTGAATTAAACGTCGTTCATCAGAAACTCTCTGAACAACAGCCAGCATTGGTGAATTGAAGAGGCCCAATCCCGCTCCATGACAATGCTTGTCTTCATGACTCTTCAGAAACTAAACACGTTGAGGTACGAAGTTCTCCCTCACCCAGTCTATTCACCAGACCTTTCTCCCACAGACTACCACCTTTTCAAACACCTTCACAGCTTCCTCCACATGAAATCCTTCTCCAACCAAGCAGCAACTGAAACTGCCTTCAACAGGTTATCGACTCCTGAAATAACAGATGTTTTTTCAAAATGGTATAAATGTGCTTGTAGCTCGTTGGCAGAATTGGATCGATTGTAATGGAACTTACTTTGATTAATAAACTTCATGTTCAGCAGCGATATGAAGTCTCATTGTTGCAGTAAAACAATCGACAAAACTTTTGTAACAACCTGATATTTACATCTAGGGACAATTAACTTTCTTGTTATAGTGTTGGATAAACTAAGTCAAACTAGTTGTTTATGAGGATTTCTTTTTAGAGGAATGTGTTTCTTATACACCAGAATTTTGTATGTATTAGATCAAAACCAGAGGTGCCATAACTCCCACCTGGCTGATAAAACTTTATTTTGCACCTATTACCAACTGACAGGCAAAATTTCTTGATAGACACTCATTTCAAATATTTTCAGAACATTTCATTACTTTTTAAATATATTTTTTAAATAATTTTAAAAGTTTTTTTTTTTACTTGCGTGACGGTAATCAGTTATTTGTTTGAAAATAACTGAGAATATGCTGACAAAACAAACTGGAAAATTTGAATTTATCTGTCAAGTTTCTGGAGGTGGATGGCTACATCTTTCCTCCTCCTAGCTGTACCTCTGAGAGGTAGCTATCCCCCTTAGAAGTAAAATGTGTTGTGGTAGCTCTGCCAAACAAGACAGTTGTGTTTATATTCTACTGTGTATTTATTGTCTTTTTAACAAAAACACAACCTACGCCTTAGCTCATTGTCACCATTTTAAAAAAGACTCAGACAAAGCAAACAAAAAAACAGGAGGTACAATTCATTTTGTTTCTGGTTAGGATGATTCTAAGTTGTAGTTCACAGCATTTGTTGTAGTTTACTTTTGTCTATGCTTCTTGCTGTGAAATTTTTTTTCTAAAATGTAAAATTTTCTTTACTGTTTATCTCAATTATATTTTAATATAGTTGTTGTTTTTTTAGACAGTATTTGATTGTGAATTCAGAGTTCTGTATTCCAATGCATGTATCATCATAGAAAACCTGAGATTTCTGACAAATTTGGAAACTTAATTCTTTCTTTTTACTGTAAATGCTAGTTTTGCCAATGTACAAAATGGTGGATCAGCGTGTAACATGTGATTATAAACCCAGAATAAGCATCTTTTCCAGAAAGAGAAAATACTTCTGTATTATAAAAACAAATAAGATTTTCTTTGTTTTATTGCTAACTCTTTGATTTTAACTACCCAGGAACTCTTGTGCTAAATACCATAATGACAATAGCCAAGTTTCTTTCTTGATTTTTCTTTGAGTTTTATAACTTTACAATATATTTTGTGAGATTTTGTTAATTCCTTGGATCAGGACAGATGTCAGTCAAACATTTCTGTATTGCTTCACTTCAGCACTGGTAAGACAGGACATTACTTTCAACAACTCAGATATTCCTTCCTCAATACTTATAGTAGAAACATATCCTAACTGCTTTATCTTTTGGTAAGACACTTCATAGTCCCTTTTGTCCTTGTCCTCCCCAGTACCTGTCTCTGTTATCTGACAACCTGGCACACGTTTTAAAATAAGTTTAGCTACTTCTAACTTGGTTATGTTGTGCTTCTCATCACCCACATTAAAGGCATACCCCTTCATTTTGTCATATTTTTTTAAACAGAAGATAAATGCTCTTGCTGCATCTTTGACATGAAGAAAGGTTCTTTTGAAACATCCTTCATAAAGTTCAAAGTTTTTAAAAGATACTGCTCTGTAGACAAAGTCGTTGATTAGCAGGTCTAATCGAAGCCTGGGTGAACAGCCAAACATGGTAGCAAATCTGAGAGCTATGCATTTATTTGCTAAAACTTCTTTTTCTCCAGCAGATTTTGTGCGGCCATAATGGGTTAGTGGATTGATCATTGTCTCTTCCGTACATATACCACTAACTGCTCCATAACATGATCCAGTGGAAGCATATACAAGCTTTTGGTCAGGACGTAGTAAGTCAAGGATATTTTTTGTTCCTCCTACATTAACTTCTGCTGCCATGTTTGGATCTCTGTCACAGGCTGGGTATCCAACAATGGCTGCCAAATGAATAATAGCAGATACATCTTTCATGACCTCTGCCAATTCTCTTTTGTTTCTCACATCCCCTTTCTTTATCTGCAAGTGAGGATGGTCAGAATATCCCAGAACAGGGAAAGCACCCCACAAGAACTTGTCATAGATGGTTACTTGATAACCTTCAGATAGCAGCATAGGTGTCAGAACTGAGCCTAGATATCCTGCTCCTCCTGTGATAAGGACATGTTCCAGGCTGTCACTGGCAATCAACGCATCTGCACGGTCTTTGTTTTTATTCGGTGCGACATTGTTTTCAACCATTTGGTTATTGCTAACTGTGTTAACCTCCCAGTCAGATCCTCTCTCCATACTTCTGGTTGCAAGTCTAAAAAGATTTTGAAAATACATATATATTAAAAGAGATATTACTTATTTTGTCTTCTTTCTTTTAAAACAAAGTAAAGGTACCACCATATCAGCCACAACCTTCTCTGATACCTACTGGGCTACAAAAATAATACTAAAAATAAAATACTGCAAATAATAATTTAAAAAACATTATTATTCAAAATTTCCCAATTTTCAAATACAGTAATACCTCGAACATTCGCAAGGTTAGGTTCCAGAACCCGTCTCGGATCAGGAGGAATCGTGAATGTTTGGTACGAGTCACTAAAAATGCTAATAAATGCTTATTTCTAGAGTTTAAACCATAAATATGACCCAAATCATGCTCCCAAAGCACTTTAATTTCATTTAAGAGTTAGCTTAATACATTACCCTTAAAAAAAGAAAGAAATGGTTGACGTAAAAATAGAGTACAGTATCGCCTAATGGGTATTTGCCACACTAGCGCATTTACAGTATGGTATACTAATGTTACCCCTATACTCATTCATTGGCAGCCATTTTCTTTTGCACTCACAGTAAGGTAAAACCAAGTAACGAATGGGACTGTAAACTTAATGACTGATTTTTCTTTGTCATTGTTAGGAAGGTAAACTAGGTAAACTTCATATGTCACAGAAGTCATATAACGAAGGTACAATTCAATAAAATAAAGAAAACATGTACGTACTGTACGTAGAATATTGACCAAGTTATTTTGCTCTGCTGCTGCTTTTTTTCATGGTGGTGTAGAGGGTTCTGTATGTCTCCATGACTGAATTTAAGCCATTTATCGTTTTCAGAGCACGTTCAAAATAGGGATCCCACTCTTCTATGTAGGATTGCAACTGCTGTTGAGTCCTCATGATTAACCGAAGACATTCAATTGAAAGACCCTCGTCCTCTTGTCGTTCTTGAGCTGGTTCCTCTTCCTCTTCACTTGCTGACTTGGTCAGCTCAAGCAAGTATCCGTCAGGGGTTCAGAGTGGGCATCGATGAGTGTGTTGACTTCTTCGGTGCAATCATCAAATCCTTCACCCCCACAGCCTCGTTGTGAATCTCCTCCGGCGAGAAGCCCTTGTAGTCGTGGACTGCATCTGGCCACAGTTTTTTCCAGCATGCATTGAGAGTTTCACTTTTCATTTCTTTGAGGGCAGACTGAATTATTGTAAGGCACAATGCTATGGTGAATTTCTTCCAGTATTCTTTTAAGGTGAAGTCCTCCATCGTATCCTTTGCATTGACCAGGTGTTGCAGAGAGTTACGCGTGTAGAGGGCCTTAAATGCACAGATCACGCCCTGGTCCATAGGTTGTATGAGGGAGATGGTGTTGGAAGGGAGGAATTCGATCTGCACACCATCATACGACAGATCTAGGGGGTGCCCTCCGGCATTGTCCATGAGTAGCAACACCCTAAATTCAAGGCCTAGGTTGAGAAGGTATTTCTCCACTTCAGGGATGAAACACTGGTGGAACCAGTCGGATGCTATGACTTTGGTTATCCAGACCTTGGGGTTATGCATCCAGTAGACAGGCAGGGCATTCTTATTCTTGTTCTTGAGGGCCCTGGGGTTTGCAGACTTATAAATCAGGCCTGGTTTGAGCAGGTGGCCAGCAGCATTCCCACACATAATGAGCGTGATCCTGTCCTTTTGTGCCTTAAATCCAGGAGCTTTGGCTTCTTCCTTCATCAGGTATGTTCTCAGTGGCATTTTCTTCCAGAATAATCCAGTCTCATCCATGTTGAAGACCTGTTCAGGCCTGTATCCCTTTCCTCATGATTTGTTTGAAGGTCTCCGGATACCTCTCTGCAGCTTTTACGTCAGCAGATGCAGTCTCTCCATGCAATCTCACACTCCTTAGGTTATAACGGTTTGAAAACTTTTCAAACCACCCCCTGCTGGCCTGAAAACTTCCAGGGTGTGGTGGTGTCGATGTTCCTGGCTGCGGGTCTTGTGTATCCTCTTCAACAAGCTTCTTATAAAGATTTAAAGCCTTCTCCTGAATCACGTTGCCCTGCAAGGGGATGTCCTTTTTACGGCAGTCTTCAATCCATAATGAAAGGGCAGATTCCATCTTAACAATGTACGGGTCTCTCTTGGTCGAAACCTGCTTTGCTTCATGCAGGTAGGTCTTGGAGACCAATTTTCTAATTTCGGCCTCTTTAACTCTTTATAGAGTGTACGGTGCTTTCATTCACACCATATTGGCGTCCTACATTTGTAGCAGTCTCGCCAGATTTCAACAAATCTAAAACTTTTACTTTTTCCTCTAGTGTCATCACCTTCTTCTGACGCTTAGGAACACCGCTAGGAGCCTTAGAATGCGCGGAACATTTAGGCATCTTGAGGGTTTTTAGAATTAAGTAAAAACCGAGGAAAAAAGCACTGAAAACACTTATCACACTTGTACGGAATACGCGCGTTGAACTGAGATGCGGGAAGATGAACTGCGGCTTCACTCATACACTAATGACAGTACGTACACAAAGCATCCGAGCTACAAGCCAATCAGCAACGAGGAAAGCTGGTACCCTGCTGTGTGATTGGCTACTTCCAACCCTTCCAGCCAATAGCGTGTCGTCATGGAGCCTACGTCATCACCCAAACCCGATACAGTATGCATTTGCTATGAACACTAGCAGAAAATTTATAATTTTTGTGTTGAATTTACATTAACATTTATTTACTATTACAAAATAGTAAATTAACTGCAGTATTTTCTAATAATTATGTAACCATTAGCGTTCCAAAGGGAATAAACTTTGCGAATGGGTATCGCATCTTGTAAAGGTACAGTACAGTACTTTACATAAAAAGGAACGTTTCCATAGGAAAGCGAAGCTTTTACGAAGGAATTTCTTAACTGATTTCTTGTTTGTCTTTAATTTTCCCCCAAAAAAACAGTAGAATTTTCATTTACAAAATTTTTCTTACCGATTTTACACTTAAAAGCATGAAAACTTATAAATGACTTCAAAAATTAAACACAAACACTTCTGCGGGGTTTTTTGAGGATTTCGCAAATTTCGCAGACCTGTGAAAAAATCGCGGATGCAAATTAGTTAGGTTCCAATGAATCCAGAAACGCGAATGCACGAGGTATGACTGTATTTACTTTTAGTGAACTTAGCAGTTCTTGCAAATCAGCTGCTGTTGAATTTTCAATGATCAATAGAAAAGGATTTAACTACAGTGTACATATAATAAATACACAAGAAGAGTGGAAGGTCAGACTGGCGGTTGCAGCTTGGTTCTTGTCAATTAGGGTATATGTTTGGTGTCTAGCCAGTGGCAGAACTCCTCTCAAGTTTACATGGGTTTCCTCTATGGACTCTGTTTGCATCCCACTTCTAATCAGATTTTTTTCAATAAAGTTGAAGGGCTCTGTGTGTCATAATTTTGGGGGATTGATTTGTGTAGTTAGTAGGGTTAATGTGTCTTGCATCAATGCTTCAGGAACTTTGTTATCTCTTGTAGTCTGGGGTTATTTTGACAGGCATTCTAGAAGAAAAGGTTTTGTTTTCAGCTGTTAACATCACTGTACTGGAATAATACTCTATTTTTTTTAACAGGTTTGACTATTTTACATTTCTTTAAACACTAATAGTTTTCTATATTATCTATAAAAATAGAGAAGATCCAGTAAAACATCAATGGTTAGTAGATGATGTTGAAGATCCTGTGCATATTATGTATCACAACTTGTCAGTGTGAGAGGTCATTTTCTACACATTGACATCTGGAAACCTACATGCAGCAACAATGGGACAAAAGAGAGTTAATGAACTTGCATTGCTTCAGATCCAGTAACAATGGTGAATCGAGGAGAGCATGTACAGAAAGCTGCTAACAGTGAACCTGCATCCAACATAAAGCCTCATGACTTCTGACGTCATCAAGTTAGGGAAGGAAGCTACAACTACCTGGAAGTTGTAGAACTATGGGAATGCTATTGTGTTGTCTTTAATCTAAATAAAGAGTGAAGTTTTCCATAATTCAAGAAATCCCTTCTCATCTCAACTATTGGATTAAGCACCTTATAAATTTATAACAGTTGGAAGCAATTACTAGAAGATTGCAACTGAATATGCACAAAAAGCCTTGATATGTGTCATTCTAAAAAAATGGTGCACAGCTCCATAGCTGTCTGAAGTTATCATAATCTACTGCAATGTGGTGGATCTGCTTCTCTACTTTATGACTCAAGTGGGATGAGGTATTTTTATCACCCAGAATTCCACATTATATTGCTGCCATGTTGTTAGATTTTTTAGAATGAGCAGGCAGCTTCCAAGTGGTTGCATAGTAGTATTTAATTCTATGAACGAAGTAATTTGTAGAGTGGAGACACCATGTAAACTAGCAGACAGACCAGGACAAGAAGCCAACTATCTGAGGCGGGGTAGGAAAGATCCTTTCACTGATACTCACAGTGCATGTATTTTTTGATATAATCTCCAAAAACGAACAAATAAATACATAACATTAAAACTATTTGGTTTTGTTATTAATGTTTTTTTAAAATTCTAGTTTTTGAAATATTCTTTTACTTTTTATTTATTTTTCTTGTAAAAAATGTGGAGAATTAACAAAAATTGCAAATTAATTATTAAACAGCAACTTCTAATGACAGTTTATTATAGTTTATTTGCAAGCAGATTCATCACAGGTCATCCATCCACCAGCAGTTGTCTGTGGAGACTCCCTGACAATCAGACAAAAGTTTAGGGTTTTGTTTGATGAATACATTTGATCAGAAATAAATAGAAACTTATATAAATGCACACAACCATATGGCACTTTTACATTTACTTGTTTCAGTACAGATCTGAATGTTTTTCTTCTTGTCTCCACCTATTCTGAACAGGAAGTCAAGGTCACTCCGGGATTGAGGCTGGGTGGCTAACGTTTGATGTTTGAACAATATTACACACATTCCAAATTAAAGCGTCTACTGTAGATCCTTATACACTCCTCAGTGTTAGGGAACTTTCACCTACTATACACACCTATAAGAATATCACAGATACCTTTTTTTTTCCACCTCAGAAGGTAAATATTATATAAAGTCAGTAAAAAAGGAAAATTCTCATATACATTACCTTTGCATGTTGCTAATTCGGAGTAACTGAAATTCTGGCTAAAATGTTACTTTTTGAATGAGATTGATGTCCTTTCTCTGACCAAAAAGCTGTAAGTTAGACCTAGTGTAGGGTACCCACCCACAATTCTGTTTGAACTAGATCTTTGTGCTGTGGCACTGAAGATGGATCAAAGGTCAGAAAAATGACTGAGTTGGTCAGTTAATGAGATACTGACTCAGAAATTGGAGATAGGGAGCAGGCTGTATCTAGACAGGTCATCTCATTTCCCTGGTGGATCTAAATAATTCCATAAATGTAGCATCAGCAGAAAAGAGTATTACTTTAGCATGCTAAATATTAATAACTTTAAAATAAATATCTAGTTTAATTAATTAATGAATATAAACTCCTTTTTCTTTTAATATTATAGAAATTATTTTTCACTAAAATCCTATGCCCAGCATTTAAAGTTGTTTATTGGTCATTAAAAATGAAGTAAATCTGCCTTCTTTTCTTTCAGTGTATGTTCACTCTGTACAGTGATGACAGTGTAAATAGTATAGTAACAGGGGGCAGATTCTCCAGGTGCAGTCTACCCTAAGAATTTATTAATTATTTACTGAAATCTCCTGTCCGTCCATGTGGAGTCTGCTTTAGTCCTATGCCCCTTAGGTTATTTAACATGCCCATAGGGCCCCTGACGTTCCTGTGAATATTTGAACATGCCAATCAGTCCCGTAGCAAATTTAACATGTTTGTAGTCTTTGATTGCCTCAAGAATGCATGGATATTTTAATTTAGCTGTAGGAATCCATGTGTAGGCAAGAAGCCCTACAAAAAGATTGGGAGCTTTAGGAATATCCTCTAAAAAAATGTGTGGCACTGAGTGGGAGAAGATTTAGCTGGACTTTAAATAAATTTCTGGACACAAATGTTGACATTGGGTCCCTGGGTAAAGAAGGTTGATGAGGAGGGACCTTAATAAGTCTGCTGCTGATGACCTAGTATTATTCTAAACAGACATTCAAAATTTAGTTAAACAAAGTGCTTGATATTTTAGTTACATACCTGGACTGACATCCCTGCTATCCTTTCTGGTTCTGTGTTTGTTTACAGGGGCACTGAAAAACTCAAAACCAGCAGCCGGTCTAGCATTGAAACACAACATGGACTTGGATGCTTATAAATTTTCAAGTAAAAACGAAAGTTTTAAATTCCAAACTTTATTAATAATATCTAATGTGAATACTTCCTCAGGGTATTCATTCATGATTACTGCCTTGCAGAATCATGAGCTTTAATAAGTTAAAGTTAATCAAAACACGTCTCAGGTCAACTATGGGCCAAGAACAGCCTTCAAACCTAGCAACAGAGCATGATATAGCAAAAAATGCAGACATCGATAAAGTCATGAATTTGCTTTGCTAAAGGCTCACAAAGTTGTTTCAAATTATGTATAGTCTCCTTGGCACTACTGATGTACATGCAATAAAAAACTTGTTTATTTAAAATTTTAATTAACATTTAAAAAAATTAATTCACTCATCCAATAGCAAAACAAAATTGTCATATTTTGTACACATATAAGTTGTTTTCAAAAGTCAAAACAAACAAACAACTATAGTCAGTATGCGGAGGTAACTGCCCTATCTTTTCCAGCATCACACATGACTGGTTATTCTAAAGATAATCCCTTTCCATCACTGCAGAAATTTGTTTCCCAGATGAGATTTTACCATTTTTCATTGACGAGTTTCATTAGTTCCAAGCCGATGATAAATACCAAACAGAAACTGATGACTATCTCAATGTACAACCATTTCAAAGAGAAACCTCACAGTTACCAAACAAAAGATGACAAAGCATCTGAAACATTACTGTAGTCTTTTGGGGCAAGATATGGCAAATGAAGCATTTAATTGATCAGTTTTTTTACATGAAGCCTTAGACTTAACATCTGTTGCTTGCTCAAACAAACCATCTACTTCTTTATTAAGAGATATTAGTTGAATATATCAGTTGCTGAAGTCAGCAGAACTAAAAATTCCTCAGAAGCCCCATTTGTCTCCTTTCACATTTTACTGTATTGTTTGTATAGTTGGCTCTTCAGAAAGAAAATTTTTAATTAAAATAAAAGAATATATTGGATATTATGTCTATGTCACTCTGAATTCCTTGTGCTTTCTGTTTACACACCTTAAAAGTCATTTATGTTCACATAAACACAATTAAATTCAGTGCCATGTGAATGTTGTGGCAAAAAGTAAAACAAAAGTTCTGTGTTGTCCACAGCTTGAGGTGAAACAAAGATATCAGATTTTAGGCCTCTTTCTTCTACAAATGAGCTGTGATATAAGAAACAAGAATTTTGTAGACAATTTGTTTATGGTTTGCATTATACTTTGAAACAAATGAAGTTCTTTGAGCAGCTAAATAATAATATACTGTGTTGGTGATACCTTAGGATAATATAGAAAACTGGCTGATGAAAAAGAGTCTGTACCTTTCATATAATTTTTCTTGTCTTTGTTGAACTGATTGTAGTGTGTCTACTTTTCATTAATAATAATAATAATAATAATAATAATAATAATAATAATAATAATAATAATAATAATAATAATAATAATATGTTTTTTCAATTAAAAGATTTAATGTAGTCATAAACTGAATGTATACAATGTCAATGTCATAATATTTAAAGATATATCATTTCTCTCCATAAATTTCATTTCTGAATCATTTTGTTATCTAGTACCATTTTCATGTAGAAATATATGAAGATTAAAGCATCACAAAAATTCCCATTTTGTTGTCATGACCCATTCAAGACGATGAACAGATAAAATCTTCAAAATCTAAACCTCACAAAGTCAAGATAAGAAGATAAGACAACAGATAAATTAGGTGTCATCTTTAATGGGGGGGGAGCAAACAGCAACAGCTAGACTAGGAGTGTCAAACACATGGCCCACTGAGAGGCTGATGGCAACTGCCCCTCCTAACTTTTTATTTGCATCTTCTGTAAACGCAATAGCACACATAACATAATAGACACATACCTAGCACCCATCCCACTGAACTATAAAAATGAAAATTGGATCTCATCCTTTATAGCACCCATCAAATGTTAACAGTAGAAGATCTGGCATAATATGGAAGACCGATTGTGACAAAATAAACAGGATGACTCACCTACACACACAATAACCAAATAAAGAGAACAAAGGACTGATGTTTTCGAGAAAGTACAATTATTGTATTCAACTAAAAGCACAATAAGATAAATCCTCACCCAACAATAGAACAAATAATAAGAAAAGAGACGAGTTATATAAAATACAAGGAAGTAAAGCCCAGTAAAATACAATTTAGCCATTGTATAGAGAACTAAACTGACTCACGTTATATCAAATCAAACTATCCTAAGTTGAAATTGGTTTTGCACCCACTGCCAGAAACTAAGTAAAACATTCCTTTATTGGTGGCCCACACCACATTTTATCCAATGAAAATAAGATCTGCAGGCTGATCAAGATATTGACTGGATCCAATTTTCAAACTGAACGAGTATAAAATACCCAGAGGAATTTGACCTTGTAGTCTCGATTTCCTAGTTGATGACATGAGCAACAGAGATACCAACTACCAGCAGACAGCAGCAAGCGAGCTGAGAAAGTGTCAAAGAGGAATCGTACTCATTGGCCACTGTACCTAAAAAGGAGTATAGTATCAGTCACCCATTGCCACGCATCTGTAATATATATCAAATCATGCTAAGTATATTTAATCAAAGGATATTTATGAACTGAATAATAACAACCCATATTATGTTACAAAGAAAAGAAAATAGATAAAGATTGTCATGTGATTCAAGAGAAGTAGAGAAACTCGTATTTCTTTGTGGAAGTGAATGGAATGCCAACCTGCTTGATTTGCACACAACAGGTTGCTGTTGCCAGAGTGTTCAATATTCGGAGACATTATAATACTAAGCATGCTGGGAAGTTACACGAGGACAAAGTTGCTGAATTAGAAAAGTTGTTGAAAAAGCAGCAGTCAGTACTTTAATATGCTCATACAGTAAATGCTGCTGCAGTTAAGGCAAGTTATATGATTGTTCATAAAATAGTTGTGTCATCAAAGCCCTTTCTAGAAGGGAATTTTTTGAAAAAAAATGCATGTTGATAACTGCAGAATTAATGTCCAGATAAATGCCAAGCCTTTCCAAACATAAGCCTTTCAAGAAAGAGAGTCGCAGAGAGAATTACTGATTTATCAGAGAACCTCAACAGTCAACGGAAGGACAAAGTCAAGTCCTTTGTTGCATTTGATGAAAGTACGGACATAATTGATGTGGCACAGCTTGCAATTTTCATTCAAGGTGTTGATACAAGTATGCACACAACAGAAGAGTTTATGGAAATGGCTCCAATGAAAAACAACAACGGGTGATGACATCTTCAAAGTTTGGTAGAAGCTCTGGAATAGGTGTAGACTGGACATGAGCTGAGAGTCTGGCTACAGATGGAGACCCACAAATGGTAGGTAGAAAAGCTGGAGTTGCCACAAAGTTAAAAGAAAAACTGCTATCCTTGAATCCAAGCCATCAGTTTTATACATCGACCCTCCCATGCGCTACCATATATATTTCATATATAATAAAAGAAACATGATTTCAGATCAGATCTGATTTTGGTGGGATTTTCCTTCATGGAGATATAAACTTTAAAATGTGTAGAACGAGTTCTAAAGTTACGGTATCTTTATTTTAACTTTTTAGTGCACATGTATGCATGTATGTGTACCTATGTGTTCATGTCTATGTAAGTGTGTATTAGGGTAGGTTGATTTGGGAAGTGGGATCTTGGACAAGTATAGATAGAAAGGTATTGAGGTACAGAAAACATTGTATAAACTGGTCAATATGGTTGCACCTCTTGAGGATTTGCATCTCATTATTTATTATCATTTTAACCCGCAAAATGTACACAAAATCAAGTTATTTTCTAATATTATCTAATATTTTTCTTTTTTTACAGGTGATTTGGCAAAGCAAAGCAGAATAGTGAAGGCTGTAGTGCTTTATTTGTGTTTATTTAAAGACAATTCACATTTTCCCCAAAAATGGGTAGAAAACGGAAGTCTACTGTAACATGAGGTGACAATGCAAAAAAATTTAGTGGCCAGCCTTTACCCTTGGATAAAACAGAACCTCCCACTGCCCATCAAGTTATCCAGTACAGTTATTTCCTCCAGAACAGCCATCCAGAAATGAAAGACTATGATATTGCTAAATTGATAGCCAGAGAAGTAATCGAAATATGGCAGGCAGTGAACCCATGGCTGTGCTTGTATGATGAATATTATATAGTAAAATCAGTGGATAGACTGCTTTAAGAAAGCAAAATAAATAAATAGAAAATTACTTTCCACAGTACAGGAACAAAACCTAGAAGAAAAGCTGGATAGACTTTTTGACATCTCTGCATGTACCTGCAAGTTACCTATACGTCCTTGTGATGACAATGCTGTAAAGTGCAGTGTAGAAAATTGTCAAACAAAGCACAGAGTCTGTACTTGTCCACCCAAAAAGAAAGTTCCAGTAGAAGACAGGGAGTACTTGGGAGATCAAAGGGCAAAGATAGGACCAAAGGACTCCTTCCAGCTTGGCCCTGTGGACACAACTGCTGTGAAGAGAGACCAGAGGGCTGCAGATGAAGCAGATAGATTACAGGCAGATTCAAAAGCTACAAAGGGCAGGGTTAGCCACATTTGCCTCCACATCCTCACAAGATGTTTCTTTAGAATGCAGTTCATCAGAATCAATGAATTCATGTGTTGATGAAGATGAGGAGTTCAAGTCAATGATGTACCAAAGTGGAGCTTACAACTTTCTGAAAAACCACAGATATGCCATGGAACTCATCAGGGGTGATGTCTCTTCCAATCTTGGGGCAAGTTTTGCCAATGCCTTTCTCCTTGACCTACAAGTTATACAACTGCTCAAGTCTGGGCTTGATGTCAAACAGATAATAGTTGATAAATCAAAAATTGACAGGGAAAAGGCTTGAATAAAAGTAAAAAGTGATGAAAAACACAATGAAGGTCTTGAGAATCTACTGTGTATTGGAGTTGATGGGAAAATTGACCAAGACACTTTGCTATATAAAGAAGTCAACGGTGAAGATGGTGAGACTAAACTGAAGAAAGGAAGGCGACAGGAGCACCATCTAACTTTCACAAAGGAGGCAGGAACTGAAAGTGGAATGTATCTCACTCACAGAGTTATTCCATGTACTGGAGCAACTGGTGTTCGTCTTGGTGAAGAAACTGCTAGTGCTTTGGAGGAATTTAGCAATGTTGAAACCCTGAAAGCTGTACTACTTGACAACACAAGTACAAACACTGGCTGGCAGGGAGGGCTTGTCACATCTCTTGAAAATAAAATTGGTCATAAATTGCACACCATTGGCTGTGCACTCCATCAGAATGAACTTCCTTTCAGAGCTGTTTTCAAGCACCTTGATGGCAGTACAAAAAGTCCCACTGTTTTCATTGGTCCACTGGGAATGATGTGTGAAACTGATTACCAAGATTTGCCTCAAGTGGAGTTCACCAAAACTAGTGGTGCTCTGGATGACATGGAGTTTGCTGAGGAGACATTGAATGATCTCAATAGTGACCAGAGGCTTTTTCTGGAGTATGTGCATGGAATTTCCAGAAGAGAAATCAATCCAAGGTTTGCTGTCTGGAAAATTGGACCATTAAACCATGCTAGATGGTTGACTTTGGCCATTCTATTAATGTGTCTGTGGACATTAGGCACTTACCCTTCAGACTTGCAAGACAAACTTTATCAGCTGATCAAGTATATTGTGGAAGTGTATGCAGTCTGCTGGTTTGAGATTAAAAGGGGCAGTAAGTTCCACAATCAGCCTCTGTATATTTTCAACATGATCCAGAGGATCAAGATGTAGTCTGAAGAAATACAGACTATTGCTTTCAACAACTTGAAGTCAATGCTTTTGCTCTGCTTCCTAAGACCTTGGTCCACTGTATGATGAACTCTGATGACTTGGAAGTCAGAGAATCTGCTATCAGGAAAATTCTGTCCATCAGAAGTGGGAAGCCAGCCAAAAAGCGGCTAAAAAAGATAACAGCAATCAATACTAATGCTAATCAATGGTCAGAACTCATCAATCTTTCTCAATGTGGCATCTGTGAACCCTGCTCTCACGGAGGACTTCTCTGACCAGGAGCTTCAAGAGGCATTGCAGAATGGAACAGAGCTGCCCCTGACAGATCTACCTTCTCATTCCCAAAGTGTTGAAAGAGCTGTAAAGCTTACACCTGAAGCTTCTCATGCTGTTTATGGACTTGAATCAAGGCACAAACATATTCTTGCTAAAGTCCTTAGCCGCCAGATGAGGCTTTTCTTTGCTTCTAAAGGCTCATACAGTGAACATTATGATGATTTTGTTATCTAAATATGCCAGTTGAACCCATACATGTTAGTGTTGACAAAATCTAAACAGATGTGACATTTTTCTGACCACTTAATGATAATGTCATTATTTTCTATTGGAACTTCTGGAGAAAAAAACCTTGCATTTTTGTCCGGTTTTTGGACGATTTTTTAATAAAGTTTCCTCAAAAAAACGGTTAAAGTTATAGATCTGATTATTTTTTTGGTCACTTATCTATGTAACATGTGCTCAGTATCTTGACTATTCCAGACTTGATATCTGCATAAATGCATAAAATCAACTTACCCTAGTGTGTATAGGTATTCAATTGTATCTCCCTCGAAGTTAAAGTTGAATTTTTAAAGGTTACCGCCTCTGTTAATACAAAGAAAAATGTCAATACACGTTTTAAATCTATCTATACCAAGAAAATGCCTAATACACTGTTCGTTTATTAGAACACCTAAGGGAAGGTAACTCTTCCTAATATTGTTCGTTTATTAGAACACCTAAGGGAAGGTAACTCTTCCTAATATATCCATATTTTCTATTTTTGTTCGTAACATGGAAAAAGATATTTATGTATTAGACTAAAGTTTATATTCCATAAAGACACGGAGAATATCATCTGCAAACTCCGACTTCTATGGTCCCTCTCTTTTCTTGAGAGATAAAGCGCGAGGCCATGCGACACACACCGTGTATTATGTGTAGAGATAACGCTTACATTGCTAGGCACTGCACTTGATATCGTTTTGTCAGTTTGACGCCTCCCCCCCTGATATCTTTCCTGTGGACATAACCGTCTTTTTCCAGGTTTCTGAGTCTAGAAAATTACCAGTCACCTTTTAAATCGCGTTTAGCTTAATGATATATCTACAGGGAATAAGTAACCCTTTCTTCTGGTTCTTTCCCCTATACCATACATTTAGCTCTACACTGACGAAATAATTCTTTTACATAAAAAACCACTTTGTCAGAGGCAGTGGGATAAATTATGGATACATTTGTTATTTGAGCTTTTTCGTTTTTAAAACGTAATAAACCACTTTTAATGAAGTTTTGTCTATAAATTGGCAGGATCCCTGCTGAGGTGAAAAAATTCATAAGCGAATAACTTCCTTTACACCGGAAGGACATGTTAAAAGGATAATGTTTTTAAAGTCTATCCTACAGGTTTATTTTTATTTTTTTTGCATATTATAAATCATAAATATATTTATCCACGGTAAATTCTTTTTAAATAATAATTCTGTAATGTAACCGTTTACTTCTCTCTGTTGCAGTGAATTAATGGTAAACAAAATGGCTTCTTGTGGTGCCGGGCTGCAGCATTCTTCTGTAGCCGTTAAGGCCTTGTTTTCTTCCTTCATCAGCTTAGACCAACGGAATACGGCAGATGACGATGGGTAAGTGGGTGTTAGGGTAATGCTACCGCTGCCCCGTTTTCTTCCTTAATCAGCTTAGGCCAAAGGAATACAGTAGATGATGGTGGTGGGGTGTGGTAGGTGGGTGTTAGGTCATTGAGGCGGATTGATCAGTCGGGTCTGTGGCTGGAGGGGAGATACGACCCGTCCCTAACCCTGCAAAGTGGTGGTCCTCTTACCCTTTCTCCCCCTTAGGTCATTGAGGTGGATTGATCAGTCGGGTCTGTGGCTGGAGGGGAGATACGACCCGACCCTAACCCTGCAAAGTGGTGGTCCTCTTGCCCTTTCTCCCCCTTAGGTCATTGAGGTGGATTGATCAGAGGGACGGATATTTAACCAGATCGTTTTGCAGAACTTGTTTCCGGCCAGACCCGTATTAAAGTTATAAATAATGTGACTTGAGGGGAGATACGACCCGACCCTAACCCTGCAAAGTGGTGGTCCTCTTACCCTTTCTCCCCCTTAAACAACACTTATTTTAAGGTCACTCCTGACCATATTAACCCCTCAGCCTTCACGTGGGTTTGTTATTCCCTTCACTAACTGTACTATCATTTTGACAGTTTAGACCTTTAGCAAGCGAGCTTCTGTTGTTTTCTTCATTAGTCTTGTCAAGTTTGCACTTTTGATAGTCTTCCACAGTCCTCAGTTCATTGCAGCCCAACCTACAGCGAGCACAACTTTTATTTTGTATTTTTCTTTTTTTCAGCAATACGTGTAGTACATATTTATCATGCCATCTACTGATCATTCAGCCAGTTTTCTCATGTATTTCTCATTTAGACCTGCTGACTACGAGGAGCTGAATTGGCAAGACGAAAAGATAATTACACTTGGCCTTGTTTTACGAGTGTCATGCTCTGCTCTCTGTTCTGTCCCGACACAAATTGCTAGGGCCAAACTTTGCAAAATACTCGCTAATTATACGATTAATTCAAGTTTGATAAACTGAGCTGATCGCTTCCTTTTTTGAAATTTGTAGTAAAATCTTGATTTTCAAACAAAAATCATTTTTTCTATTTTTTACCTTTTGCATTTTTCTTTTGAGCTCCAAGTGGATTATAGCATGTTTTCTTTAGACCGCCAAACATCAGTGGGAAAGCATAGTGGTCTAGATATACTGTTGTATGTTCCAAACCAACTATCCTTTTCTGAGAAATGTCATATCACTGCATAATCCCATACCCGTCAGACTCTTGGATATATTTTAAATTTAGCAGTTCTTTTTACCTTATGTATGAAACACTGGCAATTGAGTTCAGGTAAAAAGTCAGTACTTTTTCAATGTTTACGCATTAAGGTGGCTGATGTAGAATTATATCATGGCTAAAATCCAGCACTGATGTAAATAGCCATTTTTGAGATCATGCTGTGCTATGTGGAGAGAAAACTTGTGTATAGATATTACTAAATGCTATTTCTCTCTCTCTCTCTCTCTCTCTCTCTCTCTCTCTCTCTCTCTCTCTCTCTCTCTCTCATTAGTTTAATTCATACTTTTCCAATGGAATTTCAAGGTTCCAAAATCAGGTTCAAAATTTGTTTTCTACCTATGGTAACCTGAAGTATCATAGATACCCTTTTTTTTTTAAAATCTTATATTTCAGGAAAAGTTTGCCCTAGAAACCAAATGAAAAATCTGTATCTTAATTATTTTGAGTTATGAGTTTTAAAAGACTGTTCTAAAATGTGGTTGTGGCACACATTTTTTGAGGATTGGTGTCTATGTAAAAAAGGAACCAAAGCTTTTATTAATGAAAGTTGACAAAATATTTTCTGGTTTTTATTTGATAAATTTACCAACTATGCATAAGTGACAATGAAGACAAGCTGTATTCAGGCTAGCCACCAAGATTAAAAAATTATTTATTTTGGGTTTATTCTGGTCTTTTCATTAGGTGTTATATTTTTGTCAATAAAATCATGCTTGTTGTTGTAGTGGTTTTTCTGTAATTAATTAGGCCTCATTACTTCCAAAATGGTCGTCATAAAAGGAAGAATGTTTGAATATAAACTGAAATAAATATGATATAGATGTTGAGTCTGCAGCAGATGTTTTAGAGAAATCTTCGTATTGTGAATGAGATAACTATTCCAAATGGTTTTTCTACTGAATAAAACAACTAATACAACAGTCTGCTGTGGTTTATAGTAGTTATATTGTTATATTTTGCAGAGCTCCGCTACAAGATTCCAATGAAGCTAAGCAACCACATACACCAAAATCTTCCTGCACAGATTTGAATCAAGAAATAGAAGAAATAGTCTCTGAGCCAAGAAACAAACCAGCTTACTTTGAAAGAATTGCAACCTTTACTGTATTCTTTAAGAGATGAGAAAATAACAAAGTCTAAAAGTTGAAATAATGGTACTATAAAAACAATCATCGGAAATTTACATAGTAAATTAGAGGATGACTAATCACAATTTTATCACCAACTATTGGAATATTAGTTTCAATTAGAAAACCATTATTATATATTGTATTACATCATAATTTGTTGTTTTTTATGGTTAATTGTTTAAAGTAGCTAATGTAATATACCAATTAAATAATTAATATCCTTGTTATTTCTCTTGTGTAGTATACATTATAAATTGGCTTGTTAAATACTTTGTTTCTCATCCTTAACAACTAGCAGGCCAGGAATTGGTTTGCAAAACCTTTAAACTTGTCTCCAATGATATGTGCTCGCTATGGTTGGAGAAACATTGATGTGGACCTCCTTCGTTGTGTTACCTGTAAGGCTGTCTTGTGTGCTAAATTACCCAGTAACAGCAGTTGTAAGTTAATCTTTTTTTTTTTTTTTACTTGCTTACTTACCAAAAATCTCGCTGAAGAATTTCTCCTCATTTTCATTTTTTCAGGAACCATAAACAGACTTTTAAGTGTATATATATATATATTAATTGATCAGAATTATAAGATAATGGTAAATTTGTAATTATCCTTATCCTTGGCATGGTCATTTTTACTTCCAAAAAGTTCAGTTTGTTCTATAAAATCAGAAGAAATTTGAATTAACAATTTATTTTGTTTGTTTGTTTCATTTTCATAGTCATTTATTTAACTGCAAGAATGAACTTATTGACCGAGATTTTTCAAATACTTTTGCCAGTAAACGGTGATAGGTAGCTCTGGACTTTTAATGGCAAGGTGTGATTTTGTTATTTGTTTTGTAAATTAAATGAATGTCGTGTCTTAAAATTCTTAGAATGATCACAAAAATATATTGTTGATTTGCATAAATTAATTTAAATAAGGAAGGTTAATCTAAGATTTTGATTGTGCTTGTTGAGTTCACTGTTAATGTTAACAACTAGTTAAAAGTAGAATTAATAAGAATTAACATGATCACATTGTATCTCAATGAAAATGTTATTACAGATGAATCTGAGATGATCAGGCTAGGCTATAAAACACTTCTCTGTTGCCCATGTGTAGATACTTAGGCTATTTAGGGTTCTTTAATGATGTGAGCCATTAGTCTTGCTGATCCAACAGGTCACTGTGAGATTGATGTCTGACCTTAATGGTCATACACACTAGTCAGAATACCTGGAATCCTTTCACAGGTACTGTATGTCACCAGCTTCAAGAGAGAAGAGCTCTTCTGGTTGCAGGAGGAAATCAGATTGTCTGGCCAGACATCTGGCAGGTTGGACCCAGCTCTGACTATGTTGAGTGAGTGCACTACAATAACCCACTGCTGTCCAACAAAATATTAAAGAAATGGACTTTGTTAGCATTTTCTTTCTATTCTTTGTAAGAGAGTAGTTTTTTACTGTTACATTCCTAATGGCGAATTTAACTTAAAATTTCATTTCACTTGCTACATTTTTTTAAATACTCAAAAGAAGTATTTTTAATTTAAGTTATATTTACTTTAGAGTACTTTATTGGCATTTAAAATTTGTTACTCCCATTTGAGAAGTTAAATAGCAGACACCATTTTACATAAACAATGGTAGACTCTGGTAGATAATAGCATTGACAGAACCATATTTATAACACTTTATGCATAATTTTAGGAATAGAGGTAAAAGCTGTATTTATGTACAGTGGGATAAAAGACAAATTTTTCAACAAAAACTGTTTAACCTACTCTTAGACACACTTGAATTTTATAAATACAGAAATGGGCTAATTTTTGAAAATTTTCTTTTTTTTAGTTTTGCCTATAAAACAAACCAAAAAAATACAAAAATTAAATTTTTTTTTTTATTTTTTTAAAAATTTTAGATAGAGAATTCTGTGATCGTCTAAAGGATTCTTTACTTACTGCTCATGAATCCCTGTGCCCTTGGTCATCCAATCCTAGTCCAGGTAAGAAGGACCAGATATTCTTTTTTCATTGGAGGTAATAATGCAAGGTCTGAAGGCTGTTTACTATTTATGTGTATCCTTGCTGTCTATTTGCTGCTTTAGTCTTATTAATGTTCTGGCATGTGGAAAAACCACTTTATAAACTAATGTGGCGGAGTGTGTTGGCTGAAAATTTGCATTTAGATTTTTTTATTTAGTAAAATTTTAATTCAGGTTTTGTTTCTTTATGGATGATTTCTGTTCTAGTTTTTCAAATTATTTAATGGCCTGTGTTCCTAAATGTTATAACAATGGTGGACATTGGTTTTTAAAAGAAATACTAAGGGAGTACTCGATTGCAAGTGTAAATGAAATAGTGTCATTACTATTTTACTAAGGAAGATGACAAAGAAATTGCAGATGGCATTTTTTTTTCACTCATTTATGTTAAATATTGACTAATGGATAAGCTACAACAATTGCTGGATGACTCATTATTTACACTCGGAATATTCTGAATTTATTTTGTGATTCTGTTTGCTTATTATGTTTTTCCCCACAATATGAATGGGTTGTGTACAGTATTTCTAGGGATACTTTTTTGATTTGGGTTCTTTTGATTTTACAAAATGGGTGTAAATAACACTTGAAATATTCTGAATTTATTTGATTCTGCTGCTTTATATGGCTGCTGCTGCTACTGCTGAATTAAAAATATTTCATATTTCAACTATAAAGAATTTCAATGGGTTACTAAAAATTATCTGTTCTAGACTATACCTTACAATAAATGCAAATTGAAAGTCTTCAAAATGCAACTTTAGATTTCTAACCTGCTTTGGTGGCAGCTGCATGCAGGTGTCAACATTCAAACTACCAATAACAGCTGCAGTACAGTACAATATTTCTGTCGGAAGGAGCAGCAGCAGGTAAGTGGAGTTGAAATTGAGTCAATGCATAGAAAATTGGTTAATGCCTATCAATAACTGGTTTTCACTAACTAGTTTATTCCAGTGAGAATTTTTTTTTAAAATTGATTCAAAGCATTCATTCAGATGTGCACTTTTTGACATCTAAATGTATATTATAACTTTAAATTATTCCTTTATTGTTCAGCTTATTTGTTTTCCAGAATTTTTTATGACCATACAATGTTGCAATAAAGACGACGTATTGGTAGATTTCCACAAGAGAGCTGACAGTCTGCAGTCACTAGGAGATAAGTTGCCATCTGTTAATTTGCAGACATTTAAAGAGCAGGTAATTCCTTTTAAACAGCACTAGATAAAAAAATCAAGAGTCTTGTATTAATATTTCAAAGCTGTCTAGATGATTACTGGAGTGTTTACCTGGCTGGCACCTCAAACCGAACTGTTTATTTCTGAAGTTAATTTTTAACTGGATAATTTGCTTGTGAGTTGCTATAGGTTAAATATAATTACTCTGTTAGATTAAAGATTTTTGATGAGAAAAGTCTGTTTGCTTTTAATCATTTAGTATTATGAGCTATACCAACAAATGTTTGATGTTCCTTACTACTTATCTCAATTAGATTTATCTGGCCTGCTTTACAGATGTTTGAGTAGGAATCTTATTTAGGACATTTCTGAAAGATTTTGGCATTTAAAAATTGTTAGAGCATAAACAAGGCTTCGTGACAACTGATTAAGCTTGAAGATTATAACGCGGCTTTTTGTCATGCAACATTGATGTATGGAATAGATTACCAACAAAAGGTGTGTAGATAAGCAACTCTTGTATAAATTGTGAAGTCTTACCAATCTTTCTGCCTCTTTATAATTGAGTTGTTGTTTATCTCTTACTACCATTTTAGACGTTAAATGGCTGCTTGCTTGCTTGTGTTAAATGTTTGTCTGAATCTGTTGATAGTTTTTCTGGTTTATCTTATCTGAAAATGATAAATTTACTCCCAAGTTTAAATTGGATTGTGACAATTTTGCATGAATAAAACCAATTTCTGAAACTAATTCTTTGTTAAAGCTGAATATAAACATAAATTTCTCTTAACGAGTGGTTCTATCAACAATTTGGCAGAGAAAAAAATCCTTGCTAACATTAATTGTTATTATATAATAATTTTATTTAAAGATGAATATGATATAATTGTAGAAAGTACATAGTTTATTTAGGAAGTAAGTAGCTTCTTATGTTCATTGTTAACAAAGATTCCATTGCTGAAAGTTGCCACATGTCCCAGTTTTCTTTGTTAAATAAAGTGTTTAACCATAGGAAATTTTCAGTTATATCTTAGGTTAGTAATTGGAGTACCTTCAGTGGAAAACTCCAGAAGGTTCTGAGAAGGTTCCTAGGCAACGCATGGGTCCCGACACACTTAACGCGTGCGCATTACTCACCGTAATTTTTGTGCTGCTTCTGTGCTTTGTTGTTGGTGTGAATATACTTTTAAAATGCTGAGAAGGCCTGCAAATACCCCTACAGTACCGTAGTGATAGCTTACCTTTCTGATGGTTTCATGCACAAAATGATAAAAATTGTTGCACAAACACCTGTAGGTATATGTATCCATATGCAGTTGTAATGTTGTTGTAAATGAGCTTGTGCCCAGACCCCACTCCCCAGTGGGTTTTCATGCACAAATGATTAAAAATTGTTGCATAAAACTACCTGTAGGCTATATGTATCCATATGCAGTTGTAATGTTGTAAATGAGCTTGTGCCCAGACCCCACTCCCCAGTGGGTTACCTACCAAATTAAGCCAGTAAATCTGTATTCCAAAATCCGAAAAATTTCGGAATCCAAAACACATTCAGCCTCAGGGATTTTGGATAAGGAATTATCAACCTGTATTTAGTTTTCATTTATTCTTTTGAAATTCTTAGAAACAATTCTTGTAACTGAATTCCTGGACAAAGTTTTTGTTGTTTTCTTTGCTTTTAATGAATTAACAAATTTTAAAAAATAAAATGCTGCATTTGTATCTCCCTTTTTGTTTTTACATTTAAATTGTAATTGATGTATCTTTTGCTTAAAATTTTCTTTAATATAATCTTTAGACAGTATTATATAAAACAGTAATTCTCTTCTTTTTTCACTCTTATATAACTTTGTTAATTTTCATAATTTTTCAGAAAATATTTCAAGAGCACTGGACACATTTGATTGAAGCTTACATGGCCATTTATTGCTACATTCAGAACAGTGCCTTCCTTGAAAAACTTTTACAAATAGCAGCTTGTGGATGGGTAAAAAAGTAAGACTGGCCAGGAGTTTTCTTTGATTCACTTTTGTCTTGTTTACCTTAAGATATCATTCATTGGTTACCAGTTTGTTATTACAAGGCCCTGTTGTGGGGGAGGGGGAGATAACTCTCAACGTCATTTTTAAAC
The DNA here is from genome assembly GCA_018389105.1 of Nautilus pompilius. Taxonomy (NCBI): domain Eukaryota; kingdom Metazoa; phylum Mollusca; class Cephalopoda; order Nautilida; family Nautilidae; genus Nautilus; species Nautilus pompilius. The sequence continues at coordinate 471,623 of JACATO010001117.1, forward strand.
AGACACCGACTTCCACCCTGGTAACTTAGCTATTCATTTACAAGTCTGGGTTGGTAAGATTTTTCTTTTACGCAACAGTAATTATCACTAAAAAAGACCGGAAATAATAATGCTTGAAGGTTTATATTAGTTTTTTGTCACCAGCAGAAGTAATGGCAGCAAACCTAAATACTCACGTTGACCACAGATGTGTTGCCCTTTTTTTAGGTTCAGATTTCTCACTGACTACTAAAAGTTGACATCTTTCTGATACATTCTTGTCATTCCTTCCTAACACCAACAAACTTTACATCTGCTCTTCAGGAAGCAGACATCTCAGAGCAGCAGTTCAACTCGATTTAAACTGGAACTACTGATAATGTAGCATATTCATTCAAATTTTATTTGTTGTAGACAATATTTTTAAAATTGGATCTTTTTATGTTTCTGTTTTGGTTGCTAAGTCAAAATAGTTTCAAGGCACATGAGTAGCATCTGGCAATTAGTTGGTGTAATGATGTTGACAACATTTATAAGAGGCAAGATTAAATGAAAACCAGAAAATGGTTATAACATTAAAACAGAATGGATGTTGTATATATAATTATTTTTCTGCATAGTCCCCTTCTCTGTTGATGCACTTATGTCAACAAAAAAGTAATGCATAAATCCCAGCGTTTGCAAAGTCTTGAAAAGTTTTTGATTTTCCTTATCTATTCATTCCCCAGAATAAAATCTGGAAAACTGGTCATTAAAACAGTTGTGAAGTAAATGTAAATCTAGTACATGCCTATAGTCTCACTTCCATACCAAGGGGGGGGTCCTCCATGTGCAATTTTCTGTAAGGTTAATTATTTTTACTTGCTTACAATCACATGACAGTTAACAAAGTTATCAGAACGCAGTTTCTGTAAACCTTGTTGCACCTGATCACCTGTGTGTTTCAACTTTGACTTACCTAACCAAATCTCAGAGGTCGCTACTAAAAACTTATTTTTAGATGTGAGGAGGGGGGGAGCAATCACAGTATCAGCAATATGGTAGACTAGTTAAAGAAAATTAGATTTTTATAATGCCAGGTAAATGCATCTTCAATCAAAAGTGGCTGAGCCAACCTGTGCTTACTGGTTCAAAGAAATTAAAGGAGATGTCATTCATTATTTGGGCTTGTTGACCATAGTTTGTTCTCCAATATATAATAATAATTATTATTGTAATGAAGACTAAAATATTTTTATAGACTGAAACAATGTACAAATTGATACAGGTTTTTGGGATTTATGTAATATGACATGTCTCCTAATTTTGTGATTTGTTTTCTTAAATAAGGTTTGGCCAACTTTGTACAAATCCTAGAATCTCTTTTGCATAGAAAGTGAATTGTCTTTGAACTGCCGTCTTGATGTTATTGCCACTGTCAAACTGTTCACCACATGATGTTTCTTTAAGCAGTCTACACATAAGTCAGTTCTAAGATAGATGCTGAAGGATCTCATACCCTAACTCTGTAATGATTTCCAACATCCTGGCACCACTATACTGACAAGTATTGTCATGCTTCATACCCACCTTGCTCCAGTATACAAACACGTCACTTAGTACAGATAGATGATAACATAACAGGTCACAATATGAATGGCTAGTGAGAGTCACATTTAGGGGGAAAATCTATTAAAATAATTTCAGACATCTCCCATAATTTTGTGAATGTCTCCTGCTAACCATTGCATTTAAAATTTTTTGGTTGATGGAGAATTTGTGGCACCATTCCATACAAATGAGTTGGCTTAAAATAAACTCAAGATCCATCATCAAGCAGTTTGCACCTGGCCTTTTGAAAGGTCACAAGAAGAGCATGCATGCACATACACTGATTTCTTTCATTTCTACTAGTAGAACCTATCTTGAAGATAATTTAAAAAAATTCATTTCTTTACAAATGATTGTGAACTGAACCATAACTCGACATAATTTTGTGCACTTAAATAATCATAACTCAGTGGTTTGCTTGAATTATGTATTCCACTTCTCAATATTCATCGCTTTATTACAAAATGAATCTTGCAAGGTCTTGTTGTCACTTACTGATTCAGTTCTTATATAAAACTTGCTCACCCATTTATAAATACTAGTCTGTGACTTACAATAGCTTTATTCTCCTATATATTTCTTAACAGTTTACATTTTCTGTATTAAGAAATTTATAAAACATTGATGTCTTCTTTTATTCAAATCTAAATGAGCACAGCTATTTTGAATGATATATCAAAATTTCCAGTTGGGTATAACATGATTTAGTCAGTTTACTAAGAGCCATCAGGGGCTTATACAACCCAAGTTTCATTGAGATTGGATTATTAAAAAAATAGTAGCAATACTTCACCCTTGATAATGACAGGACTGACCAGGTCTTACAACAACAAATTAAAGGCTTACCAAATTTACTTAAGTGTCTATTTTGATGTTCTAAATTTCCTATAATAATGATGATTGTATAAAAAATGTTTAAGTTGGACTGAACCTGAAGGAAGAGATTGGATGCTGATATATGTATGGACAGAACCACAGAGAAATATAAATAACTTTCACGTCTTTTATAGAAAGTTGTTCTAACTCATTGATTGGGAAACTGAAAGCTAACTTTGTCACTTTTTTGTTTGCTTATTATTTTTTGTTAATACCACTCTAAAATCAGTGAAATTCTGGTCACAAAGAATTTTGTAAAGTAGCTTCTTAATGAGTCAAATTTCTTCTTTATCCATTTAGCAAAAGACAGTTACTGGCTACATAATAATAATGGAAAAAATTCTGCCTGTAAATAAAACCAATCTAAACTGGCATTGCTGTTGTTTCTAGGCACAAACAACAACATGACATGCATTGGTAGTTGTGAAATCTGGTATAAATATAGAGGAGAGCCATAATTAATAATTTTAATGGGTTTTTGTAATACACTGACCAAAGCAATGTAGGGATATTCTGTATGAGACCTTTTTTACAACTATTCATAATACCTTGGTCAATTTAGGAATCTACACAAGAACATCCAGTATTTTCAGTCCTAAGTCAGATTACCTTCTCTGGTGAGGCCATATCATTTGTGCAAAGCCACATTAATTAGTTAACCTTCATGGAGGATAATATAAGGATCCATTATGCGATAATAGTCATAAACCACCTTCATGATACAAATATCCAATATCTTGCATGGCTTGTAGTTCCTCTGGATGCATTGACAGTGATCATGTGATCTTGGGATTACTTCAGAACTCTGTCAAGCCTTGACAAAAGAATAGAACATACAACAAGTCTTCAGATGTCTGTTGGAATAATGAGATGCAGGTGCAAATCTGTTGTACAAGCCAGAGGCATCCATGTGCATGCTAGCGAAGTCTAGGTAGTGACTGATTTAGTGTCGTCATTACATGTATCACAATGTCTAGTTGTTGCACAAAATGAGTTCTGTATATCAAAGTTTATGGTAAACTTTGAATTATGTGCAGATGTTTTAGCCTCAATAAATTCATACAATATATATATATATATATCACAATACCTCTGTATTGTTAGATCAGCATAGTTGACCATTAATTAAAATGGTTTACAAAAATTTGTTGGATTGATTAGTTAGTTTATAAATGAAAGTTTTCAAATGGCATTTTTATGCCACAGTATCTTCAAATATCAAATATTGTTTTATGAAGGGGAGGTCTGTTTATGACTTGAAAATACTTTTCCTTAATCAGATGATGCTTTTTGTGAGAACTAGGAAGATGGTAATAATAGGTAATATTCATCCTACCAATACTAAAGATTTATGCTCGGTGTACTGAGAATTTTGTGTAATTGATTTCATACTATACTTTGTGTCTTTATTACATTGATGTTTGACTGTAATCTATGAAAGATTAAACAAATTTTAAAATTCCTATCTTAGGATGCTCTCAGTTTATTCATATGTATTCCCTTTGTGGAGATTTCTTCTAGTGGCAGGAGATATTTCACTTCATTCTACATGACCCTTTTCTAAGTTCAAATCAAAGCAACTCCAGATTTTTACTGTAGGCTGAGAACCTAGAAGTACATATTTAAATGATAGAATGCACAAAAATAGTAGTTTTATAGTCAAAATTAAATAAAATATATTGTTCTGGAGCAGAAACTGATCTGTTATTTTGGATGGGGATAGCTATTTGTCATTGTTGCTAGCCTGAATGCTTAGAGAAATATTAAATCAAAACATGATGTAAAGACGACTAATGTGACATTAAAACTGAAAAATATTCAGATGTTCAATTTGTATGGATTTGAACCATGAATGACTGTTATTTGGTATAGTATTTAGATTAATTTTATTATACTTTCCAAAAAATGAAATGCAACAGTGTTTAGGTGGTGATAAATGTATTTACTGTCACCTAACATTGTAAATTTCTGTAGACATTGCACTGTCTTATGGATTGATAGTCATAAAACCACCATCACCATAGGAATCTGAAAAGACAATCATGAGTGCACCATCAGCTTCACACCAGTGAATCACAGATGTCAAACTATAGTGGAATTGAAAGATGTTCATCCAGTCTTCTGTTAAGTCCTGACGATGTTCCTGGTATGTCTGAGGTGCTAATTGGCAATATCATTCATAACAATCGAGCTCGTTTAAAAGGTATTTGATGGAGTTTAGGTTTTGGAAACGAAGATGGTAGCATATTGATGATGTCATTGTGTTGCAAATCCCAAAATACCCTGCAGTGTGAGGGTTAGTGTTGCCTTGTTGAAAAACCCCATTAAGCTTGCATGGAGGGTATGGATGTCTCTGTAAAACCTCATTTCTGTATCTAGTTTCTGTCAAATTTTCTTCTATAAAATCATTTAGTGTTTATAAGACATTTCTCTCCATACCATAATAGTTCCTTTACCAAATTCAGTTAATGTGATATACATAGGTAGAACTATAGCATTTCTTCAGTAGTAAACTCTATTGACCAGCAGCATAAAATGGAATTTATTACTGAACATTACTCCTCCATTGCTTATGAAACCATATCCTGCACTTTTGACATTAATGGAGGCAGTAAGTTTGCTCATGCACCTGGGTTGGGTTAAGGGGCTAGACATCTGGCATAGCTTTTTGCTGTCAATGTGTAGTGGTGAACCAATTCTGCACATGCCATCAAAGCTGTCTGTAGTTATCAACCTGAACATAGTCTGTCTTTGGCACTTTCATTTTGTTGAAATCGATGCCAGTCTGATTGTGGTAAGTTTATGACAGCAACCTCTTTGTAGGGCATTCCATTTTACAGCCTTTCATTTTGGTTTGTCAGATAATCTGGTATTTTATCATTATCAGAATAATTGCAGTAAATGTGATTATGCAACACCAGACCCAGCCAGCGTGATTTGCACATGTAAAACAAGACTTCCTTGGTGCCCACTACTGGAAAGCTATATTATTTTCCATGCATGGTGGTGGCTAGAGACATTTGAATCAACATTCAGCATTTTGTTGCATAATGTTTTGAATGGCATATAAAAATTATCTTAATGACTACCCATTTACTATCATAGTAAACTAGCTGTGCAGTTTGAATATTTATTAAAGTATTGCACACACTATCGAGCATGTATCAGTTATCCTTTTTATTTGATTATGTGCATTTCTTGTTTTTATATTGCAGTTCCAGGCAAAAAGATGTTCTTACCTGTGAATACTGCCAACGTAATGTTGGGCTTTGGAGTTTCAAAAACACCAATGGAAACAATTCCAGTAAAATACCTGGTGAAGATAACAAAGAGGAAGATATTACTCCATCAAAAAAACAGATAAAACTAGTAAGTTGTTTTGATATTTTGACAAAATCAATTTTAGCGATTTTGCATCAACTAGGCTAATAGTTTGAAAGATTATATCAGGTCGTTACAAAGGTTTTGTTGGTTTTTATATTATGTTAATTTTGGTTTCACTTTTTGCATGCTAGTGAAGGTGTATGTAGATAAGGTATATGTTGTTTTGTAGTGTGTGCTTTGGCAACATTATACAAAACCTACCTACCTTAAAAATCATAAAATGGATATTAGTTTCAGGGTTCTGAGTGAAGCGTGGATAGAAAAGTTTTTTGTGCCATTTTGCTTCCTGAGCTCAAACCAGGCCAAAAAGGGAGCGAGGCGACTCGTAACATTAAGTGACCATGGGACGAGGACTCAGCAAATGAGCGCAAAGTACAACGATAATTTGCAAAGTTTTGGTCAGGAGATGTGAGCCTCAAAGATAAGGAATGTAGCGGATGTCCTTCCAGCTTTGATGGCGACCGTCTGAAAGCCTCAATTGAAGTTGATCCAAGAAAAACTGTGCAAGAAATTGCTGGAGAGCTTAATGTAAGCACTGCAACTGTTTCCTGGCACCTTGACACAATCAGCCAAGTGAAAAAGCTTGACAAGTCGGTGCCCCACTAGTTGAATGAACAGCAACAAAATGTCGATTGGAAACCTGCTCTTCACATATCGTAAGAAACAAAAACGACCCATTTCTTGACCAAATCATTACATGTGGTGAAAAACGGATCCCTTACGACAATTGCAAATGATCAGTACAGTGGATCGACAGAGACCAGGCACCTAACCACATCTCAAAACCAAACCTCCACCCAAAGAAGGTCGTGGTCACTGTCTGGTGGACTGCAACTGGTGTCATCCACTGTAACCTCTTGCAACCTGGCAAAACCGTCACAGCTGAAAGGCTGTTGTGTGAATTAAACGCTGTTCATCAGAAACTCTCCTAACAACAGCCAGCATTGGTGAATCGAAGAGGCCCAATCCTGCTCCATGACAATGCTCGCCCTCATGACTCTTCAAAAACTGAACACGTAGGGGTGCGAAGTTCTCCCTCACCCAGCCTATTCACCAGACCTTTTTCTACCACCTTTTCAAACACCTCCACAGCTTCCTCCGTATGAAATCCTTCTCCAACCAAGCAGCAGCTGAAACTGCCTTCAACCAGTTTATCGACTCCAGAAATCCAGATTTTTTTCAAAATGGTATAAATGCACTAGTAACTCGTTGGCAGAAGTGCATCGATTGTAATGGAACTTACTTTGATTAATAAACTTCACATTCAGCAACGATATGAAGTCTCATTGTTGCAGTAAAAACGAACAAAACGTTTGTAACAACCTGATATTATTAGCGAATGTTAAAAGTGTTAACTCTGCTTCTGTTACACGATGTTGGACTTCTCTAAAAAAAAAAGTAATTAGAAAGGTCTCTTGGAATTTTAACTAAACAAAGTACTGCGTTGCATACTGATCCTAAGTTGCCATGATAATACTTTAATCTTAAAAATATTTTATGTGTTATTAAAACTTATCAGATTTTTCCATCATCATCATTTTTATGCCAATTTCCCAACACTGTCTTTTTTTAGTGAAGTCTTCCTCTTGCTAAGAGAATGGATCAGGCATAGTGTGATATTGCACTTCCCAATTCATCTGTCCTCAGTATTATTTTGAAGTTTAGAGAACTAAAAGTATGGTTACTAACCCTAACGAAGGTCATCCAATAAATATGTGGAAGAAAGAGAGATAAGGAGATTGTTAAAAGAAGACAGAATAAAAGCTTCTATACATGTTACCAAAGAGCCCAAACGTCTCTTCACGCGTTGGTCATCGTAATTGTTGAATGTGGGAGCTAAGTAGGCATTCATGTAGGTACTGTACTATAAATAGCATGTGGTTAATTGCACAAAGGTAACAAAGTGCATGGTGATGCTTCAAAAATGTTTGAATGCCATGAGCAATTTTTGTCAGCTCCGAGAAGAGAATCTTGTTAATTTTGAACGGCTGTCATATGCAAAGATTGAAGAAATGGGTGAAAAGAAACCAGTCATATCAGTGACATTTTTCAAACTCGATGTGCCCAACTGCAGATTTGACACACAGTTGTTAATGATAAATCAGTCGTTATAAGCACTAAAGAACATGGAATAGCCTGTATTTCACATAGAACGTTCAGCTTACTAACATTGTTTATACCATCTCCACTTATAGTCATACTTTTGTGATTATAAGCAGAGTGTGAATTCAAGGAAAAGTAGCCATAAAGGCGGTATTAGTGAAAAGAATGGAAATGACTAATTGGGATAAAGTTATTTGGAAGGGTGAACTGGAGGTAAAAGTGTGTAGTGGCCACTTTTAAGAGTCATCGTCAAAAGGCTCTGCTTTGGAGATGTATGACCTCAAGAGTTGATCAGTCGGAATTTATAGAAGAAATCATGGACAGATACGTGCACAAGGACATACTGGAAAAAACACTGTTACCATCAGCAAGGTAACTGTTGGCGTGGAAATATATTTTTCAACAGGATAATGATCTCAAGCATTCCTTTTTTTCACAGAGATAAAGGTAAAAGTTCTAGAATGGCCAGATTTAAACCAAACTGAATGACTGTGGAAAGATATGAATTGATTATTTTTATTAAATGGAATTAACTCGTTATTATCTAATCTTAAATAGTTAATCAAATGGGTCAAATAAATTATTCTGGGTGGTTAATCTTTTTGTCACGACAATGCGCCAAGAAATGGTTTTAAAGCAGGATTTGATAGGACAAGTCACATAGATGGGAGATATGCTACCTGTTCTTCAAGCATTCTGATAACTTGCTCGTTATTGATGAACATAAGTTACCTGAAACTGTCCTCACCAATCCTTTGACATTTCTTTTGTTAATGTAACTTTCATCATTCTACAATACAAAAACAACTTTGGGAACTCAACATGTCATTTATTTTTCTCCTCGTAATCAAAATAGTTTTAGACTAGGCCTTGTTGCCATGTGACTTTTGTCAGTTAAAATGTTTTTAATCAGTAGCGATGTGGCATTGATTGTTCAGATATTTATGTGCTTTGTTGGTGAATGATGCACACAGCTTGCTTTTGATATTGTATACTTTGTTGGAAATATGAAAAAAAAAAAAATGGGTATCAAATGCAACTGCATCTCATGTATAAAAATGAAATGCTCCAATGTATAACCATGCAAGCAATCAGAAAGTGTTGCACCTGCAGCAGATCTATAAAAGTATAGCGGTGAATACTATAGCTTCTAGGAAGGAAATATCACATGACAAGTATATATAAATCAAAGTCTTAGTTAGTGAAATCTACTCCATACTGCAGATTACAGACTGACTCCATCTTTCAGAAGGAAACGTGTGTAAGACTATGAGGAGGAAATTACAAAACTGGTAGTGTTGACAATAGATGTGATTGAGAAAGAAAGCTCAAACTCTCCAAAAGTGATGTCAACCTCCTCAGGATTTGTTTTCTACACAATAGGTGATAAGCCAGTAAAGACCCTGCAAATGAACTAGCTGCAAGTGCCGGGGTTAGGTTTTCTTTGAGAACAGTATGATGCACATTAGCGCAAAGTGGTCTCTGGATATATGGCTTCCTGGAAACTTTTGAGGGAGAGGCAACCAAACAACAAGGCTGAAATTGGAAAGGTGGAATTACCAAACCTGGCACAAGGTGCTCTTTTCAGATGATTCCAAGTTTGAACTGTTTGACAATAATCAACGGTAGTTTGTTCAAAGGTGGACTGGGAAGCTGGCATGAAAGTTAATGTTCAACAGTTAGAGTGAAGCATGGGGTCTGATCAGTACAAGTCTAGTAGTGCTGCATATCGGCTGAGGGTGTAAATCTGCACCATAAAATCAAAGGTACACTGACTGCCAACAGGTACAGGTAGGTTCTTATCCGGCATGCCATTCCCTCAGACAGACATCTTACTGAGTGCAGATAGCCATATGTGGTGAAAAACTATCTGGAACATAAAGAGGCTGATGGAACACACACAGGATGCTTTGGACTGCATATTTTGATATGAATGTTATTGAAGCTATAAGTAGTTATATGGCTACTGAGAAAGTCAAACAGCAACCAAACCATCTGATAACCTGTATGGGAGCATAGTCAGGTTCTATATAATGCAAAGGTCTCACATACAAAACTACTAATGTGCTATTCTATGTATTCATTTTGTTTTTCTTTAACAATGTACTGCTTTTCTCAGTTGGAATTATTCATTATTTGTGTATATCCTGTGTGTGTTTCCATAATTATTTCTGTTTTATTGGATTAGAAATTGTTCCATGTATTGCATGTACTTGAAGCACAAGCTGCTGAAATAAGCAGATTTTCATTCAATACTTTGGTTTAAATGCTTTTTTTTTAAGGTTTTTTAAAAAATTCTTTAATTGTTTGCTATATTTTTATACTATAGTATAGGTATACAAATTCTCTGTTATCTATTAAGTTTGAGAAACATTGTGGTTTCTAGAAACTTTTTAATTTTCAATCATTAAAGTATATTATAATAAAAATATTCCAAAATGATTTTATCTCAAACTTCTGTTTTTAAAATTTCTGTTGAAAGGAAGAACCAGACATCAAGTAGCAGTAAAGCTTCATTTCTGATGTTTTATGCGAATAGAATGCTGTGGCAATCTTTACTCTGGAATTTTGATCCCTAGAGAATATTAGAAATAGTTTGTGCTTAACTCCTGTGATTCCTGGCCATTGCCCCTTACACACAAAAAAAGGATTTTTTAGGTTTTTTGTTTCATATTTTTTAGATTTTATGTTTTAAAAAAAGAAGTCATATTATAAGAGAATATAAAAATGTGAAGAAAAAAAACCATTTACTTACATTTTCTTAGTGTTGAGGAGATGTAGAAGTCGATGTCGACATGACTAAGGGAGCAGTGTTGAGGGTGAAGTGAGTGGTGGTGGAAGTTGTGCGGCAGACGAGAGCTTCACTGAATACTACATATTCTATTTTGTTGATATTTAAGACAAACATTTATAAATATAATGTATATTAGTCTATATAACTGTACATGTTATTATAATAATATAAAAGATAATATACATGAATATAATGTTAGTTTATATCACTTTAGTTGTTTTGACATCATAAATTATATAAAAAATAGCTAAATTACAAATCTCCAGAAGATAACATCACTTCCATCACTTGTGTCTAATATTCTGTGTATCTTGTTAGAGGTTAAGTTCTCATGAAACTTATCCTTCGAAGAAGCAGAAAACACTGCAGGATGTAGAGGGACATGGGATATCCATGATGACAAAAGTGCAGCTGGTGAGATGAAGGAGTGTGTGGGTAGATGTGTGTGACCAGAACATTCTAGACGAGAGAGGAAAACCTAAAAAAATTGTTGCTCCCTAACTAAGAATAGCCAATCCCTATGGTGCTTCATTTGTTCATTGGAAAATAGTGGGTATATGTACACAATCCACAGCCTAGGGGTTAATGTTTTACTTGTAAAATGTGGGGATTTACATCATTGCAAGTTTTTGAAGGAGTTTATTACTCTCTGCAGTTCCTCTGTCACTAACTTGATTTTCAAGTTTATATTTGTATTTCAGAGTATAAAAGATGCCTTTGATCCTGTTGCAGAGCACCGGGATTGGTGCCCTTGGGTGAGAATAGATGAGAATATTTCCGAGTGCAATCATTCATATAAGTCAACTTATTCTGCTCATTCTCTAGTCAAAACAACAGTTACTTCTACCGCTCCTGCCGACAGACATCATCATGGAACAGTTACAAACTGTATATCACAACCATCTTGGGCTAAAGTAGTACTACTATTTTCTTCCCATTCTCAAAAACCCATTGAAGAAATGGAAAGATTAAAGCGGGTGTGTATTATCTTTATATCGTGATGTATTATCAAGGTTTGAATTAAAGACCAAAAAAACTTACACGCAGAATGTGCAGGTTACACACACACACAAAATTGCCTACAATAGTTTCAGAATAGCTTCTACAATTAAAACAATTTTTTTAACAGCACTGCAAATTAACTTTTAAATTATACACCTATGTAATAAATGTGAACTGATCATTATTCAGTTAGTAGAGAGGAAGCCATCATGGCTTATGCAATAATAACCAGAGAAGAGAAATTGTCATTTTGCAATTCTTAGAATGATTAATACTATTATTGTTAACTAAGTTGCTGGTAATTCATCATTTATTCCACAAATTAATGATTTTTTTCCCTAAAAATATTTTTTTGATTTAATTGTCAAGAATGGTAAATAGTTTAAGATGTTTGTTCCTGCTGCCCACTTGTTTAAAATCCTGAATTATTTTGAAAATCTCTATTAGATCTCTTAAACATCAAAAATTCAAACTTGGTAGATATAATATTTTTAATTGATTATTGTATTCCAAATATATAAGACCTATAAAAAGAAAATCAATCTCTTCTGATCAGAGCTGCAGATGCAAATTAGGTTAATCACATGAGGTAACAAGTGCTCCCTGCAAGTACTATATGTGACTTAAACAAGCAACTCCAGTAACAAATATGAGAAAAGGCAAAGACACAGCATTTGAGAGAGGCATGATAGTGGGTGCACTTTTAGCTTGTGCAACAGTAGCCAAGACAGTTCCATTGGTAGGCTGCTTCAAGATATTGGTGATTCGAGTTTATTGGCAATGGCAAAATATTAAGAAAATGTCTGCTGTAAAGGGATCAAACTATAGACCAACTACAGAGACATTCAATGCAGGACAATCCACACCCATCTCCAGCTGTACTTTCTGAAAAATATTGCAACAAATGGACTATAGCATTAGGAGACCATTTTGTAAACAAGTGATTAAGTTAACATAAAAAGACAGCTCGTGTGTTGTATGGAGCGCAGACTTTGAACTAACGAGAACTGGTGAAATAAGTGGTCTGACAATGGTGGACAGATTTGAAGAAAGTCAAGTGAATCTCTTGACCCTTATGTGTGGTTCCAACTGTCCAGGTCTCTGGAGTCACAAGTCTGGGTCAAGTTTTTACTTAATACACTGGGCCTCATGGGCCTTTTAGAAGGCAAAATGAATGCCAGATAGCTACTTCCAAGATGACTGCTCCAACCATCTTGCCTACATTACATTCATGGCTTCAGGCATCTCCTGTGGTCAGCGCAGCCCCTGGACCTCACTCCACATGCTGCGCACAGCATTAATGACTGAATAAGGAAACATTCCTCAGGACACCTTCCAGCACTGTGTGGGTTCTATGCCCCTTCATGCTATGGATGTTATTTTGTCAAATAAAGTGGCCAGCCACTGGGATTATTTCTTTTGCCTATTTGGAAAATTTTTTGTAGTTAAGCATTAAATTTAATTCACTTTACTGACCAATCTAATAATGTATTTGTTTTTACCCATAAAGTATTTCTATCCTTTACAATATTAATATTAGCTTGTATTTAAGTATCTTCTGCAAAATTTCTAATATGCTATCAGAATCACTTATGTAAATAATACTGGCCCAAAACAGAACCCTGTGGCACATGACCATAATACCCCTTTAAAAAAATTTCTAAGTGTTGTCTGTTTTCTAAAATGTTCTATGTCCGTAGTAAAAGTGCACAACAACAATTACTATTTTCCCTGTGTGTTTTATATAAAAGTCTATCAAAAGCATTATTAAAATGTTAATAAGCAACATCAACTTTATTTTTCACCAGAGACTGATTAAATTAATCCTTCCAAAATTCTAGATTTCTTAAGCAAGATTTTTAGCTTGAAACCAATGCTGAGAATTGCAGAAAAACTGTTTACAAAATTACCTATCACCACATTTTTTAAAAATGTGTGTAGCATTCACAGCTTTCCATTTACTACAAAGAAAACCTTTTGCGATGAGAATTAAACCAAAAATACTAAATGTTTACAGATGAATTGTGCTGGTGCAACAGATTTTAGAATTGTTGGAAAAATATCCTTATCAGATTTAAGTTCATTTTAAATCATTCTGTAATGACTATTGTATTAATGTGCTTTTCAAGTACTATGCTCAAACCAGAGAGTTACAGTAATGGAATATGACATCAAAACCCACAAAAGTTTGAATTTCTAATGCTTAAGAGAAGACCTAGTAGAGGGTTTGGGCTCGTTGACAAGAATAGATATTTGTGGGGCTATCTACCGTTGATAATGCTAGGTTTGCAATTACAAATTGGCTGCGATTCCAGCTCAAGTAGATATCAGAAAATATTTTTAGTAATAAATGAAGTAATGTTGTTGTTATTAACTACATTAACAATCATGCATTTCTCTTTTCTGGGGACCATCCATAAGCCACAATGGCTTCAGTCCTTGTGACTGCTAACCTAAACTAACATTACTTCAGGAATTTTTTATGGGTGGGGAAGCGTACATCATCCACCAGAAACTTGTGAAGTCAATGAAATGATATATTGGTAGTGTAGATCTGGAACACACCTTTAATATCCCATGTAACTGAACTGTTAAAAAAGAACTTAACCTGTTTTAAATGTTTGAAAGATCCAAGTCGGTCTAATTTCCTTACTGTATTCAAATCTACAAGCAGGGCCATGTGGTGAGTTGGTTTTTGCCTTCAGTTCTATCAACAACTAAATACTGTTTTTATTTCCAGATATGCATTGTTGAAAACATTTGTGGAAACAGGAAAGGTATTAAATGTAAATAACGCATCTCGTGTATAAAATTGAAATGTTCCGTAGTACAATCGTGTTCATATAGCACATGATTAGTTGCCATGCAAGTTATCAGAAAGTGCCACACCTATGGGATCATGAAAGTATAGACCGTAGTGTGGTGAATACTGTGGCTCCTGGGAAGGTACTATCACATGACAAGTATATAGCTAGTGAAGGTTATTTGATGCAGTAGATCGCAGCCTGATTTCATCTTATGCAAGGCTCTGAGGATATGCGAAATTTATACTCTTGATAACAGATGCAGTTGAGGAGGAAGGCTCAAACTTTCCAGAGATATCAAGTACTTCAGGGTATGTTTATGTACAATTTGTGATGTTTTGCTACAAAACTCTCTGCATTATCTGTAACCGAGTTAGTACTTTTTGTCACGAGTATAATGATGTGTTTTCAGTATCTCTATACTTAAAACGTGTACAATTTGTGTTTGTGGTTTCTCTTTCTCAGAGAGATGAAGACATCATCAAAAAACACTTATTTCAGCGATTCTAAACACCAGAAAAATTGCTTTACAGTACCTGGAACTAATAAACTGGACTTGTTTCTTGTAAAACCTGGTACCAAATCAGGAAATGATGTAATCAGATTGGAGGTTTATCGACTTCCTTTGGTGGTTATGGACCACACTTCAAAAATTTTGACCAGAATGTTTCAATTCAGAAATAGCTAACTAACAGATGCAGCTGCTCTAGAACTAAAACCATGACAGGTTGAGAGGGAATTTTTTCTTATTCGGGATAAACTGTATGTGAACGTGAACACAAGGTGTCATGCTTAGTATTATTACCTGTTGCAGTTACTCGTGTGTGTTTCCATAATTATTTCCAATACTGTATAAACTTAGGTTTCACAAGAAATTTTGTTAAAAGATGTTTATAATATGCGAAGTGATTTTTCAGTAATAAAATTCTAATACTATAGGAGGACATTAAGATGCACAAGGTGAATTTTGCCTATTTTTATACAAAAGCAATTCAAAATTTGATAAAACTGATAAACCCGAATAATGAATAATAATTATAGATTTAAGAGCCAAGGATAATGTACCTAATAGTTTGTGAATAATATCATTGGAATAAACTGGCTAGCTAAGCCGATTTACCAGGGGTATATTATATAGTTCTACTGTATGCTTCAAAAAATAATTTTTTTCTGTATTTAGCCATTGAAAAAGAAATTAGCTTTTTCCTGTTTCAGTTAACCATAAATATGAATAACTGTTAATTTAATTTTATTTAGTTGTTTGTTTGTCTGTATGTAACGATGTAGCTTTGTTTGCAGGGTCCCCCAATTGAAGTTGTTCGTTACATTCGGATGTTACTGAACCAGTGTTCCTCTCCGAAGGCAGCTAAAAACATGCACTAAATACATCCTGAGAATAAGTGGAGGACTCTAATAAGAAAGAAAAGAAATACTCTAGTAGTGATTTCATTTTAAAGTATTTTTGTATGATCTAGTGTCATACTTCAATAGAACGCCATGCAAAAATTTACAATGAACTGTTTTTAAAGACCAGGGTTTGTACTTCTTGGTTAATTAAATAATGTAACTAGAATTCTGATTGTAATAAAGAATTACCAACAAGTAATATTTCTGTTAATATTTCAAGACGACATTTTAAGTTTGACATTATTATTATCATTATTAGTATTATTATTATTATATATTATTATTATTATTATTATTATTATTATTAGTGACTATCTCTGGTACATCAGATTTCACCTACCCTATAGGATTTCTGTTGGAATGGCTAAGTGTTTGGTCAACACCTGTAGAGTTACGCAGATTTGTCATCACAAAAGGTTATATTAATGAGAAAGGTGCTAAGTCAGTGCTTCTCAAGGTGGGGGGCCTAGGAATATTTTGGTGGGGGTGGGGTTAAGAATCTTTTAGTGAATTACATATATGAATATTTTTAGGAAATAATTAAAAAGTTGGTTCGAAAAATAAACTTATGTTATGTTGGTGTTATGGAAAGTGTAGATATAGGAAACAGTTGCCACTGTTACATAATCATGTCCATCCATTCTCTCAGTGGCAGCCTGGCAGTATACACTCCCAGAGGCCAGTATCTGGACCAGCTGGGTGCCCACAATACAGACATTCCATCATGAACAGCTGGGCACCTGACACAGCCCATCCCTGCCAGGTCTATTGTTTACAGAAGGCTAAGCAGGGTACAAAAAGGGCTGCCACAAAGGAGAGACAATTGCCAGGGACCACTCCACACTCCAACCCACAGCTCTGCCCACTACCTGAGTGTCACACTTGCTTTGGAGTTTTCTATAGAGTTCATTGACTGGATATAAATATGGATAGTTCTCCCTGAGCTTTCAGTTCAGTTTCTGTTTTGAGTGCAGCTTCCATAGTCGAATCACTAACGTGCATCAGTTGTTACTTGGCAGTTTAACTGAAGGTAAGTTTTAATTACAGTTAGAGAGATTACAAACTCCTAGTGTGGATTTGTTTTCATTGTTGAAATGTTGCTAATATTATAAATAAAGTTTCTGTTGCCACAGTTATGATGAGATCGCTTTACTGAGAAACGCAACAGTTGGCGTGAAAGATGTGATTTGCCAACACTATCAGTATAACACAATTGTGGTAACTTTCAAGTAAAATCAGTTTATGTATTTTTATTTTCATAACATGTTTTTGCTCTAACTATAGGATTAGCAGATTTATACATTCTGTACAGTACATCACTTACTGCAATCCCTCGTCTTTTTCACAGATTTTCTTGACCCATATTATTCAAAATGAGCAAACCAAGCAAGCAAAAGGTTTGTCAATACTCAATGGAGTTCTTGAAGTTTGGGTTTATACCTGCTCTACATGATGAACGTACACCTCTTTGCCTATCATGTCAACATACTTTGACAAATGAATCAATGAAAGCAGGCTGTCTTAGAGCTCATTTGAGGGTAAAACATCCTAAAATATTTTAAATCACTGAAAGAGAAGTTTGAAAATAGATAAAAATTACTTCATTATTCGCTGCGCAAACTATAGCCCTAAATCGTACCCTTGAAGCTAGCTGTGAAATTTCTCTCTTGATAGCAAAACATGGAAAGCAGCATGTGAGTGGGGAGGAACTGATTAAAACCGCAATATCAAAGTTTCTCAAAACGGTTCTGCAAACGGATGACAAAGATGTCCGAGCAATGCCATAGAGTAATAGTACTGTCTGCAACAGAATAGATGACACGGGTCAAGATGTTGAAAAACAGCTTATTGAGAAGTTGAAATCACGAAAGTTCTCAATACAAATGGATGAATCTACCGTATGCGACAGTGAGGATCTGTTATTGGCTTACGTGAGATATATTGATCAGGAAGTTTCAAGAAAGAGATGTTGTTTTGTGAATCATTTGAAACAAACTACTACTGCAGTTGATATCTACAGCAAGCTCAAAAATTATTTGGATGAAAACGAAATACCAAAAGAAAACATTGTATCTTGTGCTGCAGACGGGGCACCTGCTATGATGGGTAAAAAAACGGGATGTTTAAAATTAATGGAGGAGGAAAATCCAAACGTTGGTTGTGCATTGTGTTGTCCACCAAGAAAATTTCCCCTATTTTACACGAAATACTGCATGCTGTGTGTATCAATGCCATCAAAGCCAATGCCAAATGTTAACGTCTGTTTAAGCAGTTTTGGGTTGATAAAAATGCAGAATATGTGAGATTATTGCTTCACAGTGAAGGTAGGTGGTTGTCAAGGGGAAACTGCTTAAAAAGGTTTATGGAACTGTTTGATCTTCTCAGTGAGTTTTTGAAAGAGAGACCTGAAATGAAGCTCCTGTTAAAAACTGATGGAAAAGCTTGAGTGTTACTTAACAGACATTTTTGAAAAACTAAGTACATTGAACAAGCAGCTACAAGGACTAAATATGACACTCATTGATGCAAAAACAAAGATATATGGATTCACAGCACTTCTAGAATTATGCCTGCCGGAGAAATATTTCTGCTACAAAAGTCATTGTTGACCATTTGAAAAAGTTACCAACTTCAATGATAGATTGTGAGATTTAAAAGCCAAGGATTTTCCTTCTTGGTTATCTCAACCATTGCCGGTGAACTTATCTGAAGTCCTGGTACAATACCAAAAGGAGTTATCGGAGTTGCAATAAGATGAATCTGTGAAAGCTCTGTTTAAAGTGAAAGGAACCATCATGTGGCTCTCTAACAAGATTGATTGAAACAAATACCCAAACTCAACTACTTTAGCAAGGGAACTACTGATACGTTTTCCATTGTCTTATTTAGTTGAAAGTGGCTTCTACTGTTAGTGATTTACTAGCTAAGGGGAAATCGACTGAAAATTACAAAACGTAGAGAGATTTAAGGTTGAAACTTACAAAATTAGCCCCCCCCCCCAATCAAAATCTGCAGCCAGCATCAGGAGCAAGGTTCCCGCTGAAGTGATGACAATCGTTGAATGCATTTGAGAGAGTTGACATATTGAGGTAGTAGCTGAATATGAAATATGTCTTCCGGTTCATTCGATATCTTAAATGCATTGAGATACAATTGCAAATAAAATAATTTAATTAAAACTTTTGAAATTGTAATCTTTTTCTGCTAATGGTGGTGCATACATTTTTCAAAAAATAAAAGTGGGGCCTAGGGCTAAAAAGGTTGAGAACCACTGTGCTAAGTCCTACAGATTTGAAGATTGCAGATGCAGATGATTAAGATAATCTGTGCAGTTACACATTAGCTCTGAGACTAAATGAATGTTGATTAATGTTTTGTCTGAATGAATTTTAACACCTTATCCTTTGTGGTAAATCATCCGTTTTCCAGTAATGAAAATTAGGGATGATGTAGCTGAATAATTTATTTCCCAGTGCTTTGGAAGTAATTCCTTGTATAATATTATGAAACAAACATAAACAAAGGCAGCGTTTTCCAGGTTACACTTGCTACTACAAGATGGGGGAAATTCAAATAACAAAAGGTCTCTCTACCTCACTATTCTAAAATGTTTTATCAAGGCAGAAACCAGTGTCAGGGTAGGAAATTATGAAATACGTATGCAATTAAGCATCAGGGAAAAATTAAAGAAGTAACTATTAATAGTTTCTTATTTATTGTCTTAAATTAATAACATAAACTAAAAAAAAATATTAAACATCTGTCCAATGATGTATTACTTCTGATTAGAAGATACTGCATTAATGTTGTTGTTCAGGGTATACATTGCTCAACCTTTTGCCAAGGACCAATTTTTCTTTTCATCATCTCAATTTTAACATAACTAATTTGGATTTATAAGAAAAGCTGGAGTTTTAAAGTCTTTCATGGTAGTTTAACGGATGTGGGTTACTGATGGTGATGATGTCTTCTTTTACAAGCTTAAGATATTTCTCAGCTCTTGTAACTAGAGATTCAAAGTTGTGGCAGTTTGTGGTGTTTAGACAAGATGGGTCCAGCAGCTCTGGTGTTTGTTCAATGACCTGACTTTACTATAATACAGAAGACACAGACCTATTGACAATCCAGAATTCTCAATCTTTAGTTCTCCACTCAGAGGCAGTAATAGAGTGAGAGAGAGAATAGAACGCCTCCCAACTGTTATTTTTCTCTAAAAGTATTATTTTAAATTAAATAATGAAGATGCTTTTAGGTGTAATGCGGAGATAATCATTAAAGAGACAAGTTAATAACAACCAAGATTAAATATTTAACTGGAAATGCCTGAGTTCTGAAGTAGGGAGCAGATGCTGCTACTTCAGTGACTTGTGGTTTAAGGATATTTAGAAAAGAGAAGTGGCAGAGGTTATATAGGTAAAGCTTGAGATCATATCCCTGTTTACTTGATAGAATAGCTTTTTATTGTAAAATAAGCAACTAAGTTTTTAATTGTGCTTATGTAAATAAATTAACATTTGGAGTTTTACTTGTCAAAGCATCTCGCAAACCTGTGGCCTAGCAAGAAGAGAGAAAAAACAAACAAATGGTTAATAAAATTCCCAACATAGAAATAGATTTCTGGCTAAAGCAAATACGCTAATGTGCTAAGAGGCGGGAAACAGCAGGTTTCGGAGATCTCTCGCTTCTGTAATCCAGATAATCGGGGGTTAAAATGTAGATGTAGCAAAACATGTACATTGCACTGTCGACAGACTCGACTTAAACATAAGACGAGAATTATTCTGTCCGTCCAAAGCCAACAAAACCAACACTTTGAGTTGTAAAGTAAAATCCTTGTTCAGGAGGGCAAAGCAAAAAAGATAGCGCATTTTACTGAATATACTACACATGCATCAAAAGTTATAAGCAAATATACGTTTAAAAATCGTTCTATTTTCTCACTGAAATGAACACACCTCAAAAATTTCCAGTTTTGTACAGAATTAGCAGATGCATTTAGCCATTTTGGAGCTTGAAATACAGGTGTGTCAAAAGTTATTAGACTGAACGTAAAAATTGTCCTCGATAAACACTGCTTTTTCAAATAAACTATCCAAAATGCAGTGAAGTTAAGGCTTAGTATTAAGAGACATTTTGTTCGAGCAGAAATACATAATCCAAGTATTACTACTGAACAAAAAAAGAAAATGCATAGAAAAGATAAGTATGCAGAGCAGAAACACTGGTTGCTAAATCCAGTCGTTAAAATCACAGCAACGTTCTCAGTAGATTTATCTTTCTACACAAAAACTAATCATTGCAGTGTTACATGGTTGACTGTATTACTAGTCTGTTCCCATTCTAGCATGATTGCAAAACAATTTTAGCCCAAGAAATAACAGGTCTGCTCATTCAGTAATGCTTACAAGTTTGGAAAGTGGTCTATGTTTGGCTAAAAATTTTAAAAAAAAAACTACTTGCACACTAGCTTCAAGATTTTTACATTAGAAAGTATTGCTTCATTTAGTCGTCAACTTGATGCCACACCAGCCAAGCTACATCAGTGGCATCGACTGGGCACTAATCTCTAAAGCTGATCTGCTTTTGATGTCAATTTTTTGCCTTCTAACCAATCCTCCTCAGAAACCTGCTTAACTTTACTGTTGGACTTTCATAAAGGTCCAACTTTAGACTAACAACCATCACAATTGCTCTAAAGCTTTTTTTCTTCCTACATTTTAAATTCAAGTATCTAACTAATCTCTTCACATAATTAGTGCTACTGAAAGATGCGCATAAAGGTACTGATTTTCATCTGCCAAGTTTTCTAATTAAGTCACATAAGCCTGTACATTATCATTTACCCTGATTTAGAAGGCCAAAATCACAATCCACTCATTTAAAAAACGTTGTCTACCTACAGAGCTTTACAGCTGCTGCTAAAGAGGAATGGGCAGACCATGAGTGGCTTGCCAGCTATCCTGTGGTAACAAGTTGCTACAGCCCTTCAGTAGTAGAACAGATTCCAGTGGCCATTGAACGACTAAGCATGCTGACAGGTGTGATGACTAAAAGCCAGTTACTACAAGGTTACATAATGGTTTGAGCAGGCTGAGGTGTAATGACTGCATGAACCAACAACTGAAAAGCTGGTTACAATTTATAGTGGTTTGTGTCACACAGCCACGATCGCTGATGAATGATAAAAAGAGCATACGAGCAAGCAGTCGATACCAAGTGTTCAATGCTACTCTCCCAGCCTTGTCCACGTTCTCCCTTCCATGGTAGTGATTCGTATTTGTGACTCGATGAAAATCGTAAAAGTTGGTCACTAATGACTGATGAGCATCTGAAAGCAGTGGTGCATATCTCAGCAGCAGAACTGACAGAACAAGAACTACGGGCAGTTGCTGCACATCTCACTGAGATGATGGTGCAAGTTTTTGGTATTCTTTCTTTCATACTTGGAGATAGAAACATCAACAGGTACAAACAGACCTGTTGGGCTTTAGATTGCACCTAAAAATTATGGATTTCTGCCACACAAAGATCAGAAAGACTTCAGTTTAATTGGCAAGTAGAAGCAAGGTAATATTTGCAGAAGAAAGTTCCTCTAAATATTTTGGTAAGTCTGTTGCTTGGAGAAACAAACAAAACTCAGGTAAAAAATTAAACTGTATTTTACCAAGCATCCAAAAAGTCACCAATCTGGACTTTGTTTTTTTTGCTAATGATAAGCAATTGGTAATCCTACCAAAGGAATATCAATGAATACAAATTGATAACTTGAAATTTCAAAAAGAAAACAAAAAGATTTTGTAGAATTTGCTAAGAAGCACCATTCTGGTGGTAACTTTTGGTTTTTGCGAGACAATGCAGCACGTCACACAGCAAGGAAAGTTGCCTCGTGGTTCAAGAACAATGAACTTCATTGGTTTGATGATTGACCTGGGAATTCTCCGGCCACGTTTATCACTAAAAACAGAATATCAAACCATTATAAAATTTCAAGCTATTGAATTTTGTATTCTCCACAACTAAAATTCTGTTTTGAAATAATCATAATTATTCGGGTTACCTATTATTTGTGGTTTATCACTCACGTTTGATTCTTGGAGATTTTCTCCTTTTTTTAGAACAAGTTTAGCTTTATGCATATTTAACCCTCTCAACACACACACACACAGAGAGGAGAGAGAGAGAGAGAGAGAGAGAGAAGTTAACTGCTTTGTCTGAATGAATGACATAGAAGAAAGAAGACAAGCCACTCTGTAATGGTGTCGAGAACTTGTCGTGGCACACTCAGCTAAATAGTTATGTGACAGCCACGGAAACTGCTGGGATATTTGTTTAAGCAAATTTTGTTCCAGATTAATGCTTCTTCCTTGAGATCAGAAAGGAACTCTATCTAACAGAAAGATTCCTCTTGTAGAATATCTTAGCAACAAACTATTTTTTTTTTTTTACATTTTGTTGATAATTCTAAATATTAAACAACTAAAAAAAAAACTCACTAGATATTTGCTTGTGTATTATAATAATATCTGACCCTGGATTATTGCAACTGAAAGCAAGTCAGATGTTCGGCACGTATAATGGACAGTGATCGGGGCAACTTGTTTTCGTTTCCGGTCTTCTTCTGGCTATGAATCAGACACCAAGAATAAAACACCGCCAAAGCGACACGCATTTATCTAATTGACTGATCGATCTCTTTCCAATCACAATAAGTCTGTTTGGATCAGCGCTCACAGGGGGGCACGGTGGTGAGAGGGATCTTCTTCAGAACGTGCTTTAGAATATTCCAGGTAAGGACATCTTTAGCCCTAAATAACCCGGATCGATTTACTACTCTGTGTTATTTATTAGTCGATAGTTTGGAAAATTTTAAAATATCGGTGTTTATTTGGAAGCTTCGGTGTGTATTATGTCTTTAATACACTTGAGCGGCTTCCCCCAAAACCATCACGTGGTGTACAAGGTGTCTGACGTCACAGATAATGATGGGTGACTGTACCTGGTGTCACTCTTGAGACCTTTCGCTGCTTTAAATAGTAATCAAATAAATTAAGTTTAAATTTTTTAAACAAAAAACAACATTATTCTGAATACTTTTCCCCTGTCGGTTTCTGTTAATGGGGATTTTATGACAGAATTAATGCGAAAAACAGCTCTTGGCTGAAAACAGATTGTATCGCCCTGGTGCAGGGGGTCGTTGCGGCCTTCTCTCACCTGTAATTAACAGGTGGTTTTGGATGAGGTATCATTCCATATATTTAGGCAAGTCTACTTTGGTAACAAAAACAATGTTAGTCTGTTTTTTAATGTCTGTTTTCGCAGTTCCTCTAAATCAAACTCACTACATCCTCGTTTCCGTGTGTTCTGCTAACCTCTCTCTCTCTCTCCATCTCTCCTCGGGATGCTAGACAGCTCGGCGTGGTCCAAACAGCACGAATGGAAATCTTGGTTTAATTTCGTTTAATCGAAGTTTATCTCACCGGTGACGAGAACTGAAGAGATTGGAGAGAGAGAGGAGGGGGGGATATACTTGTATGGGATCTGCTACAGAAGCGCCAGAGCAAACTCTCTTCCCGCCTTATGAACGACAACAAACTCCCGACATTCCCAGGTCTAGCATAGAAGAATTGCCGAGTGTAGAGATGATACACCTTTCCCGGGACGATCGATCGATTGTAGCAGTCTCCCCATCCTCCCTCCCTCGACCGCTTAATGATGCACCCCAGCGAGCAAGGGAGGGAACTGGGTCTGCTTCCTTCTTTAAGCGATCTCTACTTTCATTGACAGACTTTGCTTTATATCAAAATTATGCGCAGACGTCTGTCGGTTCTTGTGATTTCCCGTTATCCCCTCGTCGATGGAAGTAGAGACCAGACCCCCCCCCCCGGGCTTCAGCAGACGTCACGGAGACCTTCAGTCGGACTACTTACATCCATCTATAACACGAAGAAACCTCTCCTCCTCCTCCTCCTCCTCCCTTTGGGAGAAGAGAGCCCAAGGCACCTGTGCTCACCACGGGCCCTACCATATTTATTTCTCCCCCCCCCAAAAGATTGATAAACGATCCAATTCACAGAGATATTTCTTTTATTGCATTCATTTTATTTCTTGTCAGTTCTGTTTTATTTAAAGCGGAAAAACCAAGAGAGAGTACAAAATAATAGTAAAAATAATATAATAATAATAAATATAAAATAAATTAGTTAAAAAGAATTTTAGTTGCTGGAAAACGGCTTTCCTGGCTCCCCGTCCCACTGTTAACCCTAACCCCGCCGCTCCCCCTCCTCCTCCTCTCGGTGATGTCTATCATCTGTGGGCGTACAGAAACCCGTACGCGTTCGTGCAGGCGCAGCACTTGGGCAGGCGGAGCTTAGTGAATACAAAATAGGGTCTGTTGTGTGGGCAGTAGAGGAGAGCCAGCTCGTAGGACGTGTAGTAGGGCATGCAGCAGAAGCGGTTGTAGTAGCTGTAGATGTTGTGGTAACCATGGAGATGTCGTCCATAGTAGTGGTGAAAGAAGGTGTTGCACTGATACAGCCTAAAAACAGAAGGGAATAATAATAATAGAGTAACGTTTTAGAAACACCCCTTTTTTTTTTCCTTCAGATTATAATAAACAAAAGGTAAATTAAAGCGGTTTTTAATAAATGCGAGTGGTTTTTTTGGGGGGGAGGGGCCGGCGGGGGGCGGGGCGGTACGGAAAACACCGAGACTTACCGACATCTCACGTAAGTCAGTTTCTGAGTGAAAGGTCTGACCACCCAACATTGCTGGAACCCGTAATTCACGAAGGTCAACACGCGAATCCTGGCTCTGCATTCCCTGTCGCCAAAGTAATTTGGAATCCTCCTGGAATCGAAAGCAGACGGGTGGCGGTGAGTTGTGACAGTGGACAAAAAAGAAAGCGAGGCAGTAACGGTTCCGGCGCAATGGCGGAAGATGCGGACGGGGGTCCGAATAACAATAATTCCGCGCAATAAGGCAGCAGGGAGGTAAAAACGTTTTCCAAAACGATGGTAATAGGGTTAATACTTGAATATGTTTTTTTTTTTTTGTTTTTAAAAAAGAAAAAAGCTGAAATGCATAAGCGAACGATGGATTACCACCTTAAAGCTCGAGAGCCTCGATCTCGCTTCAGGTCAACCGTCAGTGACCTCAGGCAAGTCCAGGTTCGCTTCTAACATTTCAGAGACAACCGGGATTAGATAACCTGCTTATTATTATTATTATTATTATTATTATTATTTATTATTATTATTATTATTGTTGTTGTTGTTGTTGTTGTTGTTGTTAAAGTAAAAATGGTCATTCCCATTACTTACTGACTGAAGCAGACGCCATACCCAGAATTCACCCAATACAGAAACTTCCGGTTTCTCCTCAACCGTAGTCTCCTCTCTATCGTTTTCTGTTAGAACAAACAAGTTTTATTTTGTCACAAAACCAATGAAGTAAAAATAAATGAAACTAAAAAAAAAGCCAGCGGACAAACGGAGGCGGAAACTAAACAGGAGGAGTGAATTTGTTTGAGAGAAAGCATCCATTTAAGATGAATAAGGCAGCACATTACTTGGTAATACTGAGATGCCCGGGTTTGGAGCAGAGATTCAGACGAAAGCTGTGCTTCACCTAAAAGAAATTTTACGAGGGTATCCACTGTTTTCACCCTGCATGGATTCGGGAGCAGGATTAGTACATTCGAGCCACTGTGGCCCCGTGAAGTAACAATGTGTTAATGTTTACCGTGGCAAGAAGTCGCCGAAATTCCTTTTCGTCTGTGTTGAGAGAGTTTTACTCTTTAAGACCGACAACCGCGCTACTTTACCACGTGGTGCCGAACAGGTGTCCGACACATTAAAAAAGGGGGTTTAAAAAATAGAGTTATAACGGGCCGCCCTCTAAAGGAACAAAAGCCTATTTTGCGGTTGTTGTTGTTGTTGTTGTTGTAATTAGTATCACGGTAACACAGCGCCAGTGGTTAACACGGTCGGCTTTTCCAATGTGACACCGTCTGTGACGAGCGTACCTCGGGTACGGTTTGTAGCGTCTCGGTATGAGGGAGTACAGGGAGTCCACGTAGTTGTTCAGGTAGCAGTATCTGTGCTTGTACACGTGCCGCTTCTTCACTCTCAGTTGCTCGTGCTCGTGTTGGCGGATGTGCTTCTGGAAAAACTGCTGGTCGGCGAAGTCCAGGTTGTCGTCGTGGTCCGCGTGGGCCTGGCTGGCTGCGACATCGCTGGAGGCGCCGTTCAGGATCAGCAGGAGGCTGCAGACCACCAGGTGGTGCCTCAGCTGTGGAAAGAAACAATGCCACCTGGCGGCAGGGGTATGAAAAACAAACAAAAACAAAAAAAAAAACTTCTCAATGGGGAAAACACCGATACAAGGCAGACCGTTTCACCTGTTAAAGACGGAGTTCCATCCATAGCATGCAAAAAGTGGACTTGCCACATGTCTGTCCTGTCTTAACTACTGGCAAAAATTAGAAATTTATTCGAACTTGACCTGATCTCCCTCACCATCGACAGTTGAAGAATTTTCTCCACGACTATCTGTTGCGGGGGGAAAGTTGGAACCAGCTCCTGGAAGTGGTTTTTTTTGGAATGGTCGTCCTTTTCCCAACACTGGAGTGATGCTGATGCAGAGACAGATAAGACTGTATCCGACGCAATGCCTCGATACTTCATCACGGAGATGGTAAGGGAGCTCAGTCGACGCCTCACTGCATTCTAAAGACGCGAGAACGAACCGCTGAAGATTACTCCGAAGAGACAGCGGAAAAGACAATTCCTTTCCCTCTTCCCAACCGCTTATAACACACCCCCCCCCGAGATAAATTGAGTTCTATAGTAATTGTATGGACTCTGCAAAGTTTCCTACTCCGAAGAAAGTCGGGTTTAGGGTTTGTTCGATGTTCTATATCATCTGGATTTCTGAGCCTCCTGAAGCTAAAATCGTCGGAACAGGGTGCGCAGTCAATTGCAAGCTGATAAAACGAATGATTAAAAGCATCAGGGATGCAATCGCCACAGACTGGAAAAAGTGGGACAGAAATTTTTCTACTAGTCTGGAGTTATTCCCGGATTCAGTCTGTGGAAAACTAGACTGTAGGTTGGCTGCCGTTCAAAGTCTGGGCCAGAGAAATAAGTTACATTCGGTGACAGCACAGTCTGAACATTTACAGTAAACTTAATTTTTAATTAAAATTTCCTGTTCTTTCAATGCGTGTAAACGGAGGTTTTTATGGATGCTACCGTCATTTGGTAGGAATGGTAGCTCGCAAAAACACCCATGTTTTTTTTTTTGTTAATAAAGACTTAATTAATTCCATCAATTAATATTAAACGATAAGATGATCTCAGTAAATTTAAGTATCTGATGCTTTTCAAACCTGTATAGCTCTTTTCTGTCAAGAAAACCACGAACAAGACGGCATGGTAGTCTGGTTGGTAGCCTGCTACGGTCGAAGGCGCGAGTTCGATTCTTGCTCTTTTTCAGCAGACAGCAGACAGCGGCGTGGTTTCTTCCTACATCTAAAATTGAAGAGTTCTGGTAGGGACCTTCGATAGGTTCGTTATGTCCGCTGGCTGGATTTAGGTGCCCCATACCCGCCCGGCTACTGTTTCGGAGCCCGGACTACAGGTGACTCAGAATGAGTGAACTACAAGCAAGATCGCGCATGTCATAGCTCTGCACAGCGATGTATGGTGTCCGGTCGTACGTCACAGCTGTGCACGGCGATGTATGGTGTCTGATCAAACGTCATAGCTGTGCACGGCGATGTATGGTGTCTGATCAAACGTCATACCTGTGCACAGCGAGGTATGGTTCCGGTCGTAAATCACAGCTGTGCACAGCGATGTATGGTGTCCGGTCGTACGTCACAGCTGTGCACAGCGATGTATGGTGTCCGGTCGTACGTCACAGCTGTGCACAGCGATGTATGGTGTCTGATCTAACGTGATACCTGTGCACGGCAATGTATGGTGTCTGATCAAACGTCATTACTGTGCACAGCGAGGTATGGTGTCTGATCAAACGTCATAGCTGTGCACGGCGATGTATGGTGTCTCATCAAATGTCACAGCTGTGCACGGCGATGTATGGTGTCTGATCAAACGTCATACCTGTGCACGGCGATGTATGGTGTCTGATCAAACGTCATGACTGTGCACAGCGAGGTATGGTGTCTGATCAAACGTCATAGCTGTGCACGGCGATGTATGGTGTCTCATCAAATGTCACAGCTGTGCACGGCGATGTATGGTGTCTGATCAAACGTCATAGCTGTGCACGGCGATGTATGGTGTCTGATCAAACGTCATACCTGTGCACGGCAATGTATGGTGTCTGATCAAACGTCATGACTGTGCACAGCGAGGTATGGTATCTGATCAAACGTCATAGCTGTGCACGGCGATGTATGGTGTCTCATCAAATGTCACAGCTGTGCACGACGATGTATGGTGTCTGATCAAACGTCATACCTGTGCACGGCGATGTATGGTGTCTGATCAAACGTCATAGCTGTGCACGGCAATGTATGGTGTCTGATCAAACGTCATGACTGTGCACAGCGATGTATGGTGTCCGGTCGTACGTCACAGCTGTGCACGGCAATGTATGGTGTCTGATCAAACGTCATGACTGTGCAGAGCGAGGTATGGTGTCCGGTCGTACGTCATAGCTGTGCACGGCGATGTATGGTGTCTGATCAAACATCATGACTGTGCACAGCGAGGTATGGTGTCCGGTCGTAAGTCACAGCTGTGCACAGCGATGTATGGTGTCCGGTCGTACGTCACAGCTGTGCACAGCGATGTATGGTGTCCGGTCGTACGTCACAGCTGTGCACAGCGATGTATGGTGTCTGATCTAACGTCATACCTGTGCACGGCAATGTATGGTGTCTGATCAAACGTCATGACTGTGCACAGCGAGGTATGGTGTCTGATCAAACGTCATAGCTGTGCACGGCGATGTATGGTGTCTCATCAAATGTCACAGCTGTGCACGGCGATGTATGGTGTCTGATCAAACGTCATAGCTGTGCACGGCGATGTATGGTGTCTGATCAAACATCATGACTGTGCACAGCTGTGTATGGTGTCTGATCAAACGTCATGACTGTGCACGGCATGGTTTCCGGTCGTACGTCACAGCTGTGCACGGCGATGTATGGTGTCTGATCAAACGTCATGACTGTGCACGGCGATGTATGGTGTCCGGTCGTACGTCATAGCTGTGTACGGCGATGTATGGTGTCTGATAAAACATCATGACTGTGCACAGCGATGTATGGTGTCCGATCGTACGTCACAGCTGTGCACAGCGATGTATGGTGTCCAGTCGTACGTTACAATTGAGCACTACACTGTATTACTTTCACATGACTTTTAACTCTGCTACTTTTACTGCTGTCACCTCAAAAGAGGCTCGAAAGCACAAGACAGTCAACAAAGTTTGGACATTAGCAGTAAATTCATTATTTCTTCTATACTTTATGATGATTTTCCTGGTCATTTTAGCAACGAAACCGATTTTTGAATGTGCTCTCTGTTAAACCTTTGTGTAGGCTTTCTTCTATCTCTTTATAGATTATTAGAAAAATAATAACTGAATAAAAATATAGTGTCCTGCAATTATAATTTAGAAACTTGTTGTTATTATACACTTTGCTTTATTTAAAATAAATAAATAAATAAAGACAAACAAGAATATGACTTTGTTAGTCCTCGGAGGGTTGGTCTACGTTTTACTATATCCGTGTGAGAGGTTTTCCATGCCGAATGGTGGTGTGGCATAGACGGTTAAGCTCATGACCATGAGCCGAAGATATTGGAAATGAAAGATTTGTTAGATCCAGGAATTACTGTGACCTGGACTTACCGGAGAAGATTACACGTCGCCAGCATCGCAGTGATGTTAGCCAAAGATGTCGAGATCTTGGGCACCCTGTCACTGCCTCCGGCTAACGCCCTGACCATTCACAGCGGTCGGCTCCGGCCCCTGTATATATTTACGAAGGTCAGAAATATTCATCTATTGGGGGTGGAAAATTAATACGGATGTATAACCTATCCCCCCTGTCTTGTTTCTTTTTTAAATGTTACATCCGTTATTTCTTATATAATCTGCGTACGTATGAAGACCCTTCACGATTCTATGCAAAAGAACAACTAAATAGGAACTTGTCTGGCCAGAAATCCAGCCTCTTTTATCACAGGTTCTTGTCTTACTACTGTTTTCTCAACTTATTATCAGAAGAGTTTCAAACGGCACCTTTCGTTAGAGGGGCAGCGGAAGCTCTCCTTTTTGACCGGTGTTCCAGACTCCGCTGTAAGCTGCTATACTGTACCTCTCGAGGGATGACGAGAATCTGGACGTTAGATACTGATGTATATATATATATTAGAGGTTCTTAGCATCTTTCAATTCGGTCCTGTTTAACCTACAACAGCTTTCCCTTGTATTAACAAAGCTAATTTAGCATCAAAGCGACTACCCGGCTATTATCCTTTGTCTCATCCTGTACAAACGACTTCTGTACATTTTCTGATAAGTATGACATACGGACACCATCAATACGGCTGTCATCAGTGATGGTCGGCAGAACAAACTCTAGTTTCTCAGTGGGATCTTCCTGATTCTGCGCCTATCATCGATTGTTATCCCACACCTAGTAACAGGGTTGTTATCACATTCACAAAACAACTTTCTTAGGATATAAACCTCAAAAAGTAAAACTCCTAATATATGGATTGGCAGCCATGAATGTAGATTCACCAAGTAAAGTGTCTTCATGAAAAGAAAAACTTTCTGATCAGCGTTAAAACATAAATTGATTGTGGCGTGTTCTGTCTTGTACAGTAACGGACAAATATTTAAGGACAATGGCAAAACAAGCATAAATTGACACGTAAAATATGTCAAAATAAGCATTCCAGCCCGGCTATTACACCTTAGCAAAGCAATTTTTTGTTCTTTCGAGTGACACATGCATCAACAAGATCGGTAGTAAATATTTTGTATGTGTTCGCTTTTCTTACATTAAGATGGAATTTCAAGGTGATAAAGTTTAATTGCTTATATTTGTCGTCTTTTTAACAACCAATAAAATAACCGTTTAGCACCTGCAATAGGTGAAACAGCCAGTTTAAGTTCAACGAAACGCGCTCGAGTCTTGGAGTGGCAAGAAGAGACTCTTGGTATTCGGAGGTCGCTGAGCGGATCGAGTGCAGTAAAACGGTTCGTTATCCAGCCTGGGAGCCGTACACACCAACGGGCAGCTACATCAGGCACCGAAAAAAATGATAGGGTCTGTCCGAAATGAAGCGGCACAAAAACGTACGTTGACATTTTAAGAGATTTGAAGGAGCTATCGATCTCCGCGGGAAGTATCCAGAGACAGCTCTGTGATTTCGAATTGATCGGGAGTTGCCAGAAAGAAACGTTTTGTTTCCTTAAAGAATCAAAGGGCCCGACTTCAGTTCGTCAAGGACCATCTCCATTAGAGGCCGAAAATGTGCGTCAGTGCGCTTTGTTCCGAGGGATCAGGGTCCCATGGAGTTCGGATCAATGATTGGACTTACGTGCGACAAAGACCTGCTGAAGCATTTCGTCCGAAGTGTACCAAACCGATTATTAGGGAGGGTATTAGGGTATGGGGCAGTTCCTCTTGTCTTTCGCTCACCTGGATTTCTAACATGATAACGATCTGAAACGTCAGCCATCATCAAGCAGTATCTCACGGGCCAGAGAATTCCAGTTCTAAAGTGACCGACACAAAAGTTCTGGCTTTAATCCAATATAGAATCTGTGGAACGATACAGACAAACCTATTAAGATTTTCAAAAGCCCGGAAATTTAAACCAACTGTTCCAAATTATTCAGTCGACTCGAGCGGATATTTGCATAGTGTATTTGTCTTGTGGACTCCCTGAATCTCAGGCTGTAACTGATGTTTATGTATGAGACCAAATACTAATATTTCCTCGATCTGTTCATCTCATGTAGTCTCTAATAAAAATCTGTTTTTCGCGACAAACTTTCGAATCTTATACTTCAGTCGCCATGGCTACCTACCGATCACGTTGATGTCTAAGTCAGCCGGAAAGACAATAACTGCTTCTCTATTGGTGTAGCACTCGTCCGGAATGTTTATTCTTTTTACCTGTGTTCTTCGTTTTGCCATCTTTCTTAAACTTTTGTCCGCCGCCAGGTTACGTGTTTCTCCGGTGAGTCGACACCTGTGGGAGCCAGTTGTCTACCTTTCCGGAAACACACTCAAAAAACCCCTCCTAATTTCAGTTGCCTTATTGAAAACTCAGTTTGCAGGTGGTTAAAAACAGAAATAATTTTCGCGCTTACGAATATAGTAAATGCGATTTCTCGTTTGTTTGTTGTTGTTGTGTTGTTGCTAGCTGCAGGACAAGAAAGAAAGAAATGATATTAAAGACTCACTCTAAGCATCGCGGCTATCGTCTGTATTACGGTGAGCGTATACCTGGAATGACGTTAGTCGGCTCGAGGTGACTGATATAATGAAGCGTGGACGCCTTGTACATTGAGAATGGCGTAGGAGTGGAGAGAGAGAGAGAGAACAAAAGTATTGCCTTCTATGCCTGATTTGGCAAAGGTATCGATTACTGAAAAGGAAATACAAATGAAAAAGCAGCTCAGCTCACACCGATAAGTTACAGGTGTCTAAGTGTAAAGCGCATACTCTCGAGGTATATGCCTAGAAATTAGCAAAAAATCTTTTTTTTTTTAAATATATCTGATCTTATTCAGATACGTGTACTAAGATTTTCCGAGTATCAGCAACTGATTTTTCTGTCAACATAGATAGCAGTTCATTAGATTGAGTATAATTCACGAGGGCGCTTGTGAAGGACGCGATAATCAAACGAATTACTCCCCTTAGACTGTGAATCACATATTTCTTACACAAAAGACGGCCAACTGGGTTTCTTCTGAGGTTGCAACTCTTGTCCAAAAAACCATTTTTAAAAGGGATTATTCTCTAAAGAAGTTTTATAAAGAATTACACAAAAGACGGCCGCATTCTGCAAAATATTGACTACGAGTGGCGTGGAACCGTAACAATGGTAGCCAAGTACTTGGACGGACCGCGCAGATAGATGATCCAAACTAACGCGAGCTCACCTTTAGTATGTTAGCCGTTTTCCGGAATCATTCAGAATTAAGCCCTTTAAATCGGGGTCCTCTCCCTCTGATACCGAAATTAAAGCAACACGGATGCTATTTAAAACAAGGAATCGTAAATGAGTAACAGGGTTTTTTTTAGAACAACCGAGATCTTTGGGAGGATCCCATTTCCCGGAGACGTCGGAAGCGGCTATAACAATGGCGTGCCTGTGAGTTTATTGGTTTTAAGATGTCGTTGCAGCGAATAGAAAAACAGATCTTTATAGAATTACTTCCAGGCGAAAGCCGGCTGTCTCAGCAGAGTAAATCTGAACGGATAACGTTTGCTTCGCACTACACCGTTCAATATAGTTATGAAGCATTGAGTTAGAAAACTGCGTTTGAAGGCTCACCGTCAATTAGCAAATAAGAATCGAGAGTGCGACAGAATATACAGATGGTACATTACGTTATACTGTATTTAAAATTCACTAAAACAACCCTGGAGAATCTTAAAAAATCTAAGACTTAATTTTAGAACATTTGTTTCTCTTGCTTTTGATAAAGAACAGAAAGTTGGGGGGGAATGGAAAATTCTTTTAAAGAAATACAAAGGAAACAAAGTTGACATTCTGATTTTTGTCAGATAATAGCTGATACCCACGAACAGAAATGCCAAAGGAAGACAGCTGAAGCGCTAAACTTTAGATGGCTGGTGTTCAGGCCGATGGCTCCGTAAGACGAGACGACCCGACAGGTGAAAACGAAGTAGAGTGAAGAACACCTGTCTTGTGGGCAGAGTTTTCAACGCTTGCAAGATTATTGTTCTTTTTTCCTTTGTCGGCTGACGAGTTGGATGCTGTTTAAAGTTCGGTGGGGCGGTATATAGTATACCCGGAGCAACAAACCCGCTTAACTATAGCTTGGCAGTTCCGATACAAAAGGATGAACAATAGGGATATCGATCCGCTGCGATTTACCGGTGTAATAAATACAACTGACATCTGTGAAGCAGAGATAAACTAAGCGTACTGGGGAAAAGAAGAAAAAACAACAACAACAACAGAACTGAAGCGGGCGACCTTCAGGTATTAACTCTTTCATTTCCACGAGTTTTCCTCCACACCTGCCGCCGACGTCACGAAATAGCCGACCAGAGATTAATATCCCTATTCGATGATGCTCAAGACAAGTTCACCTGTCTGGTTATGCAGTGATTACGCAAAAAGGCGACTGAAAGAGGCGTCGACAAAGGCCCTTTAAATATCTAACCTTATCTTTTCCCCTTAAAAGTCGATAAGTTGAAGATTCAGTGCGTAAAACCAGACAGTCAAATAGGAAACGGTCGCTGTGCGCATCTACCCCAACAGACAATACAGACATTAAGCAATCCTCACAGAAGTTTATGCAGACTCCCTAACCCTTAGCAAATACCTGAAATGCTTTACAATAGATATTTTTGGCTGAATGGTCACTGCCCTGCACAGGTGATGTCACAATCTCGAGTGACGCAGCATAGCCAGCCATAATATATTAGAACAGAGCTTATTTCAGACTGTTTAGAAAACGAATTATTTTTATAGTTGAAAACGAGCAAATGACTAAATGTGGAGCCATTACCAACTTGGATAATTCTCGCAGACAGTAAACGTTTTCTGAAATTCAATGTTGATGTTAAAACTAATAAATATATACCATGCATGTGGCTGCAGCAACTCAGGGTCACATGACCCTACTAGGTTCTGCCAAGCAGCTATGACACCAACATTTTTATTCTGTACTCATGTATCTTGTACTGCCATTGAAATGCCAAAAAATCTCCACTTTAACAGTAGCCATTGTTGCTGGCGGTTATAAACTAGCTCAAACGTTTAATGTCAGAGACATTCTTCAGCACTAAAACAAGAATTACCAGAGACACTACATTGCTGTTTAAGAAACACCATGCACAGATGTGCCTAAACACTGATGGCGTTTTCTTGCCTCCATGTACACAAACCAACAAGAAATACAAAAACTGAGCTTCAACAGGAGGAAGTTTTCGTCGGCTAGCAGCTTCGATAGCATGGTACAGACCACTGGTAAAATTTGATAGCAAAACAATGTCCAGGGGAGCAAAAAGGTACATTCTTAGAGCAGCCTCATCGTTATTTCTCTAATGGATGTCAAAAAAGGTGTAATATGATAAAACTTCAAATCAGCCAATTTTGAAGCTTGTTTTCTTTTTTTTTTAAGAATTATAACTCAACCCATAAAAATATCATCATGGGTGACTAATTTCCCAGAGGTTGGAGAGAGAGACAGAAATGTCAGCTTTGTAGTCTATAAAGGCTTTTTCCAAACACTTATTCATGAATCAATCAAAAAAATATTGCAATCTGTTTCTAATCACTTACCAAAAGCTTTCTGAAAGTCATGCGGATAACCCAAAAGAAATACTGGACTGTGTTGGTCTTGTAACAAATTAGTGTTATAGATACCATAGCAATGACGTGTTCATTTTAAGCACTTAAACTTAAGTGAACAAGAAAAAGGGAGTTTCAAAATGTTTGGATTAGAAACGGTAAACATTAAAACTGAGTCAAACAGTTCGCAAATACAAAATTCCTTTTGATAAAATCACTGCTTTTATGACAAAAACCTGTGAGCAAAGTCTCAAAGCATTTCAGAAGACAACACCTTGGCAAAAGCCAACTTTAGTAGCTACATAAGTAGAGTTTCTGATACAAAGTGAATGGACACTTGAATTTTGGTATGACTTAAAAGATTGCTTTCCAAATCTGGTTGTAATTGCTCTAAATCTGTCAGCATCTGTTAACACATAGTGCAAGAGTTTGTTTTCTTCTTACAAAGATGACGACTTGCCAGAAGACAGGTATGGAATCAAAGATAAAAACGTCATGATGTAGAACGTCGATTTTATATTATAAAGTACCAGTTGAACTTGCCAGTAGTCAACAGTACTAATATTAATGGTTTTAATGCACTAGTTAAGTCTTATGTACATCGCTGCAGTGAAAATTACACTTTTTGGTGACATGAATTGAATTTTCCCACATCTCAGCTGTGAATTTTACTAAAAGATAGCGTTACAAAATTATAGCCTATATAACCAATGTTTCAAAATGCACTGGAGAATGAGAAGTTTATATAAGTTCCGAGTCTTCCTGCCCCTCTGCACAAATAGTTTCAACATAAATTTTAAGGTACTGTACCCTATTAACAACAAAGATGGTGATAATTAGACTTAGCAACATGAATACCGTTTATAGAAACATTAGAAAAAGTAATCAAGGATACCAATTACAATATCAGATCAGCTCCCTTGTCAAGTCTGAACATTGGCAAAATAGTTTAGGAAATACATTTTGAAAAGTCTTTTTCTTTTCTTATAGAAAAGAAATCAAAAAAATAATTTTCATTAATTCATCAGTGACTTCCCACACAACAGTGACTAAAGGGCAGATGCCCTAGAGTCACAACAGACTTAGGTGTTAATCAAAAAGTTGTCACCACAGCAGCAGACCTTACACAAATCCGGCCAGCTGCCTCTCATCTTGATAGTGAATGTGAAATGGCTGGGTTTTACTATGACTTGCAGCATTATGGCACCTGGCTCTCATCGGTCTGATCACCAATCACTAATGAGGTTTCACTGCCATCTCACAAACCACTGTAAACTTGACATTTTCACTATTCATTGAATTTTTGCATCTGACTAAAATGATAACAAACAAATTTTTTTAAAATGTTCTCTTGATGTACAAATTTTATTTGATAAAAAGACTAACAAATCAATCTTGAGATTTGGTGCGCTTTACTATCCATTTAAAAAAGCTGCACCTTGCTTCAGTGTTTGAATCTGCACCTTCTGGTCTAGCACAGGTATAGAATTGCCTACCTTTGTTTGGCCCCTTTTTTTTCACCAGTCTAAGTACACATGGCTCATTATGTCCCTTACACAGAGGTGGCGGGTCTGGCCCTTTCAGAAGACTTTTCCAAGCTGAAGCCTGCATCTTGGCACCGTGTGCAAGTGTGTCAGCACTTTGATCTGACATGAAGGTATTATCAGAAGCACTGTTATTCACCAATTCCTGGCTACTGAAAATTTCATCTGCTGTTTGAACATTTTCAACTTTTCTTTTGTCATTACTGTTTTTCCTACAGGAATCATCATTTTCAGTTGGTATCTTCCTACCAAAGAAGTTTATTAAACTCACCTGCTTTGAATCAGACATTTTCTTCTTTTTGGGATTCATTGAACCAGAACTTGACATGCGTTTTTTTTTGCCTCCTGTAATTACTGAGGTGCAGCATGTTTCTGCAAGCCTACTTTTTTCTAACTTCGACATGGACTTCAAATCTGTCTTGTTGAAACAAATCAAGTCTGTCTGTTCTTGACCCGAAATTTTGATTTTAGAAGCTATGTCACCTGGTAACTTTTCTTTCCCAACTCCTCTCACAGCAGCTTTGTCATGGAACTTTGAGAAGAATGCTGACAGCTTTTGTTGAGTCCCTGCAAATTCTGGCATAAACTTTGAACAGAGCTGTGGACATTTAATTGAAGTGACCACATTACAGTCAAACTCTGCCTTCACTGGACAATGGTCTGATCCCTCTATCTCTGACATGATGACGCAGTCAACAAGGAAAGTCTCTGCAAGATCCTTATCAGCCATAATGTAATCCAGCCGTTTTCCATAATTTGTCAGCCGAGCCCCAGTAACTGTGGAC
Organism: Nautilus pompilius; assembly: GCA_018389105.1. Classification (NCBI taxonomy): domain Eukaryota; kingdom Metazoa; phylum Mollusca; class Cephalopoda; order Nautilida; family Nautilidae; genus Nautilus; species Nautilus pompilius. The sequence continues at coordinate 510,443 of JACATO010001117.1, forward strand.
CAGTTAGTGTACATCTCTGCCTTGTTGGGATGGAACTGGCGATAAGCATCCACAAACATACCACCTTTCACCTGACTGGTTATAGCAGGAATCTTTCCAAGCTTTTTAAATTCTTTGTCCAAACCTTCATCTCTGTCTTTCAAACAAAACATCTGGTTCAGCCAAATGCGGCTTGGAAAACTGTTAAATTCCTGCAAGAGAACAAATATTAAAAACATTACATTTACCCATTTTGGATATTAGATAACAGAGTTCTAATAAACAGTTCCAAAATAATTAAGATAAGACTTTTGTGACAGATTCTTTCAATAATCTACAATTATAAGTACTAGAGGTTATAATGAAAGGGATGAGAGTTTCAGCACAGTCACATTTCTAAGAGAGTCCTTTTTTTTAGATTGTGGTTGGTAGGATGGATCAGTTTAAAAGCCATACTAAGCTCTGGTGTGGGAGGGGTTGTACATGAGACATGAATGATGGTCTTCTGCCTCCTCCTAATAATTCAAAATTAAAGAAAGATAAAGCAAACTTCAGGTTTAAAAGAAGAAAGTGAAAGTAATAAGAAACTAGCCTAGAATTACAAAGATGTACCAAAAAAAATAATTCTATTAAAAAACAGACCTTTAAACAAACAGAATTTTTACAGGTGTGTAATGAGGAATTAGAGATTTAAGCAGAAAAAAAGTTGATGTTGTCAGTTTATTATCAGCAAAAAATGTCTGCACCTAGGTAAAAAATTTGTACAGGTGTTGCGTGTGTGTACAGAGCTTTACTATCATTTTGTATTGAGATTTGATTCTCAAAAAAGCTTAAAATGATAACCATGAAAACAAGTAAAAAATTTCAAATCTAGAGGTGGCTACTAAATTTACTGATCATATATGTAATCTGAACAAAGCAGTAAAAACAAAACAAAAGGCAATGTAAGGTCTTAAATAATTTAGGCTGATTTGAGTTTCACACAACATGTTTCATCTCCCTTCAACTGATAAGAGTTTTCTTATCTCCTTTAAACAGTTCTACCAAAAGACCATAATAATTTATTCAATACTTCTAACTAGTATGTGTATATACACACAAATAAGAATAATATTTTTTTTATAAATCCTTACCACAGAACTTGTGTTACAATGGTCCAGAGCTTTGTGTACTGTGTTAATGTCACCAACAATCACAACATGGCTGAAACAGTAACATTTACAATCAAAATTAAGAGTTTTAACAAGAAATAAAAGGTATTATTTAGAGGCAAAAGTTTATTCTTATGTTTAAAAATCTTCAAAGAATTTTGTCTATTTTTCTATGGAGTTATGATGTGCAGAGATAGGACAGACAAACTGGGCGAGATAGACTGTTGTCTATCATGACGAAATGGATGTATTTTAGCTTACAGCTTTGTTCCCTAGCTTTGCATTGCTTAATTAAGGGTCCCATTTTTATCTGAGAGAACAATGGCTCTTTCCCTGTAAGTTATAAACACACTCTCTTTCTCTCTCTTCCCAGATGGCCTTTATCCATAATAAACAGTCATACAAACAACCAATACAAAATACAGGTAAGTCAATCATTTTCCAATAACAAAGAATATAAAACATTTATCAACAATAAATTTTTTTTTTTAAATTTTAAGTTTCTGATTAAGAAATTAGAGAAATAAAATCAGAAAATGCAAAAGAAAGTTTGTTTTTTTTTTAAATGCTTCTGAGTGGTTAGTGTAATAATTAATTACAAGACTTCAGAATACCATCACACACTTGCTTAAAATTTCATTTAAAAATTAACCATGTGCTTTCTTTAACCTGGGGATTCCCTAATGATAACGACAACTAAAGCTTCTTTTTGCATGCATACTGAGTTCCTATTTTCTATAACAGGAACACGTGCTAATTTTCCCCAACCAGTACCTCAGCCAATTGCATTATCTCTAATTACTAATTTTTGCAGATCAAAACAATGATAAATTTCTGTTTTTCTAATCAGTGATGTGGATTTGAAATTTATTATGCAAAACAGAAAGAGAACTAATTAATAATAACCATGCATGGTAACTTAATTACATTTTATGTTATTAATTTGATATATATATATATCTTTCATCATATGCTATTACCATTATTTAACTCTATTAGTAATATCAATTTTATCTTGTGTTTCTATGAACTTCAGCAAAATACAGACACTTCCTGCAAATTTTACATTAGTTGGATTTCATACCATAACAGTACTGTACACCTGTATAATAAATGCAGATTAAAAATACTGTAACACTTTAGCAACCTGAATTTTAAAAAAAGGATTAGATACAGTAATTAATTGGACATTTTTTCCCCTTAATTCCTAGTGTTGGCTTGTTTACGTGAAGTGATTTGGAGGTTGATGAGGTGCTGCCATTAGATTAGAGTGGTAGGAGGAGAAGAGGAGGAAGAGGAGAGGTGGTTTCAATTTCAAGCTCTTCCTTATAGTCGTCAGGCTCAGGTATATGAGGTGCTGACAGTCGGGAGGCAATGACTGGCAAGATGAAGGAGTTGGAGTGGCAAAGGTTGATGCTTCAGGTACTTCAGAGGAAGTACTAGAAGATTTATCAACCTTGTTAAAGACGACATTGAGGATCAATTGAACAGCTGCTCGCTTCTTTTCTTCGTAAATGATTTTGTAGCAGGATAATCCATCTTGAATTATCCCACTAAATTTATCCAGTCTTTCCACGTTCGTATCCATCTCCTCAAGAGCAGCCAGTCCAGCATCAACCATCATCAAGGTATCAGCTAACCCCTTCATCGTAAACTTCTTTCGATGTTCTTCATCGGCAGGGTCTTCTTCACAGCGTTCCTTCTAGGCCTCAAACTTCATCAGGTCTTCATTCAAGAGCTCCTGTGAATGGCTCTCAAGTAATGTAGCCACATCGTCAGCCTCCACCTCCAGCTGGAGTTGATGAGCCAAGTCAATGACCTTTTTTGGACACTTGGTCAACAGTTTCCGTAAAGCTCTTGAAGTCGTGGACAAACTGAGGGCAGACTTTCATCCAGACACCGTTAATATTATTGTCTCTTAACCTCATCCTGCACTGCTGCAATGTTCCTGGTTGCATAAAGGATATTGTAGTCCCTCCATAACACCCTCAGCGTCTTCCTCTTCTCATCAGTAGGCCTTGATAGGCTAGGAAAATGTGCAGCAGAGGTAAAAGGCCTTAGCTGCAATGACCCCCTGATTCATCGGCTGCAAAATGGAATTAGTGTTTACTGGAATGTACACCACCTTGATGTCCAGATGGTAATCATTGAGGGTTGGTGGGTGACCAAGGGAATTAATGAAGCCGAGCAGTATCTCAAAGGGAATGTTCTTTTCCCTGCAATTCTGCAATTTTCCTTCAACTCAGGAATCAGGTGGTCCCAGAACCACTCCTCGAGAGTGTGCCTTTTCACCCAGGCACTGTTGTTTGACTTCCAAATCACAGGAAGGGAACCTTTACAGATGATGCCCTGGAAGAGCCATGGATTCTCGGTGTGCACACTAGCAGAGGCTTGAGATCACCTTCTGCATTGCCCCCAAGCATCAACATAAGGCAGTCCTTTGCTGCCTTAAAACAAGGCATCATCTTTTCATCCTTCCCAATGTAGTTTCCAGCATTTGTTCCAAAATAATCCAATCTTATCAACATTAATCACTTGTTGGGGCAAATACCCTCCCTCATCAATAATCCCAGCCAACACAATAGAAAATTCTTTGGCCGCATCTTCGGCAATAGCATTCTCACCACTAACTTTCATGTCATGCGGGTTTGCATGAGCATTGTACCAATTAAACCATCCGTGACTTTCCACAATGGAACCCTCAGTTACACCTTTTTTTCACTCGTAAGTCTTCATAGAGACTCTTGGCTTTTGCCTGGATAAGCTTGAGGCTGAGCGGTGTACGCTCCTTGGTTTGGTCTTCAATCCATAAGCCAAAGCGTTGCTTTCATCAGGGCAGATCCTTTCGTATGTTCTTTTATTCTCTCCTTATCCTTCACAATCGTGCTTATCATTGACATGGCTATCCCCATGGTTTGTGCAATGGCAGCTAAACCAAGTCCGCCCTAATATTCCTTAATAATGTCCACTTTTTCCTCTAGCGTAATTGTTTTACGCTTCTTCAATGCACTAGAACCTTTCACGTTACCTGTACACCTGCTCATGATTGCAATGGCAAAGTCACACAAAAACCTTATGCAAAGCGAAGGCTTGTGGATAACCAACACTCGAGATGCAGATAAACATGCAAGACTGAGATACAAAGATGAAGTACAAGAAGGATGTGGGAACCATGTGGCACCTGCCATCACTGCACAATTACAAGTAGTATGCAAATTTGCATGTACATAAAGAATTTAGCAGCTCGAAATTCTCTGTTATTTTTCAGTGGGCTTTTAGATATCTTCGAATTTACGTATGTTGAGCGTCACATAACCCGAGGACTTTCTGTATAGCATGTCTTAACTAAGGGAGGTAAGTAAAATGAAGATTAAAAAATTGTCTTCCTTTGAGCATTAAAAATGAAAACGAAACAAAATTTTAAAAAGGAAAAAAACAAAAAATTAAACTGAACATTTGTAAATTTATGAACAAGATTTTAAAACAAAAAATACTAAAACACTAACTTCTATCTATCACGTAGCAGATTGTCTTGATGTCATTGTTATGATACATTTCTGAAAATATTATCTTAATGTTTTAAAATTCTTTGTTTTAAAAGAACAACAAACAGAAAATTTTTTATTATATTAAAAACGGCAACAAAACAGTACTGAATGCATAAAAAAGTAATACCTTCCTTTTTCTAGCAAAGTCTCTGCACGTATCTGAAGAAGGGACAGAAACTGGAGCTTGTACTCGTGTCTCTCTTCGCTGTCTGCTGATCGAGGAATGTACACATTAATCACAGTAAGAGGTTTAATACATCCATTGAAAAACCTACAACAAACAGAAGTAAACTGAAAAAGACATCATCAGAATTTTTGATTCTGTATCCATTAAGTTTCAGCTGATTCCATTTTTAAAAAATATCAACAGTAAACCCCATAGTAACTTCAAATTTAGAATAATGTCTACATAAACTGGAAGTGAGTCCAAAATAATAACTTTATTAACATGAAGAAAACATTAGAACTGTTGGATCCATTCCTAACATATTATTATTAAACAAAATGTATAATTCAATACATAAACTAAGATGAACATTTATATAATGCCTGCAGAAACTTTTGATATAAAATTTCCAGAGAAGTAATCAAGTATGAACAGTAAATGTGCATGATTATTACTCCAAAAGTAAGGAGGTTACAATGGTTAAAAGCCTAACTTGTAACGTGCTTTCTATTGATTTCAAAACTATAAATATTGACTTCCTCAAGTTACCTGGTTTCATGCTGTGTGATGACGGCTCTGCCTTCACCATCCAATGATTCCAGTTCTTCCTTTTTAAATTCAGTCGTGTTTCCATAGCAACCAATTGATGGCTCTTCTCCTTTAGCCAAGAGGTGACCAGTGAGACCTTCCTCAGCTCCAGTGGGTGTGGAGGAATTCTTACAGTAGGTAACAACACCTGTTTTGAAATAAAAATACTATCTACAATGCATCAAAATAAAGTACATATGAAATTTATTTAAAATGTCATCTCTTGTCTTTTATTAAAAATTCATTTACTTAGTAAATTAAAAATTTCTAGCCAATAACTTTAATTTTACATTTTGATCTTTTGTTATATACTAGATGGATGCATTTGGTCTGCTAGTGCAGTGAAATTTTTTGTCTTTTGATAGATACGAAATTATATTCCATATAATAGTTCATGACATTAATATGAAGGTAGAAGGTAACTCTTTCTTGTCTACCTGAATAACCACTTTTTTTCCGCGAGAAGCTGAAGTATGCATTGTAACCGCTGACAACGGCTACTGTCTCATCCAGCTGGTCACCTGGAAAGAAAATAGAAATAATACACGCAGCTTAATATTACACAATAAAGCAGCAGTAATCTATTATCAAGAGGGAATAAGTCTACTGATTTTGGAATTGTAACTGATGCTAACTAAACTGAGAGGGGGGGAGGAGAGATTATATTTAGGTGTTGTCTCAGCTGAAGATGTGGAGGTAAACAGAGAGATGGGAGAGAGAGAGAGAGAGAGAGGGGAGAGAGAGAGAGAGGGGGGGGAGGAGAGATTATATTTAGGTGTTTTGTCTCAGCTGAAGATGTGGAGGTAACAGAGAGATGGGAGGAGAGGAGGAGAGAGAGATGAGGGGAGGAGAGAGAGAGAGAGGGGGGGAGGAGAGATTATATTTAGGTGTTGTCTCAGCTGAAGATGTGGAGGTAAACAGAGAGATGGGAGAGAGATGGGAGAGAGAGGGGAGTCGTCAGGGTGGAGCTGGCAGATTCTTCTCCAGTGGAATATTGATAGATCATCTCATGTAGATCCCGGCGGTTAGGCAGGGATAGGACAACAGGTCTGTCACTGCCAGGAAGGGGTCCTCGGGTGGGGGTAAAGTCCCAGCCCCTTGGCCCTTTAAATGCCAGGTGACAGCAGGGCACTGAGTTCTTAATGAGCTGCTCGCCCGGCCAAAAAAAAAAAAAAACAATGTACTAACGAGTGACTTTTGTTTCCTGAAAACAGAGGATGTCCGCCTGAAGAGAGTCGAGCAGTTCCTTCAGAGATACCCTAGCAGAACGAATTCCGTTCACATTCCAGGTGAGAATCCGCATGGCTCCCCCTCCATCGCTTATGTAAGTAAGTCGCCGATTGGTTGGATGGCCAGCCAACCAGAGGGTCCTCCGACAATTTGTGCGGCAGATGCCGGTCGGAATGCATTGTGGGTAGTCGAGGAAAATTCCGGTGGCAGGCGTTCGAGACGGTGGGGAGAGAAGACCTTCACTTCCTCTCTGGAGAAAAGGGGGAAAAAAAGTAAGTAGGGATGCGGTTCCGACCGAGAGCCTTTGGGACGGATTTCCTATGGCCTCTCCATTTCGAGCCGTGCATGATAACCCTTACGGGCGGGGCGGGAGGGCCGCTGGCTGTACTCGCGTCCTTTCCGGTCCAGGAGATGTCCGTACGCGGCGCCATCTTCCCCCCTCATCTCCCCCGCCCGTCCCCGCCGCCCAGGTCTCTCTCACCTCCTTCATAACAATTTAGCAGTCACCCTCACATCTCTCTGCCACATCTGGCGTTAGCTGCTTGAGCCTTGCATTCGCTACACCCCCCCCCCCGGGTCTCGAGGTCTTCTCTCCACAGATGTCAGCCATCATGCGCTCGTATGATGCTGGATGACTTTGCTTCAGTGCGGTCTGTGAACAGGTTCAGGCTGACTTAGACAGTGGTCTGGCAGACCGCTGGCATCCCCCCTATTCACTAAACCATTTGTCCCCCACCTGGGGATCTCCAGAATTCCAACAAGCGGTGGGAGCAAAGAAAGCCGTCTCATCACAACATTCATCAGCCTCAGCGAATTCACAGAACTCCTCCAACTGCGCTGCTGGAATAGGCATATGTCTTCAGAATGATATCTTCTGCATCAAAATCAAGCTTTCCTGTTGCATTGTGCTAAATGTAAGCTAAGCAGTTTGCCTGGCCTACCCAGGACCCCTAATGATTATCTGTGTGCCAATTTGACTGGCATTAACGATTGAAAATGCTGAAGTGGAAGACTGTATTTAATCCACGATGGTTGAAATGGCATGATTTCATGACAAAAAGCAGAAGGGGTGGCCAGCATACGTTCTGCAGCCTGTGTTGCTGTGATGTGGATGTTAGCAGCCAAGGAAAATTGGCTCCACAACAGCACATTTCATCTGAGAAGCATAACTGAACACCCAAAGAGCAGGCACATCATCACTAGCATTGTTTTTCAAGTCCTCTGCATCATCCCAGGATGATAAAGTTACTGCTGCCAAACTTTGCAAAGTGATCATGTCGTAAAGCATCACCTTATAGAAGTGTGGACTGTAGTGTTAAACTTGTGAGAAATTTACCATGCCTTCACCATCATGAAAAATGTGACTTGTGGAAAAATGGTGGCGAAAGCCCTATGTGAGAAATTTCTAGCCCCACATTATGTTAAAGAGCATTTGGATTACATCGAAGCAAACTATTTATTTTTTGTTGGCAAAATGCCTACAACAGTTTCCTCATACTATTGAAGTATTTTCATTTTGAGGACTGAGTCCAGCACGTACTTCTTGATCTTTACATTGACAGTAATGAGATCTTCAAGGCAAGTGCACAGTAGTTATTATCCAAGCTAGAAATGTAAGATCTAGACCTGAATAGACTTTCTGCATATTCAGCTGACAATGTGAATGTTAATTATGTAAAGCAAAATAGTTTTTATCAGCAACTGAAAAACGCAAAGGGTGTGATTTCTGCAAACTGCTTAGCTTATATTTAGCACAATGCAACAAGGTACACAACAGGAAAGCTTGATTTTGATGCAGAAAATATCATTCTCAAGATATATGCCTATTTCAGCATGCAGGAAAGCACAGTTGGAGAAGGGCTACATACTTTACAGATTTAGGAAGGAACTCTTAAAGAAATGAGATTTTTCAAGAAGGGTCTTTATAAAATTTGAGATTTCAGAACAGGGTTGCTACATTGAATAGAATGACTTTTAAAGTTGGTAAAAATTATTTTGCAGCTATATATTTATTGGTGATATCGTGTAGTTAGTTGCAATTTGCTTGTGCATATTAAATAAGAGAAAACAGAAATAAAGCAATGTAATCTTCCACTTTGGTGTTGTCGTCTAATCAGCACCATTCCTGTTTATGTGTAGACTTCACATGTTCACTAGAGGACCCACTCTAGTTTGTTTCCCTGTACAGTATTGGGCATTTGGTTGAGTAGGAATATATTAAAATAGAAAACACGAACCTTCCAACTTTGTGGAGTGGAGTTGGAGCATTGCGCTATACTAATGAGGGATTGAAGCCTGGCTTTGGTGTGACGGTGATGATAAGTTATACCAGATAAAAAAAAGTAGTTAAATATTGATGAATAATCAGATTGTAAGAAAGAGACGGTGGTGGTGATACCAACCAAACAAATGACATTTTTTAGTAACTATACGCAGTGGGATAAATGATCTGCTTTGTGGAAACTGTACTGATGTGGAACTTATTTTCCACATATGGAATGGCTACTACTATTTATTTTAGATTTGTAACATGACATAAACATGCATTACAAAATGCATATGGTTTGTTGCATGTCAGTAATTATCAAATAGTTGGGCAGTACAAAATTTTGATTAGAAATAAAAATTATTGATGAAAGTTCAAATTTTTGCATAAAAAATTCTATTTTTCAGACTTAAATTTTTTTAAAAAGTGAAAACACCAGACTAAACCAGGCATGCTTTTAGCTGAGATAAAGCAGTTGAGTGACAAAGATCTATTCGCGAAGCTTCGGAGTTTTGATGTTGATGTTGGACCCATTGTTGGTAATTACATTCTTGAACCTTTCTGATTGTATCAGTGTTTTTGTCCAGAGAGATGATCTTTTACTTGGAGTTTGCTGGCTATTTTTTACCTCTATAATTCCCATGTTTGGTGTATGGAAATCAGCCATGGTGTAAGAACAAAAATTTGGGTAGTTCATTTCTATACGGTTTACAGCATTTCAGAATGGTAACCAATAAAATTTATAGTAACTCTATGAAAGTTCCATCTTTATCCTCTAAAAAGCTAAATGATAGTAGAAACATTGTGGAGATGTAAAACATTTTTTGATGCTAAGATTGAAAGCAAACTTACTATTTCTCTGAGTGGTGCAGTATTAGTGTGGTATCATTCACTTGTCTTATATTAAATGCTGTTTGTAATTTAATGTTAGTGATGAGGGCCAAACTTAAATTCTTTCACTGCACTAGTTAACTACAGTTAATGGAATCTTTATTTATATTGACCTTGAATTGAAATCAATGCTGAAAGGGTTAAGGGTTTAATAGGTTTATACTTTGAAATGAGGAAATCAGCAATGGTCATGTAAATGACTTGTGGTGAATAAACAGAAGTTGGTTTTTCTAGCCTCAAAGTATTTCTTGTTTGTTAATAGAAACTACAAGGTCTGTTTACCAAAGAAAGCTGCAAAGATGCATAGACGGGATAACGTTTGATTATAATGCAGGAGGTGACTTTGAAAACATAGAAGGTAAATTTCATTTGTTGCTTGTGTATGAAATCATTTAAAGCAAGCAAGCTAAAAATCTAATTAAGAGTATATTAACTTAGAACTGGGGAATTTCTTTTTAACATTTTGAGAATTTCTTAGAAAATCTTTAGCAACAAATTAATTACACTAGTAATTGCATGAGATTTATTTTAAAATGCTTTTGTCAGTAATATAAGCTGGTTGACAGCTTTGTTTTGCAAACCCTGCTATATCCACCTAACAGAGGATATGCATGTCTAATTTTCAAACAATGCAGTGTGAACAAGCATAAAGTTGGTACTTTTCCCTTTGACCAGAGAGATGAGCACAGGTGTAATTATCTCATTCCTGTATCTGACACCAGTCATGGCACTCATAATGATGACAGTATCATTTCTTTAGTATTGAATGCCAGCCCATACCATCAGGTTGCACTCACCAAATTGATCATGTTGGGTAATGGGACAGTTAACAAATTATTCTCTAGCCCTTCTCTGGATTCTAGTCCATTTATCATCGATGTTTAGACAGAATCTAAAATCTCTGGCAAAATGAATATGTTGCTAGCAGTTCAATCTCTAGTTGTGATGTTGTATCACCATTGTGTGCATAGCTCTCACTAGTTATATGATAGGAATATGTAGCAGTGATGTTCTGTACTGCCTACTGCTAGCATGAAATTTTTGCAAACTCAATTCTGTGGTTACTTTGACTTGTAAAATTAAAAACCAACATTACAGAAAAGTAGTGGATGGGATTTTATCTGAATTAATACACTTTCTCAGATTTTTACAAGCAAAATTGACTCTTTTTTCCATGTTTCTTTCAGAAGAGGAAGATGACAGTATGCAGTAAGTTGTTGCTTCAGTAATAATACTTAAGACCATTGTAAAATAATGGCAACTAACTAAACATGTCATTGTCAAGAGGTACTAAGAAACTGGTTCAGTATTACATAAATTTATTATAAGATTGAAAGCAAAACTCCAATATGGATATTCAATTTCTAGGCATAAAAGCAACACAGGAAATTGAAGTAGAAAATACAAAAAAATTGGAGAATTTACTTCCCTGTATTTTGTTTTGATGGGAGCATTTACATTATAGGACAGAGGGCAGGAAGTCTTTGATATAGTAATTTTAAAATTCTTTGGCTTTATTTGGTCAAGACTTAAGGATTTTGCACCCAAACAATTTTTCTGCACAGAATACTAGTCAATATGTACATTATGTGCATCACAACTTTTATTTCAGGTTAGGGCAGTGGTTTACAGTCAAAAACTTGGCAATCTGCTGGTGTTTCAAGATTGAATTTTCAACAGTTTCTTATTCAACCACAAAATCTTACAGTAATTGTACCTTCTCTCGTCCTGTGGTCTACCAAGGTCTGGGTAGTAAATGATACAATTGTTGCAGTCTACTGTACCTTTAAATTGTTACTGAAGGTGCATTGGGCTCACGGAACAGAGGTTTGTGCTTTAGGACTCTGGTTTAAAAATTGATATTACTGTACATTGGTTGTAAAAACAAGATGGCTGTTGCCATGAACTTGAATTCATAGAACTAATACTTATGTAGATTCTAAAAATGTTTCAGAAATGCTTTTTTTATTTTTGAAATTAGATTCAAGGTGAGCATTTCATGTTGCCACTAGCATGAAGCCCTTTGTGGAGCTTAATAGTTATCAAGCTGAATACTTGCAACTGATTCAGTTATCTTGGTATGGAATGCAATCAAAATATTGAGTATGAGCATGCAGTCATTCTTCAGAAGCCAAAATAGCAATGTTGCTCAGTGAATAAATGTTTGTAAATTATATTAAATATCCATATTTTTTGGTGTGAGAATCATTGAAAACTTGTTTGGCTATCTTCTAAGGGATAAACCATCCATAGTATATTCTATCATCTGTGTTCAGGCAGACTTCAGCCCACCAAGATTGGATGGCTGTTAGCTTGAGCACAATTATCATGCAGAGTAGTAAATCACCTTAACAGACAGCAGCAGTAAAAGCATAAAATCGGTATTTTATCAAACAGAAAACCACTGGTTGCTATCAGACTATCAAGTAATTTATGCTGTCTTCTCAGTGTGTTTACACTGGAGGCAGGGATGATGCATGTTGCTTTGACACTCCTCTCTTCCAAATGGCCAGTGAACCATTTGTGCTAGGCCATGGGTTGCTTGAAAGGAATATATGCATCCTTCTCTTCTATTGAAACATTGCTGACATTTCTTATCCACCAATCCTCATAGATGTATGCAATATACAGGGTGCGGCAAAATGATCTGACACATTTGTATTTTTAATAAAAGCCAAAGAGAGTAAAGAACGAAAAATGTGTTTTTATTTTCGAAATGTACATAGGATGCCATTTTGTTTCACAGTTGCCGACATGAATTGGACGGGCGAACATCGCGCTTTCATCGTGGAAACCTTTATCAAAAACAACGAAGCAACACAAAGAGCATTCCGTGTACACTTCAGGCTTGGTAGACATGATCCTGTACCTACTCGAAACGCGATTTTGTTATGGGTTACCAACTTGAGTTACTGGATCAGCATTGAAACGAAAATCAGCCGGCCGACCTCAGACTGCCAGCGGTAAGAGGTTCAGTCTCCACGACGTTCGGCACGGAAACACGCCGCTGCTCTTAGCCTTTCCGATAGAAGTTTGCGAAGAATTCTTCACATGGAACTGCAAATGCATCCATACAAAATGATGTTGGCACAACAACTCAGCGAAAGAGACTTTAAAACTCACAGAGCATCGTGTTTGGAAATTCAACAACATGTCCCCCGTGCAGCTGTTGTGTTGTTCAGTGACGAGGCGCATTTTCACCTGTGTGGCAGCGTGAATAAGCAAAACTTACAATACTGGGCTGAGAACAACCCTCGTGAGTTGCACCAACTCCCTTTGCATTGTCCTCGGGTAACCATATGGTGTGCGGTAGCAGAATTTGGCATTTGGGGTCCTTACTTCTTCGAAGAAGACAATGTTATAGTGACTGTGAACTCTGGTCGATATTGTGTGATGCTAGACACTTTTCTGAAACCCAAATTGAATGAACTTGACGATAAGGACAATGTTTGGTTTCAACAGGATGGGGCAACAGCCCACACTTCTCGACGTGCGATGGGAATTTTGAGGGAGATGTTCCCCGGTCATTTGATTTCATTGCGTGGTGACATCGGTTGGCCCGCCCGATCACCTGATTTGAACCTGTGCGATTTTTTTCTGTGGGGATATCTGAAATCAAAGATATACACTCATCGCCCTCGATCTATTGAGCGATTAAAAGATGTCATTCGCCAAGAAATTGCTGCCATTCCACATGAAATGACCCGCCGGGTTATGGACAACTTTCGTGAACACCTTCGACAGTGTGTGGACAATAACGGTACCCACTTGAGTGATTTAATTTTTAAAACCAAATGGAAAAAATGGCATTCTGTGTACATTTCGAAAATAAAAACAAATTTTTCGTTCTTTACTCCATTTGGCTTTTATTAAAAATACAAATGTGTCAGATCATTTTGCCGCACCCTGTATAACCTAGTTGCACCTTTTAAATCTTTCATCCAAATCAGTGTAAATGGCAACATTTGATTGAAATGATATGTTGTCCTCTGATGCTCTGCTGACTTGGATTCGATTTTCATTTATTGATGCAAAATGCTAATTTTCTATTGTTTCACTACTGCGTGCCCAACTTTAAATCACTTGCGAACGGCTTCACATCTACCATGTGATATTCCTCGAGCATTTTCTCTCGCAGTAGCTGCTGAGACAATCGCTAGTTGTTAGGATTTGGCGCACTATAGGCTGCTAAAGGCTTGCCCTTACTGTCAGGTGCTTTACTGTGCTTCCCACTGCATTACATGGGCATTTACCATGACTAGTAGCCAAAATAAAAAAAAAGTTCCACTTTGCTGTAATGCCACAAATTCATGAAATTCTTATTTTTGCACTGAAGTAGATGTTTGATGTCCCCAGGAGTGTAACTGACATGTTTCAGGCAGTGTTTGATACAACTTTAGTCTTGTAATGTCCCACAATTTGGTAAAATAAATTGATTTTATGAAGTTATTACTAACTGTTATCTGTAAAGATGCTTTACTACTTTGGATGGATGGACAGAGTTGTTGGATGCTTTTCAGAAGGAAGAAGGCCAAGCAGTTTTCAGTGATTCTCGCACCTCAAGATATGGGCACTTTATAGTGTACATATATTTATTGGAGCTACAAGGTCATTTTGGCCTTATAAGTTAGGAGTTTTGGTCACATACTAATTGTATTTTGTAGAAGATGACAAACATACCCTGCATGACCTGTTCAAATGCCTACTTTGGTTTTAATTTGTGACACACAATAATATTCAAGCCATTTCTGACATGTTTGGTTTCTACATAAATAAATAGTTGTCTTAGTACTTGTTTAATGGCTATGACTATCTTGTTCTTGAAACTACTAACCAATGAAATGTGGATTAAAGCATTTTTAATGGGATCATCCAATAGCTGTGGCCCTGTATCTTTGGAACTAGTGTACATTAGTGGCTATAACTTTACAAACCACCTTTCTTGGGAGTCAAATATACTTTCAATAAAAGTTTCAAAATCTGGTAGGGTGAGCAGCACACTTGATGATTTGAAGCCATGTGATCCATATAGAATTTTCTATACAGGAAGTAACCATGCCAGGCTCTCTAGTGCTAAAGTGAGGTCATTCTAAAAATCTGTTCAACTCTTGGTGTATTTAAAATGGACATTATTAATCCTTACTTTAAAAAACTACACTAATTACCTCATAAACAAACAAATTATTTCACTGTAATAAGCTTTTTTTTTTTGTTTAGCAATAGGTGCCAAAAGCGAATCTAATTTACATAAATGTAATTCTCAAAGTTATTTTTCATATTTAGATTTGTAATCCAATGTATTCAAACATAAGATAGCTGTTACTATAAAGAAATTTCCTTTCTACTGGAAGACTTGAACAGTTTATTGTCAATTTTTGAAGTTGGAGTCTGAATTAGTTGAATATTTTCAGAGTCCGTAAAATGTTGAAGTCTTGAAGAAAGTTTTCACTGTTAGCCCCTCTAATTTTCTGAACTAGTAAGTGAACTAGTCAGCCAACTCGATCAACAACTTTCACTACTTCTATCTGAAAACTTTCCTCCTCTATACACTTAAATACCTTTCCAAAACTGTTTTTGCCAGTTACTGTTAATTTCAGTCACTTATAATAATTTTACTACTATCTTTGATTATTTCTTTATGGTCTATAAACACTATTTATTAGCTGTAGAAATGGGGAAAATATTTGATAAGAGAATGTATTTGTAGAAATTTTCAGTATGAATGTGATAGATATTTCCGATTAAATATTAATGTACATTTTTCATTTTTCTTTGGGCAAATGATGATTCTTAGAAACATTTTTAATGACGAGCCTTTTTAAAATGGGTTTAGCCAAAACAATTGTCTTTTTAGATTAAAGAAGCAACAGCTTTTATTTGACGGGAAAGTGGGCTGCTATTAGCGATAAGGAGAATATGGGAAAGTTATTTAGCACTGTGCTTTTACTGTTTGGGTGAAAAATTAGGTGTGGAGGTATAATTTCCCATTTACTCAAGGCAAGTTGGGATTCTATTTGGTGATGAGAGATGTATGAGATCAATTAGAAAAATTAACTAAAGAGATAGAAAAATCTTACTATGAGTGCTAAGTGGTAGTCATTCACTAGGGACATTTGAAACTCGGGCTGAATACTGTCATGGTGATGTTGTTTCAGCAGTGCTTCGTTATTTTAATGTCCATAGTATAATCAGCTCCAACATGAGCACAGTAGAACTCTGACAACACATTACTTTGTGGATATTAAACTAAACACCTATTAGCAAACAAAAGCGCTTTAAATGTACTCTACGTAGTAGTTGGGAGGGGGTCAGGTAACAAGTGGCAATAATCCGTCCAACTCTGGAACCAGCTGGTGAGTTCCTGCTGTGGGTTGTCGCTTAGCTGATACGAGGTCACCAGTGGCCTGCATGTCAGCGTGTGAAGGATGTGACCCATATGAATGAATAATACTTATATCTGCATATATCTAGTGGGTTTTCTAAAAGTCTAAGGGAAGTAGCTTGGACTAAAGATTGTACATCAGCCTTCCAGGTGGTGCACATTTGTCTCCTCCCTCCAATACCATTTATTTGTTTTACTCAGCTTGAACCTATTCTGTGAAGTTGGTCATTGTTGTATTGGTTGGGGATGGTCAGGGTTAGATGGACTAAGCCTTCTTGGGGCTGGCATAGAATCAGATTTGGGGGGTAGTTGGCTCTCCTGGAAAATTTCCACTTGTTCTCTTACAAAACTTTAACATTTATAAACTTGTAACTTTGTGCTAAAAAAAAAATCATCATCTGGAAATTTGTATCAGAATTTGGCTTGCTCGATATGGAATATATTAGTGAGAATAATATTCCTTATGAAAAATATTTGATGCTTCATCAAAAAGTTCATCATATTGGTGAGGTGTAGACAGGTTGGTCGTTCAGATTCATATCTGCGAGTGAAGCACCCAGTGAAGTAGCTAAATGCCTTGATGATTTCTCTAGAATGTGGTCGCATGAGATTTAGCACTTTAGCACCGTTCTGAAGAGTATAGAATGTAATCTCGGTATGCCTTGTTGGAATAATGGTAAAATGTCTTAAAATACCAATATATCTGGAAAACTTTAGACCACCTCTAACAAACAAGTGCCTTTCCACCATGCTAGACTGAAGGCCATGCAGTGATGTTCCTTCCATATTTGACCAATGATTCAAGGCATTAGAGTAAAAGGTGTGTCTTCCAAGTTCAGGTGCAATCTTCAAATGTGAATTGCTAACCTGGACTCATTGGAGGAAACTACATGCCATCATTACTCAAGGGTCTTGTTAGGTATGTCCTGTAACCAGTCTGTCTGAAGCATTTTATTCCTAGGAGGCTTCTTGTCTGCTATACATCTCATGTAGCAAAACAGAGAGATCTAGACCAATTTTGGGGGCTTATTTCTGTTGCATGAGTGATGTAGCCAGTAAAGGCACATTCTTATTATAACATCACTGTTGGTTCTCTAGGTTCTTTTAACACTAAAGGATCCTGCCAAATTAAACTCTAATTCCTCTCCATCCCCCCTCAATAATTCTTGGAAGCCAAAATGCTTTAATTGCATAAGAAAAAGATTTCTAATTAAATAGTGTTAACTTGTTTCTTCTGGGAGTCAGGAGAAGCATTTAGTTATGGTGTACTCTTAGCCAGAAATTTTGCACTGACTTACCGAGAACAGTAATACTTCAGTATATCTGTTAAACATCCATCTTCCTCTCACATGCACGCTAGTTATCTTATTTCCTCATTTGCTTATAGTCTTATTATGTAGAGTCGGGGTTAGCACTGATTAAGAAAGCTGTCGGTAGCAAGGTTCGGCTTGTAAGTGTAAACACATCGCTGATGTGTCATTAACGTACAGGTCAGAGCCAATTTTACCTTGAGTTCTGAAAACACGTGCTGCTGTGGCTCTACAACACCAGGTCGTCAGCATAATTCTTATGGGATTTCTACTTAGAAAAATTGTAACCAAATTTGAATAAGAATTTAATTGAATGTTGGTGGCATAACTGATGTTTGGAGCTTCTGTAGTCTCCTCCAGGTGGTATTAAGTTAATTACATAGGTTAACTTTTGCTAACGTCCATGGTCAGAAATCTGGAGACCAGCACTTGTGTACAACCTTTGATCAGAGCCTGAACTGTTCCCTTAAGAGATTTAGCAGCGGCAATCTTGTGGCTGTGACACTGGAAGCTTGAGTATTAGTCATCTCTATTTATGTTTTTACTTGCATAACTTCCAGATTTTGTTGTTTTTTGGGGGTGATTTTCTAAAGACTGCTACTTTTTAAGAATTTTATGTAGCAGATATATATTTTTTAGCTTAGATCATTACTCTGAAGTTTGATGTGCAGTGGTTAATAACTCTACGGTGAAATATTTAATGAAAAGAAGTAATTAAAGTTGAAATTATACTGTTACCCCGCACACACACACCGGCCTGCAAGTGTGACCTTGCTTTACCAAAATATCAAAAATAAAACGTGGCAGTTAGACATGGAATGTGCAAAAAGGTGATTGTAACACAAAGTAAAACAACAAATGAGTGCATAAGGTTATTCGGGTTACTCAATGTCATCTAGTAAATCATGAGCATCCCCTTGATCCGACTGTTCATCGTCGTTGATCTCCCTCATTTCTTGAAGACGCTCATCAAGGTCGTCTGGTTATTGAATGAGCATTCATTGATTTGAGGAAGGAAAAAAGTTCATCCATTCCCTCGATAGACAATCGCAAAGGTAAAGTAAATACCTTTCCCTCTAAGAACATTACAGGAAATTGCACGATGCCAAGATTATCGTCCCTATTCATTTCGATTTGATAGTTTTGTCACCGGTTGCCGTATCTGCCAATGTTCTTGGAATCCAGTCATTGGTGAAACACTGAGGAATGATCAGATCATTGGTCACATTCCCAGAGACACATCTAAAACGTTCAAATGTTCTTTGCGTGAGTGGAACTTTAAACGGGAAGAAGGGAGAATAAGCTGTGTAGGGGGCTAGAAGTTCTAATTGCATGCTATGTGAAAGGACCCAGAAAGCCAATGGAAAATGCTGAAATGTTAATAAACGAATATTTTCAAATAGAAATAAATCAAATAAATTCAAATGTTTTCATTTTCTAAAAAATTAATCCAGATACACTTGCGTATAAGTATATCTGGGTGCAGGTGTATGCGGGGGTCACATGGTATTATTCTTTGTGGTGGCCTTTAGACAATCCTACAGGTTAAGCAACAACTGAAATATGAACAATAGGGCTTCCTTACAGTTTGTTTTGGACATTAAACACTACAGTTCTACTGATTGAGCTGTACCTCTAAATGTGTATCAGCTACACTGCGTTTATGGGTAGACACCTTGATGTTCTATTTATAGACTTGACTTTCTGCTATGCAGTTTTGTATTGTGTGTTTTAAATCATCTTGAAATCATTATGTCCAGTGGATTTTATTTGTGCAGACTGATTTACTCTGGCTGATGGATGTTCATGTCTTAGTTTTAGTACGTTATACACTGATCTATCTGTACATAAACTGGTACAGTCTTTATAGATTAGTTGCTTTTTATTTGGTTGATCAGGTAAAGCGATTCACTGTACCCTGACATGCTTGTAATGTTTTAAGTTATGTAAAAGTAGAGCCCGTCCTTCCTACCATGTAGTCTAGTATACCTGTCTAACTGATATTACATCCAACCAGCCGTCAAGTGGAGGTGTTAATAATTGAGAGGGAGGGATGTTGGAGTTAGATTTAAAAATCTGATATGTTGATAGGAAAGGGTTAGTTGTACAAGTTTTCTTTACTTATAATTTTCAGATCTTTGTTTTGATAATTTTATAATGTAATTTTTCCTCTGTGGCACTTTATAGTTTTTTTTTTTTTTTTTTTAAATAAGACATTTACATGCTATTATTTCTTTCATTAGCATTGAAATGGTTAGCTTGTTTAGGTGTGTGAAGGACAGGCAGCCACATTAAGTTAATTTTTTAAAAAGTAAACCGACATAATCAACATGTATATCCAATTCCCTGCCCAGAATTGATTCGTTCCCTCAACCTTTGGTGTTTATGGAATTTTGGAAGTACTCCACTTTGGATTAAAATCTCTCTCACTAATCTGGACAAGCATATTTTAATTTGCCATGCACACAGGATGGAGTGGTCCTTTTCCAGTATTCACACTGGGCTGAGCTCAGGAATCCACACCAGACCCCACACTCCTCCCAGACAGTAAGTTATCTTGGCTTGCAGTTTACTGTTCACCAGCATAACATTGTTTTAAAAACTTATCTGCATGAATCGTTGATAACACTGTCCAACATTTTTTCACTTTTTTCCTGCTGACTAAGATCTGACACTTGGGCACTGATCTCAAAAATGAAATCGGTTTTTGCCCATCACGTCAAGTTTTTGTTCTACAGGATCTTAAAACGGCTAACTTTTTAACTTGGTCAACATGGAGGATACAGGAAATATCCATGTTTCTTGTGCCTGTGGGATAGTAAAGCTAAGGACAAGCATTGGACTCAGAAGAACTGGCCGGTGAGAACATGCTTAGATGTCGGAGAACCAAATATCAAAAACCAACCACTAGTAGATCGGGTAAAAATCATCTTTCCACATTGAACTGGGTCTAATTAAGCAGTATGTTAAAGCTCTGAGCATAGAAGGTGACTGTTTTAAGTCCATATGCACAACATTTCCTAGCCTCAGTTATGAAAATATAAAAGCTGGTGTGTTTGACGGGCCACAAGTCGGAAAACTGATGAGAGATCAACATTTCACAAGCTCCACGAATGATACGGAGAAAAGAGCATGGAATTCTTTCGTGGCTGTTGTGAAAAATTTCCTGGGAAACAAAAAAAGCTGAAAATTACCAAGATCTTATTCAAACATTGCTTAAGAATTTTCATCGTCTTCGTCGCAACACGAGCATAAAGGTTCATTTCCTCAACAGCCATCTTGATAAATTTCCTGAAAATCTAGGTGACGTAAGTGATGAGCAAGGTGAAAGGTTCCATCAAGATATACAAGCTATGCAGGAGTGATACCAAGGAAGGTGGGATACTCACATGATGGCCAACTACTGCTGGAGTATTAAAAGAGACTGTCTGGAAATTAAGCACTCCAGAAAAGCCTACAAACGAAAATTTAATCCATGAAGGAGGAATGTGTCATTTACTGATATCGGTTAATGTCATTTATTTTGTTTGTACGGTATTCTAAGTGAAATGATAAGAATATTCTGGATCAGTTTGTGCCCATTTCTGACTAAAATTCATTCAATTTAGCATTGATTTATATTTTTCAATTTCAATATTTTGATCTGATACGTCACAGTTAGCCAATATATTTGTTAATCTCAAAATTGATTCATGGTATTCTAAATAAAATGATAGGAGTAGGATTGAGGTGATTGTGGAAATCATTGTAATTGGGTACTTTTTTATGGCAACTGATCGAAAATGGGGGTATGCTGTAGAGCAAAAACTTGACATGATAGGCAATGTGATATTTGAGTTCAGCACCCCCAAATTAGTCAGAAGCAAGTCTCAGATATAAGTCAGCAAAACTTGTGTTGACCAGTGTAATTTAATAAAGGTTTATTTCTTAAAACACATTAACAATTTATTCTAAAACATAAATGTCACATGAGAAAATACCATTAGTTTGAAAGTTGCGACTGCCATTAAAATGAACTCATCTCCTAGTACATTTGCTTGCTTTGTTGTGCACTAACAGATCTTCTAGTTGATTTGTAAGCGTCTTTTCAAAATTTAGCGGTAAACATTTTCCTTTTCTTCTTCTTTGGGCTGATTCTTATTGCACTTATATCCTCTGTTTTACCTGGCAGCAGAAGATGGCTAATACACAAGTTTGAGAGCTCTTCAGGTTATAGCACTTCCTTCAGGGCTGACAATCTGATTCTCTCTCCAAAGGTGATACAGGACAGCATGAAGGGGTTGGTCTGCAGACACTTGTTTAATTAATGCCAGATATTTTAAAGTTTAAATTGATTTTTGTCAGAACCAGTAAAAGATTAAATTTGAAAAACTTAAAAGAGTTTCTAATCTGGTCCCTTATTTGGTTTACTTACATTTCAAGTAGCAACTCAGAATCTAAATCTACTTAGCATCATGGTTAAATCATTTAAATGAGAACTAACACATTGACAAATGTATCATATAACAGTGTATTGGTGATAAATTTGACTATCAGTTAGTAATGCCATGTGGCAATCAGTGATTTGAGATTTTACAGTTTTCTTTTATGTAGGCTTTCTGACTGACTTTGTTTTTTAACTAACTTTTTTCTAAAAACCTTGTTTCCCTTTGGTATTGATTCCATGTTTGTTTGTTTTTTTCTCAAACTAACTTTTTTAGTTTTAAGAAAGTTTGAGACGTGCTTAAACTCTTTCATGGTGATTCTCTGCTCAACTCTCAGCAACAAGGGAGTTTTCTCCAGATCTGCCACCAGAAAATGACACGTATCTTGAACCTGTTTTATTCTTCTGACAGGTGTTAGCTGAGATTACGAGATAAAAACAGGCATTATTCATCAATAATTATGTGGAGAAATCTGTTTAGAAAGCCACTGGTATCTTATCTTTTCTTTGTTTATGACACTTTATTGTGTAAAGTGCCAAACCAAATTCTATAGTGTTTTATATTCTGATGATTTGATTTCAAAGATGTTTGAGTTGAAGAAGCATTTTATTGTTTGTTTTTGTTATTTAAAAAGATTTCAAACTTTTCTAACTGAACTGAAACTATTATATCTGGAAGTATCTGTGGCTGCACATAATTAGCAAAATCTCTCTGCACAGGTCACAGTTCACTGAGCCAGAAAGAGCTGCAACTGATTCCTTCCATCAACAGAGCAATCCTAGTATGGTGAGTGACAAGTAAGTGTATCATTATTAAAAGATAAAAACTAGAATCTTTTAAAAATGAAACTGAGTATGTCCCTTTTTCTTAAAATGGTCATCTTAAGTTTTAATAATGTTGAATATTTTTCTCTCCTCTTGGTAATGATGTAAATGAAACCTGTATGATGAGCTTGTTGAACTGACAACTTTTTACATACTTGCACTTAATTATTTTGTGAGCTAGTGCTTCTATGGCCATAAAGAAGAAAACTACATAGTTATGAATTTTGTCATGATTCAGAGACCGAGCTGGAGTATCATCTCTGTCCAGCAGTCAAGTTCATTTTACCCGGGGTCTGTTCATTCGTGTTAGCTCACGTGGAGGCAAAAATCATGACGTATCAAAGAAAATTGTTCTAGTGTAGCTGTTGGAAATTGACATCTAGTTCTTTATTTTAGTGATTTGGCTGTTTAGTATCTTGTCATTAAAAACTGAATGCTAAATGAGCCTTGAGATCATCTGGTTCCTGCAGGGCATTCCTCGGACTTTATAATAAGATGGTTCCATTGTACATGTGTGGGGTTGGAAAATCTGAAACATTTCCTACAAGTTATTTAATAAGATCACAGCTCAACCATTCTGTCATGTTATTTCTGTTTAAACAAAACCTTGTGTAGAACTGTTTTTAGTGTGTTCGTATCAGGCACCCACCCTGATAGTAGATGATGATAGCATCTCTATGAAATTGTATGATTAAAGCGAGTGTCAGAATATTTCTTCCCTATCTCTGGCCATAATAGATATATGCTATATTACTTGCATTCACTGCATTATGATAAAGTGCCACACATTTTTCAAAACTTTTTAGAAGGAAATTTCTTTGATGTAATGTTGTTGTTGTTTTCTTTACTTGTGGGATGAAATGACATTTTATAAAATTAATTCTGGCAACTTATTGATTGCTTAGAAAAATCATATTCTTGAGTTTTATTAGTCCAGTTAAACTTTGAAAAAATGTAAGTATAATTGAGAGCTTTTGAAAGTTTGATGTACTGTTGCCATGCGAGAGTAACAGTTTGTTCCATGCTGATTTGTTTAAATTCAGGTATTCTGTGCCCAGTAATACACAGATCTACAAACAGTATGACGTTCTACCAGCCACATGTGTGCAAGTATCTCAGGAGACAAGAGAGTCGAGGCGAAAAGAAGTGTAAGATTAAGATCACTGGTGTTACCATAGAAGCTTAATTTTGCTTGCTTAACTTTAGAGTGTGCTTTTAATAAGTTAGCATGTTAAAGATGTACTGCAGAATATTAACCAAAATAAGCGAACAACAATTAAAAGTTGAAATATATACCAAATGTCAGTGAGTAATGGATTTAACAAAACTAAAAGTTATTCTATGGTAGATGTAGGTGGTTTTATTAGAATGTAATTGGATTTGGTTGAGCATTTTCTGTTTGTCTAAGTTATTTATGGTAGAGAGAAGAAAGGAAATGTAAAGCTTGTTGCTCATGTTGTGACTGAAAGAGTACTCAAAACCATTTAATGGTAGGCTTGTAGGAATGGGAAGAACTAGGTGTCAGTTATGTGCAGCTTTCTGATATTTGTCAGGGATCTCTTGATGTTTAACAATGTATGTTAAAACTGGAGTAAAAAATATATATTAATGAGTGGTGCTGGGAAAGCACAATATTGTTAAAGTCAATACTGGTTAAGACAGAGTTTGAATTAGTGTGAATGCTTTTTGTATCAAATTCTCTCCATTGTCCCAACAGAGATGAACTTTTGAGGAGGAGACATGAAAGCCATGGAGTTAGTGCACCTTACACATACTCTATCTCAGGAAGACCAAGGTTTGTACTGTCAAAAAATCTATTGCGGACCTACTCCCATAATTTCCTTTATATTATTTTTTTCTACTTAATGGAAGAAAAAAAGAAAACACTAACCCAAAGTCAACTTAAAACATGTTGTCTCAGGAATTTGGAGAAGTCTGAACTGATACAGTCACGATCTAGGTACCAAGAGGGTTCTGACATTGATTTTTAGGGACTGGTATCTTTTAATTCTTGCAGAAAGAGTAGTTAACTTTAACCGGATTAGGATTGCACTATTTGTATATTATCATATGAGAAGAGAACTGTAGATTGGAATTTCAGTAAAAGTTGAGAAAGTGTGAATTATGGCCCCACAATCTTTAATGTGCTGAATAGAAAGATAAACGAAGGCACCTACTTTTGTACCCTTTCCACTAGGCTGTCATAACAAGATAAGGAAACTGAGATTTAAGTAGGGTTCTCGTGGGAGCTGGCAAGCTGAAGTTAAAGTGTGCTGGATCTCTGGTCATTGTCTAAGCAAGCATTTCTTGACTGGATTGGCATTTTAGGTTAATGGGCCTGCCAAAGACTGAAGAGTTTGTGTGAAAGGTGGTTTTTATTATACTATTCCTCCCTGGACTGTTGGTTGGCCCACATCATTAGTCACTGGCACTGTAAAGACTATTTTAAAGGAAAATTGTCACATGTGTTAGTCTTGGTAGCGTTGACCATTTACTGTTGTTTTTCTTTATCTGATAGTTACCAGAGAAGCACCGGGAATGCTGTCAGACCACCACCAGCATCTCAGGGGATGGGCATCTCACCACTGCTAAAAGTGCTCGGCATTCTGGTCCTGCTGGTGATTGTGTACTTAATTTATATAAACATAGAACCCTCAGTGGAACTTGGAATTCCTTCCATTCCAGAAAAACAGTGAAGTACAGCACATTTCCAAAAGACTGAAACAGTCAACCGTTCGAACACTACCCTGTATGTTGATCAGTTTTTCCTTTTGATCATTTTATTTTCTAATTAATTTGCAAAAAAAAAAAAAAAAAAAAAACAATTTAAATATTCTGCTGCGTAGTTAGGGCGCGAACATCTATTTTACAGCTGCTTTGGTTTGTTTTATTCTCTAGGTTTTCTAAATGTGTTTCTTAAAAAATAAATCAACATTTAAGTAAGATGACTTTGAATGCTGGGTGTGGTAAAAGACGTTCCCCCGCTCCACAGTAGGTGAACTAAGTTTTCTGAAATTCAGCCCTTTTAGCTTTAGAGTTTCTTTTCAGTGCTGCTTAATTTGAAAACAGTAATTATGTAATAATCTTATGAAACTTGAGTCAGCATTTCTAACAAAAATTATCAGCAGCTCTCTGATGCTGGCATGTACCCCCTCCCCCCCCCAATCAGATTTTTACTGCACGTGGAAACCATTCATTGTCAACCAGAAATGGAGTAGATTTTTTAAAGAATAAAGAAATGAGATTATTTTTAAGATGCCATGTTTTGCTGGTTTTTTTTTAACGTTTAAAGGCAGGGGGGTACATTATGAATGGATATGGTTGGTTTACTTCAGTCGGTCAGGTTGCCCCCTACCAACACCGGGAACGAAGTTCATGATAGGAGGGCCAGGATTTTAGAATACTTTCAGTGAAGAGAAAACATGAGTTTCCACAGATTGTAGATAAACAATACCAAATTATTACTGAGTAGCATTCCTAGTGGCTACTAGTGATGCGGTAGTTTTCCTTTAGTAATAGACTGTACAAATCAAATGTTTAAACAAGTATGCAAATTTTTGCTCCTAAACATTTACATATCTATGATTGGGATAATGCCATTACAATACTTTTGCTTAGCTTATTTCAAGTTCACTTTGTCCTATACATGGTGCAAGCAAAAGCGTAACTGTTCTCAAGATTTACCTCCCTCCCTCAGATTTGAGAATAACAAAAAAATCTGGTCTTGTAAGGTTGTGCATTTCAGGCATGGACTTACCCAAACCTTGGGGTACAATCCTTTGGAAAGTGATCAGAGTTGTACTACTTCACAGAGACAAACCTATAAGAACAGCTCTCAACAATCATATTGAAGGTGAAAATATGACTACTATTTAAAAGAATAATGGAGACATTGCTGGTCTGAAGGACATTTAACATACAAACTTCATCTAAGGAATGATTCACTACCACTATATTCTGCAAATAATAAGCAGCATTCAATCTCTTACAGTGAAAGTCAGTTTTTTCATGTTAGGACTCTTAAGAGATTCTCAGCATTTGTAGAAAACAAAAGTGATATTGCTTATGAAAAACCTTACAGTTCTGCCTAGAAAAGGAGTGTGTAATTGGTTTTTCTATCCTTAGAAAGCAGTATGAGTGTTAAAATTACACAATCTACTGCACTCGGAAGGGCTGCTTTGTGGTTATCCAAGATATTTCAAAGTCCAGAAAATTGGTCTCACAACAAACCATGAAAAGCAATGTTTCACAATACTAATCATCTGCTGTCCAAAAAGCTCTCATCATTATTATATGTAGTAAGCAGCTTGTAACTTTAATTTTTTTCAGTCTAGGGCATGACTATAGGAGATCTGCTAAACTCAAGTCCTCTCATGCACATGGTACCTTTTAGATGTCTATAATGGATACTCCAAACTCATCTGCATGGACTGCATTATGCCTCGAAATCCATACTAAATACTATGAGTATCATGTAACTTTATATATATGTACACCCATAACATCAGCTGAAAGGTCATTTCATGTTCAGTACTTCATCATATAGACAAAATATACAAAGTCTCTAGTGTTTTGATTAATACTGGAGAAGATGGGAATATGTTTCAGGTAACTTTGATTAATTTAAGTGTAAAAATTGCACGTTTATCCGAACTGGTTGAAAACCAGGAAGTCAATAAAGTTTTTTTTTTTTATTGTACAAGAAATAATTTAATACAGACTAAGTCACAAGACCTCTCCTGTCCCGCACACAAACGTCTGCTATAACTGATTATTTTTCCATAGAATTAGTTGGTAGTTTGACAAATATTTTTTTTAAATAAATATAATCAATACATGGAAACAACCAGTATTATTTACAAATCTACAGTTGTATATTTAGGTGAATTCTTTTGTTAGCAGCACAAATGTCTCAAAGTCACCATTTGTTTTGAATTTAATGATTAGGGAAATACCCACCAACCCTGACTGACCTTAGAGTCCAAAGTAATTTATGGACTTCATACATACCCTTAACTTCATTCATTTCCCCCTGCCAGGTCGATGTTGTGGCAGTCAGTCTTTTGGCTGCTTCTCAATGTGCATCTCTCTCTTCTTGCTGTTCTCAAGAAACATTTTCAGGTGATGAAGGAAGTCTGCATCCCATACTGTCACACAACCATACTGCTGCTCTGAAATCAGAAAACAGCTCATCAATCGACCAGAAGAATCTCATTTTTTTAAATATTAATGCAGTTTTAATCCACCCTCTTGTTAAACATTTTAATATAAAGCAGAACAAGAAAAACAAATCAGAAGACATTTACCTAGAGAGATTGATGCTTCCAAATAATTTAGGATGATTGTTACCATGACCCTGATTATTAATCCACTCACCTTTTTCTTCAGAATTTGGTCTCTGTAGGAAGCCAAAACCACCACACAAAATAGCAGAGTAGTTCAAAGTGCCTGCAAGAATACCATTTGTTCGTTTGAGGATGACGACATAGGCACAGTGGTGCTGTCAAGACGGGGTATCTAGGGCAAAGTGTTTAGCAATGAAATTCTTCCATTATAGTAGAGAGAATAGCTGTGTGTGTTAATCAAGTTATCTGGGCCAGACTGTACAGCTCATTAAGGAACTTACCACTGGCACGCACAGACAAGATGGAACGAAGAGGTCCTGTGTACCGGCTGATGACCACCAAGGGTTTGAATGAATTACAATCAAAGAGAACAATGTGTCCACCACCTGTGCCTATCCACAACGTCTTGTTTTTCTGTAATGAAGTGGTTGTGATTCTTGCATTTTCAGTAGAAAGTCTGCAAAATAATAAAAATTCTTTCATCAACCACACATGGTTTTAGTATCTAAATCATTTGTGCCGGTTTAGTAACCCAGACCCGCACGGTATTAGAACAAAACTGCTGCTTTCAACTAATAGCCTTTGTACTCCAGCCTCGATTCAGCACAACACCATCCTCCTGAAGCACATGGGCACCAAATCTCAGGATGCTTTGTTGATATAATGGTAGATGTATAAAATGATAATGTACTCAGCAAAATTGAGATAATTCTTGACAAACATTGATTCTGTCTTTCTGCCCTGCCAGAGCAGCCCATACCATACGACTCCCACCTCCATACTTGAGTGTGGACTGAAGGTCGGCTGTGAATTAAGGGTCTTGCAAGACCCATCTGTTTGAAAATTTTTCCTATTGGACAGAGCACTAAACAACCTCTGTAGTGAAGTTGATGATGATGTTGCACCAGACCATTCTTAGAGTCTTTTCTGCTGCATGGGCAATGTCAGCCAGAGAATCTTGAAGGTAAGTAATGGCATTTTCTTGTCATGCTACTACTGTTGAACGCCTTCTAAGTTGCTTTGCCAGAGCAGTGAACTTTGGTCACAGATCTATGAGAAACATCAAGATATTTGGCATTCTGGCAATGCTCTGAAAGACCTGTAACATAACCTCAGATAAATGACGGAGAAATATTGGATCTACCTGGTGATAATCAGTGTTGGGGGGGGTAACTACCATGTGACCCCCGCATACACCTGCACACAGATATACTTGTACGCAAGTGTATCCGGATTAATTTTTTAGAAAATGAAAACACTTGGATTTATTTGATGACTGGATTCCAAGAACATTGGCAGATACGGCGACCGGTGATGACAAAACTATCAAATCGAAATGAATAGGGACGATAATCTTGGCATCGTGCAATTTCCTGTAATGTTCTTAGAGGGAAAGGTATTTACTTTACCTTAAAACTGGTTTGCACATTTTTGCGATTGTCTATCGAGGGAATGGATGAACTTTTTTCCTTCCTCAAATCAATGAATGCTCATTCAATAACCAGACGACCTTGATGAGCGTCTTCAAGAAATGAGGGAGATCAACGACGGTGAACAGTCGGATCAAGGGGACGCTCATGATTTACTAGATGACATTGAGTAACCCGAATAACCTTATGCACTCATTTGTTGTTTTACTGTGTGTTACAATCACCTTTTTGCACATTCCATGTCTAACTGCCACGTTTTATTTTTGATATTTTGGTAAAGCAAGGTTACACTTGCAGGCCGGGGTAACATGGTAAATTAATTTGGGGGACACTGTATTGCTGATACTTTAGCCATTTACTACTTATCAGCCTTGTATATCTTACTGTAGATAACCCTGACTCTGTGATCCTCTAGTTATTCCCCAGTATTCTATTAGCTTTGTTAGCAGCTGAAGCAGTTTTCCAAATAGCATTTTTTTAATAATAACTCCAGATCCTACTTCTAATTATCTTAATTTAACCTTTGAATAATTTTACAGTCTCTAGTGATAACTTATTTAGTTGAAATTAACTCTGGCGTAGTTAGTACCATCAGCAGGCAATCAAAGCTGAACTGGTGTGGAGAAGACACAGACGACAGGGCAGTTTTAAAGTATTTCCTGTCTGTAACAAACCATCAAAACCCTCACAACTGCATGCATGGTGACGATCTATTAGAATATCAGTTGTAACTAGAGCCACTCATCCTTAATAAAAGATCTCTGCCTACTGAAGTTGCACATGTGCCCTATACATTCCTGGATCACTGACCACTTTTCAAAGGTTGAATGATGTATTAAATAAAACAGAAAAACTCTGTTCTAGCTGCAATTACATAAGATAAATGATGATATTCAGGATAAAACTGCTCCATAATAAGCTCTGTTGCCAAATTTTCCCTTGAGAGACGATTCAGCACAAAGATTTACTATACGGTCAGAAACTCACCCCAACAGTTCTGCAAGGTTGGTGGACTCACGGAGGCGTTCCTTGGAAAAGTCCCAGAAAAAGAGGCAAGGTGACCCCCTTTTGGTGAGAATCAACATCTTCCCGACAAAGTTCATGCTGTTTATGATGGAGGTGCCCATACTGTGAATATGACTAAGTTATTAACAATCAATTGAAGGAGAATGAACAATAAAGGCAATTAAATGTAGCGTATTATGGGTAAAACTCTTGATATTACCTTGGCAATCAACTGTATTTATAAACAGATTATGAAGGATCAGAAATATTTTTCTCTTTTGTTTCTCTAAATTTAGCATGGATGCTTTGAACAAAACAGAAAAGGTTTATGCTCAATGTTGCTGTTTTCATTTTACCACTCAAATTAGGTAACCATTACGCGAGTCAGAAGCATTTCAGACACTCCCATCGACCTTATTATTTCAGATGTTAAAGTTTAAAGGGACAAAAGTCTTGCAAGCTCAGAAGGCATAATTGCAACTATATTATTATTTGTACATGATTTAAAGCTGCCAGTAGTTAGTTACCCAGATCCATTTGTGTCTATGATCTTCTCAATCACGAGGTAGAAGTGCAGACTGAAGTGCATCACTGTGATGTGGTGACCAAAGCTAAGGTACAGTTTCTCTCCAAGCTCCCTGATGCACTTGACAGGTCCATAACTGGATCCCAGAGAGATGAGTTTGGCTTTCGTTTCTGGCTCCTAAAACACACAAGGAAAAAAACAATTAAGCTCTAAGCCCAATGATGTGGGGGGGGGACTCATAGGCGGAGTGCATTCCTACATCATTTGTACAGGTGACAGTGGTAGTTGCAACCAGTGTAAAAGAAGAAAACAAGTAAATCTTAGGACTGAAAAAATTTTCATCAATCCTGAAGCATCACAAATGGTGATTACAGAAAGTTTTGCTGATTAAATTCCACAATTATCATCACTGCACATATAACAGGTGACATTTTCCTGGTTTTAAATAATAATGATATATATTGTAATGGTAATAAAGTCCCAAATATTTCTGATGTGGTGGTGGTGGTGGTGTTCAAAGGTATACTCTGAAGTGACCGAGAACGTTTGATGACGGCATAAGAAGAATTCTGCTGACAAGTCAGAGCTTCCTGGTCATTTGCTAACAGCCAATCTAGTCTGTTTATATTATTATGCATTATTTATGTCAAAGAAACTATTTTATGTAGTGGGACAAATTTGGACTTTATTTGCCAGTTGAAACGTTAGCCTCAGGGTCACATGTATCCCTGCCAATCCCACTACAAGGATACTCACTGACAGCAGCTTGGATGCTAAGAAAATCGCCACAGTCCCATTAGCAAGACCAGCAAGAACTGTATCGCCTTCCTCTGGCCTGGAAAAGAGATGAATTAAAATGGTCAGAAAAGAACTTTATTTTCCCTTCGTTGTTCTTATTTTGAGTGAACCTTATAGACAATCCCCAGGACCAGCAGCTGTTATCACAGTCACTGCCCCTCCACTTCTAATATGGAAATACCTGGGGAGAAAGGTAAGTGTGTACACTTGACAAAACTTTAAATACTGGAAGGGAGATAACTGGTTTGAAACCTGGGAATTTCTGTTTTAATTTCTAAAATACTTTTGACTGAAAAATTATCAAGTTCTGAATACATTTTATCTGTGTGATTATGATTTAACTCAGGTATGTAGCACATTTCATGATTTTTCTTTTTCTTTCAAAATTTGCCATGGAAGAGAAGATAACTTCGCAGTAATGAGTTTCCTCCCTTTGGCCATTAAAGAAGCAAAAAGTAATCCTTCCAGCAACCTTTTATTTAAGAAAGAAAGAAATCACAAACAGACGTTAAGTCAGGACCAACAGATGTCCTCTCCAGTTGTACTAGATTAGGAAACAAACCTTGTGATACATTCAAGGACCAGCAGGCTATCTGGCAGCTTCTGGGCAGCATACCTACAGGTGTAGGTGACTGCGTCATACACCCAGAGATATCCAGACTGGGATCCGACCAGCACCGAGTTGTCGCCCACAGCCAAAATGCACAGGATCCTGCTGTCACTGAAGATCATGCCCTGGAAAGTAATGAGGCGGTTCATGCACTACTGGTTCTGGAATTACCAGCAGCTCATACGACTTTAAAAATTCTATGTACCTGCCAATTGCAGCAGAAATTTCCCCCCTTGTGATTTTCGAAATAATTCACCTTTTTTGGTGTGTAGGAAATTAAACTGCAAGAACCAAACGTGAAAAGTTAGAAGCACAAATGCCAAATTAAGTGTTCCACCAACTACATATGAATAAGTATTGCCATCAATCTTCACAACTGCTACCAACCAGTTCTGTTCACTTGCTGGACGAACATTCTACGATGAAGGACGCCACCTGCAAAGTCAGACTTCAGAAATGGTAAACTCCCTTCCCTACAACATTTAACAAGAAATCAGACAGGACAGTTATCATTTCGAAAACCTTATATTTCAGGACAGAAGCTAAAAAGCTAATTTTAAACTGATGATCAACAAAGATGTCAAATAGGCTGTTGTATTATACAATGAGGAAAGAATCATTTGTTACATGTTCACTGGATCTCTGCTGTTCACCATTTTATCTTTTTTCTTCTTCTTACCTTCACTTCATTTTTCTGGTCAAGACTAAACCAGGACAGTTGTGCATAGTCTTCGTCACCACTTCCTACCCACAATTCCAAGTAGTTTTCACTGCAAGTCTATAAAAAAACAAAACAGAGGAAAAATTAGAATGTAAGCTGAATTTCACACCTCTGTACAGTTGACCATAAAGTTACTAACTGCACTCAGATGCTTGTAAGTCCCAAACTGTAACACACCACATGTTAATCAAAGTTATTACGCTAGAGGGGTGTCATGGGAGATGGATTCCCAGAGTTGGCAGATTCTGCTACTGGGAGACACCACTGCCATGTGAAGTCACGCAGAAACGATCAAATCAACTTAAGAAATAAGGTTTTCTACTGAAATTGATGTATAACAGAATGGTTTGGGAGGTATAAACAGACTACTGCAGAAAGTAACTTAATTTACCCAGTATTCATTTGACATACATTACTGAGTGCCATTCTCTGGAAAGTTTGTCGCCAGTAACATTAAGCTTTTATGGCCAAGTGGCATCACCTATTCTGTTCATGTTCTGAAGCTAATACTATATTTGCTACAAGTTTTATATTCATTTCTATTCGAAGTCAAAGTCTAAAAGTTCAAGATCACCATAAATGAGCAAGTTTTTACCAGAATTATTCACTTTTCCCAAATCCATTTTTGCTTTCATTGAAATTGTTATTAATGTCATTTATTTTACAGTTCTTCACATTTAAGTCTATTTAATTTATTTTTGTTGTTGTTTTTAACACATTTCCTGAGAAGTCTGTGGTTGGTGGTTAGAAATGCCACAGTTGAAAATGATCAAGATACTTTCCGAGCCTCAGGTCATCCTCCTCTGCCTCTTTGTCCAATATTTTTCATGTTTTATTGTTATACTGTACAAGACTTTCCAGTTACATCAACATTAATCTATAGTCTCTTTCAAACACATCCATACTACTTGGGTGACAATGAAGACATGTAGATATCAATCACCTAGAAACAATAATAATAAACAAATTTTTATATATATTTACATTTGATTTTTGTATTGCAGTGTGTTGTATTTTTGTTAGCATTCACAGTGTTTAAAATAGCTTATAAATTTCTGTATTCAGGTGGCAGTATACAGTTGAATGGAAAATCCCATAGCTGACAAAAATGATGAAATAAGCAAATATACAAGGTTAAAAAAAACACAAACTAAGCATTAAGTATACATCTGTTATACCTGGAGGAAAAGTAGCACTGAATAATCAGAGAGAGCCCATTCCTGTTGCAAAAATAAAAGGTAAATATTCTTTAAAATTCCATCAGGCATACTAACCCTGAGGGCCATGCACTCCACCGTGACATGCTTGGAGATAGGAATCACCTGCTTGAGACAAAAGAGTTCTGCAGAGTTCAAGCGATGCCAGATGTCTTTGGACTACGAGCAGAGCAAACAAGAAAGATGCTATTAGTAGCTGATAATAGGCCGCACTGGACATTTTATTTGCTTGAAAAATCACAAAAAGACAAAATTATTAAAAAACTAAAAGCAAAGGATTTTAATGCTAGGAAACGAAGCCTTAACGTTTGTTTTTTTAAAACTTTGGAACCAGCCACAAACAAATTACAGAAAAACAGTTAATGGGGAACAATAACTGGAGAGATCCTAATAAAACTTGACATAATTAGCAGTTAAAATTTACAGTGTGTTTAATATTAGTTTATTGTACCAAAAAAACAACTACTCACCTGTTGATAATGCTGTGCGATTGGTCATTACATTTTTTAAAATCAGTAAGAATGTGCACTTTCTGAAGTATTCTGAATGTGTTTAGGTTCTTTTCTTCTGCTCAGTAAATACTGCATGGTTATTTAAATTAAAATATTGTCATAAATATAAACTGCTTTTGTCTTGCATGAGGTAATGACTTACCTGTGGCCTTTGATCAGGTATTCTCATCAAGCAATGGCTAATAAGATCTTGAATGTCAGGCCATGGTGCACAGTTGTACTTGGAGAATGGCGGAATCAGTTGTCCCTAAGAATGAAGCAGAAAACCACATCTATTGGTTTTAAAAACACAAACAATAAGAGATCTAAGGGTAAAAAAGAACTCAAGTACTATTTGCCTACCTTTTAATCAGGTTTGGGTAGCCTTCTGTGACAGAATTAAAAACTTTTGAATTGTAGTGAGAGAGAATCAGGATGGTCACAGCATAGATAAGGTGATGACAACTTTGCACGCACGCACGTGCCTTACCTCAGTGATGGCTCTGTCCATTTCACTTGGGTACTTAAGGTCATGAAATGGGTGCTTTCCTTCTGTCATCAGGATGTAGAGCAGAATTCCAAATGAGAAAACATCAGCCTGAAATGAGAGCCTTTGGTGATGAGTCAGTCACGACGATTTTGTCGTACTTGTGTTTAACGCTTTCTTTTTAGGTTTGCAATCTACGTTTACACACAGATCCAAGGATTACGCGAAGAGTGTATGTACTTTGGGACTAAAATAATTCATTTTAATCTAGGAAAAGAAGAGAGAACTGAAACTGCTTACTCAGTCATGACTTCCAGCCGTTTATTGTGTGAAACCTGAGCTATGCAACCACTGTACACAACCCACCCCTTGAGTTATCTAAGAGATATGCACTGCACCTGCCAATGTCCCTCTTCAGAAATGAATGTGAAAACAGTAACTAATAACTCTATTCCAGCAGCGTATATATGAAATTGTGTTATGATTGGGGAAAGGGGGTTGGTGTATTGTATTACACTGTTTGTTTTTTTAAATTGTACACACCAGTCATGTTCTTTAACCCACTCACAACTACCGAGGCCATAAACTGGTGCATGCTGCATAAAGACTAATACCTGAAAGGAATAGGTTTCTCTCCTGGCAACCTCTGGGGCCCTGTATCCAGCAGTACCTTCTTGAGCTGTGAGTCCATACAAGGTGGCGAACCGAGAGATTCCATAGTCAGAAATTTTGGCATTGATCTGAAAACCAATAAAAAGGGGTAAAAAGTTAAAGGTTTATCTTAGTTTGTTGCGCTATTGAATGTGTTTTCTCTTCAAAGCCCTTTCTTAGGAATGACATCTTTAAATATGATGATTTAAATTTTAGACTTCTACAATGAAGTAGAATTAAGTTATATTCGTGCTATTCTCTTCAGCTTTTGTGTTTTCAAATCACTCTGTTAAACTTGTTTGAGCAAACAGGAGACCAGTATCTACAACGAGTCAGGAACACTAGTGCACGCTTATCTACATGTCATACCTCACGAACAAGAATGTACTCTTCCCAACAGAACATTTTTTTCTAATAATTTCATTATTTTTGCTAAACACAAAACGATTATCTTGGTTGGTCCTTTCTTTGTAAATTCTTCTCTTTTTTTTGCCAGAATTTAAACCATACCCCATTCAGAATTGATAATGACACAGAAATCTCACGTATAGAAAATCAATCACAAATCATGGTAACTAATACAAAGGCAACATTTACAGGTAACCAAGCAATGATTTGAAATTTCAAGCATGCACCTGCATTGTTTAAGCAGGTTTCTAAAAGGCATGGAACTCACCACACTGTTCATAGACAGACTGAATATGAGGACATTATCAGGCTTCAAGTCTCGGTAGACAATCATCAGCTGATGGAGGTAAGCCAGACCGTCTGACACCTACAACATACAACACACACGCATCACTAAATATGCCACTGCTCTAAGACGAGATTCAAATAACGAAGAATAACTGACAAAAAAGTTGTTAAAATAGGTTTTAACTGTGCCACCACATTTTAAAATAAATTAACTGTTCCTGGCAATTCTTATCAAATGCTCACACTTGCAGTAATCTAAAATCAAGCTGTCCTTACAAGTGTTGGGAAAAAATGTAACCAGTATTTCATTTCAATTATTTTTTAAAAACTCCTTACTCCAAACATAAAGTGATTTGATGCAGTCCTTTCATATAGACACTGTTCTAGTTAGGGGATAAATGAACTGTCAGTCGTGCGTGCATGCACACACACACACACACCAAGAGGGAATACCTGCAGAGCAATTCTGTGCTGAAGTCCTCTGCTTATGGACTTTCCACTCTTCAGCAGGCAGCCAAGGGAGCGGTGTGGTGCTAATTCCAGGACCAGAAGTCTTGGTCTCAGACCCACAGCCAGCAGGGACACCACCCCAGGATGTTTCAGTCTCCTTAACACCGTCCACTACAAAACAAACAAAGCAACAAACCTTTCTTTCTTCCTTTATGAT
This sequence comes from Nautilus pompilius, assembly GCA_018389105.1. Classification (NCBI taxonomy): domain Eukaryota; kingdom Metazoa; phylum Mollusca; class Cephalopoda; order Nautilida; family Nautilidae; genus Nautilus; species Nautilus pompilius. The sequence continues at coordinate 547,846 of JACATO010001117.1, forward strand.
ACAAGAATCTTCTTGATAAGTAAAGTTAATACCACTAGATAATTTAGTCTTCAGCACAGTAACCTCCGATACAATTTGTTGATTTCCTCCAATGAGATGAGATCACAGAAACACACACATTGTTGTTGTTATTGGATTGATGGATACGACCCGAGGTGAACATCTTTAGGAAGAAATAAATAGCTGAAAGTTCTGCTGATCTTACTGCTAAAAAATATTTCGCCAAAGAGAGAGAGAGAGAAAATGGGTCCTAAGACAGGTCACGCTTCATTAACCTCCCCTCTTTATCTCTGTTTCTCTTAAAGGGTGAGACATTTTCTACAAACCATCCATTAAAAGCAACTGCTCTCTTGATCGAGTTTTCTCCCTCATGCATTCATTCATTTAACAGATTTTACTTCCTCTTTAACCTTTTTGTTGGTTTTTTTACACTTGAATGGCTCCACAGTTTTTTTATTTACTATTTAATGGGTATCTTTAAATCACCGAAATGTCACAATCTTAGTAATGTAACTATCTCTTTAAAAACACCTTGTTTGATGTGTCGATTCTTAAAAGAATGGACTTCATTTATTGTAAAAAGTGGTTCACACAAAGCGAGGTGAGAGCAGAGCAGATTAAAAGTCCAACTTCACCATACCTCCTGTCTCAGCAGCTTGTGGGGATGAACCAACAGCTTAAATGTTTTCACGGCAACTGGCTGAAAGAAAACAAACAGGTTTGCTTTGAAAGATGTCACGAAACCGATACAGAATTTTTAAGACTACTAAACCATCGCAAAGTTAGAAAAAAACTATTCAAATAAAATAGGCAGCACAAAAATTATGTCCATCTTTAATAAGTAAGTAATGACGTTGATTCCTGGCTTCTCCAAATAAAAATATCTACATCTGTAAGTAAATTTTATTTGATACCTTGGTATACTGTGCTGAATATCTCTATTTAACTTCATCCACTGGCAACTTCATTCTGCTGCATACCGGTGAGGACCCAGGAATTCACTAATAATGAAGTATTCTTATAAAATAAAGAAGCATTTACCTCTCCACAGCAACCAAAATGTTTTGATAGTAACAGATGTTGATCATCTCTAGTGAAACTTTCTACCAGCGCAGAGATTAAAATTCATCAAAAGTATGCTGTCTGTCTGTCTGTCTGTAGGAGAGAGCTAACCTGGTCAGACCTTCATGCTAGTAAGTAAATAATAGATTACTTATTTAAAATGGTGTTAACCCTGTCTGTCTGTCTATTTTGTTGTTGTTTTTTTTACAAACCTGGTTCTTGTAGTACCCCTTATACACCGCTCCAAAACCTCCATCACCAAGTAGACAATCCGGGCTACATATATGAAAGATACAATAATAAAAGTGCAGTGACAGTAAATGTTAGACAATTTCAACAATAAAACTAAAAAGTTTCCTAACTCAAATATAGCACACTGATCACTACTATACCTTTGTTGGAAACTGAACTGTTCTTGTTTCAGTTGAAACTGTGGTTCCATATCACTGAGCATAACATCAGGTGCCTAAATGTAAAATAATTTAATAAAACAAGATTGTAATACTTAATATAATATCAGGTTTAGTAAAAACAACAAAAAAAAACAAAATTAACTATTTCAGGTCATGGTCATCGTCCTCTGATGCTTTGTATTGTATCCAGTTTTTCTCGTCCATCTTTAGTGCAGCCAAGTATTTCTTTGTTTGAAGTAGGTGAGCGGTATTACAAATAATGCCTTCATACAGTAATTTTCAACAAAAAATTAAATCATGTTTCCAACTACACATTTATAAGCAGCTAAGTTAAATGAGTATTGAAACAATTAATCATTTTCATCCACTGCAAGTTAACCAAGCATGACTGTCCAGATAACTGAACTCAACAACAACAACAACAACAGTCTTTTCAGCTTATTGTCTAAAGGTAGCAGCTTATGTCCAATGCAACTTGAAAGGCACGTGACCATCCACAGTGCATAACAACGAGTAATTAATGTCACACATAACCAGAACTTACCAGGGATGACAAGGATACATCAGCAAGATGACCTGGACACATGATGGTGTCTTCCACTTCAGCTTGCTCCTGTAATTCTTCCAAACTAAACAAATGTATGTCAGTACCTGGAGATAACACAAGGAAAACTAAATATAGCCACATATAGAACAGAACTTCAGCTATACTGTTAGAATCGAAGGTAAGCTACACATTTCGTCAATCTACATTTACAGAACTAAAAAAAACAATCAAACGTCCCCAAATGGACAAGTAGTTTTTAAATCTACAGCATTAGCAGTATAACTTGTCTTATGTAATAAGATGATTTATGTATCTTTGAAAAATTTTAACTTTTCCTTAGTGTGGAACTTGTGTTGACATCAGGAGCATGTCCTCTGGCTAGTCAATGGCTCAAAGACAAACATTACGTCAGCATATATAAAGACAGCCAAGATCTACAACAAAAAGATGATTACTAAGAAAGGAGAGAGCACCAACTGAAACAAAATGCGATAGGTCAAATTTTAACCTCAGCTTGTGTCTGATTTGTGTGGCACCACCTCCCCTATACCAGACCTACAGTGAAAGCTGACCCTTTGAAACGCCAGAGATTGCAGGCGTAAAAGTACTGAAATAAACCTAAGAAAAATAAAGTAGTTTTTAAAAAAGCTAAGATAACCTGCCAGATGCCCAAAGCACAGTGAACAACAGTCTTATTTGGGTGAACATATTAACATTCAAAGCACTATAAGTAAAAAAGACGACCAAGGCCAGTCTGCACCTTACCAGAGCAATGAGGGCATGGAACATATTTTTCCAGCAGCTTCCTTCCATACATGTCATCAACTAAAAGACCTGGGTACCATTCATCCAACAAGGCATCCACGTGATCAACCAGCTCTCCCATCAGCCTTCGAAAATATAGACAACAACCAGTCTTGTTTATGATAACAGTGTGTTTTTACTTATGACCTGCTGGTTAGGGTGTGTCTGATCATTACCAACAAAGCTTTTACTGATAAAGGCCCAGTGAACTATTCTGTGACTAGAAACAAAAGTTAATGTTCGAAGCCTGGCAGAGATTAATTTCTGTGTTAAAAACAAATAAGAGCTGCAGTCTGCTGACACAGGCTTCAGACTATGGGACCTTGTAATATCATGTCACTGGCATGAAAAAAACAAGAAACATTGTGTTTAGCCATTTCTCTATAACACCCTTCCATAAAATAAAGGGTCTTCTGTGGAGTACTCAAGTCTGCCATTTCAAACCAATTTAGAAAAATTATATAATTTGCTTGATATTCCACTTAACCGGGTTCACAACTTGTTGTTTGTATGGTTTCCGTGGTAAACTTCGCAGGCTCCCTGAACACATCAGAACAACCGAGTTTTCTCCTTAACCATTCATCAGAATTGAGAACCTGAAGACGACATTTGTAGGAATAAAATGACCAGAATTCTGCACATTTTCCATCTGTTATATTTTTTAATTTGTGAATTTGCAAATGACCTTCCATGCAATTTTTTTTTTGTAAATTACCATTGCAACTACCCCAACTAACACAGAACAGACCACAAAACCTGAGCAAACAAGAACCTTGAACCCAAACTAACTCATATCAAACACTTAACACCTCTCCATCACAAAAGTTCCATCATAGCCTACAGCTCTGCTGCTGCAACAAAAACCATCATAGTGCTTCCTCAAAACCCCTATGCAGCCATTGTTTCTTCACATCTTGCCACACTTTCTTTCCTTCAAAGACCACATCACTGCAACTGGCAAGAGTTCCATCATAACAACGATAATGTAACAACAAATGATGACAACACAATAACACCCCAAAAAAACAACAAAATACTATAAGAACTATATGAACTATAATACCATTCATAAACAAACAAAATATAAAACATGGAACCTACCTGGAACCATAGATGGTATCAGGGACAGTTATTCTTAATTCTCCCAGTCTCCTTTGCTTTCATACAGTAGAAGTAGGTAACCTTTCAAAGTAGAAATGCAAATTTATTATATTAGAAGTAAGTGAATAGAGTATATCACACACACCCACACACACACAGACACACACACACACAGAGAGAGAGAGAGAGAGGATATGCACTAATAATGAGTAATTTCAAATTAGAGACAATATAATACATACATTATTACTGAAAATATACAAAACCTAAATGAACACATTGTACATGCATTAGTATTTGGTATGTGATCCCTTTGCTTTATACAGAGCTTGACCCATTGCTTTTAAGCTCCCTTACAGCTTATCAATGTATGACAGTGGAATGTTGTTCCAAATATCCTATAGCACTGTCCATAATTCATCCAGGGCATCTGGCAGCTGTTTGACTTTCTCAGTAGCCATATAGCCCACGTGCAATGATGTTCATTTCAGGACTTTGTGCAGGCCAAGGCATCTTTGTGAGTGTTCCATCAGCCTCTTCATGTTCCAGATAGCTTTTCTCCACTTAGGCTGCATGATTGGGTCATTGAATCTCCACCCAATGAGATGTATTCCGGAGGGAACAGCATGATAGATGAAAAGCTGCCGGTACCCATTGGAAGTCAGCATACCTTTGATTTCATGCAAATCTCTGACACCCTTGGCTGATATTCAGCCCCACACTTTAATAGTCCATTGCCATGCCATGCTTCACTGCACATTAACTGTTATACCACTCTTTAGGCTGCCTTTGAACAAACTGCCATAAAGAGCATTTTCTTCCAGGTTTGGTTGATTCCCTGTTTCAGCCTTGCTGTTTAGTTGGCCCTCCTCTCCAAAGGTTTACGGCAGGTACACATCCACTGAGACATCTTCATGCTGTCTATTTTAATGTTCTTGAAGAAATGATAACAAACATACTTCCAGCTAGGTCATTTGCAAGATTTCTATTGGCTTGTTATCTATTACCCCGATGTACTTAGCATCAATTTTGGAGAATTTGGGCTTCTTCCTCAAACACTCCTATTGTACCATTTGCATACAGCTCCTTCTGAAACATGAAGTCAGGCTGCAATCTGCATGAAGTAGCTTTCACTAGCTAAGACTTTGATTCCTATATGTAATATTTCCTTCCCAAGAGCCATACTATTCCCCACACATTACACTATAATGATATCGCTGTCTATACTTTTATATTCCTTCAGCAAGTGTGGCACTTTCTGATTGCTTCTATAACAACTAGACACATCATAACATGCATGTACTATGGAGCATTTCATTTTCACACAGGATGTGATTCTGTCATGTGTCAGTAGCATTTTACACCCAGGTTTTTCCCCCTGTTTCTATAATTATTTTCAGTACTGTATATGTTATACTGTACCCTTGCCATAATAATTGAGCAACCCACCATTATTAAAATATGTTATTTTTTTGTGTTAAAAGAAAATAAAGATAAAGTGAAATTAATTATATTAAGACTTGGTCAGACCACCTTTTATAGCACAAAGAGCTAATTTGTTTGGCATTGAATCAGTGAGATTTTTGTAATATGGTCTGGTCTAAGTTCTTTCATATAAATGTGGAAACTTCCTTTAATTCTATCACTGGCATAAAATGGAAATTGCTCTTAGCTGACAATCCAGATGCTACCACAGCTGCTCAGTCAAATTCATATCAAAGCTTTTGAGCACCCAGAGAAAATTCTGAATGCCATGATCCTTCTTTCAGATAATAGTCACAAGATGCCATGTAGTACCATCTTTGTGAAGAATATGGGCATCAACTTTCAGGATGCCCTGTTGGTATAATGGTAGGATTTATCTTTAAAGTGGTAGACAAACACCAGATTTGTCTTTCCACTATGCTGGATTGCAGCCGATATCATGTAGATTGGACCATTCTTTGGCTCATTTTGCATTGTTGTTGTCAGCAATGGCACGTTCTAGTTGTGGTGTCACTGTTGAAGGTCTTCAAGTTACTTTGCCACAGCAGTGATGTTTGCAAAAATATCAGCTACAGAACCATGAGAAATGTCAATATTTCTGACAGTCTGTCAATGTCTGAACAGCCTATAAAACCTCCTCGGGTAAACCAAGAAATATTGTAGGATACACATAATCACATCTAAAATATGCAAATTTTAGTGGGTTGCCAAACTAATATGGCAGGGAAATTCATAAAATAATATGCATATTATGCATATATAATAATGCAGAGTAGATAAATATTAAATAGAGATGTGAAACTTGCTGCAGCATTCCAACTACTTTCTTTCTCTCAAGATAACCTTAGCGCAACTTTGATGAATATTTGTGGGTAATGAAGTTCTGCACAATTAAGCAAAAACCAGATAGAATTGCATGGTGGAACCCAAAGTAAACTTTCTTGTCCATTGTTCTGGTTATTTGATTCCAATTCACTTCCACAACAGACCCAGACTATTCTTGTTTTTTACCTGGTGGTCTTCTATCATACTCACATCCTTTACTTTTGAAGATTTCAAATTTACTCTCACAAGACTCCTCTGGTTTTATACCCTTCAACAGATGTCACGCATAAAGATCCCGTTTTCTTAAATGTTGTTAGACAGTAGATCTTGACACCTGAACAGCGTTTTCCAAAAGATGTCACCAAAGCTTCTTTTTAAGACTTGTAATCTTCATTGCACAAGCCATAAATTAGTGTCTGATCGATTCTCGTATCTGCAGCTATTCTCCTTTAGCTCCTCTTCACATTCTCCTGGTCTGCTCTGCACTGCAGAAGAGCACCTTTTTCTTTATCTCTAGCATAGCATGAATGCTAGGTACAAACTGAACAAAACATTGTGGACTACGAATCAAAATAAAGTCTTTCGTCATTTGACAAGGAGAAAACAAAAACCTTAATGTTCGGCTACATGTATGGAAATCATATCTGGGGCAGTTAGTATTATAGCAAAGTTGATACAAACTGGTATGTGAATCTGACAGAATGAAAATGTAATCACATCTGCCGGCTCTCTCAATATGACTCTTTCAATATAATGTGTACACACACAAGCACGTACAGCGGCACAACAGTATAAAGTTATTACAACAAAGGCACCACATGGTAGTATTTAAGAAAAATCAAGACTGTTAGTTTTTGATGATGTTAAATGACAGCAAGAAAGTTTTCAAACTGACAATGAACAAACGAAGGGTTAGTTCATCAGTGTCAGCCATCTACATGTTCTCTTAGTCATTCATCGACCCTCTTGTCAACTGTCCTTATGTTCTTGGTCACTTTCCCACAACGCATGCACACTGTATAACTTACATCAGACCAATACACACAGATCCCCTGCCTCCAGCACTGCATTCTTTGGTGTTCTTTAAGCGACAACAAAAGCTAAAGAAAGAAGATGAAGAAAAGAGAGCTAAAACTGCAGGATAACTTTTGAAACTTTCTTGTAACTTGTGCAAATAAACCAACTAACTACTCATAAAGCTTTCATGAACAATGTTTTAGTTACATGGAATTGTTTAAATTTTTCTAAAGATTTCAAATCCCTCACTAATTGTTTAAAAAAGTGCATAAATCATAAAACTGTGCATTTCAGATCCCATAGCTGACCTTTGATAACCTTTTTATAGATGTTATTTCTTTATTAAATATCCAGATTTACCAGAAGCTATGTATAGATATAGCACAGGTTACAGATATTTTAAATAATGTCTTCCTTCATTAACTGTTTCTCCAGATACATTAATGGTTTATGTATCAGACATCAGTGTATTTTGAAGAGTCAATAAGTTAAGAAATAATACAAATATTTAAAAAAATCAGCAATGCTGGATTACTTAATTCATGACATTTAATATGCTGATAAGTTCAGAATCTTACTGTATTAGCTTCTGAAAAGATTACACCTTAAAATTTAATTTAAAAGTTTTAAAAATAAAAATTAAAGAATAAACAATGGTTCCTGACCCGTAAGGAAATGCTTTTAGAAAATGCAATCAGTCGCGTCATTAGTCGTGAAAAGAGACCAATAGGAATCAGAGGCATCCGGTAGTACCGATGGAACTGGCTTGCTACAAGAAAACAAGATCTTAAAATACAGTCCCTCATTAATCATACAATCAGCACCACAAATTTTAGCTATATATATTTGTTTTTTATATGTAAATACAAATGTAGTTTCCTTTAATAAGCCGCCAACACTGCCGGCAAAGTGCAATACACTTGGGCGCTTGTCAAGCCTACTCTGGAGACGATCTAGAATTTACTGAGTGGTCAAAGATGGAAAAACATTTTCAAACTTATCTCTGTGTTACGCTTCCAACCGACTTCTTTCAAAAGTATAAAATTATTAAGTTAAGCAAGAAAATATTTAAAGAATGTGTAGGCAATACACAAACAATGGAGGGCAAATGCATTCGAATATTAATAAAGTTTAAATCATTACCTAGTCTAACTATATCAGAGGCTATTTGATAGATTACACAGCAAATCCAAGAGATGTAACAAAGTTGAAAAGAAAAGAATATATTAGCCCAGCCACAAGTGAGTTTTATGGCATGAAATCATAGCATTACTGTATGTCTGACATGCAGGTGCCACCAAGTCCATTTTAAGATGTTATTCCCTGGTGAGTGTTAACTGATTATTTATATAACAATGGCTCTGTAGAAAGAACTGCCAGGATCTGATTGTAAAGGAATATTTGAGAACATCATCAAACTACCTCAGATGCCATGAGGAAGAATGGACGGTAATTACTGCAAAATCCTGCAAACTTACAATGAAGAGGCAACTGCAGTTTAGGCTGCATCGCTGGCAGACGACATGGAATAAGTAATTCTTCTTCATTCTGTGGCAGAGCAATTTCAAACCTGCAAAAAAAGTAAATGACAGAAATTGTAAATATTTCCTCAGAAACAGATTAATTTGTGAAGGTAAACTAAACATGCAGCTGCTAGGACATCAAGCACCCTCACCTACATATCAACATTTAAGCAGTGGGTGATAATTCAGTACCAGAACACAGGAAGACCTCTCTAGTGTGCAGAACAACCTACCTGACAGTTAGATGCTGAAATCTGCTTAAGATGACTGTTAACACTGCAAAGTACTGATTTCTGATTTTCTTCTGTTTAGGAAGAAAAAACAAAGAGTGTAGAACCGCTTACTTTTCGAGCATCCGGAGATATTGTGGTATCAATGAGGGTGGAAACGTGTAGGCTACCTCTTCCCCTTCTACAGACTGCCCAGTGAATAGCATTTTCACATTGTCCTTTCTCATAATCTGTAATGTCAGAGAGACAGGCGCTTAGCAGGGATCTTTTAAAGGTCTTTGGCAATACTATAATATAAAGACTGTTTTACTCACCCCAGCCTCGCTGATAAATGGGTTTATCTCTCTCACTGTCACAATCTGCGCCATCATCCTGCACAGCCAGCCAGGGTCGATGAAGTAAAAGTCATTCAGGTGGAGGCCGGTCTCGTCGAAGTGGAGGAGGACGCCGCTCTCATTCAGGAAGCGCACAGCCTGCACCGACAGATAAGAAACTTCAGCATGGGACTTGTTTGTTTAAAATCATTTTGCAGGAAAATAATCTGTGTAATAAAGTACCAAAATCCCTCTGTTATTCGTCTTATTAGTTAATTTTTAGCAGAAACTCGTAACTGATACTAAGGAGGTTATTAACAATCAAACACTCTTATGCTGACATCACAACATGTCAAAATTTGCTCGTTAGTTAACTGATTTGAGGGAAAAGAAACAGGTGTGGAGTTGCTAGGGTGGGCAGTTAGTTAAGCCCAGGAGTACCTGGACAGGCTTTAAGAATGCTGTTGTCTTCTGTACAGTACCCAAACTGACCTGCTGTAACTCGCTATCATCCAGGTCCAGGCTGGCCTTTTTCACCAGGGTCAGCAGCTGATTGTGACGAATTACAGGGTAGGCAATCTTCAAGCTCCGAGCACTTTCCGATATCAGTTCCGAAAGTTTCTGGAAAACATTTTAAAAGATGCACCATCTAGGTCCGCAGACCTCACACTCAAGCATATCTAAGATCCAGGTATAACAAAAGCAACATTCCAAAAATTAGTTTAAAGATTGTAGCATACTTAAAATGTTAGTGTTTTGTTAATGATTTATTGACTTATTACTGTAGGTAAGTGCAGTGTGTTCGTAGCTGCTCTCACTTACAACATAACTGGCTGGGATCTTCTGGCCCATCACTGGCTGATCCCGGACCTTGTACCTGGAAGATAGGAAAAAAATGACATTCAAAATTTGAATTTCTTCTTCTTTTTGTTTGCAACATTTGATCCCTTTTCACGTCACACAATAAAAGTATGAATAAACTTCCGAATAGTTCATTTGTTCAGAGTTGAAGTTTACCCAGTTAGCATGAAAATACAAAAAAAAAAAAACAATTTTAAAATGGATTTGCAACAGTCTGATGCTAGGACCAACCAGCTGAATCATATTTGTATGTCTGTGTATGACTTACCCATCAATGACTTTCTTAATCAGGTTCCGTAGGTCTTCCATACCACCATTCTCGCGACGACAGTCCACTGCTGCTATTTCAGTGGCAGCAGGGAAACCTACGGGAAAGAGATTTACCCAATATATCAGACACGGACACCTAAGATGTAAACAGTACATCAACAGAGGCACAAAAAATTAGGTAGAGAGAACTCATTCTGCTGTTGCTCTGTTGGTCACAGTCAGACCCGACCACTCATCGCATTGAATCGACTTCCGTCAAACACGCAGGTGTAAAGCCACAGATCCGTCTACCAGTGACTTCTTACCTCTACGTGTACAGTCAAGACAACTTTGCTTTATTAGAATCAACAGGAAAAACATCATTTAGTTTTAAATGATAAGTGTTTTTTAGATTAGGTTTACTTACATTTTATTTCCACAAGTTATAATCTTAGAAAAAAACGCATTGTGAAGATGTACTGCTATTTGTGCTAACAGATGGATGGTTTTTGATGGAACAGTTTATAATTGGGATAATCATGAATTTTGAATTGTTCAAAACCAAATCTAACAATTATTAAATTACTTTTTTTAAAATTTCTCTTTCAAGACGTATCACATAGTCATCTATTATCACACAGTAAAAGAATTAACATGTCAACAGATCATCGAGCAATTACAAAAAAAAATGTATTTTTCCAAAGTTTAAATTTTAGCGTAAAAAAAAGGTAACTTACATCGCACTTTATGTAAATACTTTCCTTACTAAAAATCCAAAATTCAAGTAACAACACAACTATGGACGGACGGACGGACGGCTGGATACGATAACGTTGCCATTCAAATTTCTGTATTCAGATCTACTCACCAGAATACCTGTGGGCTCGGGTGGCTCGTTTTAAGTTTATTCCAGAAGCATTCAAAACTGATGTCCAAGAGCAGCTGAACATTGTGAAGACACCTTCCACCGGTTCAAAACTTTCTCTCCATACATCTGTGAAATATCCAACCACTCTGCACTTACCTGGTTTTGAAATGAGCTCCTGGATTTGTAGTTTCTTTTCATTAAAAATTTGTGCTCGCTTATCTGAAAAATTAAAGACGAGAGATGTAGATAAACAATAAGGCAATGGTAGCCAGTCTCTCTGTTGGTTATATGAGCCTCAACACACACCTGTACATTTGTGAAGAAACCAAAACAAATTTAGCCTTCACAGACCAGCAGAGAGAGAGAAAGCTATTGTAGTAAATACATACCCTGGGGAAGACAGTCATAGTGTGTTCCTACAATCACCACAGGGCAGCCTGGGGCTCCAGCTTGGATGTTGGACAGCCACGGCTTCAAATTTTCAATCTCTTTAGAATCGCCTTGTAAATCAAACACAACCTGGTTCATATAAAACACCTACAGTAAACCAGATTTTCATAGATTTCTTTTTCAATGGGCACAGAAAAGAACCCTAATCCTAACCCCAGCTATATAAATAAACTTGAACACTGAGAACAAATCTATTAAGATAAACCAATCAATGTCATACAAAGACAGCAATGAAGGAAGACCATTCTTCATGCACGTCTGAAATACCGGTGGCTCTTTTGAATCTGCTTCACAGCAGAGCATACTGTCATCATCTCTTTTCCATGGTTTGCACAACTCACACAAAGTCAAGAAAAAATCTGAATGCATATGCAGTCTTGCAGAGCAAAATGAACACAGACGGTGTCTGCTATGAACTTAATGTAGCACCCGCTGGTGAAGGAAGCTGGAAGAGCTGCCTACCAAAACAGAGTTAGATATTTGGCTGGCAGTGATTAGACTATTGTTGACACTAGATATTTCCAGATACTTGTTACACATACAGGAATAATCATATTATGAAAATTCCTTCTGGGTTTTGAGGCCTAGTCTCATGGGCAGTGCCTTACTAGCATGTATGTAATATGAACAATATATTTTCCATCAAATTGCAGGAAAATACTACTGCTAATTTTCCAAAATCTATGCAGTACATTATCAAAAAAACAAAAACCATGTAATTCCAGTCAAGTAGCCAACCCTGCCTAACACCAATTTCTTTCTTCTTTTTTTCACTCTTATAAGAGCAAGAAATGACACCATGGAAGGTTATCAAACCCAGACCTCTGTCCACAGCAGACCAATGTTTGGCCATCATTCAGTAAATAGATAATATGGTGTTTTCAAAGAATTAGATTAATGTGTAAACAAGATGCATGTTTTCACCAAAGGACTGGAACAATTTTAAAGTAATAAACAGGTGTTATTCTAGAGAGATATGGAGGGGAAGGGGAGAAGCCGTTTTGTTTTTGACAGCAAAAAAAGCAGGCTAACTACTGAGACCACACAAAAATGGCAGCCATGCCCAATAACTCTGCTGTTTTGCTTCATTTAATACTGCTTTTGTCTATGATTCCAGTGCCTGGTACCATAGCTAAAAGATAGATGCACCCAGCCAAAAATGTTTAACTCTTTATACTAAATATTTTAATCATATGCACAAGAGAAGAACATTTAAAGAGATGATTTGTTAGCTCACTTAAACTGCATCTACTTTAGATTATACAGTAAATAATGCTGTTATTATTAACAATGAGTATAAAACCATTTTCCTCCAATAAGCACAGCAGAGCAGTCTCCAAGCATTTTAAACTGTTCCTGTCAAAACATCTGATTAAATCAGTTTAGCTGGTATCAGTTATTCATGCCTCAGCAACTTTGTTTTATAGTACCAATCTCTTCATCAAGAGGTGATCATGTATTTCATGCTTAATTAGACATCTATCTCCCTTAGAAAAGAAATGATTTCATTAAGCAAATCGCTGTAAAATTGTTCATCCATGGGCTTGTTGCAGATCAAGATCAAACCCATATGTTAATAGACCAGTCTGCTTGCACATGACAAGGGATTCACAAGATTATTTACCTACCAGGTATAATGCTCTGTTTGACAAGAAGCATCCGTGTGTACTGTAGAACTCTTCTTGACCTGCAAAATCCCACGTGCTGATCGTGTATCTCACTTCCTTCCCATAACGTTTCCGTTCATAGCTTTAAAAACAAAACAAAATGTAAATTACTGAGAGTTGATGCTGTTTTTCTGCAATAATTCTTTCACTTCACAACAAATCAGAACATCGAAAGTCTGTTAAAAATCTCCAGAACCATGTAAACAACCATACAAAATATTTTCTTAAGTCTCATAAATAAATCACTAATAGTGAACTTTAAGCACAGTTGGACCTCATTATAATGCAGTTAGCTGAAGTCAACAAGCTCAGCTGAATTATACACCAGACTAAAAAAAAAACAAATTTATGTATAAGAAGGCAATACTGTGTTTTAAATACTTGAATATATATTTGCTATTCTGCTTAAAGTTTTTGTCATTTCCTGGTTTTTGACAGCCATTGTTTGTTACCTAGATGTTAAGGTGCTCTCATCTGTCAGATCTACTGAATGCCAAACAACATTAAAAAGAAAAATTCTTTTGAAAGATATCAACCAAACAAACTTAATCAGAACTGACAAAAAACTATCAACATGAATCTTGTCAGCAAGGTAAGAAGTGCGATACACCATTAAAGTCAATGGTTCATCCCAGCTGCATAAAAACTCAATCAGTAGCCAGATGATCTTCATGGCTCAGTTGGGGAAGACAGACCCACACAAATTTACTTTTGCATTATGATTGCATGCAATTAAAATTCACATTTAAAAAATCCAGCTTTGTCTTGGTTTTATTCATTTACTTGACAGTTTTATGCCCCAAAGAGAATATCTGGACAACTTATTTCTAACAATTCACAAACAAACACTTCATTCAGTCAAATCTCACTGTTCCACAGGATACTAACTTCCAGTCTCTGACGATAATTCCCACTGTGGCCGTGCTGGTCGTAGACTTTTGTCTCATCAGGGTATTTAATAGTGTACTCTTTCCTCGGCCTCCATAACCAACCACCATCAACTTCATCCGGTACTGGCGCTGAGACTGCCATTAATTATAAAACAACGCTCACAACTACGGAAAGGCTGAATCTGAAAGCATTTCAATTTTATTACCAACCAGGAAGTAAACATAAATGATGATTCATTCTAAAAAATTACACCTGTAGACTGGTTGATTGTTACACAGGAAAACAGACACTTGAGCATCAGCTTCATAGGCTATTGTTTCAGGTGTTTTCCAAGTCTGAACAATTAAATTCCACCTCCCTGTAACCTAGTAGGCAATCTGGACAGGCCATGAGCAGCAGGGTTCATTTGAGGTCCCCTGATGTGGGTCAACATTTTTACAGTCAAAAGAACATCATTTTTCAAAAATTGCTGAAAATGAACAAGACATTAACCCATTCCAGCCCTGTTAGTAGTACAGCACATTAAAAAAAAAAAACAATAGACCAGGCACATGGGGGGCCCCCCTTTTGATTTTCTCTCTCTAACCCTCTGTAACAGACACCAAAGATGCATAAGAATGACATAAATGTGATAAAGGCAACAGAAATCTGCAAGGAACCATCCTAGATCATTCAATAAAACCCCGCTAGCATGGAAGATGCTGGTCTCACTGCTTCGTCAAAAACACTTACTAACGCTTTACTAACGTAAAAAGTCAATAAATTGGTGTGAAAAGATTAACCAACTAAAGCTTCAGCTGCAAACCTTCTTTAGTTTGTGATGTAAGTATGTGATGAGGTCCCTAACTCTGCCCTTCACCAATGTTTCATTGAGAGCCAGTTCAAGACCATCCAATGGCATCTGTGGGAGAGAAAAGTGTTACGTTCAGTATGTCCCAGGCCAGAAAATATACCAAATTATTGTGTATTATTTGTAAGGTCTGATGCCTTACAGCAAGCAGACTTAGGTAGTTATACGAGGCTAGAAATAACTCTTCTACCATGGACAAAATTACTTTAAATAAAAATCTCGAGTGCAATTCTGGGGATCATAGTTGTTAAAAACTTAACTCTAACTTCAAAGCAAACAAACAAAATTAAAATGAAATAAGTGCATGCATTAAACAACCAAGATTGGAAATTACACATCTTTGGCATGTTCAACATTTTAATTTATTTTTGTCTTAACCTCAATCCTTCACCATGGTCCTGTTGGCTGTTACCTCTCACTTGAAGCACCTGGTTATTTAAGCTCTCTTCCAGCCCCTCTAACTAATGGAAATATTTTGGATTTGAATCCCCGTGATCACCAAAGGGTTAAACAGTTTGATGTTGAGCCAGGTACCAAGACAACACAAACTGCAACATATGCAACAGAAAGTCTGAAAATAATGGCAGATCAAATCATTTATTTATAACAAGAGCAGCAAAATCTCCAACAGACAATAATTTGAAGAAAACCAAATACCTCCCAGAGTTTGGAGCACCGTCCCAGTTCATCAGGAAGAACAGTCAGCAGCTTGTTGTAACTAAAGTCCAAAGAAGTTAGGGAGGTCAGCTGGCCTATTTCTTTTGGCAGCTGTGAGTAAAGACAAAGAAACAAACAAAAGGTGGTGTAGCCAAATTACTTCAGTTTTCAAAATCTATAGCTTACATTATACAAAACCATCCTCTAAAATATTAAATTTTATTTATTCCTATTCTAAAAAAAAAAGATCTCATGTCAGATAGTGTTTAGGTAAGTGGTGCACAGTTTACACAAAAGACTCTCAAGTTAGCTTAATAGCTACTGGATTCCAAACAATGACTGAAGAGGAGGATTGGTAAGGTGAGAATTTTATCAAAATTACAATTTTTTAAAAATCTGCAGTTAACTCTATTACCAAGACATTCTTGCCTGCGACTGGATAATTTACAATCAAAGCACAATCTACTGTGAGAAGTCAGACAGTGTCACATCACATCACTATTCCTGGGTTTTTGTCAATCTCTGTCCTCTTTAAGAACAGAGATTTCCAATTAAACTGCAGACGAAACTCATCAGATTACGCACCAGCTGCATACCTTACCTCTTGCAGTTTATTATGAGAAATGTTGAGAATCTCCAGAGATTTTGACCAGTTCTTTACTCCCTGTTGCAAGTTAAACTGCAAAGAAACAATTTATCAATCATTTAAACTAATAAAATATTTTCTTTAATAATCCTCCACGTCAAGATATTTTAAAATATCATTTTTAATTTTTTTATTGCAACAATATATGACATTTATCAGTCTTGCAAAAAAACAAAAAAACAAAGCCAATTTTACTAAAAGAAGAAATATCTATAAAAATGATTTTAAAATATGATGTTCAGAATAATACCAGGATCATGTTTGATGTAAACCTAACAGGCATACTGTAGATCAGGGGCAGATAACCTACAGCCTTCAAGTCATTTTTAGTTTACTATTTCCAAACCTGATCACAACTCGCACTTAAATCCAGTAATGGATTAGTTATGGCCAAGTGACAATACTACTATCACAAGTAAAGCCTGAAGGGAGATGAGCAACGACTCTGTCAAATAGTAATGATGTAATGTGGCCTAAAATGTGGTACGCGTTCAATTTTGAGACAACACTTGATGGATAAACAATACCTTGTATAAAAAGGAAACAAAGCGCGTCAGATGTAGTGGGTGAAGAATAATCTAGATCTGGCTATGTTTCATCTGCTGTTTTAACAGATGTGCGCAAATGGTACATCTAATTTTCCATTAACCCTGTTAACTGAAGCTTGTACTATTTCCGTGCTTCCATATTTCTTGGTTTAGATCTGACTGGCTGATACCAAGAAAACTTGACTATTCTTTTGTTTGCATTAAAGATAAGTCTGTATGCCTTATCTGTGGAGCCTTTGTGGCTGACTATCAAGTGACATTACATGGCAAAACAGTTAAGTTATCATCAGTTGGCCAATGAAGCATGAAAAAGCAACAATGAATCATTAAGAAACTGTTTATGTCAAGAATGACCTTTTGCTAAAAATAATAATTAGACTGACGACAAGATTTATGCCAACTAAGTTATCATTTAGTTAACTGCACAAAAATTTTAGCTATTATCAGATGACAAATTCATTAAAAGTTGTTTGGTGGTTGCTGGAGAAATTCTAGAAAAAATGTATTTCAAAATGCGAGTCTCCCATGCTGAGTGATGCCATACAGCCAAGAAAATCATTGATAAATAGAGTTATAAATGACCAAGTCATAGAGTCAGTCTCACCTTAGCTGAGAGCACTAATGCTACTACAACTCAAGACCGTTAGCAACTTTTATTTGTGGAATTACAAAGAATCTCAAAATAACGGCATTCTTACAATTTATGATGAACCCAATGACTGGAGAAGATTTACTGCCTGAAATTAAGTTGCTGATGGATGAGATGAATTAAAAATTTGAAAAGTTGAGGAAAAATTGAATAAACTAAATCTTGTCAACTCGCATGTAATTTTTTGTCACTGTATTATCCATCAACAAAATTCATATGTAATATCAATTCATTTTTCTGAAGTAACATCTGTTGTTGATTCAACTGTAAACTTCATTATAAAAAACAATTGCTATATAACTGCTAATTCCAGGAACTGTTAAAAGATGCTGAATCAGAGTATGCCAACCTAGTATATTACTATGAAGCACAATGGTTAAGTTATGCAAGATATTGCATGTACATTTTCATGAACTCAAAGATGAAGACAAGACATTTGTGGAAATGAAACCAAAACCACTACCACAACTCAATGACAAGTGGATCAGAGGCTTGGATTTTCTTGTGGATACACTACCACAACTCAATGACAAGTGGATCAGAGGCTTGGATTTTCTTGTGGATATATCACAACATTTGTCCTATCGAAATGTAAAACTTCAAGACAAAAATCAACTTGTGAATGTAATGTTTTCTCATGTTAAAAGCTTTGAGACAAAATGTTGACTAAGAGAAGTTCAACACCAAAAGGAAAATGCAGTGCTTTTCCCAACACTATAGCACATACACTCAACAGATGAATATGCTGAGGAGCTGTCTTCAACAATGGGAAATTTTCCATAAAAGATTCACAAAATTTTGATCTAAAGAAAAGCTTGATTCCATGGGGAAGAAACTATTTCAATACTGATAATATTTCTGAAAAATTTCAAATGGAATTAAATGAGCTACAAAGTAATTTTAAAATGAAAACAAGATAAAGCAATATGCCTTAGAGTTCTACAAGAAACAAGCTCATGAGAAAGATTTTCCAAATATTAGGATGCATGCTATGAGAATGGCTTCAATATATGGAAGAACCTAATTGTGTGAACTTATCTCCAAGATGAAAATTACAAAAACAAAGATGAGAACTTGGCTAACAAATGTAAACTTGAAGAAAGAATGAAATTTGTTGTTGCAATAACAGAGCTTGATGCTATTGTCATTGGTGAAAGCAAAACAAAAACAGATTTCTCATTAATCGATAAGACATGCAAGTGTCTTTATTAGCTATTTGTATTATTATTGATTAAAATTAATCATACAATTTAAGGTAGTTTACTCTGTGTGCGCTCCTTGCTTTCCCTAACCTCGTTGACAGTTTTATCAGCACGTGGCTGCTGATGGATGTAGTCACTTGGCCCCTGAGTATAAAAAGGTTTCCTACTCCTACTGTAGATAAAAGATTTATCACCTACCAACCATCTTCATATAATGTGCCACATGTGCAGCACAAGAGCGTGTTATGGTTCATTGAACAGTTAGTGCATGTAGTTCTTAAAGATAAAATAGCTTTATCTCTGTACCCACAAATATTAATGACAATGTCAGTAACCAGTCTTTTTACCTGTGTAATCTGATTACCAGATACTTGCAACTCTTTCAAGTTCGCTGCCATCCACAATGCTGGAGGCGGCAGCTCTGTGATGCCATTCCTGCTCAAATCCAGGCACTTTAAACTGAAAATAAAATTCAATATTCTGAATTCTGCAAGTGAATGAATCAAACCTGCCGCCGATTGGTTTTCGGGGAATATATTTAAACAACAACAACAAAAAAAGATTTTATGGAGTAGGGACCCTAATTTTTAAAGTATTTTTGCAGATTATGGGACTCAAGCAGAATTACACCTTATGAAAACAATTACAGAGATTAAGTTTGTGTACACACAATCAAACATTCCCTGGCAGGAGAAATATTGTTTTTTACTGTTAAAATAACTGATGTAAGACAGATGCATAAAGTGCTGTAATTAAAGCATGATTCTGAATAGGAGAACATTCCTATTATCTACCTGTAGGGATGGTTCATTCAGATGTTTTAAAAACTGAAAGTAGGAGTTTCTAACAAAGTGAATTAACAATTCCCTTATTTGTTTGATCCACTATTCTTTTCAAAACAATCAGCCAAAATGCAGAAGTTCTTTTGAGCTCATTATAGTTATTACAAAGAGGAACTCCAAGGAAAAGAAATCTTTTACAATGTGGCCTTTAAACTTGTCCAACTACCACTGCAGTTTATTCATTTATTTAAAGCTGTTGTTAATGAAATATATCCTAAAGCCATGTGGGCGGTTTAAACCAATTTCTAATTGTGTCCCATAATATTTTTAATTTCTATTTATCACTTCCACTTTAAGCCGCTGATTAGATCCCTATCAAATGTTTACAAACAGACCTAGGCAAATTTAATTGCTGTGAATATTCAAAAGGCTTAAATTCCAGAAAATTCTTGACAATCTAAAGTATGTTTAATCTGTTCTAGTATCTTGACAATCACAACTATTTTCTTTATATGAACTTTGGGCAATGAAACCTGATACTAAAGGATTATTTAAACAAATTCATTCTAAAGAACTTACTTTGGTAAGTCTTTGACAAATTTGGGAATAAAGTATGGAGGTTTTTTTGCCAGACTGTTATCACTTAGTCTCAGCCTGCTCAGTTTTGGTAGCATGTTTGAAATCCCTTCACCTGGTAGATGCTCTGTAACAGACATAAATCAAAATTCCATAGAAAAGAGAGTTCATTGAAAAGAAACTCCATTTTGTAATAGCAGTGGTGGGTGAGATGATGGCCAGAAAACTCAGACACTGATCAGCATTTGAAATGATATTGCATTGTTTGAACGTTTACCACATTCCTTCAGAACTCATATTAGTCATGCAGTTGAAGCTGAAGGACACTCTGAAGTCTGTGTTTTTTCTTTACATTCAAACTCATTTTCCACCATTTTGACAAACACCAAAAATATGGAAGATTCACTCAGTTTGTGCTGAGACGACTTGTTAACACCCACAGGGCAGAGTTAAGGTCTCGAGGGAGGGGAAACTTTTCAAATATAGACATGTGATAGCATACTTCACTCTTTTATATAGAAAGTTACAACGATTTGAAACTGTGGTAAAAATCCCAAAAGATTTAATCTTGAGTTTTTGCAGCACCCCTTCCTTCAAGAATGAATAATGGTTGTTTTGGGTCTCTACTGCATAGAAGAATAGCTGGGGGCTGGCTCCATGAAAGACCTTACAGATGAAATGATTACAGGTTACTGAACTGGGAAAAGAAAACCTTCACTTCAGGCTGGAAAGAAGATAGTACACCATGTTGTATGTGCAACAATGGAGTCATCAATCCATTGTTTTGTCACCCAAAAATCAACAATGAAAAGGTCAGCTGCAATTTGCTAGCTAAACCTCCTATCGCAAGGTAATATCACTTAGGAAGGATTTGCAAGTGCATCCACAGTGTCCAAAGTTGTGAATCAACTGGAATTTGGAAACAAGCCAAATTATATTATAATCTTATGTCAAGATAACAAGGTTGTTCACACAGATCTACTAGACGTGTATTAGGTAGAGGTAATAAAATTTATGGGCCACCACGTAATTCCGTCTTTGAGATTGTCTAACCAAACTGTACCCACCTAGTCTATTGCTGATAATATCTAAGGTCTCGAGTTTGCTGCATCCTTGAAAAAAGCAGTCAGGGATGACTTTTAAGGAATTGTATGAAAGATCCAGCTGTACCAGTCTCTTCAGACCCAGCGGCTTGTCAGCTACATTGTCAATCTTGTTGCTGCAATTACAACAAAAAAGAAAAGAAATGCTTTGCCATTTTCTCCTGAGACAGCAAGAGAATTTCAGAATTTCGAGCAAGCGCGTGTTAAAAACACTGGTATTAACAATGTCAGGTTTCCTTGTTTGTTAGAAAGAAAAATAACAAAATCAAGTAAAAAAAAAGTCCCGTCTTGCGAAGTTGTGTAAATTGTGAAATTTGCGTAGAGATTTTTTTTAAAAAAAATCCTGAAGTTTTACAATAGGTGTCCACGTGTAACTCAGTCTGCAGCGTGTTTATACATTCCGTGTATCTCTCTCACAAACATCCATTTGTTCTTTCTTGCATTTTCTGGTAGCTTATGTCCAAATCAACCCAGGAACTCTCCTCATCTTAACACCTGGTGAAGACCGTTCCATTCACCTCTACAGTGCAACACAACCAAAAACTGAATGAGTGTAAAAGTTTGCCTCACCTCCTGAGCAGCAGGGTCTCCAATCCTGGTAAACGTTCAGCCAGCCAGGCTGGAAAATGTTTCAGATTGTTTTGAGACATGTTCAGCCTTTTAACACTGAAGGAGACTGGCATACCCAGGCTGTCATTGTCGGTCAACTGTAATGTAGGAAATTAACAACGCACACAGGTGATATTAGAAAACGTGCAAAAAAACACAAATGAAAATTCCAAACTCTTTAAAAAAAAACAACATTTTATTTAGCAGAACATCTAAAGATTGTGTTCTATCTAATGTATGAAATAAAAAAAAATCAAACTTTAAAAACAAAACTTACCACAAAATGATTTTATCTGTTCAGGAAAATAGGTTTTCAGAATTCTTTTACTCTGATGGTGATAATTCTGTTCCTGCTTCAGAAACTTACTTTCCTTTCTTAATATTTGTTTTTATATCAGACTGGAAATTCTGTTTATGAAGAATTAATTCTCACCAATGTCAGTGTGTAAATATAGGTGACAGAGTTTGCTCCATCTGATTTTTGCCATTTCAGTTTTTTAAAAAAAATTATTATTATTTTATCTTAAATTAAAGTGGGCAGTAAGAAGAGGAGAGAAGGATCAAGCAAAACTGATAAATTATATTATTGATATCTGTTGATGCTGAAGCAGACAACTGATCCAAAAAGACAAAAATGCTTGTTTCTGTCAGCCGAGTTAACCCCAACACTTGATGACTAAAGTCAGCTGTGATGCACTGGACTTTTTACATTAACTCACCTGATAAATAACAATAATAATAATTTTTGAATTTGAGTTTAGTTTGTGAAAAACTGTTTGTTTTTTGTTCACTTGGCTTTCATAACCATCCTGCCTCATTCCAGTAAAATAATTAACAACAGATGACTTATCAAGCCTTAGGAAAGACTTCAGAAAATGAGGACCCACTTTGTTGTCAGATAACTCCAAGGTAACCAGCTTCGAGCAGGTCAGAACAGCAGCTGGAAACTCGGTCAGTCTGTTGCTCGTTAGATCCAAGAACTGAAGTCTGGGTAGATACTAGAAGGAAAGAAAATGTTACTACAGTTGTCCCCCGGTATTCACGGGGATTACGTCCCTTGAGCACCCGTGAAGAGTGAAAAACCGCGAATATTGGACGTGGTCCATAAAATGGCCTATAAACGTAAAAATATAACGTTAAATATAATAAAAAAAATATATAAGTAAATATATAATAATAATTTAATAAAAACACAACACTCAGCGAAACACTTGAGATAGCTACACTGGTAAACTGGGATGATGTGGGGCTGCTGGGCTGCATCTGCCTGGGACAGCGCCTCATGGGCAGCAGCCAATCAGCAGCGAGGAGAAATGAATAACGCTCTCGGATTGGCTACTTTCAAACCTCCAGCCAATAGCGTTTATTTTATATTGATATTTTGCTGAATTTACATTAGTATTTATATTACAAAATTAGTAAATTATATTGTTATTAATAATTTAGCGTTAAAAAGCGTGAAAAAAATATATATTGCCATGAAAAAATCCACTAAAAATCGCGGAAGATATTTGCGATTCCGCGAATAATGCAGGGATTTCCATGAACAATTATTAGTTAGGTTCTAAGGAAAATTCCACGAATAACCGGGTCCGCAATTACGAGGGGGTCGACTGTACAGCTGTATTTCTTGCTTTTATTTATTTCAAATTTGGAAACTGCATAATTATTATCTTGTAAAGAAGATAAACAGACCTACTCTTTCAGAACAGAGCTAATTATGTACAGAAATTTATTACCTACAAACAATAAGAGAGATCAAGTACATACTAAAATGTACCAAACTCTTACAGTAGATATGAATGTGATGTCCCACTAGTTTCCACTCACTTTAAAGATGTCGCTGGGTAGGTGTAAAAGTTTATTTTTACTCAAGTAGAGCTTCTCCAAATACGAGAATCGTTTTAGAAATCCAGGTCCAAGGGAATTCAGGTTGGCAAGAGTTGATATCTCATTCGCAGACAAATCCAGTTCCTTCACAGTGTTCTCTGTGCACCAGCAGTAAGATGAGCACTCAACCATGGTGAAGGAATTCCTCCTGCTGCGCCTGTCTACAAAAATACAGAAAAAAGAAGGGCTTTCTCTCAAAATTCACCCTGCGAAGTTACAGCAAAGCCTGGGTAAGTTTGAAAAAATATTAATCTACAAAGTAGTCTTAACATCGTAACATACACAAAAGTCAGCTGACTGTCACCTGAGAGCTAAAATTCTGAAGATCCAAATTTGTATTTTTTTCTACAACAAGTGGACACTAATTCTGTTAAATCAATTTTATCAAATTCTAAAACAAGATTTTTTTTCAACAGTATAGTGAATTCCCTGTCACTATTATATTTTGTATTGGGCCAAAACATAAACAAGAGTGGAGACAGGTAAAGTTACTTACAAAGTAAGAGCTTTAAGTACAATAGAAACAAAACCATTTACAAAAGCACATCAGCTTCCATTGTGCGGACTACAGCGGTTCACAGCAACAGATCTTACCTAAAGATGCATGTCTCATCATGGAACAGGAATCAGTCACTGCACACTCTGTATTGCATCTAATATCTACAACAGTTTTAAAATAAAGTGAATTATTATTGCTATGCATGACAATAAGTCAGCATTAAAATTACATGACTTCCAAGTATCCTGGACAACACGTACACTCCTTACCGATAAAGGTCTCAGAGGTAACTAGTTTCACATTATCTCTGTTGCCTGCCCCCATCAAAAGTCTCTCATAATTTGTATCCTTAGCACTGAACAGCTGTAGGATTGTTTGTTGTGTTTTTACCCTAACCAACGAACAGGATATTACAGTCAAAACACTTGTGGTACATTTCTACATCTTTATGAAAGAAATACTGCTGACAAACAGTTTAAAAAATTATATCTTAGGAGAATTCCCAAAACAAATCTACTGACACCCACTGCATTTTAAAATTTTCCAAAAATGGTGGAAATTATAAATCTATTGAGTACTGACCTTTTATTTGACTCTGTGGGCAAGGGTTGCTTTAGATATAGCAGCCAAAAACAAATTATGCAGTTAAAAATAACATTATGTCACCTGAGAATAGATAATGCAATTAAGAGCAGCTAGACTAGAGGCTGGAGATGAAGATGGAAAGTTAGTGTAATGACAGATAGTGGGGGAACCTTTCAAATCACCTTGTTTAGTAGTAACAGAACTAATTTATAAACTCTACATTTAGCCTAACATCATCAGACTTTAGTCCATAGAACAACAATGTTAATATTGCAGTACTGTGTACAAGTAGTGTGGACTGGTCTTATCAGAGGGGGCAAGACCATTGATACAAAAGCTAGATCAAAATTAAGGAATCAATAGGTCACAAGTTTGAGACAAACACAGACAACTTGTACAAGGATGTGAATTAA
This sequence comes from Nautilus pompilius, assembly GCA_018389105.1. NCBI lineage: Eukaryota > Metazoa > Mollusca > Cephalopoda > Nautilida > Nautilidae > Nautilus > Nautilus pompilius. The sequence goes on from JACATO010001117.1 coordinate 573,162, forward strand.
CGTTATTGCACTCCAAAACGGTCCTCCTTGCCACAATATACCGATGAGGGCAACAGGGAAAGAGCAATGAAATGTGGGTTCCCTGGTTAGTTCGGTCACTAGTAATATGGGGATGGGAAACACGTAACATTACCTTGACCTTAAGTGAAACTGATTCATATAAATGTTTTGTCGTTTCTTTAGATTGTAGAAACTCTTGTGTCACTTTCATTAAACAGAAATTCTAATCTGTTTTCAAAAGATTCTAGAAACTTTAACCAGAAGTCCTCCTCCCAACCAGGAAAGGAAATGAGTTCTTTCTTCGCCATTGGTTTTTGTTTATTTCAAGGCACAGTTGGTAGCGGTCTGACTGCGCGGTTTTCAAAAATCAGAATAAATCACTTTACTTCTCCAACATCACCTCACTGCTTGAGAAAAACTCAGACACAGGGTGACAAGATCCACAACAGAGTGAGAAAGATCTTGGTTACTGCATTTCAAGTCACCTTCTCTCTGCATCTGTTTCACAAGGATTTTCTGCCATTTTTCCTGGAGACATGCTGATGATTCCTGGTGAAAAAGACAATAATCAATCGTTACAACGAGTATAGTCTTTTTATTTCTCCATCAAAAACTGTAACTTAGTTGCCATGGTCCAGGGGGGATAAACACACACGCAAATTATAGATTATGTTGATAAAATTCTACAAAGACTGGATGACTGCATTCACCATATCACATCAAGTTTGCATTGATTGAGGCGGAAAGAGTGTTCTGTTATGAGAGGTGGTGAAAATCTGTTAATCTGATCCTATATTTTAAAAAACGAAGGATTTTGATCATTGTATCATGGAGGGCAATAAAAAGGAAAAAAAGAACAGCCCATAGACAGCTTTTGTATATCAAATGATTTGATTATACAGGGTGAGTCAAAATTATGTTAACACTAGTATGTGGTGTGCCGTGACCGCTACTGGCTTAATTGGCCCCTATTTCTTTGAAACTCCAACGGTGAATGCAAATGCCTACTTACAAATGTTGCAAGAGTTTGCCATTGATAACATACCCCTACAAATCAGACGGGCATGGTATTTCCAACAGGATGGTGCACCGCCTCATTTTGCCCGTACTGTTCGTGCTTTTCTCAATCAAACATTTCCAAATCGTTGGATAGGTTGCGGTGGACCATTGGCATGGCCTCCACACTCCCCTGATCTGACACCCTGTGACTTCTGGTTATGGGGCATGATAAAGGACCGCGTGCATAGCAAAAAAGTTAGAGACATCGATGAACTCGAGGACAGAATACAAGGTGTTATATGAAGTATTCCCCATGAAATGTGTGTCAAGGCACTAAATTGTACTGTTGATCGCTGGTGACCAGGTTGAGACTGTTCAGTAAATTCTGAATAAATGATTCCTCCCATACTAGTGTTAACATAATTTTGACTCGCCCTGTATACTTTTATTGTCACAAAAAAGTTTATTTTTCAATTTCAAAATATTGATCTAAACCTCAACTACTGTAAACTTGATAGCATTCGAAGGTACACGGAGCTCTGAAACTTAATGCTGGAGCATCGTTTGAAAAAAGGTAGATAATCCCACAAATAAAAACAGAAATCTGCCAGGATAGTAAAGAGACTAATCACTTTACAACTGTTGAAACAATCAGATGGTTTCTGGATACTTCACTTATGTTAAAAGCATAATGGCTAATTGTTTAGCAATAATCAAAACAAAAAACCACAGCAAAGTGTTCGTTTACTTTGTTGTTTGAAAAATATAAAAGTTTGCCCAACTCCAGTTAACAGACAGACAGAACCTCTGGTCTCAGTTACTGTTGCAATGGTCAAAAGCAGACAGGCTATTAAAACAAAAAATATTGAAATAGCAAACAAGAACAGTGAAGCAGAGAATTGCTGCATATGCATTCTATAAAGATTTTCACAAACATTTGCATCACATACAAGCCAGCTGAGGGAAGAAAGAACAAACTGGCTATGTCTTTACCTACCTTTGACTTCATATCTGAGATGATTCAAAGCAGAAGAAACAGAAACAAAATTTACTGGTTGAAGCAGCCTCCGACTGTTGGCCAGCCTCAGATAAGAAAAAAAAACCACAGCAAAGTGTTCGTTTACTTTGTTGTTTGAAAAATATAAAAGTTTGCCCAACTCCAGTTAACAGACAGACAGAACCTCTGGTCTCAGTTACTGTTGCAATGGTCAAAAGCAGACAGGCTATTAAAACAAAAATATTGAAATAGCAAACAAGAACAGTGAAGCAGAGAATTGCTGCATATGCATTCTATTAAAGATTTTCACAAACATTTGCATCACATACAAGCCAGCTGAGGGAAGAAAGAACAAACTGGCTATGTCTTTACCTACCTTTGACTTCATATCTGGAGATGATTCAAAGCAGAAACAAAATTTACTGGTTGAAGCAGCCTCCGACTGTTGGCCAGCCTCAGATAAGAAATGTCCCTTGCGGAGCCACGGTCCTGAAAATATGATTGATAGAAGAGAAGAATAAGCTGCATCAGAACATTTGCAATTTAATTCCAAAACAGACATTTTACAATGTTTCTAGAAACACACTTGATGGGTCAAATGCTTCCAACTTATACTAGAAACCAAAGTCACTGTTACATTTTCTCAGAAAGATATTTTACATTCTCCATTGTTTCTACTGATTCAAACCATCTCCAACAAAACTGCCATAAATTTCAATTATAATGTTAATTTTTAATTATCAAATAAAACCCATTATTTTGCCATTTCAAGATACGTACCTGTATCGACTGTAAGCAGCTTTCTTCGATCTCTTCGACTCTGTCGAGGATCTGAAGGATTGTATGGAATGTTAGCTCCTGTCAACGTTATTTTCTTCCATTCTCTAACTTCCAGCTCAGCCAACATTATTTTTTCATGTGCAGCTTTAAAAGAAAAGAAAATAAAATAAACTAAACACATCACTCTGTAAACAATATACTAGCAAAAAATCAAGTAAAACACATCAGTAAAATTATCTCCTTTGAAATTAGAATGAGATTCATGATAACCATAGGGATCTCAGCTCTACTACATGTAAGCAACTTAATTTGTTGATCTGACTGGATCAAAGAAACAGCTTAATAATAATAATGTTTTATTAGTTTCTGAACTTAATATTTTTATAATACACCAAAAGAGTAACAGCTGGTTCATGGTTCACCCTGGAAGATAATGACATTAACAATTACATGCTATCTGATAAGAAACAAACCCACCTGATGATTACAACATTTGCTGACAGATAATTCCACTTACTTCCTGACAAGAAAACAGTAAATACTCACCAGGAGTCTGATGAAACTTTGCTGGTAAACACTGACAGTTGAAGCTGCACTGGCAGTCATAGCGACCAGCCCTTTTCTGTAAGGCAAACAAGTCTGATGTGCTGTACTGGTGCCTAATTGCCCTTTTCTTCTCACTATCTTTTATTTTGGCAGCAAGATGTTTGCCAATCTCTGCAACATTCAGTGAGCAGAAAGTTTAAAAGACCTTAATTAACCTGTACCGCAAACCGGGAAGTTACTTAAATTACTAGAGCAGCCTAGCCGTGTGATTGCTGATTGTCTTAATGGTTGCATTATTATATATACTGAGCAAAACAATGCTGCCTAAACACATACCATCCTCCTCTTTTAAACACTAATGACGATTTTTGGCAAAAAAAAATTTAAAGACAAATGATTAGTACATTTAACATAAGAAAAAGGTAATAAGGCAGCAGCCATAAATAAAACCTTGCCATCTTTACTGAAAATTCTGGAGTTTCTAGTGTGGTGTAAAAAAATAATCAGTCACCACTAAATTCATTGAGGAAATTGTAAAATCATTCAACTGTATAGGCAAACTCTTTTATTCAAAACAGTGCAGAGTTTTAGAGGCGCCAGCACCAGCTAAGCTGGCCAGTGTTGTATCATGGCTCAGAAATAAGCTAAGGAAGCACAACGACGACAGGTCGGTGCTCTGAACATGACTGGACCCTCCAGAAGAAACACTGATGGGAAACTGTGTATCAGCTCCACTATACAGGAAAACCAGTGTTGTTGTTGTTGTTGTTGCTGGTCACCCTCGACGTGGATGTTTCACGACCAGCCAGCAAACTGTCAACACAATGCTGGCAGTTGTGAAAATCTTTTTTGCTAACACAGGTAACCTCCACCACACACAGACAATCATCCAGACTAGAATAAGCAGGAGAATGGCTGCAAATCAGCTACATGCTCATGGGTTCATGCCTAGAAACATCAATGTCTTTTAGGCCAATGGTCACACTGGGAGGAACCAGAGGACATAGAGAGGTCCACAGGTCAAACAAAATCTGGATCTTGCAGCAGTATGGATGGTCAGAGTTATGCAAAATGAATCTAATCATGGGGCAAGCACCATTTAATGCAAGAACCCTTATTTTAAAGACCACATCCTCGCTACACAATTTTCATCACTGATGATGCCAGACCCTACAAAGCAGCAGTTCTTGAAAGCCAATGCCAATGATAAATTCAGCTTGGTCTGCAATGAACTTAATCCAATTTGGCATTATGAGAGACCATTTGAGATGCAGAATTAGACAGGAAATCCACCTGGTCAAAATCTGGTGGGACATAACCAAGCACTTTTAGAAAGAATTAGCACAAATTCCCCAAATATGGATCTGGTGTCCTGTGAGGTACAAAATGATATGGTATGAAGCAGTGGCTCAGTGTTGACATATGTGATTCCAATAGTGGGAAAAGTTTGCAACCTGATTTCAGTTGTCTACACACAAAATGGTTTTCAATATCAATATCAAAATAAGTTTAGTAATCTATGGTGATACAGTATTGGTCTTGGGTCAGCCTGGCCACCTATAGAGTGAATTTGTTAATAAGACAGGTATTCCATAAAAATAGCGGTGTGAATCTTACCAGGATCTGAATGAATAAAACTGTGACAGCCAAAAGTAGGAATAAACCATTCAGGATGGAGATCACTCAAATCAAGGTTATTCCATGATAGCGATTCACCTGAAATAAACAAAACCAGATCAAATAAAGATTAATTTTTTCTTTTTTTTTTTAAAATAAAAAAGGTCAAATGGTTCACACACCAAGAAACTTGTCGTCACATCAGGAAGTGTTGAACAACTTCATTTCTCATCACTTATCAGTTCTAAATCTTATGATGACTTTAAGCTGAACAAATACAATTTTAGTGTAGAGAATGATCGCTCCCTTTTCTACAAAGTTCAAGATCTGATAAATATCATCAGCTCATTATTTTTCCATCAGTCAGAACAGGAATAACCACACTAAAAAGTTTAAAACTCAGAAAGATCAGACAAATTTTTATAAAAATTCTACTAGATATTTCACATGGCATTAAATCTGCCATAATTTCCAAAAATTAACTAAACTATTTTTCTTATGCTGGAATAACTCTCTAAAGCTCTGAACAATTTCAGTTTACAAATATGGTGACATCTTTTAACTGGTGGAGATGTTCTAAGATGTGTGTAACAAGTAAAATAAACATACACACCTTTTTTGTCTCTGCCTACATGCTGAAGCAGCATTCCAATTATCTGGTGAAATTCCTTTTTCTGACTTAACTTCAACGGTGTTATAACATCACTCACTCCCTAGAAAGTACAGAGCAGTTTTGAGATGATGAATTGCATCACTTACTCTCTAAAAGATGAAAGACAACAACAATAATAATGGCTCATAACAGAGAAATCATTGAGCATAGCCAAAGCAAGCTAACCCACCAGAACTCAGTGACATTTTCCTGACTGTAAATGGATTTTGTTTGCAGTCGTTTGGAAAAAATCTAACAGACAAGCTCTGTCCACATGTATCAATCTGGAATTGCTTTGGTAGGTAGCAGTTTTCTAGGTTCTTTTAAAAAAAACTCCAGGTTGTCATGGTAACGGTGTTTAGTAGTAGTTAGTACTGTGCTTTCTCTTCTGTCTTCTTTATAATCTCACCTGTGTAGGCCAACTTTGTGAAATTCCTCTTCATTTCTACGCCCAACTTTCCTGCCTGTCTGCCTGGGAGCACATTCTAAGAACAGACGATGTTGAGGAAAGCAAAGGTTTCAAAAGAAATTTCATCAAATCCAGCTCTGGTTTCACATCAGATATTCCTTTAACTTACACATTCAGGAATCATCCATCATTCTTCACAGAACAGAAAAGAGAGAAAGCTCCTTTGTTCAAAACATATTAAACTACCTTTCTAACAATGTCTTCGTGTTTTTCCAACTCAAATCAATCCTCCCAATTAACCCTTTCACTGTAACTCTGCACCAGGCCAATTCCCCGTATTTAGTTTGTTTACCAGGTGTTGATGATGTCTGTTTTGGTTAGTGCACTGCTAGAAATCTTCCTGTCATCTTTCTCTATCCATAAAATTAATTATTACTGAAGCATTTAAATCAAATCTGTATATCAGCACCATCAGAAACTCTGCAAGTTCCAAGATTAAAAGCCAATATAAACAAGAGCAAACTTCACCTTTCAGCAGGGGAGATGCTTCTGCCATGTTGTTAAAAATGCTATGACATTTAGAAAATAATGGTGATGTAATTCATCTTATAATTTGTGTAACAATCAATAATAATAATTTAAAAAGTAAAAGAAAAATGATTCAGCACCATCGGTAAAGAAACAAAAAAAGCAAGTCAGTCCTCTTATGTAAGTGTCAAAATATCTTAAGTGTAGTATTGTGATGTTAGATGGCTGCTGTGTGTGGTGGGGGGGGGGGGAATTTTGAAAAATCATAGTTGACTGTTAAAAAACAAAGCTTAATTTGGAGTTCTTATTTTGTTTGCATGTGTATACTTCACTGTAATGTTTCATTTTTCTGTTAGCAAAATCTCCAGGGGATCAGACCTATTACAAGTTCACTCATGAACAATGAAAAAAAAACCTCCCATACAAGTATCATGCAAAAGTCCAAACTACTAGAATTTGATTCAAATACTCAAACAGACCAGTAGTAATATAACTTGGTTATTAAACTAGTAAATAGGGCTTATGCAAAGCCTCTGGAATTAAAAACAACAGTAGTATGAAATCAAAGGAAAAACATTTTTACTTGTTGCAGAAGATAGTAAACCATCTGTTCATTCCCATTTATGCATGCATAGGAGAGAGGTGTTTCCATTCCCTCACCAACATTTACATCAGTGCCAAGCTCAATCAAACATTCCACACCCTGTCAGGGAGAAAGAAAATCTTGTCTTAGGTTTGTCAAGATGAATAAATAAATAAAAAAAAAACATTTAGAAGAAAGACCAACCCAAACCCATATTTCCACCATTACAATCTAGATCTTACTGAGTAACAATTCAAATACACCTGCCCACCAACTGTCTACTAAGACACATTGAAGTTTCTCTGAACCACTTCTAGGAAAAGCACCACATTTTAGATTAGAAGCATTGCAATGTAATAAAAATATTCACAAATGAACTAATCTGCCACAATCAATTAACATTTGTTTCTTTCTTTTAACTTTAGTTTGATAAAAGAACATTTAATTTTGCATTGTAGTAGATATGTAATGGAAGATAATTCAGGTAAACTTTTTCTCAAATTCCTTTTTTGTATCATCTGAAATATCAGCAAAAATATCACATCAAAGTTGATTATTGTATATTCCACAAAATGGGCAGTTTCACAGTTGAGGTGTAACATATAAATTATGAGGAAAAGAGAATTATGTATTAATATAATACAGGGTGATCAAAAAGAAATCATGCAGTGAAAAATTTATTGTTTTTAGTTCAATATTTCAATACATTAACTCTTACAATAAAGTATTACAATAAACTATAAGAACTCATTTTGAACTCTTGTGGTGTATTTACCTGTTATTCATGTACACTTTCATGATAAGAAAAATTTGTTTGGCATTTGAAAGAACATTACACAAAAATTACAATCACACAAAAATCACATTTTGCCATCACCTGTTGGTCGTTTTGGGAACTACAGTACAAAACAACAAAGCACAAGGAAAGGAATAAAAAATGATTACAAATATACTCCACTGTAGTTACTTTCTGATCACCCTGTATATACAGAATCTTATCTATAAACTAATCCAAACATTTTTAAAAAAGAAAATCTGAAATATTTTTGATTTCTAATTTTAATAGATTATTTCCTCAGACAATGATAGGTAAGAATGCTAATAAAAATTCTAACAGGGAACTATTTTGGCTTTGTATTTTTAAATTCTTCAGTTGCTGCATCTCTGTCCTTTTCCATCATCACTGCAAATCAGCACCTGCAGTCGCACCAGAGTGCAGCTTTCACCCTGCACAACAGAATCCATTTGACGATATTGTTGTTACAGAATAAGTTACCAGATAGTGAACAATATCAGATTCAAAATACACATGTACTGACCACACTAAGGTTGAGTTTACTTTGCTCAGAATCTCCTTTACCATAGTAAAACAATTTATCCCGTCTAATGATATGATGACACAGTACTTGCAATAGAAGCCAACTTCGTAAATACAGTCTTCCCTCACCAACCACGGCCTCGAGTATCCATGCTAAATTTATTGGTTTGGTAATGACAGTAACGAAATTAATGCGAGGGCTGGAGAACCTGATGTTGCCATAAGGAGCTTCAGAAAGACCTCCAGATGATGATGAAGCAGTCATTAATCCTGAACTACTTCAACTGTCCCTTTACCACACTAATGATACCACCACCGCCGCCGCCTTATCTCAACCTTCCAACAGCAGCATGTCCTTTCCTTCCATCTCAATTTTCAATTCTGAGGATAAGGGCAGACCCTCATCCCCCTAACCTCTCTCACAAAAGGACTAACCACCACCACCACTGCAGCTCCAGTCCACCAGCATCGTCACCAACCAGGCTCCCTTCCCCAAGATCACGATCATCATCATATTAAAGGTAATACTATTTCTGTATTGTACATTATATGGTTTTTGAGTGAATATGATGTGTAAAGTACCCAGCAACCACAGCCATCAAACATAACCCTCATTTTCCCATGAGCCTCTAGTCTTGCCAACCCCACCCCCACCAGTTGGCAAGGGACAGCTGTATTAGCAAACAAGCATGCAACATTCACTTAGACAAAAACTTGTAAGTTTTTAGGAGATTTCCACATCCTTTATCCTTATATTCTAATTAGACACATAATCAAATTCCACACAGAAACCCAATTGTGTAGCACCCTGATTAGTCTGTTCACGGTACAAAACAACATAATGCTCACTTCCGATTGAGACAGATTACAGAAGACTGCTAATGCTATTTGCTGCATTGGGAATTTTACTGTTTAAAAATTATGATTTTCTTTGTTTAATTAATGCATTTTTGTCTGAAATATATTTTAAAGAGGAAAAAAAATGAAGAAAGTCAAGGAAAAAGCAGTGCAAGCGGTTATTATTTACTTAATGAATTATCTTGAACGTTGCGGTATTGTAATAACTCAGTAGTCTCCCTTACACTGGGGAATTCGTTAAAAAAATTCTATTGTTATTAATAAAGGATTGGTTTTTTTTTAAAATAATAATAATAAAATTTGTTTGCAGTATTAAGAAAAAAAAAAATGATAGCAGCAGCAGCTAAAAATCCCCCTTCTGTACCCAGTTAGGATAAAGCTGATAGTTTGACAGTGTTTAAGACCAGGCTTTCAATCAATCAGAGTCCTATGCATAAAGATATTTAAATGGAGCACTCAAAAACAAATACAAGTACAGAAAAGATGTTGTGATTTCAAAACAGCAGCTTACAGCCAACATTCCTTTACGACATGCAGACAGCAACATAGTTGATTTTAAGTCATGCACAAAACTTAACACATAGAGGCATTCACTCGCAAGGTCGTGAAGTTCTGAAATACAAATTTTGAAAATATTTACCTTACTTTAGAATATCTGACTTGTTATTTCGAATACAAATTTCCCCATTAGCATTTTGTTGCTTTCCTATTTTTTTAGAAAACAGTTTATGTACATGAAGTGTATACTGTACTTATGTCCCAGATCTGAGTCCCTTGCATCTTTAAAATTCTGGGGGGGGTTTTGTTATTTAATGAGAAAAGCAGCAACAAAGTTTGTTTTGTTTTGTTTTTCTTCTCTCTCTCTCTCACTCAACTAAACAAGATCCTTGCTGATCCCAGCACAAGAACATCTGTAAGTGAAGCTTAAGCTTTTATTTAATTAAATCTGCAATTACAGATGAACAGGTAATTTTTAATTTAAATTTAAGTTTCATTATCAAGACAAAAGGTTGTCAGGTTAAACAATTTTCACTGATGATTAAGAGTGAAAGTCTGGATCAGACTGTTTCTCAGAAGTCACACGTTAGTTAATCAAATCTGCTCGGCTGTAAGTCTTTCTAAATGTTGACAATAATGAAGCAGCATTTGTGTGTAGGTCAGATTTTGAAAAATAACATTTTTCTTCATGAAATTTGAAATCAAATTGGGAGGTTTCCCTCATGGGAGATTGCACTATTAGCTTCAATACATATATAATCTGACAAATTATCTACCAGTGCCGCTAGGAAATTATCCATTTGTCCTTAGAAGTAAATACTAATAATGAAAAGTGACCATCTAGTTTTATTTAAGCCACACAGATAGACCACAAAATACATTTAGTTATGATTTAAAAAAAACAAGTGATAACACATCCACTTTGCAGTTAAGGTGCCAGTGTTCAGACATTATGTATAGCGCTACTGCGTACATACCTGTACAGTGTTCATACTTTTCCAAGACGTAGAACAGATGTTCGTGACAACCATGGCTGACCAAAACTTCACTTTGTAGCTGACCATGCTCAGCAAACATTTGCATAGCTATGCATCCCTTTTATAATAAAAAGAAAAACTTTACTGCATGATGCATAATTCTATAAGTTCTTTCTACAAAATTTTAGACCAGCAGGATAAATAATAGGTAATTTTACAAAATAACAATGGCCAAAAGTTTTGCATCACCCATGAATTGTCTAATTTTGCTTAATTGTGTTAATTTAATGTACTGCTTTGTAGTTTTCTTCCACGTACTTAATGGATACATTTTTAAAAAATGAAAATGTGACAATCTTAAATATAACACGCAAATACGCGATTCTGAAAAGGCCTTATAAATCAGAGACAGCACGGCTCAGTGAGAGAAATGCGTCCGAAAGCAAACAACGTTTAGAGGTAGCCGAGAGTGCATCACGAAGATACGGTCTGAAGATAGATTTTGTTAGTGGTATTTCTAGGGTGAAGCAAAATATATTATGTCCATGGCTGCACACAAAACACTTAAAAAAATGTAATTATTGTTATTTTGTAACTTGTATATAAATTTACTTCAATTTTAAATTCCTCTATAGGGAAAGGTAAAAAGGGTTAAGATTTTTCTTAGATATAACAGTTATCCTCTGGCTGTTCATGTTCAATGAAGGAAATTATAAAACTACAGATGAAAGGCAGCAGCTGAATTATTTCTGTCCTGGATCACCTTTCAAAAGTGTACTTCTCTCCACAGAACATCCAGGGTGCGGTCTGCATCACTGGGATGTGAGTGACAAATTTTGAAGAGAGAAGCAGAATTCTCTCCACAAAGCTTTAAGCCAGCCACACACACACACAATCAGATTTTGTAATAATGGATGTTTTTCTGCATTATCTGAACCACCCCTCCGGCTCCTGCCATCGCTAGATATCACAGTATCCTCCAAAGGAACATCCTCTTAGTGTTTATGGTCATTCTTTTCTCTCTTGTTTTTGTTGTCTCTTTGGGCTAGTGAACAATCAAACAATGGTCACCAATCAGCACTCCCACAGACGCGAAACAGCATCATCAAAAAATCAGGGTTTTAACTGAAACATGGCAAAGTTAAAAAAAAGATGTTGCAACTGACTCGGATCTCTTTTGCATCACATCTTTTAAATCTCCTTCCAATAATAAAACCTAATGTGAGACATTTCTGCCAACAAGAGTTGCAGCAAACCAACAATGCAATTAGAGAAGTTCAAGTCCCAGCAACCCTTCCCCATCTCTCATCAGTGTAAATACACAGATGAGTGATTACTGGATTAGAGGTGTACAGAATTTGGCTCTCTGTGGTGCCTGTTATCAACATTTGCAGTTAGTCAAAACTTAAAATAACTACAAATATGAGTGTAATTTCCTTTTCTTTTTAGAAACAGAGATATAACCAAAGGAAGAATTAGAGAATTTTTAAATGCCAAATTGGGCAGCACTGTAATCCACCTGTACACTACAGAACTGCTAAGGTCAAAAGCCCTGGTTTAAACCCCAGTTGGACCCACTCAGTTTGGCGTGACTTCTCAACCTTCTTTGCCAGCCATGTGAAGTCAGAAATCTCAGACCCCCATGTGCAGCAGGATTGACAATGGCCCCTAGCAGACACTCTTGTCTCTTTTGTAGATATCAATGAAAAATAAACCAATAAAAACCAAAACTGGGGAATTTTAAGTGCCATTTTGCTCTGACCAGATGCTGATTACTGGACCAGAAAAAAAAACCTGGAACTAACCCTGGTATACAGGAATTTTAAAAACAAAAAGAGTGAACCACAGAAATGGTTTCAACTGACAATCCAGATGATCTCACAGATGTTCAATCGGATTCATAGCAGGGTTTGGAGTATTCGGAGAATGCTTTGATTCCGCTTCCACACTGCAGTTACACAAAAGGTATGGCAAGTAGCACCATCCTCCTAAAGAATATGGGAATTAAATCTTAGTATGCTTTGTTAGTACAATGGTAGATGTACTTTTCAAATAGTGATTCACCCAGCAGAATTAAGACATCCTTCAACAAACACCAATTCTGCCTTTCTACTATGTCGTATTGTAGCTCACACACACTATCTCCATACTTAACTTGGTGGGCTGAAGACACTAAAATTGAGCATCTGTCTTCTCCAAACCTAGGTGTGATCTCCAGACAGGAATTGCTGAAAAATGGACTCACTGAAGAGGAGTCATCATTGTTGCTACTTATCCAACCAGAAATATAGACCAGGGCCTGGATTGGTTCAATATTAGTCAGCCAGAAGTGGCGTGACAGCAGAAACCAAGATCAACCCAAAAGTGCCTGATGCAATCAGACTCTGACCAGCCTGATGAACTTAACAAAATTCCTACTAGATCTTTTTATTTAAAGATGCAAGAAAACTGGTTGATGAAGAATGAGAAGAAACCATTTCAGGAAGGTACACCATCAGAAAAGAGTACAAACCACTAATAGTCAAAAGTCTTGAGAGAGACATCCTACAAACTCCTTTTGAAACATTTTATTCCCACTGGAAAAAAGGTGTGTGTAATAATGTGTTACACACCTTTGCACCAAAGTCAGTGAAGACAATGTCAGTGTTCTCTGGCTCATTGCTGCTGCAAACAAGAGAATCTCGATAAGTGCAGACTGTGTGACTAATGGCATGTACTTATTATGTCACTGTTCAAGTCCTTCCAGGTCACTCTTCTGCATCAGTGACATTCTCCTTGGTTAATTTTGTGATAATATTGGCCAAAGATCGATAAAAAAATGTTGAGATCTTTGGCAATCTATTACCAACTCTAGTCACACTCTGAACAGCCTACAACATGGCCTCAAGTAACTAGACAAATATCCCCAAGCCACCAGTTTTTAGCATAATAATAGTGCACATTGTTCATCTGTCCACCTAGATGTCCTATGTAAATTTTGGTCTGATACATTCAGTTACGGAGATGACCAAATTAGTATCGCAAGGCAATGTACATTTTAGTGAAAATGCTACTGATAAAAACCAGAAATGTGGTTCTAGTTTTTATTAATTTTAAATTTTACTGCAATGGCCAGCTTAGATTTTCTGTTTCTGCTTAAATTATACATAAACCACATCACATCTTCTATTTCACAGTGACTGTACAATTTTGTCTAAAAATTAAAATACTGATATGGTTTGCTTGTGTACAGTAGTGAAAGATCACAGACTTGGTGCATGCAGAGAGTGAGGCAGTAGGAAGCAGATAGTGAGGTTACTTGAAAAACAGAAACACCATGACAACATAACAAAGACAGACAAATCTGTACTTAAAAATAATGATGGTAAATAAACAAATACGTGAAGCAGTTTCCACCTACTTCTGCCTGGACAGAAGGAAAGTTTCGGAATTTTTCCATCACTTTGTTAATAACTTCAGCTACCAGGTGAAACATGTTTGGCCTGAGGACATCACTGGCCAGTAACTGCAGTAGAATGAGGCCCTTGTACTGAATGTCTACCAAAATAAAGAGAGTTTATTAGTGTCAACATGTTTGGTGTAGAAATTAGCAAGTACCACTCATGTCTGTGACTGTACACATGAGTAAAAACTTTCTCTCCATCTTAGTGACAACACTATCTCTATGCAATATTGATTTGACATTCAACTTGTCAGATGTCGAATGTCGTGTATGTCATAAAGATGGCTTCTCATCCAGTGATAGGCTGACGTCTATTTAGCAAATCCTCAAAATGCACAAAGTGAAAAGAAACACTACATACATAATAATGTTTCTTTGATTCTGTATTAGTAATTTAGTCTGCTTTAGCTGTTTACAATTGTATTTTACTTCCCCCATTTTGGAGAATTTTCATCCTTTGTAAGCAAAACAAAAATCTTATGCTTAAGATGCAAACTGTAGAAGCAATATGCAGCTTTTGTCCAAACTTCCAGTTAAAAAAACAGTTATGCAGTAGATCCTAGAGATAGGTAATGTTGTTTTTGCAGTTGTAAAACCTAAAGTTAAAACACTATACTAGGTGGCAAATATTCAAGATAATAAACATTTTCACATTATGCTGTATCACACATTATTATAAACTATTTTTCCTGTATTTCTATACAGAGATATAATAGATCTAAATGTGTACCCCTACCTCTTTTATCTACTTATAAAAGCAAAAAGCCCTAGGTAATCAATCATGATCTCATTCCACTAAAAAAGAAATGTCAATTCAGTTTACATCTTGATGCTGCAGTTTAGAAATATGCAAATTATTCTTTCAAAATTTCAACATGTAGAGCATCTACCTTTTGGCATCATACAAAGCAGTTGATCTAAAGAAAGCTTACTATAAAGCTATTCATTATTTTGTCATTCAGTTTTAAATTTTAGATAACTGTATGATGACATTACTTACTCAAATGGGTTTCAGCAAGATCTGATTTATTGTTCCTAATACACAAACTGACCAATGACTGTTCACAAGAACAGCAGATGCCATGAGCCTACAATCTAAGTAAAAAATTAACCACATAATTAAAAAAATGTGGGAATATTTATTCCACTCTAAAACATCCTTCCATAATGTGTCGAGCTGCTATCATTAGTATTCACCAGGATGTAGAATTTTACAAAATAGTTGAATTGGCAAGAGCAGTTTGACTACTCCAAATCTAAAATGCACGATCAGCCGAATGTTGAAGATGAAGTTCCTTGACTACAATCAGGCTTTTCAAGAAATACATAACATATGCTAAAAAAAAACCAGGTGTCACCACTCCACTTGCATAATCTCAGCTACGTAAAAGCTCCATGTAATTTACTTCCTATCTCTCCAACTCAAAATTTTAAGTTCAGTTGACACTATACCATACCTACTGGTTCAACTGTCTTTAATTTCTCACAGTTTCTTTCTCTTTCTGGAATCTTCTAAATCAGCAGTCTGACATCCTTAAAAGGGTAAGCTCAACTTCCTGCCAAGAGAATGCACCTGCATTTTCTCCTCCACTCTATATCACTATAAGCAGCTGAAACTTACACAGATTCTCCATAAATGCCTCCATGCTAGACAGAATGTATTTCGGTGCTTCCACAGCTATCAACAGTTCTGGACCAGATTCTAAGTTTTAAAAAAACACAGAAAACAAAGTGAAACAGGATTAGTTACTAGCAATCAAGAGTACAGCTATTTAACATTGTCTTCTGCTGCAGAGTAAAATCTTTCAAAATTGGTTTTCTCTTAAACTAACTTTTTTCTTTAAGGCCCAAACTTAGTGTCAGCGCAGTAAAATGAACAAACAAACAAAACTTTCTTTACAATAAGCAACTAATGATGACATCTGAAACAAGAGGAAAAGAAAACACATCCACTGACTCTATGCTTGGTCAGAATTAAGAAAAATCTAGTCTTCAATTATCGAGAGAATGACTTCAAATTTTTTTGGAGAGATGCTATGCAGTAAATTCTAGGTCAGCAGGCAAATACAGGAAGCTGATCAGGATGGAAAAGGAGTTTTACAAAACTGACAGTCTACGTTCCAACCAGGCACCTGACCATGACAGCAGAAGTATTTTACTAAACTGGTAGACACGTCAATTCTTCTTTAAATAGATGCCCAAAATTATTCGGGTTATAGCAGAGGAGGAAAAGAACCAATTAAGCAGTCAGAAAACGTAACGTATTATATCTCTAGTAATACAGTTACATCTACTGAATTGTCTTTAATTTTATTTTGGTCTTTATAACAGTAAAAAAAAAGAAAAAAAAAACAATTTACAGGAAAAAGAGAATTCAAATCGCAGTTCTTGTGATATTGCCATTACTGAAGAAGAATAATTCTGCTCTCTCAGTGCTGAAGAACAACATTCCTTAGCACCAATGAAGTTTCTACCACAAATATATAGACAAGTAATCAAAAGTCATCTTAAAACTTGTTTGCAATGAAAAATGTATCTTTAGATATAACAGACATGAACAAACAGCTCTCTTGCAGAGTTACCTGTGCCAGCCAAAACAGCCAATGCCTCAAACGAAGCTTCCAGAAGAATTGGGGTCCGTGGGTACATCACCACTGCAAATATAATCTTCTCGTGGATTCTGTTGACTAAATACTGATGTCTTACAAAATCTAAATTATGATATTAAGGAAAGAAAATACAACGACAATTGATTAATTTAAAGTGTACTGGCAATATGAACTTTAATAACAATTAGAAAGACAGCTCATAGAAACAGTAAGGAGACAGCGGTTTACACTTCCAGGAGCTTAACTTTAATCAGTGCTGAATTTCTTACTATGAAAGGTTATGGTTTTTAAGAAAAGGAAGAAATAATCAGATTAATCCAAATAGTACATTTTGTTTTTTATAGAAATGCAACATTTACAATGTCTCCAAAAAACATGGGTTTGTCAGGTCTGGAAGATCTTTGGTTAGCAAGTAAAGTAAGAGAAGACACGTACCAATGTCTGCCAGGCAGGTCAGTAGACAGATGGCTTCAATCTGGACAGCCAGCTTGTGGGAAAAGTTGGTCAGTGCCCTGGTAACAGCTGGCAGCGTGTCAGGATAGGTAGCAATGCTGCTTTTGTGGCTCTTACTGACAAGACAGGCAGACAGACAATTAAATTAACACCATTTTTGTAATATTGAGAGTTTTAATTTACAACGTTTTGCTAAGATTTTATTAGAGACAGAGGAAAATACACAACAATTTGACAGAAAAAATTACATTTTCATCATCAGGCAATAACTGTTTTGCTATCTTTGGTAAAAATTAAGTTTTGATGTTATGGTAATCGTTTAAAGAAAGTATGAATACCATGTGCTTTAAATAAAATATTGTAATGATCCACCTATCAGCAACATTCATAAAGCCAACAGACAGCATGACAGTACAGAGATAAATTAGTGGTGCGTCAGGGTAGTACCTCTGGCTTGTTGGGTGTCTACAGCAGTTTCTCTCATTCTTTTGTGTCAGTCTGCTCCAGGTTGATTTTCCCTGCTCAATACTAATCAAACTTATTGTCTACTTAGATACTTTTATCAGAGTGGTAGGTGAACAAGGCCGATCATTTTCCTAATGCATCTTCCCTACCCATCTAGTGTTCAGTCTCACCACATACTAAGAGTCAACAGGATAACAACTTAACCCACCCACAACCGTGGCAACAATAAGCAAGGCCCATCGGGTTTTGTACGGTATTAATTATACATCATCAATAGCAGTATTTCAAGTTTATTTGCACTTTATGCAACACAGGCAATGAAGAGCTGATTAAATCATAACAAACTGAAATCTGGAAAGCTCACTTTCTTGCACCAAGAGTTCTCTCTCCTGTTCTTAGATGGTTGTTGACCATGCTGGCAGTTAGTATGAGAAAATCAAAAAATAAATTCAGAATTTAACTAAACAGCTGTTTTTAATCTTGCTCAGTCATAATATGTTTTAATTTGTTCCATAATAATGCATTTATTTCTATCTCAGCTGGTTTTAGAAATCAATTACTGACAAAGCTCAGCTTTAGGTTTCCATCACAATGTTAGAAATACATACTTAACTTTAGGCATCTAAGGAAAACTGGAAATTCTATTTTAGAATTATGGTTACAATGGCAATGGACATTAGATAAAATAAGAAAAAAAATTCATTCATTCTTGTTTATTTATTACAAAGAGGTATCATCAGAGCTTATAAATGCATTTAGGATAAGGAGACATCTGCTGAAATCCAATGATTCTTCTTTGTTTGCTTAATGGTATCCTGATATTTGTTTTAATGTGTCATGGTCCTTCGCAGAGACAGTAATTCAACCTTAGAAACTATATTGTTAAGCTTAATGTTTTTAAGTCTCTCAGCAGTGCTGGGAATAGCAATACCTGCCCCCAACAGATTTGTCTGTCATATGCGTATTTTGAACATTCTCTATGTATAACAGTTTCAGCCATGTTGCAATTAGAGCATCTTGAACACTCTTAACCTATGAGCATGGGCATTTAGGAGTGGATGACCATTATTTAGTCTGCTAACCTACCTGCAGACCCTGGGTAACCAGTGAAAATCCCTTTTTACAGTTGATTCTAATTTCTTCAAATCAAAGTAGTACTGAGGGTAGTCTGATTATAACATTCTTGGGTGCTACTACCCACAGTGCTCACTGCCAGGTTTCAGCCAATGGTTCCCATTTGAACATCTGGAATTTGTTTTCTATCTAATGCTTCATGGGTTTCACAGTATCACAATAAGAACAGTTTTAAAGTCATTGTTAGAAAATATTCAAAGTAAAACATTTTTTTTTTTTTTTTTACAGTGGTTGCCATTGATGTGAAAATTCAGGGAAGATCAAGCAATTTGTTTTGAAACAGAGTCAATTCATTAAGCAAACAATTGTCACCCCAACTAAGCTGCATTTGAACAGTATATTTAAGTGATGACTTTATAACCAAGCAAAGCCAATGGAGCTGACTAGAAAGAATTAATGATTATACTTGCTAAGAATTCTAGAATGTGATGAGTAGTTTGACATGATTCCTGTTAAGTAGCTATACAGAAGCAGCAAGACAATAGTGAACTCACCAGAAAATACACAGGCCTCTCAGAGCTCTGCAGCCAGCCTCCATTACTCTGGGATCATTCATGAAAGTTTTCATGCTGTCCACAATAGATATATAGATGTTCTTCTGCATCATCAATGCACATATTCTTGCTGTAATGTGGAAAATTACATCAACATATACTTACACACAGGTTTTATTTATCTACTATTGATTGAAGAACTATTTCTTTATAATACACCAAGTAGTTGTCAATTAAATATGCAGATTAAAGCAGGAAATTGTGGTGGTAACTAGTTAAGCCACATACCATTGTCAGCCACTAACCAAAAGATGCTCTCTGCAGCTGCAGCAAACACCGCCACGTTGTCTTTATGCTGTAAGATGGCTCCAAGGCAAAACGAGTGTAGGGGGTACCTGAAAAACACACCACTGTTACTTCAGCTTCTTCTGGGGGCACTGAAACAGCTGAAAACTCTCCTGGAGTTCTGACTGTCAATATCATTCTAAGATTTTTGGATAAAAATCAAACAAGAATTTCTAAATAAGGAGAGAAAAACAACAACACAGAAGTGATGTTGCTTCTTTTTGTTTGTTAATTGGTAATGATTTAGATTAATTAAAGATTAAAACGAGAAAATGTAGTCTTGAGAGTTATCAAATATAGGAACAAATTGGTGAATGAACTTGTTTTTAAGGTGGGACTTAGAATTTTTAAAGTTTCATGAGAGTGACCTAATACCTTCAGAGCTGATGGTATTATTAGATCACAACTAACAGAATTGTGGTCTGACTCAGGAAAAAGTCTAAATTCAATGATGGTGATGACTTCCACGTTTCTTACATAGCAAAACCATGTAAAATGAAAACCTATCAGAAGCCTAACACAGATAATAAATAAAAAAAATAGTCAAAACTAATTCAAAGTACAGTAAAGTTTGCATTTTTCTCCTCTCAGCTATCAAGTGATCTACATGAGATCTTCACTTCAGCAGAGAAACTGAGTTCTGAAATCAGTAAGAAATACATAAATTATCTATTAAATGGAAACTTGTTCACCTCAATGTTCATCTGCTGGATTCAAGTTCTTTGTCTCATCTCTTGGATATTTTTGTCTCTGAACAACTTATATGCATGCTGGAAAAAGTGGAAATAAGTTCACCGTGAACAAAATGAATGAAGACTATAAATACAGCTGGATACTGAATGTCAGTAGCCTTCTTCAGAAAAACTAGGATAACTTTGCTGGCTACATTATTTGGCTGTTAAAACAGAGGTGTCAATCTTCTCTTCTGGTTCAAACTGATGGAGCCTGAAATGTACTCATATACTGACAGTTTGCTTGCTGGTCAAACGACATTAGGGATTTTGTAGCTTAAAAGCTAAGTTTATCCACAACCTTTTGTTGCATATCGCAAACCTAACTAGAAATACTGTCATCAATGTAATAACAAAAACTCAATGTGACAAAATTACTCGTGTCAAATTATTTCCTGTTAACTCAGTGAAGGATAAATAATTATTTTAAGTGCCAACCTCTATTGATCACTGGTATGCATTTCAAAACAAAGGATGAGATGTTTTCTTTCTATTAAATGATCTTATACAATTTTGCCAGCTGATTTCAAATTTCACAACCATTTTCATGCATGACATCAGAGTTTTCCATGAAAAATGTCAGATATATCCATAGTTTGTACTAAACTAAATTTTCAAGAGTACAAAATTATAAGATTTCAATTACAATTGCTCAAAAATGTTTTTATCAGGAAATACAAAGACAATACAATTCAAAGTAAATTCATCTTTGATACTTGATTGATACATAATTGATTAATTAAGAGTGATCAGTAGGACAAAATCACTGTTTCTTTTCCAGCTTCTTGTGCAGCGTTCCTATTTCAGGGACCATCAGAAGTCTGACATCATGTTGACATCTCACCTTCCTCGGTATTTTTTTTTCCATAGGTTCCACCAGAATACCAAGGCTTTCTCACTCTCACTACCCAAGTTTTCTGGAAGATAGTGTGAGTGAAGGAAGTGAACTTTTAGACTCGTGTTGCAGCCTAACTTTTCAAATTTGCTGAGCATTTCATTGACAATGTGATTGCTCCTTTCTCTGCTCTGTTCATCATTCCTTCAAACTGCTCATCCTGTGCCAACTTTCTGATTTGTGGCCCAATAAAGATGCCATCTTTTACTTTTTTTATAGCTAAGTACTGAAAATCTACTACAAATGTATTTGAAGCAGTTTCCCTCCTTATCTGACAAATTGTTTCATCAATCCCAGCTATACATGGAGTGGTGATAACAACCTTATTAGTCTCAATCAGCTTTTCGTGGATGTTCTTTGAACCTGGTGTAAGTGTGTTTCTGGGTGGCCATACCTTTTCCAGTGTTGATTTCTTGCAGACTGCTGACCAACAAGCATGCACAAAACCTTCAAATCTCCACTCACAACCCACTGATGTTCACTATATCCATCTTTTCCAGAAGAAGCTTCAAATTCTCACACGTTTCCTTCAAATGCTATGCAGCTCCTAAGTTCTGTATTATTTCTGGAATGTTATTGCAGTAGGCAAGTGTTTCTTACATGGAAAAACATGGCACAAATTCATCTTCATGATGTCTGTACCAAGAAAATTATGTTCCAGGAGCAAGTAGGTTTTTTGCTTGGAGTCCAGATACAGAACTTCTGCACACTTTTGGCAAATTCAGTTCTCTAACCAAATCATTTAGCTCAGTGTGTGTGTGTGTGTGTGTGAGTGAAAGGTTGAGCTTCACCAAGTGCTTCATCTGGTTTGTAGAAATCAGTATCGTCTTCAGCTTCAGTACTGTCCGATTCAGACTCTGACACGGGCTTTTCAAGCTGTTGTTGTGGTGAGGGAATAGACACATTTGGACCATGTCATATAGGTCTTAGTGCAGATTGAAGGTTGGGATAGGAAATCTCTTTTTTGTGTTATAACCTTCAATGTTAACAGTGCAAAAGTAACAGTCATCTGTGTGGTTCTTAGGTTCACGTCATATCATAAGGTATTCCAAAGTTCAGTGACTTCTTTCTACCTTTACTCCAGTTTCTCAAAGCCTCAAACTGTATGTGGAGCCCACGATTTATCGTGATCTCCATGCTTCATTCCAAAATATGCACAATACTCATTCTTGACAAAATGTGTGATCTTCTGTCTTTGTTTCTGCACCACAAAACTTCCACAAATATAACAGAATATGTCAGGGTTATTTATACAACCTCTTGTTGCCATGTAGAACAAGTCTGAAAAGCACTTTTATATATATGTACCACTCACGCAAAATAAGTGTTAGGTATTGCTATAAAACTGTACATGATGAGAAAAAATGAAAATGTCATTTTTGGATTCAGCACACCTGAATTGCTGGAAAAACAGCTATGTATGTTGAAACATCAGATATGTTGCAGACTAGTGTAACTTATGTAATTAAAAAATAACTCACTGTTTTTTTCCAGTGTTATCTCCAATCCAAATCTGTGAGTCTGGTCTACATTGCAACATTTTAGTCAATGCATTGCAGGCATGAAGCTGTAAATATTTCAAAATTAGATCCTGTAAAGGACTGCAGTTGTTATGATCGCATTACTGCTGACTGATTACTTGACTGTTTGTGAACTTACTATAAATTTGATGAAAAACTACAACCTGATAAGACTCTTGAGAGTCAAAATAATCAAATATGAATTAATAATGCATTTTCAGTAAACTTTACTTGCTACTTTACAATTTGGTGGACAATGTTGAAAACAACAGTAAGGAATTAACATTATGGCACATTACACCTTTGTGATGTAATTTCAAACCAGCTGCTACAATCAGAGAACTTAGAGATTAACCTTGGTAAAAGAAATCATTCAACCATAGCATTTTTAAAAGATTTTCCACTGTAAAAAAACACTAAGTGAATAAACAGCAATGGGAAGCCTAAAATGAGACAACATTCCAGTTTAGTGTTGGCTGAATGTTTGCAAGGTAGATATCTGATCAGGTAGAATTCCAGGTAAGATCCTCAACTCTTAAGAAACACTAGAAGAGGTTTTAAGCAAAAAACCGTTAAGCTTCCTTAGAGTACTGAAAACTTCTCCCCATCACTGCACACAATAAACTCTAAAGACCCATTATTTCCATATTGCAAAAGAAAAAACGTTTTGTTTTTTTTAGCTTTTAGCTTTGGTGGTGATAAATTGTTGTCATGTTTTTCAATTTTAAAAACTTTATAAAAGATCAGCTAAGGCGTACCATTAAAAAAATATTGCCCACACATTTCATTTTACCATAGTTGATCACCAGTAACACCAGCAAGTAATGAGTGTTCAAATGTTATTAGCTGCTACAGAAAACTTTATAAGGGTATCATACTCCTATCAAAATGTCCATTCATTACTGATTAAAGCTACAGTACACAGACCTAAATTTGCCTGTTACGTTAGAGAATTAACCCTAATTTCTGACCAACTCACTGATGTCAGCCAGAATCTTTTCTTGTTTGCTAGCGTGAAAAGCAAACTGACATTTTGTATACAGAGCACATCAAATAACGCTTCTTTTCTCCTCACCTAAGTAAACAATGTGGTGAGGAAGTAACAAGCAAACATTAAAACTTTATCAAACTCTACTCCTTGTCTCTACATAAGTTAAACCAATAACAAGCATAAAAACTTACCTGAACATTTGCAGAACAGAGATGCTTTAAAGATGAATAATGAATCATCATCAGCCACCTGCTAACTGTCACCAATGACACACTCTTGGTAAAAAATGTGGAAGCTGAGAGTAGAAGAAAACAGTTAGCAAAAAAACTGACATGTGTCAGATTTTCAAAAAGGTAAAATTTCAATAAAATGTCAATTAAAAATCACTCCATAAAAGTTAATAAATAAATAAATGTCTATCAAAATGATTTTAACTGAAATGTTGTGTTAAATGTAGCTTTCAGTCAGCACAGGGATGAGTACTGATGAATTCTGCTGTAACCCTGATAAATCTGGGCAGGACCGAATAATAAATATATACATAATCACCCACCAAACTTGGTAGTGATTAGACAGAACATTTTAAAACTTTATCAACTAAACCTGGTAAGCAGTTTTGAAAAAGATAATCGTCAATGTTTGTTACAGATTTTAAAATTCTTAAATGCACATTCCTAAGAGTTAAAAAGGTTAATGGCTAATAATAAAGTTTTCCTAGAAGAGATGATTTTGTTCAGTTGCATCATAAGTTTAAGCAACTTTATCAGTTAAACAGAGATCATCAGACTGTTTTGTGAGGAGGAGAGGAAGTTTATAACTTATGTAGACTCCTTCACCCATTAAAATGTGCATTCAGCATATTTTTAATTCAACCTGTAGTCATGAAGCAGGTGGAATATCACTAACTCATTGGTGCTTCTGATGCCAACACCTCTACTTACCTGTCATATCAAAAAGCTGCAAGCCACTACTCTGTATGGATTCATTTTCTAGGAATTTTTTTAGAGCAGATGTCAGTGTTTCATCCAGCAATGGAGTTTCTATTGCCAAATAGCGAATCACATCTATTAAAAAAAAAACAAAAAACCTTTTTCTTAAATCACTAGCTCTCCATCCACACATTAGAGATAGGAAGCTTTTTTAAAAAATCTTCTTGTATAAGCAGGCTGCTAATGGGTTCATTTTAAATGTACTGTTACTTCTGAAATTTGTAACTTGTGAATTAACTTCTATTTCATCTTTTTTTAGTTTGATTAAACTGAGAACGTTACATTGATCAGTACAAAAGAATTATAAGTTACAGTATGATTATTGAAGGATCTTCGCGCTGCTGTCTAACCCTGACCCTGACATTTTGTACCTTTCAAGGCCTTAGGTGAAATGTACCAGTGATTACTATGTCTATAACATGAATTTCAATGTGAAAACTTCTTACAACTCCCAAGCACTATGCATCAGAGTAATGATCGATGCTTATTTTAATTTTAGCTGTGCACCTAAAACATTTACAACAATAGTCTGATGCAGTGAAACCAGGTCATCAAAACAGAACTTTCCTACCAAGTAAAAGAACAACATAAAAATAAAGAAAACAGGGCTGTTTTCAACAGTTGGAATATTTATTGTATAGTAGCGTGAAGATGATCTCTGATTTATAGAAAGCTTAATGGTCAGGGAAGGAACAAGTCGGGTAAATAGTTGTAGCAATCTTTTGTACAAATGGGCATCATGTCTTCTGAGGAAACATCAGTGTAGTACATACCATCATTAAGAACACTGACCAGTAGAGAGAGACCAGCTTGCACTACTCTCACTGAGGAAAGATGAGTCTTGACACAGTGGAATGCAGTTTTATACATATTCTCTTTTATCAGTAGCTTCTTTGTATGTCCTGCAATAAATATATAAGTATGTCCATCAGTAAGAACAATCTTGTACTATATCAGAAAATCTACTACTCCATCTCCCATTAAATAAACACAAGTGCATGTTTATTTCTACATGAGAACCTGGTGCAAAATATTACACATACCACTGAACTGTCAGATTCTGGTTGAGAACCACTGTGAAGAATAACTACTACCATAATACCATAAGAAAATCTGTTGTGCTATAAACATCCAAGTGCACAACATTCAATCTAAATTCTGCCATCAGCAAACAAACTAAATAGCGAGTGAATTGTCTGAAAAAAATAACATTCCAAAACCTGAGATGTTCAGCTTGCCTGTGCAAATTTCCAACATGCAAGACACCGTCATTCAGTCCTCCTCTACACAGTATGTCATCCAATGTCAGTCTTCAGATGACAGCGATTGGTACACCTTGTGTTCTCACGGTCATATACATTAAGCCACTGTTAAGTAGCAATTCTCTAGTTGAGCCCTTCTTATAGCAAGGAGTTGGCAGGCATATCCATATCTCGAGTTGTGGCTGTAATTTTATGGCCAAATACAAGAATGGTTTATGGGTGGGCACAACACATGCACACCAACCCAAGAATATATCTTTGGGAAAGGCCTCCATCCAACATGCCTGGACATAATCTCCATCTGCTTGTGGCAAACCTGATATAATTGTATGGATTTTGAACATTTTTAGCCTGTCATTATGGCTCCCGCTACCCTCCAACTGATGGCCATAACCTCTTGGCCAACACCAATGTGCTGCATACAGAAAGCCTGAAGTCAAATGTAATTACACCATAATGTTAAAAAATTTATTTATTTGTATAAATAAACAGAGAAATTAATTTATGCACATGTAGACCTTGTATAATCATGCCAGGCGATGTTTACCATGATCAAAACCATGAAAAATTTACATGATTCACTGAGCAGAATAACCCGACTGACAGTTGCACACACTCAAGCATACAAATTACATCAGGGAACTCATATCGTAGAAATCAATATATATATATATATATTCTACTGTGTTAAACCATTTGAAATTATACAGCACAGATGACAGAAGATAAAAACATTAATACAGATAA